>JAILYB010000161.1:0-1200000 GCA_021437785.1 Rhodomyrtus psidioides
GGACAGAATCGTGGAAAGGGTCATTGCTTTTTATTGACTGTTATAAAACTATAACTATCTTACTTTCATTTTCTTAACTAGTGTTATACACGTGGTCCGTTTTGGATTTGCATATAAGATTAACATAACGAGAGTCATATTGGGGCTTTTTTCTAAAATAGTATTAAAAAAATAAATATTTACAAAATTAATCTAAAAAAATAAATATTTACACTTTTAGGTCTCCCTTGACAATTCAATTGCCGAAGGAGACCTGAAAGCCCACGGGCGGGCCCCTCTCCATCTATGGCTGAGGGAGATGGGATTGCAGGCCCCAATGTGGGGCCGCAGCCTTCCCCCTAGTGAGGGGCACCGTCCCAGCCTTTATATCCCCTTTCGTTTTTTTTATAATATAAAAATATAAAAATATTTACAATATTAGATAAAAATGAATTATTTTAACTTTTGGGTTTTGTACTTTTTAATTTATTTGCTTTGCTTGATAGTTGGACTGTCGAACGATGTAATTTAATTTTTTAATTTAAGTAAATATTTTTTCGACTCTGCCTCGTCGCTTCGCGATCCCGTCGCAAAAAAAATATTTACACGGCTCGACTTCAAGAAAAACGAGCAAGGCGACATTTGCTCGCGGGGCCGCGGAGCAATCATATTTACGTAAAAAAAATATTTACGCGCCTTGACTCCGAGAAAGGCGAGCGAACGAGCGAGGGTGACGACGTTCTCTTGCGGGACCACGAAGCGATCATATTTAAGCGCCTCGACTCCGAGAAAAATGAGCAGATGAGCGAGGAGACGGCGTTCGCTCGCGGGGCCGCGGAGCGATCAAAGCGAGCGAACGAGTAGGCGACGGCATTCTCTCGCGGGGGCCGCGAAGCGATTATGTTTAGGTTAAAAAAATATTTACGCGCCTAGACTCTGAGAAACGCGAGCGAACGAGTGATGCGACAACATTCGTTTGCGGGGCCGCGAAGTGATCATATTTACGTAAAAAAATATTTACGTGTCTCGACTCTGAGAAAAGCGAACGAGCGAGGCGATGGCGTTGGCGTTCGCTCGCAGGGCCGTGGAGCGATCATACCTCGCTCCGAGAAAAGCGAGGCGGGTAAATAATTTTTTTACGTAAATATGATTGCTCCACGGCCCCACGAGCAAACGTCATCGCCTTTTACATAAATATGATCGCTCCGCGGCCCCGCGAACAAACGTCATCGCCTTTTACATAAATATGATCTCTACGTGGTCTTGCGAGCAAACGTCGTCGTCTCGTTTATTCGCTCGTTTTTCTTGGAGTCGAGGCGCGTAAATATTTTTTTACGATGGGACCACGAAGCAACGAGGCGATGTCGAAAAAATATTTACGTAAATTAAAATGCTTTGCTTGGCAGTCCAACTATCGAGCAAAGCAAGCAAATTAAAAGTGCAACACCCAAAATTTTAAATAATTTATTTTTTTAATCTAATATTATAAATATTTTTTTTGGTAAGGCTATTATAAATATTTTTTAATTTTATATTATCTAAAAAAAATTGGAAGGTTTTAGGGTTGCTAGGGGGAGGGCTTGAGGCCCCCACGTAGGGGGCCTGCAACCCCCCCCCCCCTCTCCCTCAGCGATAGGGGGGTGGTCCGGTGGGTCCTAAGTCTCCCTCGGCAATTCAGGCGGTGTATGAATCGTAGTTAGGGAAATTGTTTCTGTTTTAAAAGTGTTCTGGGAACACTTTTGTAACAGAAACGCGTATGGTTCAAAAGTATTCCAAAAGTGTTTTGCGGAACACTTTTGTGCCAAGAAACACTTTTCAAGAAAAAAAAACTTGCTTTTGGGTTTTAGAACACTTTTGGAATCACCATCCATCGCCGCCGACGCGGCCACCACTTGTTGGCCGCCACACGCCACCACCGCCAGTCACTGGCCACCGCCACCGGTCCCCCCGTCGCCCTCCGCTGCCGCTGCCGGTCGCCAGCCGACGGCGGCGGAAAAAGTGTTTTGTTTTTTACTTACCAAACGCGTTTTTGTTCCCAAAAATCGTAGCCGGGAACAGAAACATAAAAAAATGTTTATGTTCAAAAAAAGCTACCATACGCAGCCTTAATTGTCGAGGGAGACCTAAAAGTGTAAATATTTTTTTTTAATATTTTTTTTAGAAAAAGCTCGTCATATTGTGATCTTAGTTTTACAAGTAAAAGAAGGTTGACGCGCGAAATTTAAAGGTGGTGCGATGCGATATGATGTTGAATTAAAGATAAGAGACTCAAAATGCTAAAATATAAGTAATAATCTTAAAATATATCACATATTTGAGGATTTATAATGTGCACTCTTAATTTCTAAGTAAAAATTTCAAATAAAGACCTAAAGTGTCATCATTTTCTCAAATAAACGTCTAAAGTGGATATTGTTTCAAATAAGAGCCTGAAGCGCCCTCATTATTTCAAAGCAGAATATGACCAAAAGCATTTTTGTCATTTACTTTTTTCTTTTTTTCTTTTTTTTTCTTTTTCTTTTTCCTTTCTTCTCGCCTGTGGCCGGTCTCAGGCGACGCTCAGCCATCAGCGAGGTCTAGGATAGGGTAGCCCTCCACAGCCTTGCCCGAGTGAGTCGAGGGCAACCCTCGCCTGGGGCAGGTGAAGCCAGTGAGGCAGGCCTTGCCATGCCTAGGCAAAGCCCTCGCCAGTGGTTGCCCAACTACTGGCGAGAATGGGAAAAAAAGGAAAAATATAAAAATAAATGACGAAAATGTTCTTGGCCACGTCGTTGTTTGAAATAATTGAGGCACTTTGGACTTTTTTTTTTTAAAGAAGTTTCACTTCATGCCCTTATTTAATGAAATGAGAGCACTTCAGACCCTTATTTGGAATATTTTTCAATTTCTAAAGTTGACAATCGAAAATGATTGCTAATTCAAATTCCATCAAAACGTGCTTATAAGACTAGCCTGTTCGCACGCGTGCCATTGCGCTCGACTGTTGTTGCGCAACTTAACAGACCCACTAAGGAATTTACCTCATAAAAAAAAGTTTTTTTTACCCTTTTTCGTATACTATATAAATTATACGTATATAATCTGGTGAGAAAATAAAGAGAGAATGTGACATCATTTTTTTTTTATTAAGTTCATATGATATGTGAGTGGACAATTCAGGACAATTCAAATTAAAATAACACACACGTCATAATGTATAGGTGTTCCATAATCAAGTTTTTAGCACGTAAAAAGAGAAAAATTAAAAGAGCACATCACTTGGGATGAGTTATCTTTCTTGAGGTTTTATAATTAACAATGAAGAACACGCAATAAACAAAAAAACCAGCACGTGTAAGATGTAAGAGTTATTTTTAATTTGGGCTAAATTAATTATTATTATAATTACTGAATTGATCTAATAAAATTAAGATATAAATTTTTTTATTTAGTCTAATATGGGAGCTGGTTAGTGTAGGCCAAGTTAAGCCTTATCCGTGATGAGAAAGTAAGGTTACAAACTCTATAAATAGAACTCAAGTCGCTTCTCTAAATCCTAATGCTCATATAACTTCACATAAAGAGTCACTATAAAATGCGATATGTGACGAACAGTCTCATTGAAGCTAGTGATTCAAAGGGGTTATAGAGGAAAAGCTCTTAAGCATCGATTCATCGTAACCCTACATCATGATGGATCTCAAATAAGGTGCTTAAATTCCTCTACTTCGTAACAGTAATTCGTATATCTAATTGTGGTGATTTTGCGGCGCTATTTAAGGTAATAATCGCAGCTTACATAAGATTCTTAAGTTATAAGAAGAATTGAAAGTCACCATGACAAGATATTTTGTCCATATTCGACAATGAAATGTTACAACTATACATCTTAATAAAAGGACATGGGTACCAAATAAAATGTGTGTACAAATTTTTGAAGTTGAAATACTTACTGCTTTGCTTTCTATGTGACAGATACAACAATACAATGCATGCGTTACGCAGACGAATGAAGTAGAAGTGGGTAATTACTAAACAAGATTAATGTAGTGAGTTTGAGAGAACGGTTTTTTCCTTCTTCGGCGAGTTTTTTTCTAAAATAATATTAAAAAAATAAATATTTATAAAATTAATTCAAAATAAAAAACATTTATCAATTTAGGTCTCCATCGGCAATTCAATTGCCGAGGGAGACCTGGGGGCCCGCGGGTGGGCCCCCCTCCCTCTCCCTCGGCAATTGAATTGCCGAGGAAGGAGGGGATAATTTTTTTTTGTAGTTGCTCGGCAAGTGCCGAGCAACATTCTTTATTATTATTTTTTATTTCTTTTTCTTGTTTTCTTTTGATTATTCAATTTAATTTCACTTAATCATTTTTTTAATTTATTTTTTCTCATCGTTTTGCGGCAATGTCACATTGCGCGCCTAGATTCCGTGGCCTCGTCATCTCACTCGTTCGCTCGCTTTTTTTTTTTTTAAATATTTTTTATTATTCAATTTGTTTTTCTTTTAATCATTTTTAATGTTTTTTCTCGTTGATTCGAGATGCCGTTGCCTCGCTCGTTCGTTTCCTCTATTGTTCATTCGCTCGTTTTTATTTTTCTTGTTATATTTTAATTATTCAATTTTTTAATCATTTTAAATTTATTTAACTCGTCACTCAGCGGCCCTCGTCGCCTCGCTCGGCCTCATCGTTTACTAGTGTATCATGAAGACGCCGCTCGACTTCGTGGCCCCGTCGCCTCGCTCATTCGCTCGCTAACTCGTCCGAGCGAGCGAATGAGCGAGGCGACGGGGCCATGAAGTCGAGCGGCGTCTTCATGATACACGAGCAAGCGATGAGGCCGAGCGAGGCCGCCGAGTGATGAGTTAAATAAATTAAAAATGATTAAAAAATTGAATAATTAAAATATAACAAGAAAAATAAAAACGAGTGAATGAGCAATAGAGGAAACGAACGAGCGAGTTTAAAAACGAGCGAGATGACGAGGCCACGGAATTGAGGCGCGCAATGTGACATGGCCGCAAAACGATGAGAAAAAATAAATTAAAAAAATGATTAAGTGAAATTAAATTGAATAATCAAAAGAAAACAAGAAAAAGAAATAAAAAATAATAATAAAGAATGTTGCTCGGCAAGTGCCGAGCAACTAAATTTTTTTTTAAAAAAAAAACTTATCCCCTCCTCCCTCGGCAATTCAATTGCTGAGGGAGGGGGAGGGGGGCCCACCCGCGGGCCCCCAGGTCTCCCTCGGGAATTGAATTGCCGAAGGAGACCTAAATTGATAAATATTGAATTGTCGAGGGAGACCTAAATTGATAAATATTTTTTATTTTAAATTAATTTTGTAAATATTTATTTTTTTAATATTATTTTAGAAAAAAACTCTCTTTCGGGCGAGTGAATGGTGTGTTAGGGAACCACTTTCCTAATGCCCTTTGGCGAATGCAAATACCATTTGGCAATTTTTTTTTTTTTTTAGAGCTTTGAGGAGACACAATTGCATTGTCGAAGGTCTCTAAAGGCCTTTCACCTAAGGCAGTTTCGAAGGTACTTTAAGCTTTGAGTATTTCCAACATGCTTTTTTTCCCCCTTCGAACTTTACACTCACTGAATTTTTACAATCACGAAAATTCCCTAGAATGCTCTCGAATTGCGTGACCTTGCCGGCGAAGGACGTACCCATTGGTGAGCGGTCGCTTGACGCCGTGCGACATCAAACGAGGAGGCCTAGTCACTTGGGACGACTTTAGGCAAGGCTGGCCGTTGCCTGATTTGGTTTGCCGGCAAAACAAACGTTTGAGATTCTCTTTAAAAAAATTAGCAAAATCATTTACAAAATATAGTATTTCCCAAACGACATTCATGTCAAAATTACTTTCCAATGTATTTTAAAATTACAGTTTACCAAGCACTATTTGTATTTTAAAAAAAAAAACTCCTTAACCTAAAAAATGCTTTAAAGTTTTGCAGATGCTTTCCCAAAAACGTTACCAAACGCACGAAGAATACTTTATAATTCAGTCAACAATTTAAACGTGACCATGGCATGATTTTTCTCCTATTCTTTTTCTCAACATAACTATTGTCCCTTCCCTCTATTTTCTATTGTCTCTCAACTCAACCCGAAACAGTTTTTGCATGCACCTCTCAACTACTTCACTAAGACAGGGTCAAAATTACCGATGTGAGGGTATAATGGTAAATCGCGGTCCGTTTCTTGTCTGGCTTGAATTTGAAAGGTCGAAAGTTTCCTTTGTTTTTCTGTCATCTAGAGCGTCAGTTGTCTGAGCTTGGTCTCGCAAACTTGATAATGCCATTTGAGGTTTGAGTCGCCCAAATTGTCACCTCGTCCTACCCGTCCTCCCCGCTAGATGTTCATCTCGCTATAGCAAAAACCGATTTAAGAGCACGTACCGAATCGATACATTCTCCCGAGAAGCGTAGTAACTAAAATCGAGACGGATTCAAATCCGGCAGGCCGAATCAAAGTCGAAAGGATATAACCTACGAGAACGAGTACTCTTAACAACATGATGTCTAGCTTTCTAAGATTGTGGTGGGCCCATCAAAATGGGTCATAAACCAATTTCTTAACCCATTTATAATGAATTGAGTTATCATATGGGTTAGCTATAAACATAATATTAAATGGATAATAAATGGATCGTAAATGGGTCATGAATGGGCTTACAGCTTACTTAGACACAACCCACTTATATGACTTTCTCTTTATTCTCTCTTGCCCCTACTCGATCTCGTGCCCACTTACCCCGCACTCTCACCTCAGTTTGGGTATAAGTTTTCTTAAATTGCATCAAATACGGAAGTGTTTAGGAATGTTGGACTGGTCGGGCATGAGTTGAATATGAGACTTGTCAGGTATGTCGCTAGATTTAAATTGCAATAAATGAGTTTATTTGGGTCGAACCATTTAAGATCTAATTCGATCCAACCGTTTGATGAGTCAAGATACTGGCTATTCTGTGTATGCAATGTTCAAGGTTGAACCGGTACACGGAGACGAGAGTTCTACGTCACAAGCGAAGGCAGTTGCGCTCGTTCACGTATTAAGAAATATGCCAATCCAAGTTGAAAATAGAGGGTGGCTAGTGGTAGGCAGAATGAGGAAATCTACATAAAATCATATTCTACACAGGACGATGGCGACCCGATTGCAGGAATTCTTCTGCATGGAGTCAATAAAATGCCTGTAACTCCGGGGGCAAAACGACATGCATGGCTTGGATATTATAAGCGGTCTTCCTTGACGACATGTGTTCACATAGAGAAGTTACCTAATTTTGGGAAAAATTACAGAAAAAGTCTTATTTTGTCGATTCAGTCTTAAATATATATTTTTACCAATTTAATCCTAAACTTTTTACATTTATGTCAATTCAATCCATCATGCCGATTTTGGCCGGTCGGCACTAATGTGGATTTTTTTAGAAAAACTGTTTTGATATTTTTTTTCTGTTTTTTTCTTTAATTTTTTTCCCTCCACTTAAGCCTAGAAAAAAATTAATTTTTTTTAAAAAAATATATTATAAAACTATTATTAAAAAAATCACGTCAGTACTAGTATTGCCAAGTAGCACCGATCAGGCAAAATTGATCGGATAGATTGAATTGATAAATAAAAAAAAATATTTAAGACTGAATTGACATAATAACAATAGATTTAGTACATGGATTTGGATCGAATAATATGAGAGGTGACCATTCTCTCTCTTGGCGGATCACAAACCCTATTCGATACGCGCATGGATTGGTTGACCCGATCCAACTGAGAGCTCGGACTTTTCGCTTTGTCCCAAACTTGAGGCTTGCCTCTTTTCTTTCCCTCGTGGATCTTCGAATGCTTTTGCCCGCTATAGGAGGTAATGGACTCTACGCTCTCGGAAAAAGGAGTGAGAGTGATGTGCGCCTTGGCCTTCTAGCCAAAAAGAGTTAAAAGATTAGGAGATGGAAAGTGCTGTGACTTATCTCATCGATTTAAATCGTTGCGTTCGATAGACCTTTCGTTTCTCCCTAATTTTAATGTGAACATTTATCCAATGTGGAGAAAATCACAGAATCAGTCCTGAAATTGTTGTATTTGTGTCGTTTCAGTTGTGGGTTTTTTTTCTAATTTTTATTTATTTATCAATATAGTCCTAAATTAGTTGCGTAAAGTTTCAATGTAATCCTTTCGACCATCTGTTTAAAAAATAGCTTATGTGACATCCAATCATTGTCGACCGTCTTATGTGACACGCTGACGTGGACACCTAAAAGATCGCCGCGTCAATGATTTCCAATGGCAATTTACCGGAAAGATTACATTGGAATTTCTCACAATTGATTTATGACTATATTAGAAAACATTAAAAAAGCTCAGCACTGAATTGACATCCATTACAATAAGTTCAAGATTGATTCCGTAATTTTCTCCAAATGGGGTAAGTGTTCATCTTAAAGTTAGGGTGAAACAGAAATTAACAAAAGCGACCGTTAATAATCAAAGGCCACCTTGATCATAATCACTACACGTATCCAAGATCAACAGAACTAGAATTTAGAAGCACATTAATTGTTTAAAGGAATTTGTGCACCTGATTTGGAATCCATTGTACTTTGATGCGGAATAGCGACGATCCAACGCTTAAGTACTTCCCCTCTATCGCTCTATGTATCCCTAGTTTAATCTAATAGCCCCTCAACTACGCTTATCCATATGCTCTACTTACGTGAAGTTGTTTATGAGTCTTTAGGATAGAAGAGAGACTTGAACGCTATTTATAGAGTTTTCAACCAAACCCTTGCATGACGAACATGGTTCAACTCATTCCATACATGTCAGGCCCACATTAGATTAGTTAAGAATCTTTATGTCTTGTCTTATTAGACCAATCCGTAAAACGGTAAATTACAATCTCAATTAATATAAGCCCACGTTAGAAAAATTCTTACATTGTGTACTTCATAACAGGAGAGCTAGAGACTAACACGACTATATTTGAATACTGCATATCACAATGCAACTGCAATAACATCAGAAAATACATTTGATACAGGTCTTGAATCCAATGATTTTCTCGTAAAACCGAATCAATTAAGTCATTCCAAAGCAAAATTGGCTATCCAACTTGTTTATCAGTGCGTGCTCAGACAACTCATAAAATAGCGATTAAGACGAGACTACACCACTAATTATGAATTAACTTGCTTATTATTATTATTATTATTATTATTATGCGAAACTATGCCCATATTGTCCTTTTGTAGCCAAAGCATGAATTTGTACAATTCGGACTTGAATTTTTGTGGGCTTGACTGTACCATCTCCATTATCTTTTCATCTTCTGGAAAGAAGAAGAGGAAGAAGAAGAAAATTTTCAAAGCACACGCATGTTTGATCTCCGCATGGCGATCAGCAGAGCCTGCGCGTTGAACTGTCAACTCTCGCAGTCAACTTCGCAAAAAACCCATTTTGGAAAATAGAGAAAGATTCGTGCTTTCCTTTCATCAGATCAAGCGGTCTACAGAGGTCACGGCCATCACAGGCCTGTGACTCTAGGTGGGGCTCGCTGACTCCACCATTGATGCCCCATTGTGCCATCGCTTGAAAGCGAAGCGATGGCGAGACGCCGTCATCATCATCATCTTCTCTCTCTCTCTCTTTTTCTCTCGTGGACGACCAAGAAAACTCGATCGACCAATTGCAATACTGGTTGAGTTTTATTTAAATTTTGCGAAATCTTTCGCTTTTCTCTTTCTCTGAAAAAGAAGAAGCCTTCTTTGGTTGATGTCGTTGTTTATATATACGTGAATAAGATCAATTTTGCTTTTCGCTCTCTCTCTCTCTCTCTCTCTCTCTCTCTGCAAAACTCGGTTGTCCTACAGAGCTCGGGCTGCTGCTTATCTTTTTGTATACATACAACTTCACGCAGAGAATAATGCTCCCTTGGGGATAAAGATAGCACAAAAAAAGAAGGAAAAGTTTGTGCTGTTTGAGAGTCAAGTTGACAGGTGTATCTATGCTCTTTTGTTGTGGTTCTTGAGGGGATTTCCCCTCGGTTCTTGCTTTTCAAGATTCTTTGCATTTCTGGGTGTTTTCTGTTCATCATCAGCCAAATCTCTCTGAGGTTTTGATTCATCACTGAAGAACTGGAGATAATTGCGGGTGTTTCATGGGCTAGAAGATTTGTGTGCTCTGATTATTGGTTGTTTAAGAGGTTTCTCTTGTGCTGTTGTTGGCTGTTCACTTTCCCTTTTCTGTGACCAAGAGAAAGATAGTTTGAGAGGTTTTGAATTCTATTGGGAAGTTGGTTTTGGTTGGGCTGCCTAATTTGTGTGTCCGGTGGTTGAGAATTTTGAGCAAAAAGGTGGTTGCTGGGTTTAGTGGTGCTTCAATAGTTTTGGTGATATTTTGGAAAAGCAGCAGAGAGAATTTGAGGTGGTTCAATTGCTTGAGCAGGGACACAGTTTCTGGGTCGCTTCTGGTGCTTTACTCACCTGGTGAGTTCTGCTCTAATTTCAACTTGTTTTGGGGTTATCCAAGATTTTCTGGTGTTCTCGGATCAAATTCATCGTTACCTTACTGCATCTTATTGTAGGATTGCAGCTTCTATCGGAACTGATTTATATGTTGCTCACAAGATCAAACTGGAATTTCTTATCACGCGGTCAATTGATTTTGAGGACTTACTATTGTTCATTTTCGAATGGGTTATTCATTCTGGAAATTTAGCTGCAGAGTTTGCTTTTGGTTCTGGGTTTGTTTGTGATTGTTCCTCATGCTGTTCATAGGAGGCAGAGTAGCTACCATCTTATTTTCTTGAGGGAAAAACTAAGTATATGTTGTTTACTTTTCCTATGACTATCAGTTTAAGGAGACTTTCTTGTCGCTGTAGTTGAAGTTTGTGAACTTAATTTAGTGCAAGAACTGATAGTATTTGGTTCTTGTTATGCCTCTGAAACGGCAGATTCAGAACAGACTTCGTGCCGGATGGGAGTCGATGTTGTTGAAGCTGTGGAGAGACCATATCCTGCATCTATTAAGGTAGAGATTACTTTCAGAATTACACTCTTTTTTGGAGTAATTTCATCAATGGTAATAGGCAAGTATTGTGGTAGATTTATCTGAATGAAGGCAAGGAATAACTATCGAGTACTTATCTATTCACTGCAACCTATAATTGCAGGTTCACCATGCAATGTGTGCAGAGCTTTTGAAAATAATTAACAAAGTTTCAAGCATACTGCCAGAGATTGAAGCAGCTCGACCTCGGTGCTCAGCTGGAATAGAGGCACTATGCTTGCTAAACCGCGCAATTGAGAAAGCCCATCTAATTCTCCTTCATTGCAGCGAGTCTAGTAAGCTCTACCTGGTAGGTATCTAACGAAGAAGCTAGATATGGCCATTTTGCATAGAATTATAAGAGCTGCCGGGCAAAGGATCACGTCTTGCTACTACCTTATTCCTCATTTTTCTGAAATGGTGCATTATATCTTATCCATAGTGTCATGGATTCAGGTGTGTTAAGTTAGTCGAGTAAGTGTGCTACTTGAAGGAATTAGTTTGGAAACTCTGATCATGTTGCAATCTCCAAAGATAAATTTGTTTGATTTTGATACTTCCTTATCAGTATCTTCCGCAGATCATGTTTTTCCTCCTTTCTTAATGATCAAACTTTAATCATTTCAGGCATTAACTGGGGATGCAATAGTCGCAAGATGTGAAAGGTCAAGGAGCATGTTGGAGCAAAGTTTGGGCCAACTTCAAAATATGGTTCCAGTACTGTTGGCTATAGAGGTTAGTTCCACCATAGCTAAAAGCTTAATAAATTGCTGTGCTTGCTCTCTGATAAACAAACGTTGCAGATCATAATAATCAAACGGTAATAAGCAACTGATCTTTGTGCAGATATCCAAGTTACTAGATGACCTAAGAAGTGCGACATTTATCCTGGAACCATCTGAAGAGGACGCAGGAAAGGCGGTGCATGACTTGATTAGGCAGGGTCCTTCGGAATCCGGTTCGACCGAAAATTCAGAGCTAAAAGCTCTTCAATTTGCAGCATCAAAGCTTTTTATTACTTCTTCAAAGTTAATATTGGTGGAAAGAAGATCGATCAAGAAGCTACTTGACAAAGTCGGTGAAAGTGATCCAAAGAAGAAGAAGATTCTTCTCTATCTGTCATCGCTTCTGAAGAAGTATGGGAATTCTATTGCGAGCTGGCAAACGAAGAGCGTCTGCATGGAGAATGAAGAAACATATTTGACGGCTGATTCCTGCCAGAGTACTGTATATACAGAAACTGCTGAAGTGGCTGAGACTCCTTTACCGGGGCACTGTGAGGCTCAAGTTGATGTTTTTGTTGATGCAATACTCCCTGAAGAATTCAAATGCCCGCTCTCTTCGAGATTGATGTGTGAACCAGTCGTGATTGCTTCTGGACAGACATTTGAAAGAATGTGGATCCAGAAGTGGTTTGATGAAGGTAATACTTTCTGTCCGAAAACAAAGAAGCAACTGGCCCACCAGTTATGGACCCCAAATACTGCCTTAAAGGGACTAATATCACAGTGGTGTAGAAGACAGGGACTAGAAATACCTGACCCTATCATACAGCGAGGATTGGTACATCACTGGGATAATTCTAGTACATCAATTGCTAGCCTAGGCAGTTCGCTGAATGACCTACGTCTTCAAGTGGACTTCAGTAATGTCTCACTTGGGTCCCTGGGGAGCAGCAATAACTCTGAATCTTCATTTCGAAGATTTGCAAATGCATTTAATCCGGTGACCTTGCATACCAAAGACACGAAGCAAGACCATTCTTACGGGAGTGTTCGCGAGGAATGTTTTGACATCTTTCCTAAACTAACCGAACTCCCGTGGCAGTCTCAGTGCAAGATGGTTGAAGATTTCAAAAGTAATTTGGAGTACAATCACCGATCTCTTCATTCGGCATCAACTGAGAATTTCCTCGAACCGCTTGTAAGGTTTCTGGGGGAATCACGTGATCAAGGTGATGTAAAAGCTCAGAAGACCGCGTTGCAGTTGTTACTCACATATTTGAAAAAGAGCAGCTACGAAGTAATGCATGTCCATCAAGATGGATTTTCCATGTTGGCTTCCTTTCTTGATTCAGAAGTAGCTGAACAAGCCATTGCCATTGTGGAGATTCTGTCTGCTCAACCTGATTGTAGACTGAAGGTCGTGAATTCCGGTGCTATTCCTTCTGTTTTGGAGACCCTCAACTGCGAGATCAGAGACCTCCACGAGTCCGCCCTTAAAATTCTTTACAACCTCTGCTTGAGTACTGATCTCCGTCCATATGTCATACCCTGCATCCCGAAGTTGGTCCGTTTTTTGAAGGATAGTGAATTAGCGAAATATGCTCTTCTTATCGTCAGAAACTTGTGCGATATTGAGGAGGCAAGGATCTCCATCACCGAGACCCTCGAGTGCATCGCCTCTATCGCCGAACTACTCGAGACTGGGAGCAACGAAGAGCAAGAGCATGCTGTGGCTATCCTCCTTTCTTTGTGCTCTCAACGCGTACAATATTGTCAGTTGGTACTGGATGAGGGGTTTTCAGTCATCCCAGCCCTCGTGAACATATCCATCAATGGCACCGAGAGATCGAAAGTATGCGCTATGGAATTGCTCCGGCTCTTACGAGACGTGAATGACAGCAATGGTTGTGATTTCTCGGACCTGGATCCTCCTACGCATGGAGACCCCGGCTATCACTGCTCGGAGACGAAACCATCTTCCAGGACATCTGGATTCTTCGGACGGAAGCTCTTGATATTTTCTAAAAAGCCCGTTTCTGCCCCGCCACGGAAGAAGAAATGAAATTCATAATTGGGTTATTCCGTGGCCTCGACTTGGTGATCTGACGGTGGTGAAGAACATTACATATTCTCGGTGTGTTAAAAGGTTCTTCTTCTTCCTTTAAACTAGGATAGAGCAACTTCTGTGGATTGTCTCACTGCTAGACATGGATGTAGATGGGATTGATTTATCTTCACTGAGGAATTTTTGTTAGGCAGCTTAGGCTAGATCAATCTTAGATGGGTACTGTGTAGGGCTGTATAATGGGTACAAATGTGTAGTTTTTTTTTTTTTTCCATGTTCTTATGAATTGGAAGGGGCTCTTGTTAATAAGCTTTGAATGAACTCCTTGCTCGCAACTCAGTGATTTTAGTCATCTTAAGTGAGAATAACGATTCAAGTTGACGGATAACGGCATCTACCGGTGTTCAGCATATGTGGATTTTAGCTGTTTTACCATTTCCGCAGTTTGGCTCGGCATCGAGCTCCGTAGTGGAGAAGAAGAAGTGATTCTTCTCTGAATTACCTTCACATTCATGGACAATTCATGGACCATCTTGTCTTGTGGATTGAGATGTCAGTTGGTAGTTGATGAACGAGTCAAAAAGGATGGAGTTTTTCATGGGTAATAATGTCGTGCAAGAATGCTCGTTTTGACAGAGATTTCTTTCTTCTACTCTCTCTCTGTTTCACGCTCCTTTCACACTTACTTGTACTGCTGCGGATGCTCTCTCTCTCTGTCTTGTTGACTCGCGTCTTACCACTGCAATAAATGGGAAATTTCTGTGAAGAGCGAGGTCAACAATGCTATCGACTTTAGGGCCCGAATGATAATCCACTTTTTTTATTTTTCTATTTTCGAGAATAAAAATGCGTTTGGTAAATTTGTAGTAGTTTTCGAAACAAATTTGTTGAAGTTTTCCACGAGAATTTTCCTCATCATTAACTCCTTCTCTTTCACTCGTGATCTCCATCCCTCTCGCATACCTGTTGCCGGTCGCCATCCAATGGCTGCTGGTCTTCGATCTTCAGCCACCATATAAATTTTACGTTGTTATCAAATGAATTTTTATCCCGTGAATAGAAATTTTGCGTTGTTATCAAACGCGTTAAATCCATTTCTAATCAGAAAATGCTACCGGGAACATGTTAATTATCATTTGTGCCCTTGGTCAAAATTGGTGCTCTTCCAGTATTTTTGTTATGCATGCCGAAGATAAATTAGGAGGTCAAATGTCGAACGCAAATCACCTTCGGATCACCTAACATTTTCTCAGAAAGTTAGGCACCTAACCTTACAATCCAGGCCGTTCATGTTTGGACGGACGGTCCAGATCTCCTGTTTTTAGGGGGTGCTTTTTTGAATTTTTTTAATATATTTTTGTTAGTAATAATCTGGGCCATCCATTCATAACACGGACGGCCCGGATTGCAAAGTTGGGGCCTAACCTTCTAAGGAAAGGTTAGACGATCCATTTCCAAAAAATTGAGAGCGCATTAGTATGTTTCTACTATTTTTCGCCTCGACGTGCCGAAAATGTCTTTCGAGACATACAAATTGTCCTTTCGAGCATCATAATCGGAGACGGCCTCCGTTTTGGAGACGTTATTGAGCAGTTGAGGAAGGAGTTATTGATCTTACAACTCGCAATCAAAATGGCAGATTTAGACGTTAAATCAATTTTATTTTATTTTTTGGTCGCAAGACGTTAAATCATTGAATGATTCAAAGATGGATTTAGAGATATAGGGCTGACGTTTTCCAAATCGTGAAGGTCATTTTCTTTTCTAGTTCATGGCCGTCTAGAATCGTGGGTTGGTGGCCCCGGCCCAAAAAGCTGGAGGGAAAGATCCAACATGTCCAGGGAAATGCACGGACACAGGATTTTGATCAAAGACTAGGTAGGGGCAAAAAAGGATAAAAAAAATCAAGAAAAAATAAAATAAAAAAGGGGGAAAAAAAAACCAAGTCCAAAAATTAAATAAATTGAAAAAATATGTCTACGTTAAGACGGTCGTACCACATAGGATGGTTGGAGTCCACGTATTGCCGATCAAAATTGGCCGAGAGGATTATTTTGATAGAATGTCGAAATTTTTATGGATAAATTGACCAAAATAAAAGATTTAAGGCTGAATTAATATCCGTAGAGTAAGTTTATGATTTTTTTTTGTAATTTTTTTGTTGACTAATTCAATTTTCCAAGCTCAATTTTTTTTTTATCATGTCAGTGAATTTGTTTCTCTTCTACCATCCTATGAATTTTCTGGCGTTGACGTCAAGGTACGTCAGAATATTGTGTTTTCTTTTAGTAACCGTTGGATGTTTCAACCGTTTTAAATATTCAAAGCCTTTATTTTGTAACGGTTCTAATGATCATTATGTTATGGATAATAACAAGTATCTAATAATGCATTAATAAAAAAAAATTGCTTGAGATGAGAATAATGTAAGATTGCAATGAAATGAGGTTGAGCTAAGTTCTTAATTAATGGTATAGCCATTATTTTTGGGTGTATTAAATTGCAGAATGCACTTTATGGAATCACATATATAAGTGTGGATAGAGTTCGCCCTTATGAGAATTTTGACAAAAAACTCTGGAGCACTTAGGAATAAATCAGGCGCGTGCATGGCCTATTAGCTCAAAATCAGTTTGAATAACAAAAATTGTAGGGTTGTAACACGATTGGTGGAAATAGTAATTTACAAAAGAATTATTAGTTCAAAAAAGTTTCAAACCTTATAAATCATTCCTGAATTTTAGTTGAGTTTAACCCAACATCTATTTGGATATTTCTAACGGTTTTGTAATGTTTGATTTGATTTTTTGTATTGACCCTAATAATATAATTTGCTGAATTTCACGTATAACGTTGTTGTTTTTGCTCCCTCTATTTATTTTGTGGAGAGAATTGAAGAAGATCCGTTTGTTTCTGGAAAGATAGTCGCTACTCGCTAGAGCTTTACGTGCCGAGTTTTGTACGCTAATAGGCGGAATTACCCTAAGAACAATTCTTGCGCATATCGGATATCTTGTTTTTATTTTTCATCTTTTCCAATACTCTTCAAACAAGAATAATTTTTTTTGTCTTGTATACTTCTTCAATGGATGATGATATTCATCAAACCGAGTCATACAATTTATCGTGTGTCCAAGATGTGTCAATGCTACATGTGTTAGAGCTGTTGAATTTGTCCTACGATTGTAAATCTTTTGCAAGATCTCATGAAGGTTTGCAGATATTTTCGGCCCCGACTACGTTTTAATTCCTTAAAATAATTAGTTAGAGTTCCCCATCAATAAGAAGCTGGAATAGCTCAGTTGGCTAGAGCGTGTGGCTGTTAACCACAAGGTCGGAGGTTCGAGCCCTCCTTCTAGCGCTTGTCTTTTTTATTAAAACCCAGATTGGATTTGGAGTTTGCCCCTAGACTTTCAACTATTACGCATTAACCTCTTAACTTTGATTTAGCCACAGTTGGTAACTCCCCACTGTAATTTTCTATTAGCACGTAAAATACAAGTAAATTTGAAAAATAAAAAGTACATTTCATCTTTTTTTAATGAAATCTCCGTTTATTATTGATTTCTGTAAAAAAATTCAAAAAATAAGCTAAATAAAAAGATATGAACTTTTCGAAATTTGATGAATATACAATGTATTTCTAGAAAAGGAAACACAACTAAGTAAAAGGAAAAATAAAGGCTGCAATAACGAAAAAGGTTAAATTGAAAATTTTACATACTCATTACATATATTTAGGCAATTCAAAAATATTATTGATCTATAAATATCACCTTAGGCATTGATTGAAAGCGTTATTGTCTTTCATAACGTTTAAATATTTTTATGGATCAATAATTTTTACCTAAATTTTTATGAATCGATCATTTTTTTACCTTAAGTATTCCTTTAACTATACTTAATGAGTAGCTATTTTGGTAATTTTATCTTTTAATTATCGAGGCCTTTCCCTTTTTTAATATTTGTGATTTTTCTTCTGCTTATAGTACTTTATTTTTTTTTTAATAAAAAGGTACCTTATTTAGTTACATTAAATTGGCTATGTTTATAAAAAAATTATTTTTTTATTAGTACTAATTTAATTAATTTAGTTTTCTCTTTTTTTTTCATTTTTTAAGAGATGTCCTTAAAAAAGGAAAAGAAAATATACTTTTGCCCATAAAAAACCATGTCCATTGGACATGCTGATGAACAAAATAACAAAGGGGCTGTAGCAAAATGAAAGCTCGTAGGGATATCTTTCAACAATGGAAAGTTCGCAAACATGTAGGCTTTGTTTGTTTCGTGGCAAATGTGATGTTTTCAAAAATATTTTTCGGAAAGTCATTTTTTAGGAAATTGACTATATTTTTTGGTATTTGGCTAAAATTTAAAAATGAACTAGAAAATAATTTCCATCATCCGGCAATGAATTGATTTTCCCAGAAAATATTACCAAAAAATTCAAATTTTTTTATTATTTTTAAATTTTTATTTAATGTTTTATTTTTTTTTCTTTCTCTATCGATGCCCCTAGTCGGCAACGAAAGGCAACCGGCCATAGCCATTCACCAGAGGCGCCACCTCGGCAGATCCGACAAGGTCTACGAGCTCAAGGATGGTGAGACTCAAACTCGTCGGCCTCGCCTTGGGTGAGGTCGAGACTCGCCAGATCCAGTGAGGCTCAAGCTCGCCCAAGGCCGATGGGGCAAGCAGTTGTGGCCATCGATCGGCAGAGAAAAAAAAGAAAAGGAATTTAAAAAAAAAATCAGCATTGTTTTTCAAATTAAGAAAAAAAAAAGATAATAAATGTAAAGGATTTTAGAGAGTGAAGATAAGGTAAAATGTTCTCCTTTTCTGAAAAAGACAGAAAACATTTTCCTCTTTTTTGAAGGAGTTTTTTTTTTTTTCATAAGAAGAAAATATTTTCCTTGATTAGCTTATTTTCCACGAATCAAAAATCAAAAAATTAGGAAAATATTTTCCTGAAAGTTATTTTTGATGAAAAAAAGGACGGTATTATCCACCTAGTTGTGGGGAATGGATATCATACAACTTCCCATTAAATTAACCTCTCATATGTTGTCATAATATTTTACCAAGTTATTTTCAAATTTTTGAAAACTGAGAAGTTATACTGCAATTGATAGTGTTTCACAATAGACACATGGCATTTGATGTACTAACTATTTTTTTTTTTTTGAGGGGGGTGCTGGGAATGTTGTAGATGCATGCTTTACTCCTTTTCCAAGGTCCCAATCTCATGTTGTTAGTATACTCCACCATGGTTGAATTATTTATATACTTCAAATGTTTGCCCGGAAGCAATGACAAATTTTTCCACAAAGCATTGTGGAGAAAAAGGAAAAAGGGATTGAGGCCCTTGCTAATCAAGCAACAATGGCCAGCAATTCAGGACCGGACAGGACACCCACCAAAAACCCTTTGAAGTAATTACTTCTTGTGCCTTCTCAGCCATCTCTTCTCTCTTCTTTTCTCCCAGCTCTTGGGCTGTAGGCAAGTCCCAAAATGCCAAAACCAAGGGCAGATTCTGGTTCTCCTGAGGATTCACCAAGGGCGTGAACGATAACCAATTTGTTTCTCTGTTATTTTATTCTTTTGTTGTCGGGAACGGTTTGGAACATAAATTCGTTTGGTAAAATAATTACATTTTTTTTAAAAAAAATTTCAGGATAAAATTTTAGCCCAGAAATAAGTTTAGCACAAAAATGAGAAGTAGATATTTTCTATTTTTTTTTTTAATTTCTGGAAGAAAAATAAAAATTCTTCTCATCTCTCATTCCATCTCTCTCGTGTGCGGTCTCCCTCTTTCTCTCGCATCTATGTCGCCGGCCGCCGGCCGTCGACTGAGTTTAAGCGGTCGGGCAGCCGTGGGACTTTTGTATTGTTATCAAAGGAATTTCTAATCAAGGACATATAATTTTTGTGCCTCGTTATCAAACACATTCCTCAGCTTATCAAACCGTCTAGGGAATAGAAACAGAAATCTGGCTAGAGATAGATATTGGGATCAGAATGATAATCATTCGCGTCTTTACTGCCCACCAATGAGGAGGTAGAAAGCACTTCGTTGACAGAGACATCTAACCAATCATTCACGAAAACCATCAGCATCCACATAAAGCGTTGTGCTTGATCAATGCTGAATGCTGGATAAGAATCCTTGAAACTGAGAGACTATCCAAATGGCCATGGCCTTTCCTTTAAGGTAAAGCTTTAGCACACTGATTTGTGGTATGGTTGGCGTCATGTAACTCTCACAAAACATACAGAAAGGAAGGAAAAAAAAAGTTCCTCATCCTACATTTTTTTTTTTTGGGTCAAACGTCCTACATTCACTGTTGTCTTGTTAAGCAAGAAGCCTTTGTGCTTCAGCAAATCTTCAATCCTAGTCCAGAAAGCTCAGCTCCTTCTACGTCAGTTTAAAACGGATTAAAAGAAATCGCCATCGAAGTTTTGCTTCCAAGCTTTGGCGTCCCCATTCGCAAAAATCTCCTTATATTCACTATTTAATTAGCTCCTACCTAATCATGCTAACTTAACGCCTCTTGTGTTTTTTTTTATTAACAAAGTCATAGCTTATAAGCTATGAGTCTATGACCTCACTCCATCGTACATGTATATTTATACTTGAGAAGCTCCAACCTCTTGTCTCATTCTTATTCAACAAACACATTCCGCAGAGAAAGATAGATAGAACGAGTTCGAGTTACCGGATATGATGTCGATCCGGGCCAAGGACGTGTTCTCGAGGATAACCCTTCTTTTGTTTGGGTTCCTGGCGTGTTTTACTTCAACCGAAGCTGCCATAAAGAAGTACCAATTCGACGTGAGTCGTCATCTTAGGTCGCGTCTATGGTATTTCCGATCGCCACATGGCGTAAGCATGTCAATTGGTTTGATGCTGCTGTTATTCTTGGCTAAATGTTTCAGATTCAAGTGAAGAATGTGAGCAGATTGTGCCATGCCAAGCCAATTGTGACGGTGAATGGCATGTACCCAGGCCCAACCATATACGTCAGGGAAGGGGACAGAGTCCTTGTCAATGTGACTAATTATCAACAATACAACATGTCGATTCACTGGTAAAGTCCAACCCAAAAGATGCCATATCAATACTAACTGGAAATATTCCAACCTGTTATGTACTAATTAGTTCTCGCGCGCTCGGTGAATTCGATAGGCATGGATTGAAGCAGTATCGCAACGGCTGGGCCGATGGACCGGCTTATATAACGCAATGCCCTATTCAAACCGGGAACAGCTACACCTACGACTTCAACGTGACAGGACAGAGAGGGACATTGTGGTGGCACGCGCACATTCTCTGGTTGAGGGCCACCGTGTACGGCGCGATCGTGATTATGCCAAAGCAAGGCACGCCATTCCCGTTCCCGCAGCCATACAGAGAGCAAACCATTGTGCTCGGTGAGTTAGAAATAAGCGCAGCGCACATAGGAGATTTTTTAAAACTTGGAAGTGGCCTAGTTAATAGTTTTCTCAATTGAATTCTCATATCTTGCAGGAGAATGGTGGAACTCAGATGTTGAAGCGGTTGAGAAGCAAGGAAACCAATTGGGTTTGCCGCCAAACATGTCGGATGCTCACACGATCAACGGAAAACCAGGGCCTCTCTTCCCATGTTCTGAGAAGCGTAAGCGACCCGTAGCTCAAAGACGTTTCTGTTTCGAGCTATTAGAGCCGAGTTTCGAGTAATAGCTCACATAGAACTCTGTGTTGTTAGATACATTCGCGATGGAGGTCGAGCTGGGGAAGACCTATCTCCTGAGGATCGTCAATGCTGCCCTCAATGACGAGCTCTTCCTCGCGATTGCGGGCCACAGCATGACGGTCGTCGAGGTGGATGCAGTCTACACGAAGCCGTTCACCACGGAATCCATCCTCATTGCCCCTGGCCAGACCACCAACGTCCTGGTCCAAGCCAACCGAGTGCCGGGCAGGTACTTCATGGCCACGAGGCCGTTCATGGATGTGCCGATCCCGGTGGACAACAAGACCGCCACAGCGATACTGCAATACAAAGGTATTCCCAACACGGTCATGCCCGCCCTCCCCCAATTGCCTGCGCCAAACGACTCCGCCTTCGCCCTGAGCTACAGTCAGAAGCTTAGGAGTCTGAACTCACCGAAGTTCCCGGCCAATGTCCCTCTGAATGTTGACCGCAACCTGTTCTACACGATCGGGCTAGGCATGAACTCGTGCCCCACGTGCGTCAACGGGACGCGCCTCCTTGCCTCCCTGAACAACATCTCCTTCGTAATGCCCCAGGTCGGGCTCCTCCAAGCCCATTACTTTGACATGAAAGGCGTATTCACCACTGATTTCCCCGACCGGCCCCCGACTCCATTCAACTACACCGGCGCGCCTCTCACGGCCAACCTCAGGACCTCAGCCTCGCGGGGCACCCGGGTCAGCAAGATCGCCTTCAACTCCACGGTCGAGCTCGTCCTCCAGGACACCAACCTCTTGACCGTCGAGTCCCACCCGTTCCACCTCCACGGGTACAACTTCTTCGTGGTCGGGACCGGCGTCGGTAACTTCGACCCGGCGAAGGACCCTGCCAAGTACAACCTGGTCGACCCGATGGAGAGGAACACGGTGGGAGTCCCGACCGGAGGTTGGACCGCCATCCGATTCAGAGCAGACAATCCAGGTGAACTTCGTAGCCCAACCTTCGGAACACGAGACCTCAGATTCTGGCTAGAAATCCTCACGTGACATGTTCGTTCATTTCATCTTTTTGCTTTCCAGGGGTTTGGTTCATGCATTGTCATCTGGAGCTTCATACCGGTTGGGGACTGAAAACTGCTTTCGTGGTGGAGGATGGACCAGGAGCTGATCAAACTGTTTTGCCTCCACCAAGTGATCTTCCGCCATGTTAAAAGCAAAGATTTTTTTTTTCTCCTCTTCATCCTGTGGGATTCATGTTGGTGTCTTTGCGTTCCATTAGTTCCTGCCAAGAAGCTGCAGGAGATTTGATTTGTTTTGAGAACAGATGATGTTCGAGAAGAAATGGTGACCGAACTTGTAATCGAATCGTTTGATATCGAAATGCAATAAAAGCCGCAGCAATTGTATATTACTATTTGGAAAAATCGTCAAAAACTCCTAAACCTATTGCATTTTGGCCAATTTAATTATGCACTTTTCAATTTCACTAATTCAGTACCAAACCGCCAATTGAGTTCATCGGACTAATTTTGTAAAACTTCAGCAAACACATGCATATTGTCCAATTACCGCATATTTGTTGGAAGAAAGTAGAATCATCTTGCGCCTCATGCTTTACTAATCCATTAGTTCCTGCCAAGAAGCTGCAGGAGATTTGATTTGTTTTGAGAACAGATGGTGTTCGAGAAGTAATGATGACAGGACTTGTAATCGAATTGTTTGATAACGAACTGCAATAAAGTCAACATAAACTCCACTCCACACGACGTACTCTATCGTGGCATGCATGCTAATTGAATTTATGCTTCAGTCCAACCAACTTGGGGCGTGGACCCGCAGAGACTGGACTGCCGTCCCAGAGACATTGGACCCGAAGAGAATGCCCAAATGGACTAGTAGTGGGCTCAAGCTCTTTTGCTTCTCATGGTTAAGAATCCAAGTTTGAGGAACACGTCCAAGATTAAGGATTGCAGCCCATTTCGCTGCTGGTAGACAAGGGCTCGAAATGGATGAATAAAAACATGGGAAAATCCGACCCACTAGCTTCATTCTTCCCCTCCCCGGCAGTATCACCAGCAGCGACCTTCACATTTTCCCGATGTAGCTTAGCGGTACAAGATAGATCAGTCGCACCAAAAGGAGGAATCGTTGGACAGACGTCTTTATGTTAGAACCAGAAAACAAATAAGGTGGCCTTTCGGATATATAAAATAAGACGCAGATAAATATGGGAGGAAGAACTTCTCTCGAAATATCTTCTGATAAATTTCACTACTAAATACAATATCGATTTTCGGCTACTTATAATAGCTGAACAAACGAAGATAACACTCATAAACTTAAAAAATGAGCACTAGCAAGTGCTCATCACATCCGTAGAAGCACTAAACAAAGAAGTGAGATGCTGACATCTTCCACAATCCCACTTGCTTAATATAAAAAGAAAATGATGTCTCCCACTTCTTCAACTATTAAACATATCCACTTGTATTTGTGGATAACACGATCTGCCAAGCCATCAATTTGTAATTGTCGTCCACTTCCTTAATTTTATTATCTCTAACAGCCTCCTTTAAAATTTATTTTAAATTTTTATAACACCAAGCATCATTGTCAATTTCTCGAACAAATTCGCCTTCAATGGTTTTGTCAAGATATCTGCAATATGCTTTTCGGACCTACAGAAATCAAGTTCAATTTCACCATCTTTGACTTGCTCACGAATATAGTGATACTTGATGTCGATATGCTTGCTCCTGCCATGAAATACAAGATTTTTGGCTAATGCAATAGCCGACTTATTGTCACACATCATTTTAGTAGGACCTATTTGTTCATGCATCAATTCATACAGCATCTTACGGAACCAAATCGCCTGACAAGCCACTGAAGCTAACGCTATGTATTCTGCTTTAGCTGTCAAAAGAGTAATGACTTGCTGTTTTTTCGAGGACCAAGAAATTACTCCTGATCCAAGAAAGAAAGCATACCTCGATGTACTCTTTCGATTCTCGATATCACATGCCCAATCACTATCTGTGTACCCCCACTAGACCAAAGTTGTCAGTATAAGAATATAAAATTCCATGGTCACGAGTTCCACTAACATACCGTAGGATTCTTTTTGCTGCTTGCAAATGTAATTAATACGGCTTTTCCATGAACCTGCTAATAATACCTACTCCATAGGTAATATCTAGCCTCGTAGAAATCAAATATCTCAGGCTGCCTACAATGCTTTTAAAATAAGTGGGATTTACCAACTCACCGGTTCCTTCTTTCCTTAGCTCCAATCGTTCTACCACGGGAGTTCGGATTGGCTTGAGTGTTTCCATTTTAAATCGCTTCAAAATGTCATTAGCGAAATAAATATGACATCATATGTCTGCTTCACTTCAAGTTCATGAAAATAGGATATCAATCCCAAATCAGTCATCTCGAACTGACTAGTCATAGCCTCCCTGAATTCAGCAAACATTTTTCCACAACTCCTTGTAAATATCAAGTCATCAACATAAATGCACACAATTAAGATGTCACTGTCAGTATTTGACTTGATATACAATGTATGCTCATACGGGCACTTTTGAAAATTATGCTCCAACAGGTATGTGTACCAAGTACGTGGTGCCTGTTTTAGCCCATATAGAGCTTTCTTCAGTCTGTAAACCTGCTTTTCATGCCCTTTTTCATAACCTTGTGGCTGTTCCACGTAGACTTCCTCTTTAAGGACACCATTGAGGAATGCTGATTTCACATCCATTTGATGGATCTGCCAACGGTTTTGAGCTGCAAGTGCTAAGACCATCTGGATGGTATCCATTCAGGCCACTGATGCAAATACTTCAAAATAATCAATACCTGGCTTTTGCTTGTAACCTTTTACAACCAGTCTAACCTTGTAACGGTCCACCTGACCGTCGGGTTTATACTTCGTTTTGTACGCCCACTTGACACCAATGAGCTTCTTACCATGTGGTAAAGAAGTTAGCATCCATGTGTCATTTTTCTCAATGGAGTGAATTTTTTCTTCCATTGTCTGGATCCATTTTTCATCTGCAGCCGCTTCATTATAAGTTATGGGATTACATTCAGCAAATAAATAAAATTGTACCAGTGTTTCATCAGTGATATCGATATCACTGTCACTGTCTCTTGTGACCACAAAATCCATGAATTTTGTTGGCGCCTCCCTTTGTCGTTGTGAACGACGTAGTTGCTGTTCTGAAGCTGCTGTTGGTGAAAATGTTCCACCAATCGAAGATGGACCACTCGTTGAAGATGATGGAGGTGTTTTTGTCTCACCCACTAGTGGTTCATCTTCGATGGTGAAATTTTTCTGATCACTTTTCTGGTTCCAGTCCCAAGCTTCATCCTCTAAAAACTGGACATCCCTGCTGATAATGACTTTTCAGTGACCGGGTTATACATCTTATAACATTTAGTTGTGTCACTGTAGCCGATGAAGATGCACTTCTCACTTTTGTCATCCAGCTTCTTTCTTCATTTATCCGGTATAAGGGGATACGCTACGCACCCAAATACTCGCAAGAATGAAATATTTGGCTTGTTTCCGCTCCAAGCCTCTTTTGGGGTTCTTCCAATAACACTCCTTATTGGACACCTGTTTAGCAAAAATACAACACAAGCAACAGCTTCCCCCCAAAATTTCTTGGGCAAATCTTTAGCTTTTAGCATACTTCTGGCTATTTCAAAGATTGTCCTGTTCTTTCTTTCTGCTATACCATTTTGCCGATGGGTATAGCTGACAGTCAACTGATGTTTCACTCCATGAACTTTACAAAATTTGTGAAATTCATTTGAGGTAAATTCTCCTCCTATATCTGATCTCAACGTCTTCAAATTAAGGTCACTTTATTTTTCAACATAGACTTTAAATTCTTCGAACTTGCCAAAAGCCTCAGATTTCTCTCTCAAGAAATATACCCATGTTTTTCTGGTAAAATTGTCGACAACAATCAACATGTACCTTTTTTGTCCGAACAATTCAATCTCAACAGGGCCACATATATCTGTATGTACCAGCTCCAATGGTTGATTTGCTCTTTTGGCTTTCTTGACTGGAAAAAAATCTCGATGTTGTTTTCCCACGAGACATCATTCACAGGGATGACCTGGATCGTCAATCAACGGCATGCTAGTCACCATCTTTTTTTGGACTAGTAATTTCATTCCACGAAAATTTAGATGCCCGAATCAAAGGTGCCACAGCCAGCTGCTGTCTTTCGTCATCGCTTGAAAATTCAAAAGATTCTTCGTCTGAAGAGTCAGGGGAAACATCCAGTTCTTCGTTATCTGTACCGCCGTGATCAACTTATTGTTGACACCTCTGATGGTGCAAACTTCATTTTCAATGCGAACTTTGTAGCCTTCTTCAGAAAGTTGCCTGACACTTAGCAAATTTCAAAAAAGTCATGATACAAAGTAAACATATGCAATAGCAACATTAATACCATCTTTGGACTTAAATTTTGTCCATCACGGGAATTTTGTATTTATTCTCGAAGTTGACTTCACCACGGCTCGTCTCATCCAACTGTGAGAATAACTCCTTTCTGCCAGTCATATGGTTGCTACACCCAGTATCTAGATACCATGTGTTGATATCCACGATAGTCGAATCATCCTTCGCACATGCTAGTATTATGTACTCTTCAGCATCTGTGGCATGTGCATGTTCCTCCAGCTCGTACGTCGCATTTGCATAACACTCGGATTTGTAATGTCCGAATTTGTTGCATTTAAAACACTTGACTTTTGATTTGTCACGAGTTTTAAAATTTCTGGTGAAATTTGAATTTTCACCTCTACCTCGGGCTCCTCCATGATCTCGACTGCCTTGATAGCCTCCTCGGCTTGGTTGAATGACCCGACCTTGCAATGCTTGCTCGGGAACTGAACCAATGGACTTTTGATTCATTCTTTGCTCGTGCGAGCACAATGAACCCATCAACCACTCCAACGTGAGAGTTGATACATCTTGTCCTTCCTCGATTGCGGCGACGACGTAGTCAAATCTTTCGGTCAAAGACCTCAAGATTTTTTCTACAACACGAACATCTTGAAGTTCTTCACCATTAACCCCCAATTGGTTAACGATGGCCTACACACGATTGAAATATGCCAACATTGATTCCGAGTTTTTCATGCGAAGAGACTCAAAATCACCTCGAAGGGTCTGAAGCCACACCCGCCGGACACGATCATCGCTTTTGTAGGATTTCTACAAGATATCTCAGGCTGTCTTCGCGATTTTCGCCCTCGATATTTTTTCAAATATCGTTTCTTCCATGGCTTGAAAGATTGCATATAATGCTTTCTGATCTTTTTTTCGTGACTCCACCAAATATTCTTTCTCCTCCTTTCTCAACTCTTCGAATGCTTCGGCAATGGCCACTTCGTTGTAGCCATTTTCAACCAGATTCCACAAATCTTACGATTTGAACAGAACCTTCATCTGAACGGACCAATTGTTGAAATTCTTTCCGTTCAGCTTTGGAAGCTGCATTTGAACGGAACTGGTAGATGCCATTTCTAGCTCTAATACCAAATGTTGGAACCAGAAAATAAATAAGGTGGCCTTTCAGATATATAAAATGAGACGCAGATGAATATGGGAGGAAGAACTTCTCTCGAAATATCTTCTGACAGATTTCACTACTAAATACAATACCGATATTCAGTTACTTATAACAGCTAAACATCTACTTTAACGAAGATAATACTCATAAACTTAAAAAAAGGAGCACTAGCAAGTGCTCGTCCATACCACATTCGTAGAAGCACTAAACAAAGAAGTGAGATGTTGACTTCTTTCACAATCTCATTTGCTTAATATAAAAAGAAAAAGATGTCTCCCACTTCTTCAACTATTAAACATATCCACTTGTATTTGTGGATAACACGATCTACCAAGTCATCAATTTGTAATTGTCGCCCACTTCCTCAATTTTGTTATTTCTAGCACTCTATACCCATTTACTAGATCATCTAATAGTTGTCAGGATTGCAGGATGGAACGACGGGCGAAAGACGGGTTAATCTCGATTTGAAGGTGGCAAAAAATAGTACCTGGGCGAATTTGACTGGTTGCATGTTCCGGCTAGGTCACGATGTGGATGAATTTGGTTGGCCATAGAATGATAATGGTGTGTTCAGAGCTCAACTGATGCTGCATTGCATGTGGTATGTAGTTGAGTTGGGTTAGGGGTTGAACTGTCGCGGAAGGTGTCAAGGGCTTGATGTGGGTGTGTGGTGGAAGCGATGAGCCACGGGATTGATGCGCGACTAATTGGGATTTGATTCGGGCAATCGGGGTTCTACTATGTAAAGCTCGTCGGGTGGTAGAATGGAAACCCGATTACCCGACCCTTGGAACCGGGTGGAAGAGAGGATAGCCGGGGAAGAGTTATTGGCCTTTGGGTGATAGAAAGGAGTCGCAATTGTGGCTTAAATTGATTATATTGGTACTGGATAGTGAAGTCAATGAAGGGTGGGATTCGACAAATAAATGAGTTGTGGTTGCGGGTAGGTTATGGGTAGCTAGGGAGTCGAGGAGGGGCGGGAACCGAGTGCAGTAATAAGCTCGGGTAGTTATAGTCCTTTCGGTGATAATGTTTTCGTTGGTTAAGTGATACCGAGGTTGTAACTTGTCATTTAGGCAAGATGTGTGCGGGAAGCATCGAAATAGTTAAACTAGGATTGCTATTGGCACATAAATTATTTGGTGAATTGCATTGCTTTATAGTCATATTCTTTGTTAGCACTGGATTCTACATGACGTGACCATTTATTTCATGGGTTTTCACTGAGTGAGGTTCAAAGAAATGGGCTTCGCGCCTAGTGAATGATGTCCCATGGAGTTTATAAAAAGACCCTGCTATGTAATGGGGTGATCCTGTTGTGTGACTAAGCCGATCTCGGAGGCGGCACAAGACGATTTAAAACCCCGTATGTAGTCGATGTGCGATAATGACCATATACATGCTTTAGGTGCATATTGTTATGGTTGATATGTGTGACAGCGGGCTTAATTATTTCATTAGTCTTATTGTGTTACTGGCGAGTACTAAGGGTACAAACGATTGAAATGTTGCAGCTTACCTGAGGGATTCTTACACCCTTCATCTCATTAGATAATTTAGTCCATAATTTAGAGAACTGACTTGCTGAGTTTATCCCACTCCGTTGTTGTTGATATTTTTTAGGCTAGTAGTATGGCCAGTCTTCCTTCTTCATCGTACGAGGTGCCGATTCGCCTGACGTGGGACCTCACGTCTTTTGTTGTCCTGAGAATCCTGAGCCTGGAGTTTGTTCGGGTGGTGTGCACGCTGTGGGTGCATGAAGGGTTTGACTTGGGGGGTGAGTGGGTGACCCCCCGCCGCTTTGTGGCCATCTACGGCCTCTTGGAGGGAGGCCTTGGACTCGTCTACCCTCTCCCGTTCGACTATGTAGCCCAGAGGTGGATCGGTCTAGCGAGAGACCCGGGTCCTGTAGGTCTAGATGTGTGAAAGTTGTATTGCACTAACCGATAGTTCTTTTTTTTTTTGAGTTGAGATCGACTGACTAGAGTTATGGGAATTTTTGGTGTAGATGATGTTTATTCAGTTAGGTTTGTATGGTGTACCGGGTAGAGGCGATAGGCGAACTTTTGAGGCTTTCTTGATATATCTATCTGGTTGTGCACAAAACTGATCCGACCTTGATCGGTCTTTAGTCGGTGATTAATTAATAATTTGTTAGTTTGTAACATACGTTAGCGGATGTGGCGAGCCTAGGACACCACATCTTGGCCATCCCAAGCCTAGAAGAGGGGAAAAAGAGAGAGGAAAGGAAATAATGAAAGCAGATTTTGCAAAAAAATTAAAATACTATTAAAAGTTACTCATGTTAGAGCTGATCGCGTCATGTAGTTAGACGGCATCCACAAAATGATTGTATGGATTCAATCGACAAAATGTGAAAAATATTTAGGACTGAATTCAAAGTACAATAGGTTTAGAACTTTTTGGATAATTTTTCCAGAAAAATTGTATGTTTTTTATAGTAAATTTGGGAAATAATAATAATAATAGCAATTTGTGCATTTAAGTTTTATCGATAATTTTAGAGTATCCCAATCCCGAGGAAAAATTGCTAGCATCTACGTTTGGGCCAAATCCATCTTAGAAGAAAGAGACGAGAGAAATGGAGATTGGACCTATCCATTTGCCAAAAAGGCAGGCCATCTAGCTGTTTCATGGGCAAGATCTAAAAGAAATGCTTCACGAGAACTCCGTAAAGAAAAAAGCTGCGTTTGGTGGTCCGAATTTAGGCTCGGATAGGATAACAAATTATCCTATTTGATGTTTGACGATGTCGTCCAGACTGGATAAATCCGAATATATCAGGATAAAACACCGTATAAGAAATTCGGGGGAGGGGGTATGATACACCCAAATTGGATAAAAAATAACGAATCCTCGACAATCACGCCTTGCACTTTCCTCTGTCGTCCATCTCCGCCGACACCCAGGACAACGCCTTGACCTCCGACAACGACCTCGAGAGCATCTCTACCCGCGGCGGAGGGGCCAGTGACGGCTCCGACGACGACTCCGACTCCGACTCGTATGGCGGAGGGGCCAGCGACGACTCCGACGATTCTGATGACCACTCCACGACGATCCAGAAAAGGGAATTGCCGAGAGCGAGAGTGATCTTCACCTTCTTTCCTTCGGTGTTCTTGAGAGATTACAAGTTTGGTTCTGGCCCAATTGCCGAGAGCGAGAGTGATCTTCACCTCCTTTCCTTTGGTGTTCTTGAGAGATTACAAGTTTGGTTCTGGCCCACCATGCTTATTCTCAGTCCAGACACCAGAATTGGACTCGATGGTGCGGGACTGTTGCCGTCTGAAAAGGGGGGCATGGTATTGGAACCCTGATTAGGCTTCAATGGTGAGCTAGCAACGACATTGAATTTGCATCAGGGAAGATGGTGCTCTGAGTAGGCCACCAAGGGTGTGACAATGTGCTACGGTAGGCCTTCCCTACAGAACTTTGATTGCCATACAAGGTGGAAGTGCAGGAATTTGGATCTGATTGGCGACTAGTCGTTCGATGACGTCTATGTCAGAATTTGGATCCGAATGAAGGCAAAGTTGCAGGAGGCGTACGAGGTAGTGTCGAGCGCGCCGTACTTGCTCAACCCATCCATCGGATCCGCATCGGTGACGTCGACGGATAGGTTTCCGATCCAGAGGTTGTTCGAGGGCGGCATCTCGTGATCGCCGCCTGATTCCTTGGCGGCCTAGTGGTGGGAGGGCCGGAGGGACTTGCTCAGAGGAGGTCGGAGCGGAGGAAACCCTAGAGGAGCGGCTGAGAGGTTGCAGACCAAACAAAGTGTGAATATCATATGCTATTCGGACATCTACCAAACATATGATAGGATTTTACAAAATCCAAAAGACAATCCGAAGGATTTCTAATACAATCTTATCTTATTATATCCGGGCCCAAATCTGGACCACCAAACACAACCAAAGGGTTTGCCTTTCAAAATACTATATATCCATTGAGGGGGGCTAAGCATGTTTGATCAACGGTTTTGATAATCTATACATCATCGGAATTGTTTTCTTTATGCTAACTCTCTAAGTAGTCTACTGATATGCAATCGACTCATTACGTATGTTGATGTGCACGCATGGTTAAGTCGGCTTTAAGAATCCGTAACATGGAGCCAGATTTTTACATCACTCGATCATAATTAGGTCCTTGAAACTTTATATATATATATATATATATTTTACACCTTAAGCTTTCCTTTTGGACTTACAACGCAACTATTGTGTAGCATACGCGCGGCATGCTTACCTGAGAATGAAGAGGATTAGACGTCGCTTTTGAGTTGTTCTTAGGAAAATGATTTTAGCGGAAGTAATTATCTATTGTCTTAAAAATGACCACTCATACCATCTTAGATTTTGTTTTAAAAAAAATCATATTGCAATTAAAAGTGACTCTTTTATTCATGATTGACAGAAAGTCCATGGATCCAGAATTTGTTCGAAACGACAGCATTGCCATTTGATTAATACAATAACTTTGGCTGATTGCGGCGACGCGGGGGGCATTCTAATTCGATTGAAAGGGCAGTCGGAAGAGAAACGCTATGGATGACGATGTCGTTTTAATAGGAACGCCGCAAATCCCTCTCTCTCTCTCTAAATGTGCGCTTATCAAATAAACGTGTTTTTTAGACCTAATAATAATAATAAAATAAACGTGTTTATAGTGACACGCTCCTGTCGAAGCCCCCACTTTGGTAAATGGATCGTCTGCCTTTTCCTCAGAAGGCAGGCCCTGCCCTTGAAATCCTAGCCGTCCGTTAGACCTATCAAAATGGGTCTAAAACCCATTTATGAACCCATTTTTATATAAATGGGTCATTAATGGGCCACCCTTTATTTGCATGCCAACCCATTTAAAACCTGATTTAAAATGCCAAAATAAATGAGTTTTAAATGGGCTCAAAGAAGACCCAATTATGACCCATTTAACTCATTTGACCTAGAATACCTTCTTCGTCACTTCAAGCTTTCACTCACGACGCAACGCCATGGTGTTCTCTCTCCCTATTCGACTCGACTCGTGCATACCGACTACTCTTATGGAAGCTGGCGGATCTTCCAAAGCTGCCCAAGGAGAAGACAATCCCCATGGTGGTCTTAGACGGCTAGGGCGACGCCAATCCCGACTAGTGAAACCGCATCCACGTTGCCGAGACCCCGACCATGGACTAGCTCAAGGAGGCGCGTTTCGAGCCCTGTTCTCTGTGTCCTTATCGCTTATGAAACATGATGGGCGACTGTCGAATTTGAGTTTTTAGCTGATTTGGTTCCGAGGCGTGGGTCGAGTTTCTTCGGTTGATTTGATGAATTCGTTGATTTTACATTTAAGGTCTTTGAGTTAGACAGGTCTTACCTGTGTTTTGGATAAATTTTCGTGTTTGAGCATTTGGAGAATCAGGGGTTCTCTCTCTTCGCTCTTTCCTATTTCCTTTTGTCCTTCTATGAATACATTGCACAAACTGGTTTTCTCTTTTTGGGCCATACATTACACATCTGGGTTGCCTTGGTTGGAATTTGCACCGTCTGTTTTGCTTTTTCATTAGGCTTCTCAGTCCAATTTTGGTCCAGCTGCAATCGTAACATTGGAATCTGAAGTCCCGGATGACTGTTTTCTGTCTCTCTGTATCTTTCAGCATTGATGCAGAAAGTTCTGATTGCTTGATAACATGGAGACTGAAAAGAACGGAAGCATTTTTTTTTTAAATGCCAATACCAGATTGTTCTGCCAATTTTTGACCTTGACCACATGTGATCTTCCATGTTATGAACAGGGCCATTCAGGTGCTGATGCTTCTCAATTACTTTAATTGTCTATGTGCAATTGGAATTTTATAGTCAAATGGCATTGATCTTGGGGGTGGAATGTGACTTCCATTACAACCTTGGACAGCTCAGTGAATTGCTGTGTTCATTTGACTAACATTATGAACTAATTCTTTACTCCTTATGTAGAAGTCATAACCTGCAATCCTGAATTTGTTCTAATGTATTTTTTTTACTAATTAGTTAACATGTCAGGAGCTAGTGAAGATCAAGAAGAATATTCAACTTCCGAACGATTAAGAGATAGAGTTGCGTCCTTAGTTCATGAGGACGAAGAAGATAGCTCTATTTGCTCTAAGCGTCCAAGAAAAAGCACTTCAATTGTATGGTCTGCATTTGAAAAATTCATAGACGGTGATGGCATGAGAAAGGCTAAATGTAAGTGGTGCGAAGTAACTTACATGGCTAGCCATGGGACAAAAAACTTGTTGCGTCATTTAGATACTTGTCCCAATCGAGATGTCAATGTTGATGGTTCCATAGCACATTTCGACCAAGTTGTGTTTAGACTTAGAGACATGCTAGCGAGAGCGATAATAAAGCACAGTTATACTTACTCTTTTGTAGAGCATGAGGCTACTAGAGAGTTGTTTAGTTATCTCAACCCTAATGTGAAGCACGTATCAAGAAATACAGCAAGAGCTGATGTGATAAAAGTTTATAAGAAAGAGAAGGGAATTTTGAAATATAAATTGGTGTCTCTTTCAAGCCGAGTATGCTTGACTTCTGATCTATGGACTTCTGTTACTACCGATCATTATATGACTGTCACTGCACATTACGTCGATGAGGATTGGGAATTGCATTCAAAAGTCTTGTGTTTCTCCTATGTACCGCCTCCATATAGTGGTGCCATTCTTTTAGAAAAATTGCTGAGCTTGCTAAGAGAGTGGGGCATTGAGAGGAAGATTTTCAGCATTACATTGGATAATGCATCATATAATGACAACATGGTTGATATTTGGAAAATACACCTTCTGTGAAATCCTCTTTGTTATGTGATGGACAGTTTTTTCATGTGCGTTGTGGTGCACATGTTTTGAATCTCATCGTACAAGAAGGTCTAAAGGTTATTGATGGATCATTGCATAATATTAGAGAAGCTGTTGTCGCGACCCGTCCGAAATCAACGGACGCGGCTAATGGATTGCCAATCGCGGGCTTTGGATCGGCGCGGGCCCTCCCAGGCCCATACCAAATCGCGGCGGGAGTGTCTTTTGAGGGATTCGACGATAAGAGTCGATCGCTTTCGACCTTCAGTGTGGTCGTGGTGGCATGTGCAAATTGTGCATGCATTTGGAGTCGCCACCGGTCTTTCTTGGAGGGTAGACTGGAAACCTTACTGACCGATTGGGAGAGATCGATCAGTTCTGCGGAACCAGAGATTTTGGGTTCGGGGACTTGGTTACGTCGGTGTCATTACCAACGCCCTTTCGATACCTAACGCGAGTGATTTTCCTGACTAAGATTTCATGCAGGCGCGATTTTGGGTGAGGTAGATTTGATTCTGGTTTTCATGCAGATTGGAAGACTGGTCCTACCAAATCACAGTCAATATAATGAAAGCACAAGTCAAGTGCATAAATAAATCATGTCAATGCACCTCAATTTCAATCATTGGCCTCCTAGTATAGCCATAAGGGCTTAGGGAAGATGTGATTTAGGGCTAGGGGGTAAAATGGGAAGATTCGGGGACAATTAGCCCGAAGGGCAAAATTGTCATTTTTGGAAGGTTTGGATACTGAATTACCCAAGATATTCCATGGCCAGTTGATTGTGGCCATTTCCCATTTTTGAGAATTTTTTTGGAATTTCTGGATTTTTCTTCAATTTTTGGAAGACAACTCGTCCAAAGGGCGAAATCGTCATTTTCAAGAGGGTTCGGGGTTCAAAACACCCGAGATGAGCCTTGGCCAGTTGTTGTTGCCATTTCCTATTTTTTGGGATTTTCCTGGATTTTTCAGAAATTTTTTGGAAGACGGTTTGCCGAAAGGGCAAAACCGTCATTTTTGGAAAGATCGGGGGTCAAAAGACCCGAAACAGGTCGTGACCAGTTGAATGTGGCCATTTCCTATTTTCTGGAATTTTTTAGATTTTTTCCGAATTTTTGAATTTTTTATGATTTTTCATTTTTTATTGATTTTTTGATTATTTATTATTATTTTATTATTTTCCGAATTTTTTAGTATTTAAAAATATTTTGCGGGCCGGGTCAGACCCGGCCCACGCCTCTCGGGCGCCCGGCCCGACCCTAGGGGTCGACACCGGTCTAAAACGACACCGTTTTGATTTTTTAAAAAAAATTTCTATTTTTTAACAATTTTTTGATTTTTTATCTATTTTATTTAATATATCCGAAAATCCCCCGGATCGGACGGTCCACGTCGTGCCACGTGGCTTCGTCTCGTGCGCCCGATCTAAGACTAGATCGGACGTCCCTCAGTGAGCCACGTGGCCAAATCGTAGCCGTCGGATCAAAATCGATTATTTTCTTTTTTAGAAAAACCACCCAAATCGGACGCTCTAGAACGTGCCACGTGGCCTCCTCTGGTGCGTCCGATCTCGTACAAGATCGGACGTCCCTCAGTGAGCCACGTGGCACATCCTCGTCCGCCGGATCGATTATTCGAAAATCATTTATTTAATTTTCCAAAAAAACGAGATCGCGACACGTGTCACGATCGGGACCGTTGATTTTATTTTATTAGAAAATACTCGGACCGGACCCCACCCGGCTGACGTGGCTGCCTACGTGGCACGCCACGTCGGCCGTTGACCGCTGACCGCCGGCGAAGTCGCCGGAGAAGACGATGAACAGTAAAAATTCCGACGACTTCGCCGGAATTTTCCCCGGAAAATGCAAAACGGCTCCGGATCTTCGAATTTTTTTACCCAAATTGCATCATTCGAATCCTCAAACATTCAGCATCAAAATATAAGCATTTCAAGGGCCGGGGACACATCGGAAATCGGCAAAAAGAACCCCCACAGGTTCGGCTCCGGCGAGGGATTTTCCAAAAATTTTCAACGTTCAAAGCTTACCCCGACCGTTCAGAAAACGTCTAAAAGAGGTTTAGAGACTTACCTCAGCTCGTTTAGAGCTGGAAATCCTCGGGTTCGCGCCAGCACGAGCTCACGGCCGAGACCAAGGCCGGTGGTGGTCGGGCCTCCTCGGCGAACACGGTTTGATGCAACAAAAGGGCACAACGAGCTTAGAGTCGGTTTTAATGTATGCTTGAGGCTAGACACGCACAAGTGGAGCTCGGGAATGCACCGACCGCGGGTAAAAAAAAAAAAAAACGTGCAGGCAGACATTTCGTCGAGCACCCGATATGCATTATGGAAACAGGGGTAAAGACGGCGTACCGACCTGTCCGAGGATCGTCGGCGACGGTGGATGCTTCGGCGGTGATCAGTGAGGTATGATGAAGGTCCCCGAACTCTCCTCTCGCTGCCTTTCGCTCCCCAAAATCCCCCGGCACTCTCGACCCTGCTTCCCCTTTAAACTCGAGCCTCCCTCTCCGCCGTGGCCGACCGGCCCGTTTTTTGATGCCCTCGCGCTTGCAACAACGAATATTCGTCTGGCAACCTGCTTCCCACGCTCGGCCGCCCGCTTTTTCTTTGAAAAATCGCCGCCCCATCTCGCCCCTGTCCTCCCCTGCCTCACTGTCGGCCACGGTCTGCAACAATGTTGCAGACCCGGTCGGACCGGGTCGGGTCGGGTCTGACCCGACTGGCCCGGTTCGACCAATTCGCTCAAATTGAGCCCCGATTCGACCTATTTTCATGAAATTGATGGCATAATCGGACTCCTTGGCACATTTTCTATTCAATAAGGGTATTTTCACGGATCAATTGATTGAAATTTTATGAAAACCCCAAATTGTCCCTAGGATCCGAAAACGAATTTCCCCAAATCGAAGGTCCAAACGATCGAATTATTCAAAATTGAGCCTACCAATGGATTCAGCATGATGAAAACTATAGGGTAGAGGTGTTTAATTTTAATGGGTGCGCCCGTGTGAAATTTAATTTCACAAATTGTAAAACCGGGGACTAAATTGAAAGATTTTTATGCAATTAAGCCCTTTTGGTTAAAATTGATCAAATTGGAGGGCAAATTGACCCAATTTCATTTCAATACTCTAGAATACAATGTCATAGCTTATAAAAACCGAGAATTGAAAATTAAAAGACTCGAAAAGGATTTTTTAGGTCCGGTTCGGGATTAGGTTTGTGAAGGAACCCCATGAACCAGGCCAAATTTCCTTAATAAAAAGTGAAAATATTAAAGAGAGAATTAAAATAAATTTCTGAATATTTTTGTGTAATTTTCTGACCACTAATGGTATTTTTCCTGATTTTTGGGTTATTTTAATAATTAAATAAATTCCAAAAAATATTAAAAAATTCAAAAAATATTTTTTGTTCAAAATTGGTTCCTAAGGCTAGGCTAAGGCTTCCAAAGTTAATTTTTCAATTTTTGGACCTTTTTTGCTATTTTTAATTAATTTTAGAAATAAAAACTAAAATAAAATATGGTCAAAAATCAGGTGTCAACAGCTGTCAAATAAGTGAGAGCTACACAAGGGAGGAGAGCAAAATTCGCCGAATGTATATTGCAGTCTTGCTTAAAGACAAGTAAAAAGGTACGTCAAGATGTGGTACTAGATGGAACTCTACGTACCTAATGCTTGAAGGTGCACTTTACTTTGAAGGGGCATTTTCGCATTTGAAGTTGATTGATTCTAACTTTGCCACATGTCCATCTCCTGAAGATTGGGCCAAAGCAAAGAAAAGCATTCTTGTTGAAACCCTTTTATGATATTTCTACTCTTTTCTCTGGAGTTAGATATCCGACGGCAAATTTATACTTTTATGGAGTATGGCAGATTCAGTTTCGTTTGATAGAGGCAGCAGTTTCGAAGGATGTAGCTATTCATTCTATGGCTATGGCAATGCTTAAAAAGTTTGAAAAATATTAGAAGTGTTATAGTGTTGTCTTATCTTTTGCTGTTATATTGGATCCTCGCTATAAGCTACACTTGTTGGAGTTTTGCTATTCGAAGTTAAACATGGATGATGCTGTGGAAGTTGTACGGAGCATTAGGGAAAAGCTCTATAAGCTTTTTGATGAATATGTGGCATCTATGTGTAGAGATGATCAATGTCCTTCCACCAGTCGAAGTAACATTTCCGTTGAGGATATTATTGATAACATTGGGGACGGCATTCATGAGTATGATGTATTTGAGAGTGAACACTTTGGATCGCAATCTGCAAAGTCACAATTGGATTTGTACTTGGAGGAGAATAGGCTTGATAGAAAGAAGTATCCGGATCTCAATGTCCTTGATTATTGGAAGGCTCATTCTCATCGATATCCTGAATTGTCTCTCATGGCACGTGATATATTGAGCATTCCTATAACTACTGTTGCCTCAGAGTCAGCCTTTAGCATTGGAGGACGTGTTTTAAATAAATATCGTAGTTCCCTTTCACCTGAAAGCATAGAGGCCGAGCTGTGCACTAGAGATTGGTTATTTGGAGTTCCGCCCGAGGAAGATTTGGATGAGGAGTCTCTCATCGTCGACTTTCAAGACAATTTGCGTTAGGTACTTTTTTCATCTCATCATTTGGTTCTTTCACTTTGGCATTTGCAATAGTTACTATCTAATTCTCATGCCATTGGAGATGATTTTTTATTTTTGGTTGTTGGTGCAAAGGGATTGCCATGGGAGCAAATCACTAGAAGTACGTACAGTTCATAGCTTGAATCTGCTAGCAAGACTTGAATTTAGGAATAAGGCTCGGTGGGGACCTTCATATTTAATTTTTTTTTGGTATACAAATAGATTCCAATGTTGTGCCTCAGAAAAGTGCTTTGAAGAAGAAGACATCAGCTCCAGTTGTAAAACAACCACCAACTACTAGAGCTCGTGCTAAGAAGGTGCAAGCTGCAGCAACAACGGCGGCTAAAGTACCTGCACCAGTCAAAGGATCTGCAAGGATCATGAATCAAGTAAAAAAGCTATCGAAAGAGAAAAAAATCTGGAGGGGAGCGATGGTGGATATTGACCAAGTTGTACATGCTGTTATGTAATGTTTTTGTTCCTTTTGCACATCTTTCGTGGGAGCGAACCTTGACTGATGTTTATCCTTTTGTCAAGGAACATTTCAATGTCAATGGCAATGAAGCTTTATTGAGTATCAATGTTTTTTGTTGTTGTATTATTGGTGGCTGATGTGAAATTGCTGCTATCATATTGCTGGTGTTTTCATTTGTAAGATGAGCAGGTTGGCTCTGCTTGCCAGTGCACCTTCTGCTATAGTAGCAATGCAACTACTGTTACTCATGCGAATCGATCTAAGACCATGATTCTCTGTCAATTTTACTGCAAATAAGTTCTTTATGTAGTTATCGATGATTTTGTGTTCGTTTTACAAGTAATTCTTGCAACATATTATATGTTTTGTCTGTCATTAGACTAGCTTTAATTAATTATGAGATCGCCTTTTTTAGTAGTTGTGCGTGTTTATTTCATTAATTCACAAGAGCCGATTATTAATATTTTTTGGTCAAGAAGATTATTAAATTTAATGGATTTCAAAGTGGTGACGTAGAAGGGGGGAAAAGGAAAACGTAAAAAAAAATTAAAATTATAAAATCATAAAAAAATTTAAAATTTAAAATTATAAAAATGCCGATTTGTATTTCATGAAAATATTTCAACAATATAATTTTATTAAACAATCATAAGAAATAAATTTTCATAGATTAAATTAAATATAGAAGTGTTTTCTTAAATGGGTTGGGTATGGGTCGGGTTGGGTATGGTCAAGAAATTTATATTGTGCATAAATGGATCATAAATGGGTTAATAGGTCAATTTGGGTTGGACCATTTATGACTCGACCCAAACTCAACCCAACCCACCCGTTTGACACTCCTACTGTCCGTGTTATGAATGGACGGTCAAGATTATTATTAAAAAAATAAAAAAACAAAAAATCCAAAAAGTTACCATCTAAAAAAGGAAATCTGGGCCGTCCGTCTAAAAACGGACGACTTGGCTGCCCTTCTAAGGAAATGGCGGACGATCTGGATTCCCCCACTTTGAACACGTGACGGGGATTTATCAATTCCTCTAGTGGTCCCCACACTCCCTTATCCTTTATCTAACCCAATTTTGATTTTTTTTATTCCCATTTCCATTTTCTTTGATATTTATCGCTAATATTATTTATTTATTTATTTATTTAATCTCTCGATATTTATTTCTCTTTGCAAAAAAATTTGCCCTTGGGCCAGTGAACAGCATCAGCCAAAAGTTCTCGCAGCTAACGCCAGCTCAGCCAAAAGTTCATAAGAGATATTTCTCCCAAAAGGCTCCACTTTAATTTGTCTCTATATTTCAATTTAAATGGTTGTCCATTCCTATTAATTAACAAAAAAAACATTCATATCGAGTTTCTTGAAATTTGGTTGTCACTTTTTTTTAATGAGTATTAAGGAAATCTCTGTTATCCTTACTATCGATATCTCTTCATTTGACACTGGGTGAGTTTGAACTGAGTACGTATGGAAGGATTTGATTGCAAAAAAAAATTAATTACCTCTCTTCTTAATGTACGACACGATACTCGGATTTTGTAATTTGAGAAAAAAAAAATTCTGAAACTCCATTAATTTTGCGATTTGATATCTAGTGTTTGTACTTATATAATCCTCAAAGGCCATTTTCGGAATTATTCATTATAATTGGCTAGAGTTATATCCTTTTCTTACAAAGTTTTGACACACAAATCGTCAAATGACTTTCTAATTAGCAAATAAAAACGTTTCTTACAAAAAAAAATTATTGGGAAATTTTAGGGTTTTTTTCCATTTTAATATTAAAAAAATAATTATTTATAAAATTAAGTCAACAGTAAAAATATTTACACATTTAGGTCTCGCGCGCTGGGAAAAATAGCGCGCGAGACCGCGCGCTGCTTTGAGCAGCGCTCAACAACTTGCGCGCTGCTCCGTGCAGCGCGCAGGTGTGCGCAATATGGCCGCACAAGCACTTATTTTTTTTTCAATTTTTTTTTGTAATTTCTTTGCATAATTTAATTTTTTTATATTTTCAAAACTAATTTTTTTTTCTTGCTTTCCATGCACACCCTATACATATTCGACAACCCGAAAAAAATTATATTTTTATTTCATATGTTTTTAGTTTTTTTTCAATTATTTTATATTTTAAAATTTCGCGGATTCGACAACCCAATCTGAAAAACGATAGCAGGAATATATTTTCGACAATATTTATTTCATATCATTGGTTATTTTATATTTTTCATGACCAAAATGCTGCGCGACGGTTATTTCGTATGGCAGTCAGATTGCCGCACAAAACACTTGCTATTACGTGGTCGAATTGCCACACAAGACATAGTGCTATTACATGATGCAGAGCGCTGCTTTCGCGAAAGCTTAGGCTTCAGATAAGAGTACTTGATTCCTCCATACGAAACAACCGTTTATGCAGCATTTTGGTCCTGAAAATATAAAATAACCAATGATACGAAATAAATGCTGTCGAAAATATATTCGTGATACTGTTTTCCATATTGGGTTGTCGAATTAGCGAAAATTTAAAAAATAAAATAATTGAAATAAATGTTGTGCCACTACAAGTGCCGCGCAAGTGCCGCGCGCCATTCTAAGGCTGCGTACGGATGGTAGCCAGGGAAAGTGTTTTCGTTCCAAAAGTGTTCTGGGAATACTTTTGGAATAGAAACGCGTATGGTTAAAAAATGTTCCGAAAGTGTTCCGCGAAACACTTTTGTGCCAGGGAACACTTTTGAAGGAACAAAAAAAAACTTGTTTCTGGATTTTTGGAACACTTTTGAAACCATCATCCATCGTCGCCGACGCGGCTACCATATGCTACCTCGCTAAAAGCCGGCCGTCTCCGTCGGTCGCCGGCCGCTGCCGCCGAATGCCTGTTGCCGCTTGCGGTCGCCGGACGCCAGTCGCCGGTCGTCGGTAGCCGCCGCCGCGGGTCATCGGCCGCGGTCGCTGCTGCCGCGGCCTTCGCCGCCTGTCGTCGGCCGCGGTTGCCGCCACCGCGGTTGTCGCCGGCTGGCGACCGAAAAAAGTATTTTTTTTTTTTACTTACCAAACGCGTTTTTCCCTCAAAAATCGTAGTTTTGAACAGAAACACAAAAAAATATTTTTGTTCAAAAAATGCTCGAAATAGCCATTGTGCAGCATTTTGGTCATGAAAATATAAAATAACCAACGATATAAAATAAATATTATCGAAAATATATTATTGCTACCGTTTTTCAGACTAGGTTGTTAAATCCTCGAAATTTTAAAATATAAAATAATTAAAAAACTAAAAACATATGAAATAAAAAAATATGTTTTTTTGGGTTTTCGAATACGGATAGGTGTGCATGGCAAGCAAGAAAAAAAATTAATTCTGAAAATATAAAAAAAATTAAATTATGTAAAAAAAATTGCAAAAAAAAAAAAAAACAAATGTGTGCTTGTGCGGCCAAATGGCTGCATAAGCATTTTGCACACCCGCGCGGAGCAGCGCGCGGGTGCTTGCGCGCTGCACAGAGCAGTGCGCAAGTGTTGCGCGTTGCTCTGGGCAGCGCGCAAGTTGTAGCGCGCTGCTCGAAAGCAGCGCGCGGTCTCGCGCGCTATTTTTTCCAGCGCGCGAGATCTAAATGTGTAAATATTTTTACTGTTGGCTTAATTTTGTAAATAATTATTTTTTTAATATTAAAATGGAAAAAAACTCGAAATTTTACAGAAGAAAATGGCGGTGAATTTGCGAAATTATGTAAGAATTGAAAGTCCCCAGTCCAACATCACCTTCTCCACTCCGAATCGCGAGTCCTCCTTCCTACAAGTACTCTCAATGAGTCAATCCTCCTCCATCCCCTGAACAGCCCATCTTCACTCCCGTCGAGTCATGAGCCGCCCCAGATAGAACTGCCGGCGACACGCCTCCGTCCCAGTCCCCTGCGACTTCTGCACCGGCCGCCCTGCCGTCCTCTACTACCAGGCCGACTCCGCCAGGCTCTGCCTTCCCTGCGATCGCCACGTCCCACTCCGCCAACCTCCTCAACCGCAAGCACCTACCTTCTGCCACGACTGCGACCTCGATGCCCACGGCGGCTGCTCTGCCTCCCACGTCACCGATCCCGCCGAGGGCTTCTCGGGTTGCCCGTCCTCGCTCGAGCTGCGGTCGCTGTGAGTCCTGGTCTCTGAGACGTGGTTCAGCTTTCAAGAAATGACGGCGCCCGATGAGATTGCGTTGGGGTTGGTGTGAGGAAATTTGGAAATTCGGAAGGCGCAAGCAGGCCGTACATAAGCAGTTGATGGAGTTGTTCGAGAGGGATTGTTCGGTGAGCGGTGGTGGAAGACGGGAGGATCTGGGGCCGGCGACGCCGAATGCGGCTATCGCAGCGGAGAATGCCAGCGATTTTTGGAGATTCAGGGCACGTCGTTCGAGTCGTTGCTGATGTTGACGTCTTGGAGGGATTGGGAAGAGAATCTCGAGAGGGAGATGATGTGGGATTGCAATCCTAGCAATCAAACCACTCGGGTACTTTTCAGTGTTTCTGATCGGCGATTCTTGTTCTTGCCTGGCTTGTTTGCTTCAGCTTGGCCGGATGAGTTTGCCTTTGCTTCTAAAAATGTTATTTCTGCATTTGCTCTCTTTTCTTTCTGTTGAATTTGCGTCTTCACCCATATATTGATCCTTGAATGATGTCAATTGCCAACACAAGCAATTGAGATGTGATATGATTACACTACCCAATTGAGATGTGATATGATTGCATTGCGATGCTTAACGACACGATCTCATAAATTCAACAGGTGGATTCATTAACAATTCAAAGAATCATAGCCTGTCCTGTACATTGTACCAAAGCCTTTGAACCCGCATTTGGGTCTCTTGGTCCAGTACCTGTGATTCACTACCTAAAATTGTTTCTTCCTTTGTCTTGTATTGTGAAACCAAGAAAAAATTGCGTAATCCCTAATATGAATTTCTCCAAAAAAAAAAATCTCCAAGAATTCATTGAAGCAGCGGCTGCAGGATTGGCCCCATTCGATAGATGCTGTGATGGACAAACATGTCTGAGGTTTGTCCCAAAATGAAAGACAGGTTGAAGTACAAAACAGTCTATCCCCGCACAATACCTAACTTGATAATTACACGAAGAAAGAACCATTGTGTCAAGTACCAATCGATCCTTGCAACCTGGTGCTGGCTGTGGCTCATTGTCTGAAATACCCCAGCAATTCCTTCAATACCATATGCTTGAACAACTTCGTAAGTCACTTGAGATGTTGAACGATGCAGCATGGCCGTCAAAAGGAGCCGCTCAGCACCGTCAAAAGTATTTTCCCAGAAATCAAATAATGTATGTCCAGTTCCAAACAGATAGAACACCGATTAGAGAGGCACCTTTCTCTGTTTTGAACAGGACTTACATTATTTGATTTACACTTTCGACTAGAACTATTACCGTGAGCGGCTCCGCTTGGTGGCCATGTTGCATCATTCAACCACTCAAGTGACTTACGAAGGTGTTCAAGCGTAGGGTACCGAAGAACTCCCTAGGGTATAGGCAATAAGCCCTAACCAGCATTGCGAGGATTGACTAGCGCTTAAGGCATGATGGTTCTTTCTTCATGTAATGGTCAGGCCAAGTATTATCGGGATAGACTGCTTTCTACTTCAATCAGTCTTTCATTTTGGGGAAAATCTAAAACATGTTTATTAGAGGACCAAATTGCCTAAACGCTAAAAGTCAAAAGACTATCACATGCCCATCGCTTGACTTACGTTCAAGAAAAATCTTAAATTGATACACATATGATAAATTGTCCATCACAGCATCTATCGGATGGGGCCAACCTCTACAGCCGCTACTCCAATGAGTTTTTTTTTTTTTTAGAAATTCATACTAGGACACTGCAATTTTTTTACTATTATTTTGGTTTCATAATGCAAGACAGAAGAAGAAACAATTTTAGGTAATAAATCACAAGTACTGGATTAGGAGACCCAACAACAGGATCAATGATTTTGGTACAATGCACAGGACATACACAGGACAGGGCATGATTCTTTGAATTGTTAATGAACCATCTCATTTATTGAATCTATGAGATGTGTCCTAGGCACAATCACATGTCAATTGGTAGTGTAGGAATAGATACCTTACTTTCTGTTCGATTTCTTTCTTTAGTTAAGCACTTTTTTAAGGACTGTAATAATTCAGGCTACAATTGAGATATGATGACAACTACATACTTTAATTGGCTAAGGCTACGAGAAACTGCTACTTACAATTGTTCTGCTAAGAAAACAGCATAATTTGATAATTACTGTGGAATTGCCGACGCGCAGTCGGAGAGAGACGGTGGTCATCGGAGGAGAGGCGGGGACTGTTCAAAGCAGCGATTTTAGGGTGGGCGGCGCAAAGAGAAAGAGCAGAAAGAAAATGGGTTTCTTACTTGTGCGATGTGAAATGTGAAGAGAAATGATCGTCGGAATGGAGGGTCGTTGGAGCAAGAGGCGGGGACTGTTCAACGCAGCGATCACGGCAGCGCAAAGAGAGAGCAGAAAGAAAATGGGTTTCTTACCTGTGCGAAGTGACGAGAGATAGATAGTCCGACTATCTCAAGGGTCGTCGGAGCAAGAGGCAGGGACTATTCAAAGTAGTGATTAGGGCGGTGCAGAGAGAGCAGAAAGAAAATGGGTTTCTTATCTGTGTGATGTGAAAAGAGACGATCGTTGGAGAATCAGGGTCGTTGGAGCACGAGGCGGGGATTGTTCAAAGCAGCGCTGCGGCGCAAAGAGAGAGCAGAAAGAAAATGGGTTTCTTACCTGTGCGATGTGGAGAGAGAACGTAGAAAAAATGGGTTTCTTACCTGTGCGACGTGAAGAGAGACAAATGCGACGTGAAGAGAGACAGATCGTCGGACTATCTCGAGGGTTGTCGGAGCGAGAGGCGAGGATTGTTCAAAGCAGCGATTAGGTTTCTTATTTGTGCGACGAGAGACAAATTGTCGGATTATTTGGAGGGTCATCGGAGCAAGAGGCAAGGCTGTTCAAAGCAGCTATTAGGGCGACGGAGAGAGAGCAGAAAGAAAATGGTTTTTTTTTTCACCTGATTCATGTTGAGAATCAAGGGATGTCTCAAAAATGTAAACGGAACTCTCTTTATTATTGATGGAAGATCACTCAAAATGTACAATACTCTCACGAGCACTCCTCCCGTTATTCACAATGCACAAGTCACTCACACCACTCACTTCTCGCTCTCTTGGACTTCTCACACCACTTGACAAAAGATGGAGCACTAGCTCCTATTTATAGAGAGTGAAGATGGTGCTTGGACAAAGCACTAAAATATTCCAGAGTATCTAGACAAACTTTGAGAATTCTAGAAGGTTGAAGAAAACTCTAGGATTTCTAGACAAGTCGTGAAGTTCTAGAAAATAGGGAAAACTCTAGAAAGTCCGGACAAATCAAGAAAACTCTAGAGAAGTTGGTGCTACAATTCATTGCTTTATATCATCTAACTAACCATTTCGTTATACCGTTGATCTAGACTTGATTTAAGGGTTGAGATTGCATCTTGTCATTTATCTAACTATTTAGTTACAACCGTTGATTTGGACTTGATCTAAGGACTGAGATTGCATCTTGCCATCCAAGGAACCTTCTGGAACACGAGACAATTACAATATTGCTCGTCCTTGAATATTCTAGAGCGTCCTAAAAAATCCTTGGCTCAACACGGACGGAGTCCATCCTCATTGCCCTTGGCCAGATCACCAACGTCTTGGTCCAAGCCAACCGAGTGCCGACTAGGTACTTCATGGCCACGAGGCCGTTCATAGATATGCCGATCCCTGTGGACAAAAGACCACCACTGCGATACTGCGATACTACGATACAAAGGTATTCCCAACACGGCCATGCCCACCCTCCCTCAATTGCTTGCGCCAAACGACACTGCCTGCGCATTGAGCTACAATCAGAAGCTCAGGAGTCTGAACTCACCGCAGTTCCTGAGCAATGTCCCTCTGAAGGTTGACTGCAACCACGTTCTACACTAGGCTAGGCATGAACTCGTGCCCCAGGTGCATCAACGGGACGCGCCTCTTCGATTCCCTGAACATCTCCTTCGTGATGCCCCCAGGTCGGGCTCCTCCCAGCCCATTACTTCGACACAAAAGGTGTATTCATTCCTTGACCAGCCCCAACTGCTTTCAACTGCACCGGTGCGCCTCTCACCGCCACCTCGACCTCGCGGGGCACGAGGGTCAGCAAGATCGCCTTCAACTCCGCCATTGAGCTCGTCCTGGAGGACATCAACCTCTTGACCATTGAGTCCCATCCGTTCCATCTTCATGGGTACGACTTCGTTGACAAAGCTGCGAGAAAGCGACGGTCGAGATATTTAAAAGAATCCAAATGGTTAGAATTTAATAAATAAAATTGGAAAATTTAAAAACAAGTTGGCCAAAATACAATTTTTTTTTTGGCGTCAAAATGCAATCGATTTTGGACAATTTTTGCACATTGAGAGAGAGAATATGCGAAATATACCGGCACAAAGCCGCGAGAAAGCGACGGCGGAGATATTTTTATTTATGCGCGAACCAGACGCTGTCCATCCGATCATTCCACTCGGGAGCCGCCTCCTCCTTTCATTATAATATGACAGAATTGACTCTGCAAATGTAAATTCTGAGGCAATCGCTCATGGCGACGGTTTCTACGACCTCTTCACTCGCCACCGTTACCCTCCCCAACTCTCGCCGAGTCAACCGGTTAGTATCTCTCTCTGCAATTCATACGTGGAGGTCGTACTCCATCGGCATTTCAATCCCGTTGCGAATTTCCGATTCTCCTTTTTTTTTTTTGGCCGAAATTGGACCGCTCTCGCGGTGGTGGTGCAGATATAGACGATATCGCGTCGGAATGGCGTTCGCGAGCGCTGGTCGGGAGACTGCGTCCGTGGGAGTGAGCGTGACGGAAGGCGAGGGGAAGCTGCCGAAGCTAGTGCTCACTTCTGCTCATGGTGGGTGAGTTAGCGTCTCCTATCGCTGCATTGTCGTGCTTTTGGATCTGAAAAACTGTGCGATTGAGGCCGTGGAGATTTGAGTTCTTGCATTAGTGGACTTGTTGTCGTGTTCTCTGGCGATACCGGTGGTTGCGACGACGTTGTTTTGTGCCTTGTTTGATGGCTCATGGTCTTCTGCTGTTCTTTTGGAATTAAGAGCTTACGCAACAACGTGCTCATTATGGACATCTAGATCATCAAAAAGTGGAGATCTATTGCAAAGTACATGTTAGAGAAATTCGGATTACGAGCTCCTGAAGTAATGCATTCCCTACTTTGAAATGTCTTGTTGTGATTGATCCCATGAAAGGTTTGAGTTAGCTTTGCGTTGTCTCTTTGGATCGCACGTATCTGGGAAGTTGACCCGTGGACGCATACCAGCTAGTTGCTTTCTTGCCTGATCTTCGCTTTCAACCTGGTTTGAATGGCGTGGCATGGATTCGGTATCGTACTTCACATTCATGAGAAGTTCACAATTTACTCCTCAGGCTTTTATCTGAGCAAAACGCCTCTTGTTTAACTGTTGAAAGTATCTTTTAGTTGATCAGCCAGAGTACAAGTTTTAAATTGGTGCAAACTGCAAATGATGTCCAAGTGGTTTAAACTGTAGTTATATCACAGCTCTATGTTAGCTTTTCAATCAGTTTGTTTTACTTTCAACCAAAAAAAATAAAAAAAATCAATTTGTTTTACTCAGACTCGAGCTGGGGTCTCAAGTGCAGCCCCATATGCTGTTGCATGGCCCCTCTCCTTCATCTGTTAGAAATGTGGGTTGGCAACAGGATTAACAGTATGTATAGTGTTGAAAAATCATTTTCCTTTTTCCGAATGCAATAAGTGGATGAGCACTTTTTAGAGGATTTCATCATTAAGTTGACTCTTATATTAGATTTTATCGTGATAAATCTTATGATGAGCATGCTTGAGTTTCTTCATTCACTTAGTTCTTCCTTCTCAGTGAGGCGGAGATATATCTCTTTGGAGGTTGCATCACATCCTGGAAAGTTGCCAAAGACAAGGATCTCCTATTTGTTCGACCAGATGCTGTATTTAACAAGAAGAAACCAATAAGGTGAACTTCTCCATTTCTAACCTCGCTCTCCCTGAACGCATTTTATAGTATGACAAAATATGTGCATGTGTCGTACTGAATTTGAGTTTCGGCAGTTGGTTTGACTGAATTTCGCAGTATGTCGAAGCATGTAAAAACTATTTTAGAGCACTGTACATGATGCTGGTATGAGAAAGTGACTATATGGACCTTAATTTGTGCCCATCTTTGTTATTATTCTGAATTAGAATAGGCCAATATGGCCTTGACGTATCACACTTTCCAATCGGTTCCATAACTAAAGGCTATCCATGTTTGGGAAACCAATAGTCATCCAATGACAAAGTGGGAAACTCATGCCTTTAATCCATGCTCCAGCCAAAGACAGAGGATGCTGTTGCAATCTGGTAAGTTGAAATTTTAAGATAGATGACAGCTCAAACAAAAATCGAGAAATTGCAGATATTTCATTTAATAAACCAACTTTATACAGTCTAAGAAACATAAATTCCTTCTAGTTGATTTGCATAGCTCCAAAGTGTGCTTCATGTGATCACTGCTTAGTGACATAACTTTGCTCATGTCCTTGCCTTGAATTTTTGTGGTTATGTCTGCACTGACTTATATATTTTGGGACAGTGGAGGCATCCCACATTGTTTCCCACAGTTTGGACCGGGTCCAATGCAGCAGGTATGCCTTGCCATTTTTCTTAGTGTCTATGAGGTTTTCCATCTAGACTCATGATACTTCACAATTACCTCATGCTTGTATTAATGAACTCAACTTTCGAGCAAGAGCCATTCACCCACGGACTACCGTGCTTGTGCCCCTATCGATTAAAAACTTGCGCTTGACAATGACTAGCACTAGTGCACATTTTAATCTGGCTAATACTGGATCATGATTGCTCCTATTTTTGTTATGGCAGTGATGGAGAAATTATTCTGAAGCTAGCAATGGGTTGATTACTTATGATTTTTATTCATTTTTTTGTTGGCTGTGCATTTTGTAGCATGGATTTGCAAGGAATATGGATTGGTCCGTTGCTGAATCCCAAAGTGAGGATGGGAATCCAATTGTAACCCTAGAATTGAAGGATGACCCTTATAGCCGTTCCATGTGGGATTTCAGCTTTCAAGCTTTGTACAAGGTTAGACATATTTCCCAAGCAAAAGATTCTCATGCAAGACCCTCCGGTTAACTAATGCTCATCAACTCATTTTTGGGTTTCGGTTTTTACTTTTCCCTCGACCGTAAATCAAAATTTCAATATTCTTGTCTGATTTGTAGTTTAGTAGCACATGTTAGTAGTTGGAACTAAATTTTCTCTCTTTTGCAGATCTACTTAAGAGAGAAGAGCCTTTCTACCGAGTTAGTTATTACAAATACAGACACAAAACCATTTTCATTCAATACTGCCCTGCACACATACTTCTGTGTAAGTTCTGCGATATAGTGCTCAGTAGATGATCTTAGGACGTATACTATCCAGGAATATGTACTTAAACCAAGCTGTAATTTGAAACTTACTGATTGGCAGACCATGGAACCCTTGGAATCGAGGTGGATGTATGTAAAGTTAATGTATCTATCTTTGGATATCTATAGGATGAGTACAAATATTAAACACTGGATTCAAGCAGGAAACCATGATATGATTCTGCCTCAGACAAACCTAATACTTGAGTAAATTCCAGACTATTGAGCAGATGATCATAATTAAAGTGCCATTGGATAGTTATTAGCCTTGCAAGAGTTGTAAAATTCAACATATCTGATCGTTTTGTATTATCAATTAGGCTTCTGTAACAGCTGCCTCTGTAAGAGGTTTGAAGGGTTGTAAGACATTGAACAAAGATCCTGATCCAAAAAACCCACTTGAGGGAAAGGAAGAAAGGTAATCTCTCTCTCTCACTCTCTCTCTCTCGTGCGCATCATAATTTTATTATCTATAAAGCTGAAAGCTAAAGAGAGAAAATGAAGCCCTGATAGTAGACTTGGCAATTTGTCTATTTTTTGTGTATCTATATAGCACTTATGACATCAGATAATTAGTTGGAAGGAGGGTAACCCAATCGTAGATATAGCATGCCATGTACAATTATTTTAACTATGACTATGTCATAATTTATTTTCTGTGTTTCCTGTGTTGAATTCTGCCTAGAAATACCCATTGTTCTTCAAAGTGACTGTGGCTCACATGTTGGCTTGCACTCTCATGTTTCCCTCACTCTATCAAAATGCATCACATTGAAGTTATGTTCTCCAGATACATTAGATCTCCATTAAGCTCATTGCTTATGCGGTGGATCTCTTGCTAGAAATTATACTGTAGTTTCTAATAATGCCATATCATCTCAGGGACATTGTCACATTTCCTGGGTTTGTAGATTGCATTTATCTTGATGCTCCTGGTGAGGTGATTCTGAATAATGGTTTAGGAGATGCTATATCCATCCAGAATACGAAGTAAGTGTGGGAAAACAGCCTATGATGCTCCATTGTGATTTGAAAATTTTCCTTCTTCTTTATTAGTTTACTTTTGGCCCTCGTCTCTATAGTTGGTCAGATGCAGTCTTGTGGAACCCGTATCTACAGATGGAGGCATGCTACAGAGACTTCGTTTGTGTTGAAAATGCCAAGGTACAGAAGATGCTTTAAATAGTTTAATGTAACTTGTTATCTCCAGGTTGTCTATGTATCATACTGGTGAAGGGTGCGTTACTTTCAATAAGAACATTGGCAGCCGAGTACTGACTGAATCGTGTTCATATTTTTACGAAACACTTTGAGGGGCGAATCAGCCATTTTACCTATTGACTGTTTGCCTCTTGATTTTGCGGCAGATTGGGAATGTCCAGCTAGAGCCTCAGCAGTCTTGGGTGGCCAAGCAGATACTTAGCATTGCCTGAAGAGCTACGAAGAAACTGTCCTTGTACTTTAATTTTTTTTTAAAAATTCCCGTTAAATAATCAGTAAAAGAAACCTTGAACGCACAAAAGTCTATTGAGCTAGCGGAAATCTCGTGTTCGTATTTTTGGTTTCACTATTGTAGCCAATTGTATTTTACATTGTAATAACGTACTTTTTAATTTCCATGAGACTATACTGCTCGATTTTTACTTTCATGTGCTTATATATGTCTGCATTTATTCACTAGAAGTCCCCACAAGTACATATTCCATCTCTGAACAGATGGAAACGAGTTCTATCCCGCATGACTATCTCCCTAGAGTAAATCTTGGAGATCATCTTTGTTACTACATGGCAGTTCTCACAAATACGAAGGTTTTTAAAGACTCGAATGGTCGTCCCGGGTTTGGTGCTGATTAACCCAAATGCAATTGCCAACTTCTCACTGTGCTGATGAATGGCTACCTCTTTTTCCTCATCCTCAAGATAAAGGAGCAAATTCCCAACTTCAGGTCTATATCCGTCTAGTTCGAGTCTCTGCACTATCTGATGCTGCATCTGGTGAATCTCCTTAAGTTGCGGGTGTTTACCGTTGCCGGCAAGAAATTCGTGAACATACCCATTTATGGTACTGATGCTGCACCCTGGAAATTTTCTTGTTCCTTTATCTTTCATCATTCTTCTTATTCTCACTGCTTTGCCCCATTCCCCTGATGCCGCAAACCTACTTGCTGCATGAATATATCGACCACCATGTCCAGGGTCTACTTCCATCAGTTTCTTCCCAGTCAGTTTGCCTAACTTGACATTTGCGTGATTTTTGCAGACATTGAAGAGTGCTCCCCAAATGGCAGCATTTGGCTTGATAGGCATTGTCTCAATCACCTCTTTGGCTTCTTTCAGCAACCCTGCTCGGCCAATAAAGTCAACTAAGCAACCATAATGCTCCATTGTTAGGTTCAAGTTGTGAACTGACGTTATGCAGTAAGAGCAATCGAATTTGGCTTCATCCCTGCTTTCTGCATTTGCATATAGAAATCCATTGCTTCTCTTGCCTGTCCATGAATTGCAAAACCAGAAATTGCTGCTGTCATATGGAGACACATTTCTTCTTCAATTTAGTGAAAACTTCTAAAGCTTCTTCCATGGGACCGCATTTGCCGTACATGTCCATCAGTGCACAACCCAGCTCCGTGTCTATTTGTATCTGGTTTCTGTCAATACATGTGTGAATCCGTCTGCCTTGATCCACTGCTCCAAGATGTGCACATGCTGAAAGTGAAATTAACAGAGCTACATTGTCAGGTTTAACACCTGCAATCAGCATATCCCGAAACAGTTTTAAGGCCACCTTGTTCATTCCTACTTTCACGAAGCCAGACATCGTCGTCGTCCACGAGACTACCGTTCTCTCTGGCATTTCTCTGAACAGTTTGAAAGCTACTCCCACTTCACCACACTTAGCATATCCTTCGATCATTGTATTCCATGACACAATGTCTCGTCTAGGAGCCTGGTCGAAGAGGAGGCGTGCAATTTCCATTCTGTCAAATGCGGCATATGCATGGAGCAGGGTGTTGATGGCAAAGACATCCGAGCCAAATCCCATTTTCACAACTCGAGCATGGATTTGCATTGTTCCCTCTGAGGATGGCAACTTAGAACAGGCTCTGAGTAGGAAAGGTAAGGTGTGGGTATTGTGTGGGACTGAATTACTTATCATCTCACCGTACAGAAGTAGGGCTTGTTCTGGTTCTGTGCTGTGGGAGTACCCTCTGATCATTGCATTCCACATGAAGGTATTTCGACTACTGGTCTTGTCAAACAACTTTTGTGCATATTTGACATCGCCACAACTCGGTGAGCTGCAGAAAGCGAGAAGTCTGCTTAAAGGGATGGGCTCCGAAACAAGGCCTCTTTTGTACATACTTCCATGAATCTGCTTTAGTTCGTCCATCATCGAACAGATCTCGAGAAGAGAAAGCGGTTGCAAAGGAATAGCCATGGCTAGGCTCGGCAGACTTTTTGCTTCGAAGAAGACGAGCCAGTGAAGGCGTCAACTGATGAGATCCAGGATGGCAGTTTCTGTGGCTTTAATTCTTGGCGACGAGGGATAAGGCCTCTGTGATAAAGGAAAATATCAGCTTTGTTGCTTGAGATCGTTGATTGCTTATAGGTGCTTTTTTTCCGTATCTACCATGTTATAAATGAAAACTTTACAGCATCCGAACTTAGAGACAAAGCATGTTTTTCTTTTTGATACCAACTCCTAGCAACAAATTGACAACATACAAGCTACAGGTAGGCAAAAGCTCCGGTAGTCTAAGGCGATGTAAAATCACAAAAAAAAAAAGAAAGAAAGAAGAGAGCGATCATTTAATCTTTCCTAGAGAAAGCTTTATGTTTGTGGGATGAAATCCAAATGTAACACCGATCAAAGTTTAAAAGGAGGACCAAAAACTCATTCGAAAAGAACCCGAAAAAAAGAAGAAGAGAATTTCCAACTAGATCAAACACTATTTCATACCTCTGACAAGAAAGATGGTGTTCACAATGTTCATTGTTAGCCAGAAAAGCTTCCTTCATAAAATTTGTAACGAAAAAAAATATTGACAATGAAAAATGGTGTTCAGGATTACCAGCAGAGAAAGACTTTAAATTTAAATGAGGTCTCTCCAAATTTAACCAAAAAAAATATATTGACAATGAAAAAAAAGAATGCAAAATTTCTGCATCGCTAGTAATAAATGGGATTTCTGCTCTAGAGGTCATAGACAATCCGATAGTGAAATTTCTCATTCTGCCCGCGATTAAATTGAAAAAAACGAATCGATGTTAGCTCTTTAACGGCATATGAGGTTTCCGGGGGGAATTTTAAAAGGCCTACTAGCGATCTTTCGTGTTTTTTGTGTCCCGTGTCACGTGGTTCGTTTTCAAACTTTTGCCAATTGCATATATAATTCGGGTCTTACCGACGGATGCTCCAAAAGCCATTTTCTTGTGTCATGTTTAGTTTTGTTTTGGTAATCGAAATATTTCTTGTTAGATAAGAAAGATCCTTCTTCTATTTACTCAGATATTGTCAATGCATAACGATGTGACACGAATAGGATGACTGGTACCCATATATCTTCCTGATACGTTTCTCCTCTCTTTACAGAGGACGAGTTTTAGTCTGGGTTGAACATGTCTCTATCGGCATTTGCTGGATAGAACTAGAACTCGATTTTTCACTCAGAATATCGTGTTTGAGTGTGTTCGAGTTTACTTTATACACGACAGATATAATTGTTTTGAGTGTGTTGGAGTTTGTTAGGGACACACCAATAAGGGTTTTAGAGAGCGAGTTGCTTCAGTATTGGATGACAAGTCATATGCTCAATGCCCAGTTACTTTGGACGTTGAAGGCAAGACCAAAGATGCATTCCTTTAAATGTGTCCTTAAAGAGTCCTTTATCAGAACGATTTCTCTGTCTGCTGTTTGTCTTGAATTTGTGTAAAGTCTGGATATTGTTTTGCCTTTGCTCGGGTGGGTGGATTGTTTTTGTAAGCGCAACATTTTGCATCTGGGTCATAGAATCGAGCATGCAATGCATGATGCTCTATTCTTCTTTTCAACAGTTGAAGTGACTGCAAATTTTTTGGCCAAACTTCCATTTCAGCTCGTAATCGCCTTTCATGTATAAGATGCAGATGTGAATATTGCAGTGATATACGTTTTGATGCGCCATTAAGGCCATTGCGGTTATTTTCTGATTGACAGTTTGATTGAGTTGTTAACTGGAGAGGGAATCAGAGGTTCTTTTAGGCCATTGAAAGCCTCTTCTTTGGGGTTGGGACTAGGAGTGTATTTGAGTTTTTGACGATAAGCTTTTCCAAATGAAAATAGCAGAGCAGGCTGTCAATTGTTGTGTTTGTCTCTTCTTTGGGACTATTCATGCAATGCATGCTCTAAGAATAACCCATCCCTTGAGAATTCACATTCACACGAGTGTAAGACCATGGGTAATCGTGTTCAACCTGGGCACAATGCTGAGAGAAACTTTGAGAGCAGAATAGCCAGTTCCCCTTCCGACACGGAGCACGAAAGCAAAAGAATGCTGTGATAGGTAGTCTTGCAATAACAGCTTCGAAAGGGTCTTCTGGGAGTTCTCTCCAGATCCCTAGTGGGGATCTATACTTTTTGTGGAACTTTCATTCACTATCAGGAAAGCACCATCTGTTCAAATAGGATGGCAAATCATTGCAATGAATGGGCATGAAATCCCAAAAAGTCTCTCTTACCCACACATGCTTTTTTTTTTTTTGTTAATACCACCAAAAGCTTCAAACTGGTACACCTGTGATAATTTTACTCCAAATTACTTTTTTGATCACGAAAAACCTCAAAACTGGTACATCTGTGACAAATTTACCTCAAACTGGTACACCTGTGATAATTTTACTCCAAATTACTTTTTTGATCACGAAAAACCTCAAACTGGTACATCTGTGACAAATTTACCTCAAATTGGTACAGCCATGACAAATTTGCCCTCCGTTAGTTTTCGTTAAATTTTACCGTCAAATTGCTGAATTGGATGACACACGACAATTGTTGGGTGTACAATTTACCCTATGTTTACTATAGGTGTATCAATTTGAAATTTTTTGTAGTATTAACTCAATTAACTGAAATTAATAGAGGGTAAATTTATCATATGTGTACCAGTTTGAGATTTTTTATGGTAAAAAAAAGTAATTTGGGGTAATTTTGTCATAGTTATATACTAATTTAGGGCTTTTGGTGGTTAAGAAAATAATTTGAGGTAAATTTATCATAAGTGTACCAGTTTGGGGCTTTTGGTGGTCAAAAAAATAGTTTGGAGTAAAATTATCACAAGTGTACCAGTTTGGGATTTTTTGCGGTATTAACCATTTTTTTTTAAGGTTCAAGCACTAAGCAAATTATCATAACTAGATTTGAGAATCGTATCAGCAAGCATTAGGCATTTGGATATGTTATGGCATATGTAACAATTCAAGTTGAGTTGCCAAATTTAGGATTTTTTTATGAAATTTAAGGTATCAAAAGGAAATTAATTTTAATTTAATTAATGTAACCACGTCCTTAAACTTTGTTGACACCTAAATTTTGATCAACTTTTTTTTTATTTTTATTTTTTTATTATTTTTTTTATTTTTATTTTGAAAATTCATAGAAAATCCATAAAAAGTTGAAAAAATTGAAAAATCAATTTTGGTGACCTTAGCCAAGCTAAATGAACCATTTTGACCAAAAAAATAATTTTCATAATTTTCATTTTTTTATATATATTTCGAAAAATACAAAAAAAAAAGAAAAAAAGAAAAATAAAATCAAGAAAATCAAGAAAAATAATATTTGAGGTCACAAAGATATATAAAAATAGTCGGTATTTTTATTTTTATTTTATCTATTTTCTAACCTCATAAATAGTAAAATTCAGGTTTGATTTTAGGTGTTTTCTGATCACCATAAAATTGAATCTGGAAAAAATATTAGTAATGATTAAAAGGAAAAGGAGTGAAAACATCATCATTCAAAAGGAAAAGGAAACTAATCATTTTGTCTTTTCTTTTGATTATTTTATTATTATTCTTACTTTTTAATATTTTATTTTATTATTATTTTATTTTATTATTATTATTCACTCACCTTTTCCCTCATCCGTCGCTGGCTTCTTCTCCCCCCGCGACTTCATCTTCTTCTCCTCCTTCTTCTTCTTCTTCTCTTCTTCTCTTCTTTCTTTTCTTCTCATTTTTTTCATCCTCCCCTAGATTACGGCGACCACCCTCACCGCCACCTTGCTCCGCCACCCTCCGACGCCGTGCCGAGATCCCGTCCGTCTTGCTGTTTATCACGACCTCGTGGAGCTCCTAGATACCGCAATCCCCCTCCATCTTCCTCCTATGTTTCGCCCCCTGCCACGTCGTCGCTCTTCGTCGTCGCCGCTTGGCCACGAATCCATCGTGTTCGGGCCGATCCCGGCCGTGGGCCGATCCCGTGGGCCGGTGGCCGTGCGCCTCGGCCATGGCCGAGGCCGTGGGCCGAGGACGTCGGCCGAGTGGCCGTGCGTCTCGGCCATGGCCGAGCCCGTGGGCCGAGGCCGTGGGCCGAGGCCGTGGGCCGAGGCCGTAGGCCGTGGGCCAAGGCCGAGCCCATGGCCGAGGCCGTGGGCCAAAGCCGTGGGCCGAGGCCGTGATCTTGGGCCGAGGCCGTGAGCCCATAGCCGGTCCATGGCTGAGTGAATTGGCCCGTTTCCGAGCCGGGATTTATTTATTTTTTAAATTATTATTATTTATTACCGGTCTTAAAACTTGTAAAATTGATTGTTGACATTTTGATGTGGTGATCGACAGGTGATGTGCATGGAGATGGTCGCAGGCTGGGGCTGGGCGATTGAAGGCCGGTGTCCAATCCGGTATGTTTTACGTACCCGATCCGTGTATTAGGGTTATTTTTCTAAAATGTCGCCATTATAGATTTGGTTTGCATGTATTTATCTCAGTTCAGTAGTTAGCTTATTTATCTGGTTGAGTGTTGTCTATTGCCAATGATATGCTTTTTGTTAAAATATTTTCTGAAAATATAAAAAAATATTAATAAATCAGAAAATGCCAAAAAAATGGAAAAATTAAAGAAAAACAAAAAAATTGAGAAGAATTGCAGAAAATTACTAAAAAAATTCTAGAAAATTCCCAAGGCTGAAAATGATCAAAAGAAATTGATTGGTTGTCGTTTTTTTTAGGATTTTCTCCCATTTAATCCAAAACGACGATTTTACCCCTCAAAGGGTAAATCGTCTTTGATATTCCGATGAATTGTGGAAATTGCTTAGAATTTGGCGATGAGCCAGATAGGTGGCTAAACCTTATGTCTAGGATTTCCACATTTCATTCTCATTTTTAGAAAATGACGATTTTACCCTTAGAATGGTAAATCGGTTTCTAAAATTCCAAAAAATCATGAAAATTGCAAAAAAAATAGGAAATAGGTCAATTGAGTGACCAAACCTATTTTTGACATCGTTTTACTCCGAATTCATTCTGAAATGATGATTTTGCCTTTTTTGGGCAAATCGTCCCTTTTGTCTCAAAATTACGACTTTACCCCTTATGGGTAAAATCATGTCTAAATCATTCCTAAGCTTGATTGATGCTTATTTAGGTTAATAGAGCCTTCTTATGAGTGTCATGTTGATTTGATGTGTTTACTTTGCATACTTGGATTCATTGATTTGCGCCTTTTATTATTGATTGTGATTGCCAGGATAGTCATTCCTATTTGCATGAATTCCTAGATTTAGGATTCATATTCCACTCATCTGCATGAAATCTTAGGTCAGAAAATTCAGTCAATTTAGGTACCGAAAGGGCGTCAACTCTGACAGTTGGCGTAACTAAGTCCCCGAACCCATTTCTCTGGTTATCGCAGAATTGAATAGAAACTCCCGACTATTCAATAGGGTGGTCCAATCATACCCTCCAAAAAATGATTGGTGGCGACTCCATGGCATGCACATTTAACACATGTCACTAGACCACACTGAAGGTCGACTACGTATACCTCCGTTGCGATTTGGGTAACGGGCCTTGGGAGAGTCCCGCGTCTGACCAGACTGGACGGCCCATTAGCCCTCGAGAGCCCACGGCGAACCTCGAGAGGGTCGCGACAGACTGGCGACTCCGCTGGGGACTTAGAGAACTTGAGCCGATTAAAAAGTTGATTGATTTTTCTAACCCTGCAGGCGCTCTTGAAGGTGAGGTAAGTCCGCTCATGGTAGGTGTTATATGTTTTTGCAGATTGGAGAGATAAGGGGTGTAGTCCGTGATTAACATTGTCTTATGCAGGTTGGCGTAGGAATGTATGTTGTATGGATGATTTGAAGTGCTGATTGATAAACTGTTGTGCATGATTGGCATCGTGATGATCACGACACATGGACACACACAACCGCGCCTAAAACCCCGGGCGCCGCCTTTAGGAACACAATAGAAGGAATTGAAAATGGAATCTCCGTGAGGAAAAACACGGGGTAATCCACTTTTCAATTCCGCTCGCTTCGAACTATGGATCGAGTCCCAATGCAACGATAGTTGTGCAATGGAATCGGCTCTTTCTAGAACTCGAGGTGGGAACCTTGACCTTAGGTGCCAAACCATTCGATTTTTAGAAGTTCACCATCACTTGTCTCATGCGCATGTCTTTGGACGGTTGGTACACCTAAAACCGCACATAAGTCGATGAATTTGGTTGGTAAGACTCTCTATCCCTCAAATTTATTTCAGTTCAGATAAATATAGGCATTTCATTCATTGCATTCTGGTGATTAGATTAAATGCCATTTCAAGGATAGATGCGTGTGTTTTTTTTTTTTTTTTTCCAAACGTCCTTGATAGAAGACGAGGAGGGCGATATCCCGTCACGAACACCGAGTGTGCAACAAAGGAGCCTACTATGGACATTATTGAGATATCGTCCAATTAAGATGAAGAGTTGGGGCAAGTGATCCGGAAGTCACAGATCGAACTTGGGGCATCCTTAAACGTTAGGATCACTTTCTTTGGTTTCATTTTCCATTACTAGTCCTCTTGTATAGGGTTTATTTTTATCGAGGCTTTCTCTATCTCACCCCTTAGAATGATTGTATTAGGGATCTATTGGTGTATACATTCAGATGGAACTTGGTTGTATTTCTTTTTAACGGGTCATGGGAATGTGATAGTGGCATTTTCTCTAATCATCTGAATACTCCCAAGTCAAGTTTATAATTCCTTTAGAGGAAACTATTTCGCTAGAAGGAATTATACACTTGAATTGGTCCATGCATGTCATACGTCACTAGTAATCCACGATAATTGATCAAGATTATTGGCGTTATTTCGAATTTAATGACAAGATAGATGTCCAAATTGCTCTCGTTCTTAACAAAACGGCCTTGATTTGGATGCCGTATCTTCAATTAAATTTAAAACACGTCGTTATGCCTTGCACTTTTGACTAATTCGCTCTTCTGAAAATTGGTCAAAAGCTATTATCGTGAATTACATTCCTTTCAATAGTATGCTTTCTTTCGAGGAATATTGATAAAAACTTTTCGCACAAGATTAAAACCCTTGTAAAAAGTTTGTCCTTATTAATCACGAGCAAGCATAAGATTGAAAGGGGTTTATGCTTTCTTTTTCAAATTATTCCTTCTGATTCTGTCGTTTCATTTGCAGGTAAAAAATAGGTAATAGAGAGAAATCTTTTCCCGGATAAGTCTGAGGCTATTCTTTCATCTGACCATGAGCGAGTTAGAAAATCAGAGCACATATACTCGACTTATTATGGATCGGCTCATCTAAGTCTAAGATGTCCGGATGCTCGAAGAAATGGACCATATAAAAGCTAAAACACACACACAGGAGCTTTCATTCACTTTCGCTCAATCGAAAGACTTTCAAAGCAGATTAATACAGATTAGCGAGGCGGAAAAATAAAGCCGAACTGAGCCCTAATCAGCAGCACGAAGGAGCTCAATTGGCCCTCCATATGGTTGATTCCCTGCCTACGCTCACCGCTCCGTATATCATGATCCGCGAGCTGGAGAAGAAGGCGCTTGCACTCATTCTTAAGGTCAGCAACCTTGGCCCTGTGATCTTCAGCAGCAAGTTCCAAGTCCCGGACCAATTCCCTCCCACGGGATACATCCGCCGTAACAGTATCGAGTCGCTCTTCCAGCCAATCGCTCTGAAACTTCAACATGATGTTACGACGATCGTGCTCATAGGTGATCAGGCACAAGGCCAAACGCTCCACCAAATTTCCACGTTCACGAAGCATCGTCGAGACCCGCTCGTTGGCAGTTTCCATAACCTTGTTGTGGCTATCAGCCACGAAGTTAGTCAACGTCAGGCAGTCACAGCGGTCTTCGTAGCGGGCTCGCAAGACACGAGCCACGAGAACTTCCCGGTGAGCAACGCGGTAAGCCTCTAGAAAGTTTGCAAAGAGGGCTGGGAATGTTTTATACTCCTTCTCCAACTCAGTACCCTCGATGGAAGTAGTGTCAGTGGCCGCAAATAGAACGCGGATCTCAGCCTCGATCTCCGGATGATCGGCTATGTAAGCATAGCCCCGACCCAAGAGATTATAGAGTTTTTCCCATCGGGCCGGGACTGCGATTGAAAAGACGCAAGCATGGGAAGAGTCAGAGGAAGAAGCAGAAGATGAAGCCATTTCTTGTTGGAAGGATGGAAAGGAAGACGAGTGCGATGGAATGAATGAAAGTGAAAGCTGGGCAAATGAGAGCACTAACCTTCTCCTCGTTTCATAGTAGCTCAAAAATGGAGAAAAGTTACGGCAATAATGCTTGTGGAGCCGGGGTAGTTAATGTAAAGCAGGGGCTGCTCCTCCCGTGAAGCATCAGATATGTCTCGATCCGCGATTTCAGGCCTGACGAGTTTGAAAAGTTGTAAAAGAGTTGTCTATTTCACCATTATTGAGATGGAGCGGGAGTCGAGCGCAAATATCGAAGGAGCCGCGGTAGGGTTGATAGTTTTGTCATGATGAAAAGCTGAGCGGGTGGTGGACGTAATTTAGTCTTTTGAGAGATAGTGGGGGACAGGTTCGGCTATCGAGGAAAGAAAAGCGATCCGTGATCTCTCCACCATGAAAAGGAAGGAAGACGACAAGACGAGAAACTCAAAATCTCTAGAAGAGCGCTCGCCTGGTGATCGTCTTCCATGCTCGAAGAGCGACTCCTGAGTACGCAAAGTCACTCAAAAGAAAGTTTAGAGAGAGTAAACATAGGAAGAGGATTACAAGACCTTGAGTGATTAAAAAAGGACGAACAAACCTTTTCTTGATCCAGTATGTTTAACAGTCATAGTCATTTGTTGGAGATGACTGACCCAAATGTCCTAGGTAATGTGCAGTTGGGAGACCTCGAAGTCTTTGGGATCGAGCCAGATGTCGAAACCATACTACCCAACCCTGCTGGCAACGAGGTTCAGGATCAGGGCAGCGACGATGACAGTGGTGGCGACGACGACAGTAGCAGCAACGACGACGGCAGCGGCGATGTCCCATCTCGTGGAAGAAGACGTCGCCGGCTCTATACTGAGAAGGAAATCCAGATACTCGAAGCCGCCTTCAATAAGTGCCGTTACCCGGATACGAGACGAAGAAGAAAATTAGCCCGGAAATTAGAGATGGAACCCTTAAGGGTCAAGCACTGGTTTCAAAACAGACGGGCCAGATCAGTGGTTCGGGGAAAGTGTCAAGAGCTCGAAACTCTAAAAGAAGAATACGCCAAGCTTCGAGCAGAAAACATGTGGTGTAAGGAAGTCCTCATCAACGCCGCTTGCCTTAACTGCGGTGGTTCTATCGACACTCGCGAAATGTTCCGTGATAAGTTTTCTATGAGAATCGCAGGTGGTCGTCCGCCACCCCACTCCCTCAAACCATCTTTGGAAAGAGGGGAGGCGCGTTACTACAATTTCCCTGACAATGGGCTTACTATCACCACAGACCAGTTCGAAGTCAACCAGCTTCCCCTGCAACAACCTCTGGCACAACCAGACCCCGCCGAGAGTGAATCGAGGAATGATCGCCGAGTCACGGATGCTATCCTGAGTCGCCAAAAGAAGTTCATATGGTCTCCAGAGCTTCACAGAAAATTCCTTGATGCGGTTCACCAAATAGGGAATGACTCATTATGTCCAACACGCGTACATGAGGTCATGAATGAACCGGGGCTCGCTAGAAGGTTAGTCGCAAACCACCTTAATGGTTACCGCAGGAAGCTACGACGGCGTCATGCCGCACGGCGCCTAGAAGAGCCCGACTCGAACTTGAACATTAGGTACGGCTACGAATGCAACAGCCATGCCTCAAGAAGAGCCCTGCCGAGTCTCGATACCAACCAAGCCGGTAGCTCTACCACCAACTGTTGGAGAATTGGTCAATATAGCCCTATCAGTCATCTTAATGTTCCTCAAGAATACGTGCCACCGGTGCAACAAATATACACTTCCCCGCTCGAGCAGCGGCCGTCCACCGGCGCTCTTCCTGCTGCTGATCCACCCACGACGTCTAATGTTCAGGAGTTCGCCCAACTAGGGCATATGATCTCAGATGATCTAGTGGGGGAACACTTCGAACAATTTTGCTTCCCTGATCTCTGAGTGAGACACGCTTTTGATAGGAAAGAGGTCGACCCTCCTCTTTTCTTCTCAAACAAAGATGGTGGTCACAGTTCGAAGAATCCATCAGGAGGAGGCTAGCAAACCTTCACGGCCATGATCTGGAGTCGATGACCGCGCACCTGAACCCAGACATGATGGGGTGGTGATCGAACATACCCAGAGAAAAGGGGGGGCTTGTACACAAGTAGAACTTATTTCTTATTTGCGCATTGTAAAGTTTCAATCGGAGCAGTTCCTTTCTTCTTTAAGGCCTAGGGTTGATTTCACACAATGATGCTTGCTAACATCATCATGTTTAGCTACAACAATCTTTTGTCACGATGGGTTCGAGGTAAATCGACCAAGCGCACGAAGGCAAACGTGACAGCATAGGTTACAAACATAACGTGAGCGGGCTCGAAAGCGGAAAGATCGTCAGTTGCCTCAAACACTATGATTGCGAAACCAAGGGCAATATTGAATCTTGCGAAGGATAAGCGGAAATGTACATACACTCTCATTTATAGCACTTAACAGGAGACTTTACAAACAGACTACTGAGGAGGAACCGTAAATCCAAAGTGAGTTCTAATGAGCATCACAAATGAGCTCAATTGATTCTCCATGCTATCCATGCCTTGCTTACAACCCACACTCTGGGAATCGAGGTCTACAAGCTTGAAGAAAAGGAGGCGACATTTCTCCTTAAGGTCGTTCACCTTGGTCTCATAGTACTCGAACTCAAGCTCTAAGTCCTGAGCCAGCACCCTCCCGCGAGCTATATCCATGCTCAGGTCTTCAAGCCTTTCCTCCAACCAGGCACACTGGAACCTCAGCACGAGGTTGTGCTGATCTTGCTCAAAGGCGGTGTCAAAAAGAGCCAGACGCTCCACCAAGTTGTCCCTCTCACGGACCAACATCGAAACCTGGGAGTGGACGTATTCAACAGCCCTTTTATGGTTATCGGCCGTCAGCATGGCCAACATCAGGGACTCAGTTCGGTCCTGATAGCGGGCTCGCACGATACCAGCCAAAGTGACCTCCCGGCTAGCAACTTCATAAGCCTGCAGGAAATTGTTGAAGAGAGTTGGGAAGATCACAAACTCCCTTTGAAGTTTCGTACCTTCAATACACACAGTATCCAGGGCCGGAATCAGAGTACGAACTTCAACCTCAGCTTCAGGATGACTGTTTATGTAGCCATAACCTCTACCCAAGAGGTGATAAAACCTCTCCCATTGGGTTGAAGCTTCGGCTGAGGCAGCGGGTACAGGAGAGGAAGCCATCTGCGATTCAACGACAGAGAAAAGAAGGAATGATGGAGGAGTGTTTGAGAGGTTAGATCGAAATGTTAATCTCCTCGATGTCAACCTCTCGCCCTTTAACGCTCGAACGAGAAAGGGAAAGCTGCAATAATTTTTCTATACGCAGCAGGGCTAATCAAGCCTCATTAATACATCCCTGGTGAGTCACAGATCCACCTCTGTCCCGTGATTTCGGGCTTAGAAAAGGTAACAACATCTAAAGGCCGGCGGACCTATTACTTTGGAGACCGAGCTAGGGGGACAGGCGTAATGCTCGATAAAGCAAAAGTCGACACGGGAAATCTGCACGCTCCACTCAGGCAAGAGAGAGTAAGAACGGACGGGGGGAATCACGAAGTCTCGAAAGGAACGCCCGTCAGACGCTCGTTACTCGATTTCAAAGCGATGCTTCTTGGAACACGCCTAATCTCTGATAATTACAGAGAGGGCGAACATCTGAGAAAGGGTGGAGAAGATCAAGCGAACGAAGATCAGGAAAAGACATTTCAACCCAAAATGTTCAAGGGGTACCATCATCTGTTGGAAACGCCTGACCTGAATGTTTCCGAACTTGAACGGCTAGAGGAATTTGAAGACCTCGGAAATGAATTCGTCACGAAGGATATGGAAATCGACTCGACCATCCAGGAGACTCAAGCCCTCAGCGACCAAGACGCCAGCGACGATGATCCGCGCCAGAAAAGAAAGCGTCGCCAGCTCTACACTCCGGATGAGGTCCAGATACTTGAAGCTATCTTCAAGGGATGCCCTTTCCCAGACACAGAACAGAGGAAGAAGTTGGGTCAAAAACTAGGGACGAGCCCTTTGAGGATCTTGAATTGGTTTCAAAATAAACGAACCAAGCTGAGTAAGCAGTACAAACGACGGGAGACCGCATTTCTAAAGGAACAGAACGAGAAGCTTCGAACAAAGAACGTGAGGTATGAAGAAGTTCTTAGCACTATTGTCTACCCTAACTGCGGTGGCCCTACCACTCTCAGTAGATTGTTTCCCGTTAAGCCTTCTGCTATGATCGAAAATACTGGTGATGTGCATGAACAAATCAATCCCACAAAGATAGTGCCAGTGCCTTCTGAAGGAGGGAATATATGCCACTATGATGAGAGTCACCACGTCAGAGCCCAAGAGTCTTCTCCACAACGGCTTCGGGCAGGATCAGATCCTGCTCGAGAAGGGTTAAAGATCAGCCGTCAAGCTGTCAACGCTATTCTGAACCAAGAGAAGAAGATTTTCGCGTGGCCCCTTGAGCTTCACCGCAAGTTCTTAGACGTGGTTCGGCGAATAGGGCTCGACTATGCATGCCCGAAGAAAGTAATGGAGGCCCTGAATGCACCAGAACTTACCAAGGCTATGGTCTCAAATCACCTCGGTTGTTACAGAAGAGCGCTAAGACAGCGTCATGCTAACCTCGGTTACAAATTCAACACTTATTGGGAAATTGATCAGAATATTCATCTGAGTCATCCCAATTTTCTTCAAGAGTGTGTGCCACAGATGCAGCAGGTGCAGCACCCATCCGTCGCTGTTTTTCCGCTTACTAATGAGCTTTCTGCGCTTAGTGCCCAAGGACTTGCCGAACTAGGGCATGTGGTTTCAAAGGATCTAACAAGGGAATGCGTTGAGCATTTTTGTTTCCCTAATTCCCAAGTAGGAGATGCTTATGGGGGTCAATCGATCAACTCCCCTCTCATGTTCTCGAGAAGAAATGGAGGTTCCAGCTCGAAGAACCAGTCGGGCGATACTACCCAACCCATGCATCAATATTTCGAAGGATCAGATGACTTCTGCGACGATCAGTCAGTGATACTTCGATCCAAAATGTTCCAAGGATACCGTCATTTGTTGGAAACGCCCGACTTGGAAGTCTCCGAGCTTAAACTGCTGGAAGAATTTGAAGATCACGGGACCGAATCCGGCACGATGGTCATGGAGATTGACACTTCCAACGATGAAACTCAAGGTTGTGGTAATGAAAACAATACCCATAGCAGTGATCAGCGTCAGAAAGGAAAACATCCCCTTCACCATACTTCAAGTCAAGACCGGGAGCTTGATTTTTTCTTCGAGGAATGCCCCCATCCAGATGAGAAGCAGAGGGCTGAGCTAGGTCGAGAGTTAGGGTGGGAGCCTGGGAAGGTCAATAAGTGGTTTCGTAACAAACGAGCCCGGCTGGGGAATCTACATAGACAGCAAGAGCTAGCAATTCTGAAAGAAGAAAATGAAAAGCTTCGAACAGAAAGCGCTAGATATGAGGAAGCACTGAGCAGCGCCACTTGCCTTGATTGCAATAACCATATTCTCATCAGTGAAATATTCTCCGAAGAGCCACTTCTAGAGATTGGTAGTGCTCATATGTTACAATGCCTTTCGCAATGTCTTCCGGTGCAGTCAGATACCGTCGAAGACTTACAAGAGCAGTTTCCAACACAATCAGATCTCATAGAGATTAGTCGGCGAGCTGTTCTTGTTGACAAGAAAGCGCGATTTTCTTGGACTGCTGAACTCCATCAGAAATTTGTTGATACAGTTCGACAGTTGGGGATCGACACGGCACGATCAACGCGCATACACGAAATCCTGAACGTGCCGGGACTCTCTAAAGTTAACGTCGCGAGCCACCTTGGATATTTCAAGAGGTTGCTAAAAGAGGGACGGGTGACACTAAGCTCGGATGGAGCTGGTTTGAACTTAAATGTTGGTCATAACTGCAACCACGATGATTGTAGAGCCGGGAACACCCAACCATGTTTCGGTGTTGACGAGACCAGCAACCATGTCACCGACTCCTCTAACCCAAATCAGAACGCTCCACCAAGCAGTCTCAATACCCCTCAAGTGTATATACCGCAGTTCCCGCAAATAGGAACTCCCCAATTTGAGTACCAACCTGTTGCTAGTGCTCTTCCCATGGCAAATCCAACATTTACATGGGACATGTCTACATATTTGCCGGTCAACAAGGGAGGTTCCAGCTCGAGGAATCAAATCATCCAAGGCGAGAGTGATCTATCGCCAGCGGTCGGTGACACTCGACTTGAGCATCAATGGCTCGGAGATTCGAGCGATTTCCTTGGAGAGGAACTCAATTTCTGGCTCGATCAGCCTGAAGCTGGCGGACTCTTGCAATAGTGATACAGAGCCGACGATCAGGTGTTTGATTCAAGGCGCGATTTGTAAAAAAATGTTCGGAGAAAAGAGGATGAATAGCCTGAATGAATGTATTGGCAATCCCATTGTAAGGCTCCCATGGGGGCATTTCTCATTTACGCTTAAAACTAGTCGTACGAAGATCCGCCTTACCTTTTGAGCATCTTTAAGCTCAGGGGCGAGCTCCCCAAGCAATGATCATCGTTCGCAGAGCATAATGGAATCCACCCCTTCAATGCAAAATGCATCTGGCCGCGAAGCCACCCATTTGGTAAAACGATGTATCGTTCCTAAACGATCTCCAATCGGATACCGAAATAATGTCTTCTTTCTTTTCCTTCTCAGATGATAAACATGGATAAATCACTTAATGAGTCATGCGTTCAAATAGCAGAACAGACGCTGCCCAGCTGGGGGCAGATGAACCAGTGATGTTACAAACACTCCAAGCATGGATAGGCGGATTTGATAGATGTTGTTCATATCAACACGCCACATCAGAATGGGATGAAAATCAAGAGTAAAGTTGTATCGTCCCAATTTGTCTTGAATTCGAGGATATGAATTGATACTTGTTGTCTATCCTTGGCAGGGGAGTCGCCTTGCAGAGGAACAAGTTCTTACATCCCATGTACTACTCGTCAGAGTACATGACCAAGGGTAGGATGTATCGTTTCGATTTTTGAAAAATTTGTGAACCTACAATGATATGCTTTCTTTACATTTGCAGGGGTCTGCAGCCGCGACAGGTAGGTAAGTATCCCTTTCCCAGTTAGCTGGAGATAAAGAATGTTAAAATCCCTTTAGCCGTCATGGAAATTATCCAATGCATCGATGTTCATGATTTAAATCGGGAGGTTGCCCAAAGCATGAATAAAACATGCACGATACATCACAAAATCCCCTCGATGGATAAATTTTGGGAAAGAAAGAAATGAATTTTTCCAAATATGATTATTTGTCAAATCATTCAAAAGGAAGTTTACTCAAAAGAGAGGCGAACCCAGTCCAAACACATCCTACATACACTTGAGAGATGAGGGAAGTGAATCGGATGGCAAAATCTGTACCTACGGAGGTAGGGACCATTCGCAGCGATTACATAGATTGGGACGACGGAGGCGTTCGTTTCATATCCCCTAAACACTACAGGTAACCGTTGATAACCCCTTGAACGGCGATTTTCATTCTTAACCCTGTCAAGAACCACCCCACATCGGGGCAAAATGGAGGTGAGTCCAGCAGCATCAGGAGGAAATGGTTAGAAATTTTCTTGCTCGGACTAACATTAATCTTTGTGTGTTGTTTATATGGTAATCCAAGTGCCATAGGATGATGAGGAGCATTCATTTCTCTATCCCACACACCGAATTCTTTGCATAGCCAAGTTGAGCCTGCAAAATCATTTCATAAACCCGTTGGTGATCATTGCACTTTCCAAGACGGATGCGACATCACTTCAGAAACGAGGGAGTTCAAGACCTAGGGTTTACGAAAAAGCTACTAAGTCGATACTCAAGCGTGCTAAGAGCCAAGTCATATATCTAGCACAATTGCCAAGCATCCCGCTTGCGACAAGGGATTAAAGAAATCCCCAGCATCAGATAAGAAAAAGCAAAGTGCCTGGTAAAAGCAAGGCCGATGCTCGCATAAGCTGTTTGATTGATCCCCAGTAAAGTCTGGTCGGGAAAAGAGGAAATTCCTAAAAGAGTAGTATCAAAAGGGCTACTCCCCAAATGGCGTCAAGCGCGGAGCAAAGATATAGAGAGAATTATCGGTCTCTGAATGCAACAAGAGACGCTCTCTAAAGGACTTGTGCACACCTCAAAAGCGGTTGCACACCTCAAAAACTGAATATGCAGAATGGAAAAGACAGGTGACGAATTTGCAATGATCACCAATGTCAATCCCCTCATAAATTCTGGGCCAAAAACAAGCCTTTTTCGGTCCCCAATCCTACCAATGTCATAACCCTGAAACAGTCTTCTCTGACTAAGACATTTGGGTTAACATATAGCTTAGCTCGAAGAAGTACGAGCAAGACTATTTCTTTCTCATTTTGCAGGGTTCTCGACTTGTAAACCCGGAGCAGATGGTGAAGAATTTCATTCAAATGACCTTGACTCAAAAGTGAGTCCCTCTTGAAGATCAATAACCAAGCCCAACATTACGGTCCCATGGAAGACCTCCCGACCGATCAAAATGTATGCGCTGCGAATGATCCTAAAACCTAGGCACAGGTTAATAGGAAGTTGGCGCATTCCTTAAGACCATTATCACAGAGCGGTGAGGAGCCCTCTTGGATGAGAAATTCTCCAATAGATGTTTTGAACAAACTCTTTTTGGAAATTTCAAATTGTTTGATCCAGATTTTCCGTGCAAGGGATTTGTGATCACATTTGCATGTTGCAAGAATGCTTTGGACAACCTCCAGCATCAAAATGCACATTTCACAATTAAAACTTAAGTCATACGGTTTTTGTCAAGTGGACAGCCGTGGTCTTCCCAAAAATTACTAACGTTTTCTTGGTGAAGAAAAATCTTTCAAGCTCAAACTTCTGCAGGATACCTGGAGAACCCAGCTCCCAGAATGTCGCCTCAGCAGACTCAAGTGAAGCTTTGTCAAAATAAAATCTTTCACTACTTCAAAAAACTGAATTCCCGACAAACTTCGGGATCTCTAAAAAAAGAGGGGAAGAAAAACTCTTTTAAAAGAAAAAGTCCTATCAGACGTGGAGAACCCTCGTCCTAGGACACCCTTTTCAAAAATATCAAACAGTCTCATCGGACGTGGAGAACCCTCGTCATGAGACCCATTTTTAAAAATTAGGCAGTCTCATCGGACGTGGAGAACCCTCGTCATGAGACCCCCTTTTCAAAAGTCAAGCAGTCTGATCGGACGTGGAGAACCCTCGTCATGAGACCCCCTTTTTCAAAATTTAGGCAGTCTCATCGGACGTGGAGAACCCTTGTCATGAGACCCCTTTTCAAATCAGGTAGTCTCATCGGATGTGGAGAACCCTCGTCATGAGACTCCCTTTTAAAGCAAACTCGAGGTAGATACCGCCTGAAGGGTCAACTCAAGGTAGAAACCGCCTGAAGGGTCAACCAATGGTAGAAACCGCCTGAAGGGTCAATCAAAGGTAGAAACCGCCTGAAGGGTCAATCCAATAGTGAAAATCACTTAAATGGTCAACTCAATGGTCCAATCCACCATACGGATCAAAATCATTGGCAAATCTCAAATGGGACGCGTCTTCCTTAGATTCCTATCAGTTAGGAATCCCATTATGGTTTGACCTACCATACGGGTCAGAGCTTAACCTCTCTAGGATACTCTAGTAACGAGTTCCTAGAAATTCTCTTGAATCCATCAAACACCGCGAAAATCGCACAAACATCGAACAGGTAAGTGGCAGGTATGTCTCTCTATTATCTCACTCTCTCATGTCAAAATGTTTCCCCCTTCAAGAAAGAGCAAACATGGACAAGCATGAAAATTGGATGTCATGACTCCTTTTCCTTTAGTTTCCCGAGTCGAGTCGATCAGGACTCAGGTGTCACCTTATCTTTGAGAGAAACCTCTAACGAGATTCCTCTCAAAGAGGGGCAGCTGTTGACACCTAAATTTTGATCAACTTTTTTTTATTTTTATTTTTTTATTATTTTATTTATTTTTATTTTGAAAATTCATAGAAAATCCATAAAAAGTTGAAAAAATTGAAAAATCAATTTTGGTGACCTTAGCCAAGCTAAATGAACCATTTTGACCAAAAAAATAATTTTCATAATTTTCATTTTTTTATATATATTTCGAAAAATACAAAAAAAAAGAAAAAAAGAAAAATAAAATCAAGAAAATCAAGAAAAATAATATTTGAGGTCACAAAGATATATAAAAATATTCGGTATTTTTATTTTTATTTTATCTATTTTCTAACCTCATAAATAGTAAAATTCAGGTTTGATTTTAGGTGTTTTCTGATCACCATAAAATTGAATCTGGAAAAAATATTAGTAATGATTAAAAGGAAAAGGAGTGAAAACATCATCATTCAAAAGGAAAAGGAAACTAATCATTTTGTCTTTTCTTTTGATTATTTTATTATTATTCTTACTTTTTAATATTTTATTTTATTATTATTTTATTTTTTATTATTATTCACTGACCTTTTCCCTCATCCGTCGCTGGCTTCTTCTCCCCCCGCGACTTCATCTTCTTCTCCTCCTTCTTCTTCTTCTTCTCTTCTTCTCTTCTTTCTTTTCTTCTCATTTTTTTCATCCTCCCCTAGATTACGGCGACCACCCTCACCGCCACCTTGCTCCGCCACCCTCCGACGCCGTGCCGAGATCCCGTCCGTCTTGCTGTTTATCACGACCTCGTGGAGCTTCTAGATACCGCAATCCCCCTCCATCTTCCTCCTATGTTTCGCCCCCTGCCACGTCGTCGCTCTTCGTCGTCGCCGCTTGGCCACGAATCCATCGTGTTCGGGCCGATCCCGGCCGTGGGCCGATCCCGGCCGTGGGCCGATCCCGTGGGCCGGTGGCCGTGCGCCTCGGCCATGGCCGAGGCCGTAGGCCGGTGGCCGTGCGCCTCGGCCATGGCCGAGGCCGTGGGCCGAGGACGTCGGCCGAGTGGCCGTGCGTCTCGGCCATGGCCGAGCCCATGGCCGAGGCCGTAGGCCGTGGGCCAAGGCCGAGCCCATGGCCGAGGCCGTGGGCCAAAGCCGTGGGCCGAGGCCGTGATCTTGGGCCGAGGCCGTGAGCCCATAGCCGGTCCATGGCTAAGTGAATTGGCCCGTTTCCGAGCCGGGATTTATTTATTTTTTAAATTATTATTATTTATTACCGGTCTTAAAACTTGTAAAATTGATTGTTGACATTTTGATGTGGTGATCGACAGGTGATGTGCATGGAGATGGTCGCAGGCTGGGGCTGGGCGATTGAAGGCCGGTGTCCAATCCGGTATGTTTTACGTACCCGATCCGTGTATTAGGGTTATTTTTCTAAAATGTCGCCATTATAGATTTGGTTTGCATGTATTTATCTCAGTTCAGTAGTTAGCTTATTTATCTGGTTGAGTGTTGTCTATTGCCAATGATATGCTTTTTGTTAAAATATTTTCTGAAAATATAAAAAAATATTAATAAATCAGAAAATGCCAAAAAAATGGAAAAATTAAAGAAAAACAAAAAAATTGAGAAGAATTGCAGAAAATTACTAAAAAAATTCTAGAAAATTCCCAAGGCTGAAAATGATCAAAAGAAATTGATTGGTTATCGTTTTTTTTAGGATTTTCTCCCATTTAATCCAAAACGACGATTTTACCCCTCAAAGGGTAAATCGTCTTTGATATTCCGATGAATTGTGGAAATTGCTTGGAATTTGGCGATGAGCCAGATAGGTGGCTAAACCTTATGTCTAGGATTTCCACATTTCATTCTCATTTTTAGAAAATGACGATTTTACCCTTAGAATGGTAAATCGGTTTCTAAAATTCCAAAAAATCGTGAAAATTGCAAAAAAAAATAGGAAATGGGTCAATTGAGTGACCAAACCTATTTTTGACATCGTTTTACTCCGAATTCATTCTGAAATGATGATTTTGCCTTTTTTGGGCAAATCGTCCCTTTTGTCTCAAAATTACGACTTTACCCCTTATGGGTAAAATCATGTCTAAATCATTCCTAAGCTTGATTGATGCTTATTTAGGTTAATAGAGCCTTCTTATGAGTGTCATGTTGATTTGATGTGTTTACTTTGCATACTTGGATTCATTGATTTGCGCCTTTTATTATTGATTGTGATTGCCAGGATAGTCATTCCTATTTGCATGAATTCCTAGATTTAGGATTCATATTCCACTCATCTGCATGAAATCTTAGGTCAGAAAATTCAGTCAATTTAGGTACCGAAAGGGCGTCAACTCTGACAGTTGGCGTAACTAAGTCCCCGAACCCATTTCTCTGGTTATCGCAGAATTGAATAGAAACTCCCGACTATTCAATAGGGTGGTCCAATCATACCCTCCAAAAAATGATTGGTGGCGACTCCATGGCATGCACATTTAACACATGTCACTAGACCACACTGAAGGTCGACTACGTATACCTCCGTTGCGATTTGGGTAACGGGCCTTGGGAGAGACCCGCGTCTGACCAGACTGGACGGCCCATTAGCCCTCGAGAGCCCACGGCGAACCTCGAGAGGGTCGCGACAGACTTAAAATCTTCTCTTCGTAGATATAAAGTATTTTCCCAATACTTTATTTAGATTCCTAATCAACCTATAAAAAATAATTAGTAGAGACTCCAAATTTTAAATAATTTGAACAATAAATCAATATTGCAGATTTGGTAGGGCTTGGGATAGTCCATATTAGGTTCGTCATCTAATTAACCTAATAATCCATTAACCTAAGGATTTCCAATTTTTAGGTTGCGACAAATTTTTTTTTAATCTCGTGTAACTCACGTGCAATGCGGCGTGCAAAGCATATGGAAGAACACTTTTTTATTATTATGTGACTAAAACCGTTTCTTGGAGTTTGGATTTGTCATTTGGAATTTTAGGTTAAGTGCCTATTTTACATTAGATAGACTATTTTCCTTTTGCTTTTCATGAGACTTTTTCATGTTACTATCTTCTTGTACGACTCATCTGGTATCGCTCCCTACACTTCAGAATGATATGAGAAAAAGAGAGAGATTCTCTTAATGAAGGTGGAAAATATGTGATTCCACATCTCAATTTAAACTCAAAGGAATAAAAAGTGTGTGCATGAAACCATAAATAACTCCATGTAATAACAAATTTGACTATGCCGCCCTTATTGAAAATGAATAACCATGCGGAGAAACCATAAGTGCACCTCCTTGGAATTCTCATGCGGGAGTGGATATTTATTACCGTCCTAGTTTTAATTATTCCAACAGTGTGAGCACCACATCGCCACCATTCTCTCCGTGCACTCGGGCAGACTGATTTTCTCCGTCGTCCATGGCGACATCCTACTAGAAAGCAAGCAGGAAGACCTCCCTTTCACCCAGGCCTCTATCTTCATCAAGGATCCATTTATGTTTTATTCATTTCTTTTCGATGGGCATTTAATTGATTGACTCTTCTACTTCTTCTTCTTCTTCGCTCACACGTTCTATTTCATCCTTGCAGCTCAGACGTTCTGTTTCACCCCAGCAGCTTAAGCTTTTATGTAGGGGTAAGGAACGATCATTGTGTACAGGTCGATAGACTTCAGTTACCGATAGCGACCAACCATCCGGCATATGTTTCTCCTCTCTTTACAGAGGACGGGTTTTAGTCTGAGTTGAACATGTCTCCATCGAAACTTGCTAGATTCAAAATAAATTTTCATGTCTTTTTGTTAGGATAGAACTTGATTTTCCACTCGGAATATCGTGTTTGAGTGTGTTCGAGTTTGCATTATACACGACAGATGTAATTTTTTCTCAAATTTTTACTTTTTTGAGAAAATTATTTCAATGTGTTGGAGTTTATTAGGGACACACCAATAAGGGTTTTAGAGAGCGAGTTGCTTCAATTTTGGATGACAAGTCATATGCTCAATGTCAAGTTACTTTGGACGTTGAAGGCAGACCGAAGATGCATTCATTTAAATATTTCCTTAACAGTCTTTTGTTAGAACAATTGCTTTGTCTGTTGTTTGGGTTGAATTTGTGTAAAGTCTGGATGTTGTTTTGCCTTGTTTGGATGAGTGGATTGTTTTTGTAAACGCAACATTTTGCATCTTTGTTTGATTTCTTGGGCGTTTAGCTGCGTTTTTACTTGGAAATGAAAATTTAGGACATTATGAAGTTGTAGGATTCGACGGATTGCAATTTGATGTTGTGATTTGCCCGAAGCGAGCAATTTAATTTTGGTGTGCAATCTGTTCCGCGTGAACAGTATAATTCTGTGGCTGATTTCCTTAATTTTAATTTGTCGAGTGAGATAGGCCCTATTGAAACTTTTGTAGTACGTCGAATAAGCTTCGTGTGGACGGTAAGATGGCATTAATCGAAGTTCGTATGATCAATTTAAGGAAGTTCTCGCAACTAGGGCTGGAAAATTCGAGTTTTGAGGATTTTAGTGCTGTGGGGTCTTATTTTGGTGTCATTTAGCTGTTATTATTGTAGGAAATAAACTTAAGGGTGTTACAGAGCTAATTTCTATGACAGTTCATGAATCGGACTTACGATTTGTCCAAACAAAATTTTTGAAGTTGATTGCGCAGGTTGTCTAGTGCGCGACCCTTAACTTTTTTTGGTCCATATATGTCGGGTTATCGACATTTATGCGTCGTCTAGTCCAGTTGTTCGCTAGCATAGTATTTTTCCAACTTTTGATGGTGTTTTCAATTATTTGTTTTAGGATCTTAAGATCTACGATTCTGATAACTTCCATATGTTGGTATTTGGCTTTTAGATGTGAGTTGTACTTTCTCTTCTAAGAATTTATAAAACTCATATCGTAAAGATGAGTAATTGTATTATGGGGTTGATTTTACCACTTTGTCTTCAAGCCAGCTTTGATGCGCACCCCAAATCCCTTCATGGACTTCTGTCATTGCAAGCATAACTTCTTCTTGTCCTGGACATTTCAAGAGTAGCGCTAAATTTTGAAAACATGTTTGCTTGGAATTTTGATTAATGTTCATGATAGTAATTTTCGCAGGAATAGTATCCTAGTCTTGCTAGCTCAAGCAAATAGTTAGATGAGTATGTCCGGTATGTCTTTCCAAATGGATAGTTGTCTTTTTATAGTCAAGGTGTGTCATGGATACGCTATCTTCTTCGATCTCTCCTCTAAAGAGAGGATCAATTATGCTTGATTTAAGGCTAGATGAAATACGCTGGGAATGGAATCCACGACCACCAAATCACTTTACTCAAACGACAACCAATGGAGCAAACAGCACCATCGACAACATCATTTACGGATTAATTAATCTATACACTCATTAAAAGACGTGATATTGATTTGGGCATGAAAAACTATCTAGACCCCTTTCCTTTCCCACTACAAGAGACTTGATATAATGAGTATGGCATGAAAAGATCGAAAGAATAAAGAGAGAAAGGACGGTCCATTCGTGATCGAGATGTGGCATCGAAGGAGAAAAATGCAAAATTGACAAAGAAAACGGCGTGCACTCGATAATTCTCATGCGGGAGTGGATATTTATCACCGTCCTAGTTTTAATTATTCTAACAGTGTGAGCATCACGTTGCCACCATTCTCTCGTGCATAGACCTCTATCTTCATCAAGGATCCATTTATGTTTTTATTCATTTCTTTTTTATGGGCATTTAATTGATTGACTCTTTTGCTTCTTCTTCTTTGCTCAGACGTTCTCTCAGACATTCTGTTTCACCTCAGCAGCTCAAGCTTTTATGTAGGGGTTGATATCTTCTTGATGAACTATCACTTTGTACAGGTCGATGGACTTTAGTTACAGATAGCGACCAACCATCCGATGTACGTTTCTCCTTTCTTTACAAAGGACGGGTTTTAATCTGAGTTGAACATGTCTCTATCGGAACTTGCTGGATTCAAAATAAGATTTCATGTCTTTTTGTTAGGATAGAGCTCGATTTTTCACTCAGAATATCATGTTTGAGTGTGTTCGAGTTTGCTTTATACACGACATATGTAATTTTTTCTCAGGTTTTTACTTTTTTGAGAAAATTATTTCAGTGTGTTGGAGTTTGTTAGGGACACACCAATAAGGGTTTTAGAGAGCGAGTTGCTTCAGTTTTGGATGACAAGTCATATGCTCAATGTCAAGTTACTTTGGACATTGAAGGCAAGATCGAAGATGCATTCATTTAAATATATCCTTAACAGTCTTTTGTTAGAACAATTGCTTTGTCTGTTATTTGGGTTGAATTTGTGTAAAGTCTGGATGTTGTTTTGCCTTGTTTGGGTGAGTGGTTTATTTTTTGTAAACCCAACATTTTGCATCTTTGTTTGATTTCTTGGGCGTTTGGCTGCGTTTTTACTTGAAAATGAAAATTTAGGATGTTATGAAGTTGTAGGATTCGACGGATCACAATTTGATGTTGTGGTTTGCCCGAAGCAAGCAATTTAATTTTGGTGTGCAATCTGTTCCGCGTGAACAGTAGAATTCGGTGGCTGATTTTCTTAATTTTAAGTGGTCGAATGAGATTGGCCCTGTTGAAACTTTTGTAGTACGTCGAATAAGCTTCATGTGGACAGTAAGATGGCGTTAATCGGAGTTCGTATGATCAAGTTAAGGAAGTTCTCACAACTAGGGCTGGAAAATCCGAGTTTTGAGGATTTTAGTGTCGTGGGGCCTTATTTTGATGTCATTTAGCTGTGATTATTGTAGGAAATAAACTTAAGGGTGTTACAGAGCTAATTTCTTTGACAGTTCATGAATTGGACTTACGATTTGTCCAAACAAAATTTTTGAAGTTGATTGCGCATGTTGTCTAGTGCGCAACCCTCAACTTTTTTTGGTCTATATATGTCGAGTTATCGTCATTTATACGTCGTCTAGTCCAATTGTTCGCTAGCGTAGTATTTTTTCAACTTTTGATGTTTTCAATTATTTGTTTTAGGATCTTAAGATCTGCGATTCGGATAGCTACCATATGTTGGTATTTGGCTTTTAGATGTGAGCTGTACTTTCTCTTTTAAGAATTTATAAAACTCATGTCTTAAAGATGAGTAATTGTATTATGGGGTTGATTTTACTACAAGCCGGCTTTGATGCGCCCCTCAAATCCCTTCATGGACCTCTATTATTGCGAGCATAGCTTCTTCTTGTCCTGGACATTTCAAGAGTAGCGCTAAATTTTGAAAACATGTTTGCTTGGAATTTTGATTAATATTCATGACAGTAATTGCACTGGAATAAAATAAAATAAAAATGCTTGACTCGTTCCCCTATCAGCGTTGCAGAATCAACGAACATCCGAGAAAAAGAGTGACAACAAATCCATAATTTTCGCAGGAGAAGTATCCTAGTCCTACTAGCTCAAGCTAATAGTTAGATGAGTATGTCCGGTATGTCTTTCCAAAAGGATAGTTGTCTTTTTAAAGTCAAGGTGTGTCATGGATATGCTATCTTCTTCGATCTCTCCTCTAAAGAGAGGATCAATTATGCATGATTTAAGGCTAGATGAAATACGCTAGGAATGGAATCCACGACCACCAAAGCACTTTACTCAAACGACAACCAATGGAGTAAACAGCACCATCAACAACATCATTTATAGATTAATTTATCTATACACTCATTAAAAGACGTGATATTGATTTGGGCATGAAAAATTGCCTAGACCCCTTTCCCACTACAAAAGACTTGATATAATGAGTCTGGCATGAAAAGATCGAAAGAAGAAATAGGGAAAGGACAGTCCATTCGTGATCTAGATGTGGCATCGGAGGAGAAAAATGAAAAATTGACAAAGAAAATGGCGTGCACCTCCCTGTAATTCTCATGCGGGAGTGGATATTATCAACGTCCTAGTTTTAATTATTCCAACAGTGTGAGCATCACGTCGCCACCATTCTCTCATGCACTCGGGCAGACTGATTTTCTCCGTCATCCATGGCGACATACTACTAGAAAGCAAGCAGGAGGACCTCCCTTTCACCCAGACTTCTATCTTCATCAAGGATCCATTTATGTTTTTATTCATTTCTTTTCGATGGGCATTTAATTGATTGACTCTTCTGCTTCTTTTTCTTTGCTCAGACGTTCTCTCAGACATTCTGTTTCACCCCAGCAGCTCAAGCTTTTATGTAGGGGTTGACATCTTCCTGATGAACAATCACTATGTACAGGTCGATGGACTTCAGTTACAGATAGCGACCAACCATCCGACATACGTTTCTCCTCTCTTTACAGAGGACTGGTTTTAATCTGAGTTGAACATGTCTCTATCGGAACTTGCTGGATTCAAAATAAGATTTCATGTCTTTTTGTTAGGATAGAACTTGATTTTTCACTCATAATATCATGTTTGAGTGTGCTCGAGTTTGATTTATACACGACAGATGTAATTTTTTCTCAGATTTTTAATTTTTTGAGAAAATTATTTCAGTGTGTTGGAGTTTGTTAGGGACACACCAATAAGGGTTTTAGAGAGCGAGTTGCTTCAGTTTTGGATGACAAGTCATATGCTCAATGTCAATTTACTTTGGACGTTGAAGGCAAGACCAAAGATGCATTCATTTAAATATATCCTTAACAGTCTTTTGTTAGAACAATTGTTTTGTCTGTTGTTTGGGTTGAATTTGTGTAAAGTCTGGATGTTGTTTTGCCTTGTTTGGGTGAGTGGATTATTTTTTTGTAAACGCAACATTTTGCATCTTTGTCTGATTTCTTGGGCGTTTGGCTACGTTTTTACTTGAAAATGAAAATTTAGGACGTTATGAAGTCGTAGGATTCGACGGATCGTAATTTGATGTTGTGGTTTGCCCGAAGCAAGCAATTTAATTTTGGTGTGCAATCTGTTCCGCGTGAACAGTATAATTCGGTGGCTGATTTTCTTAATTTTAAGTGGTCGAATGAGATTGGCCCTATTGAAACTTTTTTAGTACGTCGAATAAGCTTCGTGTGGACAGTAAGATGGCGTTAATTGAAGTTCGTATGATCAAGTTAAGGAAGTTCTCGCAACTAGGGCTGGAAAATCCGAGTTTTGAGGATTTTAGTGCCGTGAGGCCTTATTTTGGTATCGTTTAACTGTGATTATTGTAGGAAATAAACTTAAGGGTGTTGCAAAGCTAATTTCTTTTACAGTTCATGAATCGGACTTACGGTTTGTCCAAACAAAATTTTTGAAGTTGATTGCGCAGGTTGTCTAGTGCGCGACCCTCAACTTTTTTTGGTCCATATATGTCGGGTTATCGGCATTTATACGTCGTCTAGTCCAAATGTTCGCTAGCGTAGTATTTTTCCAACTTTCGATGTTGTTCCATAACTAAAGGCTATCCATGTTTGGGAAACCAATAGTCATCCAATGACAAAATGGGAAACTCATGCCTTTAATCCATGCTCCAGCCAAAGACAGAGGATGCTGTTGCAATCTGATAAGTTGAAATTTTAAGAAAGATGACAGCTCAAACAAAAATCGAGAAATTACAGATATTTCATTTAATAAACCAACTTTATACAGTCTAAGAAACATAAATTCCTTCTAGTTGATTTGCATAGCTTCAAAATGTGCTTCATGTCATCACTGTTTAGTGACATAACTTTGCTCGTGTCCTTGCCTTGAATTTTTGCAGTTATGTCTGCACTGACTTATATATTTGGCATCCCACATTGTTTCCCACAGTTTGGACCGGGTCCAATGCAGCATGTATGCCTTACCATTTTTCTTAGTGTCTTTGAGGTTTTCCATCTAGACTCATGATACTTCACAATTACCTTATGCTTGTATTAATGAACTCAACTTTCGAGCAAGAGCCATTCACCCACGGACAACCGTGCTTGTGCCCCTAGCGATTAAAAACTTGAGCTTGACAATGACTAGCAATAGTGCACATTTTAATCTGGCTAATACTGGATCATGATTGCTCCTATTTTTGTTATGGCAGTGATGGAGAAATTATTCTGAAGCCAGCAATGGGTTGATTACTTATGATTTTTATCCATTTTTTTGTTGGCTATGCATTTTGTAGCATGGATTTGCAAGGAATATGGATTGGTCCGTTGCTGAATCCCAAAGTGAGGATGGGAATCCAATTGTAACCCTAGAATTGAAGGATGACCCTCATAGCCGTTCCATGTGGGATTTCAGCTTTCAAGCTTTGTACAAGGTTAGACATATTCCCCAAGCAAAAGATTCTCATGCAAGACCCTCCGGTTAAATAAAGCTCATCAACTCATTTTTGGGTTTCAGTTTTTACTTTTCGCTGGTCCAAAAATCAAAATTTCAATATTCTTGTCTGATTTGTAGTTTAGTAGCACATGTTAGCAATTGGAACTAAATTTTCTCTCTTTTGCAGATCTACTTAAGAGAGAAGAGCCTTTCTACCGAGTTAGTTATCACAAATACAGACACAAAACCATTTTCTTTCAATACTGCCCTGCCCACATACTTCCGTGTAAGTTCTGCGGTATAGTGCTCAGTAGATGATCTTAGGACGTATACTATCCAGGAATATGTACTTAAACCAAGCTGTAATTTGAAACTTACTGATCGGCAGACCATGGAACCCTTGGAATCGAGGTGGATGTATGTAAAGTTAATGTATCTATTTTTGGATATCTATAGGATGAGTACAAATATTAAACACTGGATTCAAGCAGGAAACCATGATATGATTCTGCCTCAGACAAACCTAATACTTGAGTAAATTCCAGACTATTGAGCAGATAATCATAATTAAAGTGCCATTGGATAGTTATTAGCCTTGCAAGAGTTGTAAAATTCAACATGTCTGATCGTTTTGTATTATCAATTAGGCTTCTGTAACAGCTGCCTCTATAAGAGGTTTGAAGGGTTGTAAGACATTGAACAAAGATCCTGATCCAAAAAACCCACTTGAGGGAAAGGAAGAAAGGTAATCTCTCTCTCACTCTCTCTCTCTCTCGTGCGCATCATAATTTTATTATCTATAAAGCTGAAAGCTAAAGAGAGAAAATGAAGCCCTGATAGTAGACTTGGCAATTTGTCTGTTTTTTGTGTATCTATATAGCACTTATGACATCAGATAATTAGTCGGAAGGAGGGTAACCCAATCGTAGATATAGCATGCCATGTACAATTATTTTAACTATGACTATGTCATAATTTATTTTCTGTGTTTCCTGCGTTGAATTCTGCCTAGAAATACCCATTGTTCTTCAAAGTGACTGTGGCTCACATGTTGGCTTGCGCTCTCATGTTTCCCTCACTCTATCAAAATGCATCACAGTGATGTTATGTTCTCCAGATACATTAGATCTCCATTAAGCTCATTGCTTATGCGGTGGATCTCTTGCTAGAAATTATACTGCAGTTTCTAATAATGCCATATCATCTCAGGGACATTGTCACATTTCCTGGGTTTGTAGATTGCATTTATCTTGATGATCCTGGTGAGGTGATTCTGAATAATGGTTTAGGAGATGCTATATCCATCCAGAATACGAAGTAAGTGTGTGTGGAAAACAGCCTATGATGCTCTATTGTGATCTGAAAATTTTCCTTCTTCTTTATAGTTCACTTTTGATCCTTTTCTCTATATTTGGTCAGATGCAGTCTTGTGGAACCCGTATCTTCAAATGGAGGCATGCTATAGAGATTTGTTTGTGTTGTAAATGCCCAGGTACAGAACATGCTTAAATAGTTTAATCTAACCTGTTATCTCCAGGTTGTCTGTTTATCATACTGGAGAAGAGTGCATTACTTTCAATTGGAACATTGACAGCTGAGTACTGACTGAATCGTGTTCAAATTTTTAAGAAACATTTTGACGGGTGGGTCAGCGATTTTACCTATTGACTATTTGCCTCTTGATTTTGGGCAGATTGGGAATGTCCAGCTAGAGCCTCAGCAGTCCTGGGTGGCCAAGCAGATACTTAGCATCGCCTGAAGAGCGATGAAGAAACTGTCCTTGTACTTTATTATTATTATTATTATTAATTTCCCTTGAAATAATCAGTAAAAGAAACCTTGAACACACGAAAGTCTATTGAGCTAGTGGAAATCTCCAGTTTGTATTTTTGGATTCACTATTGTCTTAATTGTATCTTTATATTGTAATAACGTACATTTCAATTTCCATGAGGAGACTGTACTGCTCGATCTTTACTTTCATGTGGTTATACATGTCTGAATTTACTCACCAGAAGTCCCCACAAGTACATATTCCATCTCTGAAGAGATGGAAACGAGTTCTATCCCGCATGACTATCTCCCTAGAGTAAATCTTGGAGATCATTTTTGTTACTACATGGCAGTCTTCACAAATACGAAGGTTTTTAAAGACTCGAATGGTCGTCCCTGGTTTGGTGCTGATTAACCCAAATGCAATTGCCAGCTTCTCACTGTGCCGATGAATGGCTACCTCTTTTTCCTCATCCTCAAGATGAAGGAGCGAATTCCCAACTTCCGGTCTATATCCCTCTAGTTCGAGTCTCTCCACTATCTGATGCCACATCTTGTGAATCTCCTTAAGTTGCGGGTGTTTACCATCGCCAGCAAAAAATTCATGAACGGACCCGTTTATGGAAATGCTGCTGCACCCTGGAAATTTTCTTATTCCTTTTTCTTTCATCATTCTTCTTATTCTCGCTGCTTCCTCCCATTCTCCTGATGCTGCAAAAATACTCGCTGCATGAATATATCGACCGCCATGTCCAGGGTCTACTTCCATCAGTTTCTTTCCAATCAGTTTGCCTAACTTGACATTTGCGTGCTTTTTGCAGACATTGAGGAGTGCTCCCCAAATGGCGGCATTTGGATTGATAGGCATTGTCTCAATCACCTCTTTGGCTTCTTTCAGCAACCCTGCTCGGCCAAGAAGGTCAACTAAGCAACCATAATGCTCAATTGTTGGGTTCAAGCTGTGAACTGACGTTATGCTCTTGAAGATTGATTTTCCTTCATGAACCAGTCCTGAGTGGCTACATGCAGTCAAAATTGCAGTAAGAGTGATCGAATTTGGCTTGATCCCTGCTTTCTGCATTTGCATATAGAAATCCATTGCTTCTATTGCCCGTCCATGAATTGCAAAACCAGAAATTGCTGCTGTCCATATGGAGACACATTTCTTCTTCGATTTAGTGAAAACTCCTAATGCTTCTTCCAAGTGACCGCATTTGCCGTACATGTCTATCAGTGCACAATCCAGCTCTGGGTCTATATGTTTCTGGTTTCTGTCGATATATGTGTGAATCCATCTGCCTTGATCCACTGCTCCAAGATGTGCACATGCTGAAAGTGAACTTAACAGAGCTACATTGTCAGGTTTAACACCTGCAATCAGCATATCCCGAAACAGTTTTAAGGCCTCCTTGTTCATTCCCACTTTCACGAAGCCAGATATCATCGTCGTCCATGAGACTACAGTCCTCTCTGGCATTTCTCTGAACAGTTTGAAAGCTACTCCCACTTCACCACACTTAGCATATCCATCGATCATTGTATTCCATGACACAATGTCCCGTTTAGGAGCCTGGTCGAAGAGGAGGCGTGCAATTTCCATTCTGTCAAAGGCGGCATATGCATGAAGCAGGGTGTTGATGGCAAAGACATCCGAGCCAAATCCCATTTTCACAACTCGAGCATGGATTTGCATGGTCCCCTCTGAGGATGGCAACTTAGAACAGGCTCTGAGTAGGAAAGGTAAGGTGTGGGTATTGTGTGGGACTGAATTACTTATCATCTCACCGTACAGAAGAAGGGCTTTTTCTGGTTCTGTGCTGTGGGAGTACCCTCTTATCATTGCATTCCACATGAAGGTATTTCGACTACTGGTCTTGTTAAACAACTTTTGTGCATATTTGATATCGCCAGAACTCGGTGAGCTGCAGAAAGCGAGAAGTCTGCTTAAAGGGATGGGCTCAGAAACAAGGTCTCTTTTGTACATACTTGCATGAATCTGCTTTAGTTCGTCCATGGTCGAACAGACCTCGAGAAGAGAAAGCGGTTGCAAAGGAATAGCCATGGCTAGGCTCTGGAAACTTTTTGCTTCGAAGAAGACGAGCCAGTGATGGCGTCAACAGACGAGATCCAGGATGGCAGTTTCTGTGGCTTTAGTTCTTGGCAATGTTGGATAAGGCCTCTGTGATAAAGGAAAATGTCAACTTTGTTGCTTCTGATTTGATATGGTATGTTGCTCTGCGTGTGTGCGCTGTGCTGTTCTTTTGTCACAGATACTTGTCTTGATTCTGCTGGTGGTCCCTCTGCTGTTTGCTCCTGTTCTCATTTGGCCTCAAGTTGCCTATTAAGCTGGAAAATGGCATTTGCAACTATCCACTCAATTGCTAGGCACCCTAAAATTGATTATCTGTATTGTTTAGAAGAAAAATTAGTAAATGAAAAATGCTTTCATTATCAGAACAACAATTTATGAAGTAAACACTTTATGCTAGTCCAATTTTATGAATGATACAAGTGGTCATTATTTGACAAAAAAATTCCAGACATTAGGAAGCATTTTTTGAACAGAAACATTTTTTTGTGTTTCTAGGCTGCGTATGGTAGCGTTTCTGTTCCAGGGAGCATTTTTTGAACAGAAACATTTTTTTGTATTTCTGTTCAAAATTACGATTTTTAGGAAAAAAACGCGTTTGGTAATTTAAAAAAAAACACTTTTTTCAGTCGCCGACCGGCGATCGGCGGCGGCCGGCGACCGGAGGTGGGCGACGGCGGACGGCGGGCGATGGGCGGCGACGGCCGGTGATCGGCTCCTGCTGTGGCGGCGGCGGGCGGTCGCCGGCCCCTCCGGCGATCGGCGGCCGGCGGCGGCGACCGGCGGGGGCCGGCGACGGCAGCTGGCGACCGTCGACGGCCGGCTTTTAGCGAGGCGGCGAGTGGTAATCGCGTCGACGATGATGGATGGTGGTTTCAAAAGTGTTCCAAAAAGTGTTCCAAAATCCCAGAAGCAAGTTTTTTTTGTTCCTTCAAAAGTGTTCCCTGGCACAAAAGTGTTCCGCGGAACACTTTCGGAACATTTTTGAACCATACGCGTTTCTGCTCCAAAAGTGTTCCCGGAACACTTTTGGAACAGAAACAGTGTCCCCAGCCACCATCCATACGCAGCCACAGTGATGCAAGTGCTTTTGTAGTTAAGAAGTGTCATACTTTTAATAGGAGAGAAAAGCATGTCCTAAGTGTTTTTGCAGTCAAGAAGTGTCAATACTTTGAGTAAAGGGCGTCGGAATTTCCTGTAAGCAAAGACTCAAAATGAATATTAAGCTTAGAGTCGACTTTATTCCAATGGAATATGGATGTGGAATTAGATGTTACCTATTCTTAAGATTGAAGGAGAAGAAAGAATCGAAGAATTTATGGAAAATATTTGTCAATTGCATCAGCATATCATGGATCACGACTTCGTGACGAGAATTTTTTGTCAAGGAGCGTGACATGAACGCTTGAGCAAATGAAGAATGACTTCATCTAGTCGAGATTTGTACAATCTTGCATTCAACGGGTGAAACAAAGATGTCACATGGATATACCTTCTCAATCGCTATCAAGCCATTTATACACAATTTTTTTTACATAACATGGAGAACCAAGGAGTTTTCCACCCTTTATCACGTCATTAATGAGCAATAGAAATTGAAGTGAGGAACATTGCCAATGCTTGTGGAAAAGTAGAATAGCCCACGAAGGAAAAGCAAATGCACATGCACGAGGAGAATCTTTCGCAGACTCCTAGAAGTTAATTGCAAAAGTCTTGATGTCGTTGCATCGGCCAGTCCCGCGCACAACAAAGCGGCAAAAAAGGCCCCTCTCTTTCTCCCATCATCGAAAGCAGTAAAAAAAAAAACAACACACATTCCCCTCGACACCAGACAAAGAGACCCGCAATGCGAGACATAGAAATTGCAGGAAAAGATTCGAGCTTTGTGGTTGTTAGCGAGCCTGTTATGCAGCCTTCTGTGTCTCCAGCTTGCTCGCTTCGTCTTCACCGATGCGTTCATCTTTGGAACCATCGGATTCTTTGCTCCTATGTCGCTTGTTGCATATTGCGCCGTTCTTTCCGAGATCGGCTATATAGTCCACGACCGTACTGTTCTAGATTCTCAAACTTACTATACAACAAGATCGTTGTCGTTGGGATTCTGGGTCTTTCTCTTATGCCTGTTAAACGTTTCCATTAATGCCACAGTGAGGTGGGTTCGTGAATTCATCTTCTTCTTTTTTTCCTGACAATGGAGAATCCTCCCAATTATAGCAGGCCTTATCAGCTGAGGAGCGGTTACGAGCCGTCCGATACAGAAACTGAGTGGCACGAAAATCCGCGGCGGGAGCACAGACAGAACGACGACGATTTGGAGTTTGGCGGTCTGAAAGTCGATTTGAGCCAGCCCAGGAACATACGAATCCTCTCTTCCTGTTCCTCTTCCAACATTAGGTTTCTCTCACTCTCTCGATCCCGATCGTCTCTCGATCCCGCACTCTCTCTCTCGATCGAATCGATCTCTCCATCCTCGATCGGTCCCTCAGTCACGCACTCTCTCTCTCTCTCTCTCTCTCGATCCCTCAGTCGCGCACACTCTCTCTCTCTCTCTCGATCGATCTCTCTCGAGGGATCGAGAATCTTCACCCTCCTTCAGATCTCCCCCGCCTCGCCCGGCCCCGCCCCAGCCGAAGCTCCAGAGCCTCCTCGACCACCAGCTCCCCTTCTCCACCGTGAAGCCGCCTTTTGTTACTCCCCCGACTACCACCGCTTCTCCCCCGAGGCGCCGCGCAGGGTCGCTGATCACGAGGCCGACGCCCTCTTGGTTCAATCCCGGTGAGTGGACCCCTCTCCTGATTCACACGGATTTTTTTTTTAGGGATTTTGCCGAATTGCGGTTAGTATTGACTATTGCGTAGTGGGCGTGTCATGTTTGACTCAGATCCAAATCCAACTGGGGATTAAATCGCAATTAAAAGTCTCTGTCTCTATTGAGTAATGGGTCTGAAGACTGCTAACGGTGCTCGTCATGCGGAATGAATGGATGAACTGTTGGTCATGCGTATTGTTCCTTGGGTCCTTGGTCATGCGTATTGTTCCTTGGGTCCTTGTGTTATGATTCCATATGTGCCATAAAGAAACAGAAAAATCACACTCCATTTGATGCTGATAAGAGCAAATAGGAGCTATAATTGTAGTGCCACAAATGATCAGATTGTTTATGCCAATATGATCATTTGCAAATGTGCAAATGATCAGATTTCTATTTTATAGAATATAGAATAAGATTCTAATCCGATTATTCTAATCTGATTATTCTATTCAGGTATTCTACCTATATGTCAATGGAAGTGAACGTCCATTGATGAGGTGACTTTGCCATTGGATTCACCGGAGCATGAAGGTGAAGAAGTCTTCGAAGAGGAAGTCGACACAAACAAGGTATCTTATGGTTGCCCGACTGATACATAGAGTTTAAATTAAAGCAGCTATATTTATCGACGTGAATAGCAATATAGATGAGTAAAGCGAAGTATTCAAATGTCAAAACTGAGCTGGGCCAAACGCTCTTTGCATTCTTCTATCAAAGCCCGTAAGTTCTACGGGCTTAGTGACCCAAGAGATATTACGGGCCGGGACCGGCCCATGTTATTGACGACGAGATTGAAGCTTTTCTCGTGTAAATAGCCGAGAAGGGGAATGTCGTCGATCATGTCGGATTGCTTCTCTTCTTCCGATAATCCACCGATGCCGAGTCGTTAGACTCTGATTGCCATTAGCAATTCGCGGTGGCGCAACGTCGCTGCGGCGGCGAGCGCTCTCTCTGTTGCCTGTGTCTGCGCTGGTGTGCGCACGAATTGAGCTCCATTGGTAGCGATCTCTCTCGCGCCTGCGAGCTTGTCGAGGTGTGGGTTTGGATTTTCTTCCCTTCATGGAGCTCCATTTTGTTGTTCCATTCGATATTTCAGTTGCGCGCGCCAATTGTTTGATTGAAATCCGAAGTTTATAGGAATCCTGTCTAGTGGGAACTTTGAATTGCTCGTAGGGTAGGGTTCCCTTTCCCATTTCGCTTCCCACGTTATGCCGTTTTAGAATGATGTGGCGAGCTTTTCGTCTCCTTTGGGATTTAGTTGTGGAAGTTGAGATATATTGTGGCCCATGCGACATGGTTTGGTAGGTAATTGCTTATTCTGGATTCAGTTGTTTGTCAGGCAATGTTATGGGAAGAGGTATGATGGATGGACTTAGATCGTAGTCCTCATAGTGAACTCTGTAAGAGTATCTAGTTGCGTGATGAAGTGCTTCTCGATGATTAAGGAGTGCCATCACGATTGACTGATGATTTGTGATCGAGCGTAGCATGATTAATTGTCCATCATTTACGTCCAACTTGGGTTTCTTAACATACATTGATGGGTATTGAATATTGTACTCTATGGCATCTTCAGTCAGTTACTTTGAAAATCACAATCTCAAAATAGCTAGTGAAACTTAATGCTGCCTTTCCCATTATTCGACGTCCTTTTGAGTTTTCTGTGGTTTGGTCTTGTTGCCATCATGACTACACCGGAAGCACAGATCTTGTGGATGTCCTGGTTTACATCCGCTGCACATGGAACATTAATGGGAGGATTCTTTGACTGTGTGGATCAACATCTCATTGACAGGCTTATACTTAATTTGGTTGCCATGGATAGAAAAAGCTCTTCTCCGACTACACCCAAATGGAGAAAAGTGGCGTATGGAGGGATGCAGCTTGGATATGACGACAATTACACGGATGAGTCTTTCCTTGAAGATATGGTCACGAATGCCAATGTTGTCAAACGGGATTTGCTGAAGGTGATGCGAGACTCAGTTTCGATTTCTCAATACCTATGCATTGTTGTTCTAGTCGGTGTCGTTTGGACCTACACCTTGAACTCTAGTCTTAGTGAAAAGTCTCTCCTGCTTATCGATGCAAGCCTTCTGACGTCGGGGTTCATGATTCTCCTGCTCACAGAAAAGATGCTCTCACTCAATCAGCTCCTCCATTATGTAGCAAATGTTGCCTTTTTCACATTTGGTTTGTACGTCTTGGCTCCTATCTACAGAACTCTAACAACGTCCATAAGTTCGGACTCCATCTGGGCAGTAACTGTTTCACTGCTGATCATCCATCTATTCTTGCACGACTACTCGCGGTGCACAGTACATGCTTCAGGAACCTGGAAAAATCCTACCTTGACCAGTTGCATATCCCTAAATGCCTCTATTGTGGCTTCAGTTTTCATTGCTTCTCGCCTTCCTTCATCCGGAAATGTTTTTGCTATAATGCTGTTCTCTCTCCTCATTTTTCTTTTTGCCCCATTAGTCACTGATTGCATAAAGAAACAGTCTTTTGGTTTACATCTCCTGCTCTCGTTCGTGTTAATGGTAGTTAGCTTGGCTTTTGTCTATAGATTGCATCGGGTGCTTTTCTTCATGTTTCTAGTTTTGCTGGTTTTTGTTTCCGTGGTGTGCCCTTATTGGCTTATAAGGATACAGGAATACAAGTTTGAGATCAATGGCCCTTGGGACGAGGCTAAGCTCTGTTTTGATGTAACCGACTGAGGGCAAAAACAGAAGTTTCTTATTCCTTTTTTACTCTTACATTTTCTCCGTGCCGAAATTTGCAGCGGACGAATATTTTGTGGTATTTATCATTTTCTGTTGCTTTTTTTCTCAAGCTAGAGATGAATTGAACTGCACAAGGAGGTTGGTTCGCCTTAGGCTCAGCCAGAGGTTGTCTGAACTGGGCAGTTTGATTTGCTGGCACAACTTAAGCATGCTCACGTAAGTGTCATAATTTTTTTTTCCCTAATCTCTTGAATGCTATATTAACTTTTCAATCGATAAGTTGAGTGCATTCATGTAATCAATTGAAAGTTATGGCCGGGAACATTTTTATAAAGTTATGACACTCAATTGATCAATTGAAAGTTATGATATTCAAGTGAACGTTTTTTTTTTCTTTTCTTTTTTGTGAAGTTATGGCACTTAAGATTGTTGGAAAAAAGGATATGACATTCAAGCGAGCACATACAAAAAAGTGAATAAAATAATCCTTTTTTTTTCGCGGTTATCACCACGCTGCTTATTCCCGATCACTCCCTCAGGAATAGGTGGCAATAATAGAGGGAATCCATCAGAGAGTACTCCACCCCGAGTTGCTTATGGCACTTGCGGTGTTGATTGAATTGCAAAGCTTTTGCAAGGAGAGAACCAAATTGATTCCTCTCTCATCCGAAAATCTTCTTGTTTCACCTGTGATAGTCTAGTTCCATTAGGGTAACTTGCACTACCGGAACTGAGGGTAAGTCGCACTATCGGAATAGAAACTTGATAACGTGTGACTAGTTATCCATGAGAAAGACAGACAAAATGTGAAAGGGAAGTATCATGATGGGTTGCGCGCTGCGATCTACATTTGCATGAATCTGTAGGGAGACATCTTTGCGGAGGCATTTTATATAAAATCGACCATTCTACTCAGAACTTGCTAGCGCAAGCGCGCGCATTTGACAATTTGTGCTCGCTCTGTTCGGGGGAGGATAAGCAGGGACGCGGATGCACCAAAACTCGGCGCATCTTAATCCGTATCTCGTGTTTTCTTCCAACGAAGTCGTCCTTTTTTGGCATATATCAGACGTCTGGCGCAGCTCCGAAATCTAAACTTCTCAGTTCTCAGCTTCCGACAGCTACAACAGGCGTTCTTGATTATTAAGCAAAGCCAAAATAATTCTAACTAATTGCATAGTTAACTCGGGTGTTATATAATCCTTATTCTGCTTTTAGCCAAAAAGAGAAAGAAATGAAGAAGCTCTGCCGAAAGAGGCGGATTGCTGATGAAGAAGCAGATCCGTTATGGAAGCATCTGCCATTAATAAAGGACGAAGAGGAAGAGGAAGATGGGTTATGACGAGAGTTCTTCATAAATAAATCGAAAAAGCCAAGTGAGATTCCGAGCGGGCGGGGGAAGAAAGACACCGCAGGTCAAACCCAGAAAACAGCAATAATGGCTTTTTTAACGTTAGGTAGCGCCGAGGCTGCCGCAATCCCCGACGGTGGGAAAGAGCAAAAGAAGAAGATGAAAGAGCCCCACCACCAACTCCTACCCTTCTTCATTCCCCCACCACCATCGTCACCTTTTTTCTTTTTGTCTTTCTTACGATGATATCTCCTTTCGAGTGACACATCGCAATCTCTTCCATTCTTTTCTTTGACTTACCCTCTGTGTTGATGGCGGTTTCGGCCTTCAAATCCACTTCAAGAAGAGGCGCTTCTGCCTCCGGTAGCTTTGGCGCGGCGGCGGCGGCGCCGTCGCCTTCCGTCAGGGAAGCTTCGCGGGATGCATAGAGGCGAGCCTCGCCAAGGAGATCAAGAAGCGTGAGCGCCTTCTCCAGGGTCGCCTCGTCCCCTGAATCCTTGAACAAGAGAGACAACCCTCTCTTCTGCAGCGGCGATTCCCCTCCTGAAAACGAGACCTTGCCCGAGAAGTCGATCAGGGGTGGTGGCAATCCCGGTGATCTCGAACCGAGGATTGGTGGGACTAAGGCGGAAGGGAGAAGCCCTGGCGTTGTGGATGAGAGCAGGGGGAGATCAGTATCAAGGAACGGAGGTGTTGGGTCGAATTTGTCAGGAGATAGGAGGGATGTCGGTCGAAGCTTGTTGAGGGTCGACACGAGGCCGTGAGTCCGGTCGGTGTCGCGGAATCCGGTTTCCAGAGGCCATTTTGTTAGCTCTGAGGTCTGGTCCTTCCTTTTCAATGAAGTCCTAGAATTTTGGGGTGTTTGATCAAGTATTGAGCTTGTATTTGTGGCCTTTTGTCTTTTGTAGTGGTCAGGGTGAAATTGAGCCAGAGCATGATTCATCAACAAAGTATAGGAGTGGTCGTTCTGATGTTTTGGATCAGATGAAGAATTCGAGGACTTGGACTAGCCAACACCCGAGTATTCAGTCACCTGATGATTCTGCTACAAGTTTGGTAGGAGCTCGCAAACCCTTCGTCATGCGCAATCTGAATATTTAAGGCAATTAAACTTTTAACTCATGAAGATTGATTTTTTGAATTTGTTTCCTATTTTAGTCTTCTTTGCATTGGGAAGATGGAGCTTCAATGGGTTATGTTTCTGGAGTAGAGGAGAGGACCATTAAAGGAGCTTTTTAAAAAAAAATAATACAAAAAATAATAACATTTACAAATTTAATATAAAAAATTTTACAAATTTAGGTTTCCCTCGACATGTGAAATGTCAAGGGAGAGGGGAGATGGGGCCCGCCGGTGGGTCCCCTTCCTGCCGAGGGGGAGCAGGCCCCCACATTGCCGAGGGGAGAGGGGGCGGGCCCCCCACGTGGGGGCCTGCACGGTGCAGCCCCCCCCCCCCCTATTTTTTTTTGGAACCCCATAGCAATTACATTGCCGAGGGAGAGCCCCCCCTCCTCCCCCCCACCCCCCTTTTGTTTTTTTTTTGGAACCCCTCGGCAATTATTGCCGAGGGAGAGGGCGCCCCCCACACTCGCGACCACACCAACGAAAAATAAAAACCCTCGTTGCCTTTTTTTTAATCAACATATTAACATTTATAAAGATCTATAATTGAATTTTGATTTTCAAATTAATACAAAACATAAAATCAAGTTGGTAGAATATATAAAAAGAAAAAAAAATTACATAATAAATAACAATCGTCATCCGCAATTACATTTACTAATGATATCGTTCTCCTATATGGCCTCATGTCCCGCAATCAGGTCGTCTTCTTTGTTCGGCAGGTCTAGTATTGTATCGAGGACGAGGATCCAGATGAATAGAACGAGCAGATGATGAAGGCATATCTTGGTAAAATATGCCACGTCCAGACGCTACATTTCCTACTGTAGGTGGGTATTCAAAAAGATGAGAGAAATTTGGTCCATATGAACCGGGAGAATTGACTGGAGTTTGCGGTTGTGGATTGAATCCCCCGTGAAATGGGCTGGCAAACTGTGAGAACCCTACAAAATAATCTAGCTGGACAAACCCTGCAGAATAACCGGGCTGGCCAAACCTTGCAGAATAACGCGGCTGGTCAAACCTTGTTAGAATAATCCGGCTGGCCAAATCCTGGAGTGAACCCCTGATCGAAATCTATCGCATGATACTCCAAAGTGTAGGGGATGCTATCACCAGTTGGAGGAGGTCGAGCAGTCCTCCGAGTCGGCTGAACAGCCTCAGGTAGCTCATCATCAGGCCCAACGGGTTCTGCTATAGTTGCTGGCTGGGGTGGTGGCATCATTGTTAGCCGCCTCTCCTCATTCTGGGCATGTAGCATTGCCGTAGCTATATTCTCCAAAGCTTCCCAAGACTCCCGATATGGATTGAAGTTACGTATGATATGTAAGATGTGATCGACACCATCGCCCTAGTAATGATATCAAAATTAACAACAATTATCAAATACGTTATATTACTAAAAAATAATTATGGAAATTTTTTTGACACATAATGAATTAAATTGAAAGTGTTTGCACGAACCGCGACACCCATTGCAGCTCCCATAATAGAAATCCACTTCCGCGTATGTCTACGGTACCATTCCATATATGCTGAATGAAAATGGAGTTCTTCCGTTGCAGGATGACCATTGACAATATAATTGGCACGATTGTCCCACATATTAATCGACCGTCTGTGCTTTTTTACCCAATCCTTCCCAACTGGCCTTAATTCAATATCATGAAAGCGCGTATGATCATGCGGAGGTATAGGTATCGGCTGCTGCATACCGAACTGACGAAGTACTTGGTCTGGATAATGCCACTCAACTATCCAGTAACATATGAGTGGGACACGAGCTCTCCAAATGTCTCGTCCTTGCAGGCAGTAAGCTGGTAGATCCCTCAGAATGTCATTGGTGTAGGGCTTCCAAATAATCTGTTATTGTAACAAAATACATCAAATAAAACTAATAATTAATCTAAAAGCTAACATTATATTAAACCCCTTGGTTGCTATCATTACTTACATCTTCTAATGTCATTATATCAAATTGATAGCACAAATGTGACAACGCATGTGTAGGAACTGTCGTTGTCTATAGGCCTAGACTCAATCTACATAAAAAAAAATTATATATGATACGCACTGGAAAGAATTAATGACTCGTGAACCTAAAAAAGCAACAGATCACATACCGACTACCAAGAGGTGCATCTTCCAAAGGATGACGGTCCATCAGGGTTGGGGCAATGCATTTGAAGCGCTCGCACGCCCAAATCTGCAATACATATAAGGCACCCTCGATTTGATGCGTCTTGAAATAGGTTGCATTGCATAGCTCCCGATACAACCAAGCAAGCGCTGTTGAACCCCAACTATACTGCGTAGAGTCGTTGAGGTTCCTTAATAGTGGAAGAAACAGCAAACTAACTCGGGCCCCTGATTTATCTGCAAAAATAGATCCTCCAAGTAGGCGGAGAATAAATGCCCTAGTATGCTGCACGACGGTGACCTCATCGGCATCGGTCGGAAGCTCGTCAAAGCGGTCTTTCAGCCATCCTAAGTTTATTTGTGTGCCTTTCAAGTTGAATGGGCGATCACCAAGTAGATCATCACATAGAGTGCCCCAATTGAAATTAGTGGGGCCAGTAACTGCAAATCCATCGATGGGCAGCCCTGTGATCAGCGCAATATCTTGTAGAGTGATAGTGCATTCACCTTCCGGCATATGAAATGTGTGGGTCTCAGGTCTCCATCGCTCGACCAACGCGGTAATCAAATGCCAGTCTAGATGGAAAAAACCCATCATATAAATTCCGTAAAATCCCGAGGCCCGAAGATACGAGACTATGCGCGGATCAAGATCATCAATATCGACGTGTAACATCGCTCGCTGACATCTAAGGGGTACATAATGATGTCCCTGTGAAATGTAAAATAAATTGTTAGGAACAATTTTCACATTGCCGCTTTTATAGACAGATGAACTGATAAATTTTTAAAATACCTTAGCGTTCCATACGGTCTCTGATCTATGTCGGGCCTGCCCTGTAAGAAGGGAATCATCCTCAGGTCCCGGCTGAATGTAAGTCCTCTGTGCCATATCTACAATTGTGATATTATATTATTACAATAAATTCACATACATAATGTAATAATGAAATATTTTAAAAAAATGTAACAACGATAGACATAATTCAGAGGTAATTTACATATATAATGTAACAACATTAAAAAAGATCAATATAGTTTTTTACTCAAAGAAAACAAATTACAATATCTAATTTACATAATTCACACAACTGTGAGCTATTCTCGGGTTGATCTGTATGCACAAGTTTCAATATTGTGCCCTGATTTTCCACAATTACTACAATTGATGCCAGAAGAACTACTGCTAGGTGTCGTCCAATCCATCTCATTACGTATCCGTGATATACGGGGTCTTCCTTTTTCTGGAGTAGAGGAGAGGACCATTAAAGGAGCTTTTTAAAAAAAAATAATACAAAAAATAATAACATTTACAAATTTAATATAAAAAATTTTACAAATTTAGGTTTCCCTCGACATGTGAAATGTCAAGGGAGAGGGGAGATGGGGCCCGCCGGTGGGTCCCCTTCCTGCCGAGGGGGAGCAGGCCCCCACATTGCCGAGGGGAGAGGGGGCGGGCCCCCCACGTGGGGGCCTGCACGGTGCAGCCCCCCCCCCCTATTTTTTTTTGGAACCCCATAGCAATTACATTGCCGAGGGAGAGCCCCCCCTCCTCCCCCCCACCCCCCTTTTGTTTTTTTTTTGGAACCCCTCGGCAATTATTGCCGAGGGAGAGGGCGCCCCCCACACTCGCGACCACACCAACGAAAAATAAAAACCCTCGTTGCCTTTTTTTTAATCAACATATTAACATTTATAAAGATCTATAATTGAATTTTGATTTTCAAATTAATACAAAACATAAAATCAAGTTGGTAGAATATATAAAAAGAAAAAAAAATTACATAATAAATAACAATCGTCATCCGCAATTACATTTACTAATGATATCGTTCTCCTATATGGCCTCATGTCCCGCAATCAGGTCGTCTTCTTTGTTCGGCAGGTCTAGTATTGTATCGAGGACGAGGATCCAGATGAATAGAACGAGCAGATGATGAAGGCATATCTTGGTAAAATATGCCACGTCCAGACGCTACATTTCCTACTGTAGGTGGGTATTCAAAAAGATGAGAGAAATTTGGTCCATATGAACCGGGAGAATTGACTGGAGTTTGCGGTTGTGGATTGAATCCCCCGTGAAATGGGCTGGCAAACTGTGAGAACCCTACAAAATAATCTAGCTGGACAAACCCTGCAGAATAACCGGGCTGGCCAAACCTTGCAGAATAACGCGGCTGGTCAAACCTTGTTAGAATAATCCGGCTGGCCAAATCCTGGAGTGAACCCCTGATCGAAATCTATCGCATGATACTCCAAAGTGTAGGGGATGCTATCACCAGTTGGAGGAGGTCGAGCAGTCCTCCGAGTCGGCTGAACAGCCTCAGGTAGCTCATCATCAGGCCCAACGGGTTCTGCTATAGTTGCTGGCTGGGGTGGTGGCATCATTGTTAGCCGCCTCTCCTCATTCTGGGCATGTAGCATTGCCGTAGCTATATTCTCCAAAGCTTCCCAAGACTCCCGATATGGATTGAAGTTACGTATGATATGTAAGATGTGATCGACACCATCGCCCTAGTAATGATATCAAAATTAACAACAATTATCAAATACGTTATATTACTAAAAAATAATTATGGAAATTTTTTTGACACATAATGAATTAAATTGAAAGTGTTTGCACGAACCGCGACACCCATTGCAGCTCCCATAATAGAAATCCACTTCCGCGTATGTCTACGGTACCATTCCATATATGCTGAATGAAAATGGAGTTCTTCCGTTGCAGGATGACCATTGACAATATAATTGGCACGATTGTCCCACATATTAATCGACCGTCTGTGCTTTTTTACCCAATCCTTCCCAACTGGCCTTAATTCAATATCATGAAAGCGCGTATGATCATGCGGAGGTATAGGTATCGGCTGCTGCATACCGAACTGACGAAGTACTTGGTCTGGATAATGCCACTCAACTATCCAGTAACATATGAGTGGGACACGAGCTCTCCAAATGTCTCGTCCTTGCAGGCAGTAAGCTGGTAGATCCCTCAGAATGTCATTGGTGTAGGGCTTCCAAATAATCTGTTATTGTAACAAAATACATCAAATAAAACTAATAATTAATCTAAAAGCTAACATTATATTAAACCCCTTGGTTGCTATCATTACTTACATCTTCTAATGTCATTATATCAAATTGATAGCACAAATGTGACAACGCATGTGTAGGAACTGTCGTTGTCTATAGGCCTAGACTCAATCTACATAAAAAAAAATTATATATGATACGCACTGGAAAGAATTAATGACTCGTGAACCTAAAAAAGCAACAGATCACATACCGACTACCAAGAGGTGCATCTTCCAAAGGATGACGGTCCATCAGGGTTGGGGCAATGCATTTGAAGCGCTCGCACGCCCAAATCTGCAATACATATAAGGCACCCTCGATTTGATGCGTCTTGAAATAGGTTGCATTGCATAGCTCCCGATACAACCAAGCAAGCGCTGTTGAACCCCAACTATACTGCGTAGAGTCGTTGAGGTTCCTTAATAGTGGAAGAAACAGCAAACTAACTCGGGCCCCTGATTTATCTGCAAAAATAGATCCTCCAAGTAGGCGGAGAATAAATGCCCTAGTATGCTGCACGACGGTGACCTCATCGGCATCGGTCGGAAGCTCGTCAAAGCGGTCTTTCAGCCATCCTAAGTTTATTTGTGTGCCTTTCAAGTTGAATGGGCGATCACCAAGTAGATCATCACATAGAGTGCCCCAATTGAAATTAGTGGGGCCAGTAACTGCAAATCCATCGATGGGCAGCCCTGTGATCAGCGCAATATCTTGTAGAGTGATAGTGCATTCACCTTCCGGCATATGAAATGTGTGGGTCTCAGGTCTCCATCGCTCGACCAACGCGGTAATCAAATGCCAGTCTAGATGGAAAAAACCCATCATATAAATTCCGTAAAATCCCGAGGCCCGAAGATACGAGACTATGCGCGGATCAAGATCATCAATATCGACGTGTAACATCGCTCGCTGACATCTAAGGGGTACATAATGATGTCCCTGTGAAATGTAAAATAAATTGTTAGGAACAATTTTCACATTGCCGCTTTTATAGACAGATGAACTGATAAATTTTTAAAATACCTTAGCGTTCCATACGGTCTCTGATCTATGTCGGGCCTGCCCTGTAAGAAGGGAATCATCCTCAGGTCCCGGCTGAATGTAAGTCCTCTGTGCCATATCTACAATTGTGATATTATATTATTACAATAAATTCACATACATAATGTAATAATGAAATATTTTAAAAAAATGTAACAACGATAGACATAATTCAGAGGTAATTTACATATATAATGTAACAACATTAAAAAAGATCAATAAAGTTTTTTACTCAAAGAAAACAAATTACAATATCTAATTTACATAATTCACACAACTGTGAGCTATTCTCGGGTTGATCTGTATGCACAAGTTTCAATATTGTGCCCTGATTTTCCACAATTACTACAATTGATGCCAGAAGAACTACTGCTAGGTGTCGTCCAATCCATCTCATTACGTATCCGTGATATACGGGGTCTTCCTTTTTCCTAATGCGTCTCGGGTCTGGCACTAATGGCAGCACGTCAGGTGTAGACCAATAATCAATATCGTCTGACGGATAAAATGGATACTGATAGCACTGAAGGGTTTTATCCATCGTGTAGCACTCATCCACGTTCATGTTGTAATCAACATCATGTGTTTGACATGCTGCAATTACGTGGGAACATGGAATTTTAATCTCTTAAAATTTTCCGCACGTGCACGTTCTCTAGTCTAGGCTCACTATGTGCTTCCGGCCCCCTGATCCTCTGGATCTGTCAATTCCAATTTTTACTTCGAAAAGTCTTGTATCAGAGTCGAAACGTGTCACTTCATGCCAATTTGCACGTTGACTATTTTCCTCGAGTGTCTGACCCGCAAAATGCGTCAATATACGTCCTTGGGCCTCCTGCATTCTGTACGTCGTTCTTCTCGTGTCAAAATAAAGGTTCAACTGATAAAATATCTTATCCACCATAGCCGTTATTGGCAGACCACGATAACCCTTTAACATGTCGTTGACCGATTTAACTACATTTGTTGTCATCGCTCCATATATTCTTCCTCCATCATAAGCCTTGGTCCATTGTTCTCTTGAAATCTGATCACACCAAGTAGCTGTGCGTGGATCCATACCTCTAATTTGGGCCATGATGCATTCAAACTTTTGCGGTTGATTCTCGTAAGCTGCATATTACAATAATAATTACTGATTCGCACTCAAATTTATCAACATTATTTTTCAAAAAATTTAAAATTTTAAAATTTACCTACCTCCTCAACGAGACCTTTGCCTTCGGCATTTTTGAATTGTCTATTGTAGTTGCTGACAATATGCCATGCGCAAAATCTATGGTGGCCATGTGGAGGACGCCACACTGTTGTCTCCATTGCTTTTTTAATTCCTTTGTGCCTATTTGATATTACACAAATATTGTCCCTCCTCCGACAGACATATCTCCGTAATAGAGTCATAAACCAAGTCCAATTGTCATTATCTTCCCGATCGACCACAGCAAATGCCAGCGGGAATATATGATTGTTGCCATCAAATGAGGTCGCTACAAGGAGCGTTCCTCGATATTTTCCGCACATAAAAATACCATCAACAAATATCACAGGTCGACAACTTGCAAAGCCTTCAATCGTCTGCTTGAAAGTCCAAAACATGCGATTGAAAAAGGTGCGGCTCCGATCTTGGCTCATTGTCGCGACCCTCTCGAGCGCTGTCTGGCTAGCGAGGGTTAATGGGCCGCCCGATCTTCACTTGATCCGATGTGGGCCTCTTCCAAGGTCCATTACCCAAATCGCAACGGCTGGATATATATGGTCGACATTTAGTGTGGTCTAGTGACATGTGATATGTGTACATGCCATGGAGTCGCCACCAATCGTTTCGGGGAAGGTACGATCGGAAACCCTATCTAATAGTTGGGAGCGATCTATTCGATTCTGCGGAAACCAGAGAAGTGGGATCGGGGACTTAGTTACGCCAACTATCAGAGTTGACGCCCCTTCGGTACCTAAGCTGAATGGTTTCATCTGATCTAAAGATTTCATACAGATTGGTGAGATACAGATCCTAAATCTAGAAGCTCATGCAGATGGGAATGACTACCCTATCACTCACAATCAGTAAAAATAAATGCGCAAATCAAGGATCCAGTATATACGGATAAAATACATGAAAAAAACATGGCATCCTTAATGAGGCCCTATTAGCCTAGGGAAATATCAATCAAGGCTTAGGAGTGTTTGTTGACACCTGATTTTTTATCAGTCTTTCATAGTTTATTTTTTAAAAATTCATAAAAAATATATAAAAATTTTAAAAATTAAAAAATCATCTTTGTTAGCCTTGACCAAGCTAAAGGAACCATTTTTGACAAAAAAATAATTTTTCATATTTTTTATATTTTTTTATATTTTCCAAAAATAGAAAAATACATGAAAATTGAAGAAAAATAGCGTTCGATGTCGTAAAATATAGAAAAATAGTCAATATTTTTATTTTAATTTTATTTTCATTTTGAACTCATAAATAGTCAAAATTCAAGTTCAATTGCATGTGTTTCTTCACGACGCATAGAGTTGAATTTGGCAAAAAAAATATCATTTGAGTCTTTTAATTTGTAAATTTCTACATCTTTTTTAGTCTTGACGTCCAATTAGATTGACCACCATCTACAATAAATGCCCCTTGCTGAATATTTTCGTTTTTGTTTCACATGATTTCATGATGTAAAACGCCGAGTGGATCCCCAAATATAATCGGGTCGGCATGAGCTCGATAGCTCATCCAAGACCAAACCGGGGCACGGCGAACCCCACGTGAGTACTCTCGAACTCCTGCGATGCTTCCTAATGCTTTTCTTAGGTTAGATCGTGTATAGAACGGCTAGGACAGCTAAATCATTCTTGAGCTGTGATTAATAAATAAGGTCTTACTAGAAATGCCATGTGATTTATTTGCATATCTAGATTCCTTGAGTTGCGCATTTTATTACTGATTGTGATTGTTAGGATAATCACTCCTATCTGCATGAATTTCTAGATTTAGGGTTCATACCTTACTCATCCGCGTGAATCTCAGGCTGGAAAATTCAGTCAACTTAGGTACCGAAAGGGCGTCAACTCTGACAGTTGGCGTAACTAAGTCTCCGAAACCATTTCTCTGGTTCTCGCAGAATTGAATAGAAACTCCCAACTATTCGATTGGGTGGTCCAATCATACCCTAAAAAAATGATTGGTGGCGACTCCATGGCATGCACACTTAGCACATGTCACTAGACCACATTGAAAGTCGATCACGCATACCTCCGTTGCGATTTGGGTAATAGGCCTTGGGAGAGGCCCGCGTCCGACTAGACAGGACGGCCCATTAGCCCTCGAGAGCCCGACAACCTCAAGAGGGTCGCGACAGTGTTTTGACATGATTTGCCCATGAGGGGCAAAATCGTAATTTTGAACAATTTCGGGGATAATTCGCCTCGAAAGGGCAAATTTGTCTTTTTAGATGAATTGGGAAGTCAAAAGACGAGGAAAATAGGATTGGCCATCAATCCAATCCATTTCCTATTTTTCGGGAATTTCCAGGATTTTTCTGGAATTTAGAAGCGATTTTACCCTCGGAGGGGTAAAGTCGCCATTTTGGACAAAGATTAAAACTGAAAATCTCGAATATTAGGGTTGGTCGTCCACATGACCCAAACCCTAACTTTGAGCAATTTTCAGGACTTGACTGGAATGGGAAAGACGATTTACCCTTTGAGGGGTAAAATCGTCATTTTGGGGAAAATGATGAGATTCGAAAACCCCAGCAAGAGGACTTATCGAGCTTCCGATCCACCGAATATTGTTTCGATTCAGTTTCAATATTCGTTTTAGGATATCTCTAGGTTTGATTTGCAATATTTCAATATTCATTTTTCTATTTTTAGGAAACTTAACAATATAGATATATGCAATATTTGATTTAAATTCTCTTTTATTTATATAAGATTTGATTCGTTTTAGCATTATTTTTTGTAATTCTATTTCTTTTAGGAGTCCTATCTATATAAATGACGTCCGCTCTTTGTAATATTTAGACTTTCATTAATCGAATTCAGAGTATTCTGAGGAATTGATTTCCTGTTTATCGCTACCCTGCGTCATTTGGTATCAGAGCGAGGTTTCTCCTTATGACGATGACAAAGAACATAAATCGACAAACCTCCGCAGCTGAGGGCGATGAGCCTATTTCGCGTGAGGAACTTACCTAGTTCGTTGAGGAGAATAGACAATTTGCCGAAAAAACTCGGTGGACTCTGCATGACCACCAACGGACGATGCAAGAATTGCTTGCCGTTACCCAACGGTTGTCTGCAAACCCAAGCTACACACCTGGCGTTCTTCCAACTGAGCGAATTCCTATCGCTCGTGATCCCGAAGTAGCTATAGATTGTGGGGCAAATCACCAACATCACTGACAAAGGCGACAAGCCTATTTGGAGGATTTTGAAGAAGATTTCCAGGACTTGCCTATTCATGGAGGTCGCAGATATGGTGGATTCGAGGATGAGCATGTTCGTGGAGGTCGACGATATGTAGGTTACCGACCATATTCCGAATAATATCAAATGAACGTTGGTCTCCCTACCTTCGATGGCAATTTGGATTTTGAAGACTTTCTGGATTGGCTTTGGGATGTTGAGGAGTTCTTTGAGGCTATGGAGATCGATGAGGAAAACCAAGTAAAGTTCATGGCGAAAAAGTTGAGGCGCGACGCTTTAGCCTGGTGGGAGCAGATGCGAATATCCTGACGCCGACAAGGAAAAGCGCCCATTCGAACGTGGAGACGGATGAAACATATGTTGAAGGTACGGTTCCTCCCACCAGACTATGAACGTGTGTCAATGAAGGGTGATGAGGTCGCCCTTGGCGACATTTCCCCGGTGGCGTGCGAGATGGACGATTGGAAATTCGCCTCATTCGATGGCGATGCGCGGATTTTCAACCCAGATGCTGGGCAGAGTGGACCCGAAAAAAGTGTTAACAACGAGAACCGTTCCTATGTTTTGGTTGCTGAAGGCGGCGATCCAAGCGGTGTTGCTGGACCCCACGTTCTTTTGGAAGTGAACGAGCCCGAGCGGGAAGATGAACACGTCGCCCTTTTCAAGGACTCTACTGATGAGCTTGTTGTCGGGGTTCGACATCACGAAGCAAGCGACGACACCTTAAGTTCGTCGGGTTCGCAATTGTCATGGGGAAGGAAGCGCCCAAATCTCGCTTCTGCGTCAGCATTAGTTGATCACAAGTCGGGAGTTGATGTGGAAAACGAGGGTCAAATTTTACGGCCTCTAGCTGGATCATCCCAAGCTCTCGAATGCAGACCGTGGGTTCGTGGCGATCTTATGAGGAGATTATCCACATTCCAGTCTATGACGTAGTTTGTCAAACCTAAGGCTGTAAGTGCTGTAAATTGTGCTAGAAGAGGCTGGGTTAATGTTGATATGGATCCTATAGCATGCGAAGCAGGTGGAGCACGAGTGTTTTTTCAACACCATCATCTTGGTCACGAGAGCAAGTTGAGGAGGCAGCTATGGTATTCAGCGTAAAGTTGGACAATGGGCATAAATCACTCTGCCCATGGATTGACAATGCCTGTGATGAATCTCTGGCTCAGTTTCCTCCCACTTCACCTCCAGTTTTGGTTAATCAATTTAGGCAACGTTATTTTTCTCTTGTACAACTATTGGCTCTTCCCGTCATAATGTCCTCAGCTATTCAATCGATGAAAAGGGGTCAAAAGAGGACAAGGAAGAGGTGGAGGCATCGGAAGTACAGGAGGAAGCAGATTCAGACATGACGGACGTTATAACTCGAGGACGAGTTCTTTTGAAGAAGGGGAGACTGATGTAGGACGACTGACGTCGTAATTTCACTAATCGGGATGTCACCAATTCGGGAAAGTTACTTAATATCCAACTTACCGATCGGACGACTTACCGAATCTCGCATACAACTTATCGAGCTTCCAATCTACCGAATATTGTTTCGATTCAATTTCAATATTCGTTTTAGGATATCATTAGGTTTGATTTGCAATATTTCAATATTTGTTTTTCTATTTTTAGGAAACTTAGCAATATAGATATATGTACTATTTGATTTGAATTATCTTTTAATTAGATAAGATTTGATTCGTTTTAGCGTTATCTTTTGTAATTCTATTTATTTTAAGAGTCCTATCTATATAAAGGGCGTCCGCTCTTTGTAATATTCAGACTTTCATTAATCGAATTCAGAGTATTCTGAGAAATTAATTTCCTGTTTATCTCTACCCTGCGTCAAGATGGTTCTTCATCTGACTTCTCATGGGTTATTTGGTTGTGCATCCGTCGCCTCAAATGTCGAGGGTAGAAATTTCCAATCCTCAGCAAGTTTTTCCCAGTGAATCAGGTAGCAAATCCTATAGATGTAACTAGTTCAAGTTGGGTGCTAGAATCAGATAAACACTCCCGCGAAAAAAGAAAAGAAAAGAAAAAACCGATGGACTCGCCTTTGGACTCGAGCGTAAACAACATTAAATTGACTAAAATGCCCCTTTTGCCCCACTCCTTCTCTCCCGCATGTCATTTCTGAAAAATCAAGTTGTCATTTCTGAGAAACGGAGAGCTCGATGCTTGCAGGAACCGACATTGTCCTAAAGCACTCCAACACTCTAGCTGTCATCACTTTTCCTGTTCATGTTTTGCAAACAAGTTGATAGTAAGAAGATTTTGGAAGCTCCTGAACTGGAGAGAAGTTCTCTGCCACTAATTGCAGGCAACAAAATGGCTTAATGTGCAAACAGAAGCAGAAACAGTGCTTATTCTGTTTTTGGCAATAAAAACAGACAGGTTACTTAACCAAAAGATCCAAGCACACTCAGAACCAAAAACCCGGCTTCGAATGACGGAAAGGTTTAGATGGGACATCTTGGGTCTAGACACAAATCAATCTCATGTCTATTTGTGCTGACATTCACAATTTTCAACAAAGGGGATTATATTTCCCATGGAGTAATTGCGTAAATCACGTTTCTCAGCTCGGCGCAGCAGATGGCGATAAAGATCTTCTCCAATGTATTCTGCGATCTTCCAGCTACTCAGCAAGTCAAGCACGACTCGAAATGAAGTTAACATAATTTGTATACAACAAAAACAGCCACTACACAACGTGCCGTGCAAGTTAAGCCTTTGATTCTGGCATAAAAGAATTAGTAATCCCCCTACCAGAGGTCCAGAGACACAGAAAGAAGCCAAATTCCGTTCATTGCATGGGGAACACTACATCTCTTTTTTATCTCAAGGAAAATTCTGGCCAGCAAAAAAAAAAAAAATATACCACGGAAAAAATTATGGACTTTGATGCCATCTATCACTGGTAGACCGAGTGAGACTTGCTCTTCCATAAAAAGCCCAAGCCCCAGCCTTTGCCTGTTTTCCACCTAGATATAGACTTACAGAGCGGCTTGGCTTCTGAAGCTGATGACAGAGTCCGTCCTGTGACTCGTTCCCTCCGGCTGATGATGATGCCATTGGCTCAAATTGGCAGGAGATTGATCTCGTTGCCGTTGCTCACGGAGCAGCATCAAAGGTTTCTGAGCCTTTTCTCTCCCTCTTAGGACCCCTCTTATGTCTTGGACACCAATGCAGGTAACACAACTTACTCCTGCTCAACGGGCTCCGCAGCGTCAAGTACCATGGCAAGTAACCTTATGAGTTCAGGGCAAGATTGTCATTTCATCTTTCCCCAATTGGCTTGAATCTAAATTGATAAGGACAGCTATTGAATTCTCTGTCCACATTTGGTCACTAGATCGGCAAGAAGAGTTTGAAGGCCACTGATAATGCCTGCCGAAGGCAGGTATCCAATATTGTCTTGGCAGGTGGAGAGATTGTAAAGGGCGTGAACAGCATCAAGCTTGCACTCAGCTACAGTTTCATCTTTAAGAAGCTGGATCAGAAAGGGTACAGCCTGACACAAGCCAAGCACAGGCATGGCATCTTCAAGGCAGGAAAGGTTCAGACACAGAACCGTTGCTGATGGATGAGAGCCATGGTTGGATATCAATCGGCAGAACAACTTAGGCAGATAATATCAACTCCTTGTTCCTGAGGAAAACGAAGCAAGGAGAACACACTGCTGCCTCAAGCAAAGAACGATGCAAGCAGGTACGGAGGGAGGTGGACAACTGGGAGATAAACAAAGTGAAGGCAAGAATAATCATGTTGTGCAATTTAGCATGTGAGGAATGCCATGGTAATTTCTCCTATATAAAAGGAAAAAAACTACTCTTGAAACATGTTATAAGTAATGGACAAACTAAAATCACAACTGTCTTCCCCTTAGTTTTCACACATTCAAGCTGTGAGAAGAAACGGAAAGAAAAGTTCCTCATGCTTAAAGAGAAGCCCTCAGAGGACATCACAACTTAAGTACAAGAATCAGAGAAAAGACAGAATAATGGAACACATAAATGACAAAACAACAAGATTGATCCAAAATGCAAGAAACTCTAGTCCTATGGTCTCAGGAAGTGAAAAGGAAGGGATAAGGGGCATTGTGTGGAAACAATATCGATCATTTCTGCAGACAACAGCAGATTCCCAATAGCAGTCAATAAAAGCAACCGAAACATGCAGCATGGAGCCCAAGTGCGTGAAACTCTAAATACTGCACCCACCGACTGGCCCAAAAGGAAAATTATAGAATCCACTAAAGGCTGAATACCCTATTGCTTTTGCCACAATTAATTGTCAAAATGCCCAAAACAGTATCGAGACCTCTCAAGCAGCAATAGACTAAAAGCGAAATCCATTATTGTTGACAGAGAGCCATTGCTCCAACGTCCTGAACCACCACACTCCTCTCATGGACAGTCGACTCAAGAAACTATAGCAACGGCGTCCCCCATGAAAATTCTAACCTCCTCATCCTTTAGCACAAGCCTGATTTGTCGTGTCTTCGAAAAATATCGACCTCTGGCACTTGTTCCTATGCAAAAAAAAATTCTTTCTCATCTTCTTCCTCCTCAACGGTACACCTCTCCTCCAAAGGAACCACTTTGACTTGCAGGAACCGAAACAGTTCATTGACCTTGAATTTCTAGACTCAGAGTCAGACAATGCCAGCCTCCAATAATTCAAATCAAGAGACTCTGGAGGACCCTGTGGGAAAAGAACACCATTTTGCTGGCACCAGCTATCGACAAGTCCTTATTTTGCTCGCACAAGCTATCAACAAGGTCCTTTCCCACAGAAATTACATGTGGAAACGCTCATCTATAAAATCCGAATTACCTGATTAAGAGGGACATTATATAGAATGGTTTGGAAAATTGAACCACCTCTGCACTTCATTGGGCAGTAGAAGTTAGCATGATTGCAAGAATTTCTTAAGAAAACAAGAAAAAGACTGCCTGGGTTGCTTGCTCAACTTCATTTCAGTCAAGATTAGCCCATACATCTCTTTTAAAAAAAAAAAAAAAACTAAACAAGTACCGCTAGATATAAAAGATGATAATCAAAAAATCGAAGTAGACTAAGGGTACACATTTTCTGTTCTTCTCGCTTTTTCCATGAAGCTTTTTCCGTGCATGCTCGATCATTAATTCCTAAACATGTGGAAGAAATGGTAGGGACTGCATTACTATGACAGTATGAAGTCATCAATATAAGAAAGTGCCATGTTCAGTGAGATTGCGATACCGTGAATTCATTATTACTAAAGCTGGCCAAAAAAAACAAACGAGCTCCCTTGAACTAATGGAAGACAGGTACCAAAGTAAGAGTTCGGCAACATAGTAATGCCAGACACAAATAGCAAAGGCGAAATTACAGTTGCTGCATCCTTTCTGTAGCACCAACATGTGTCAACAAAATATCAAAGCAACATTGAGAAAACATCCAACTTTATCTCTCCAAAATTAAGCTTGCACATGGTTGGGACCATGATCAAGGGGATGAATATAAGTGAACCAGCGAGTGATATATAGTGCTGCAAGCTGTAGTAAATAATTGGTACTGAAGTTTTACAACATTCTCCTTTCTTAGTTCGCCTTAATATGGTCCCGTGATTGGAAAGATAAAATGAACGGTAAATATTACAAGCATGAACGTTATCATAAAGGGTAAGTATTGCAACTAAGCACGTGTGTATTTCGCCTGAGTCATGCAAACATCCATGAAAAGCAAAAGCATCGAGCTCACTTTTGGAGAAATGTAAGCATCATGCACTTATCAACTAATTCACATTTAATTAGAACAAAATAACTATCATCGTTTCCGCTCCTGTATATGGGTTGCGAAATGCAGACTAAGCGCTCACTAGACACCTGCCGCACTACTATGACAGGCCAAATGTTTAAAATTCAGTAATCAAAATTTTAATGGTCACAACATCGACTCGAGACTTCCAAGAAACGGAAAGCTTACTGATCATACCCAGATTATCCCTTAACCCAACTTCATTCCTGGCAACCTGCTCCACCACCCATTCTCGGGATCTTCGCCATCCGGATAGACATCAATCCCCACATCACCTTCTTCCCTTCTATCGTCTTTATTCATCTCAGTGCCCGGATCAACGGCCGCAGCTCCAAGCCCATTGCCGTTGTTTTGATTGAATTCTCATAAATGTTTACTCTTTTTATCGGCCTTCAATTACATCCATGGCAGAACCCAATGCTTAACATTCGAAATCGGATCAGATCAATTAGGTGATAGGTAGGCGAACAAAACAAAACATTTTGGTGGACAACAAATATCACGGAAAAGGGTACATCACAAACTAACAAGCTTTCTGTATTCAAATCAGGCAAAGCATGGTGCAATCAACTTGAACATTTTGACATAGAAATCTGTTCGAAATGCAACAACTCCCGAAAGACACAACTTCAATTCAACACAGACTGAGAAACAAATCCCTTAAAAAGAGGAGAATCAGCCATGATCGCAAGGTCATCATCCTGTACATCGTGCATCAGGAAAACGTCCACCCCTACATAAAAGCTTCAATTCAACAGAGCCATGCAATTTCTTACGTCGCTTCACATATGGAAAACTCATCCTGATTGATCTTATAGAATGGTCAATATCATTATCATCTTCAGCAACGTAGAGGCATGCATCATCTGAAGAAGATGATTTGTGCAAATCAGACGCACTACTCTTGAAAGAACTAGATGACAAATATACCTCGTCTTCATGTGACCAGAACACACCAAGAATTTTCTTCTCAAACTTGGCCACAGACAAATTCACAACCAACATAATATCTTCATAAATCTTTCTAGACGCTACGCCTCGGTCAACGAGTTTTTCACCTTGCACATAAGTGCGCCCAGTGCCTAACGCATTATGATCGACCTCATCCATAGAGACAAACTCATCGTCACCAAAATCATCAGTTTCAGGAACAGAATTACCTCGATCCTCAGTGATCCCCGAAACATCGGCCTTCTGCACATCGTCAGGAACCAAATCGGCCATTTCATTGAACGCGGCGAAATCTCAATCCTTCACCTCGTATGCTGGCATTAATGCCTCCGCCTGGGAGACATCGCTAGGAACACCCTCGCCGTCCTTTGCATCCGCGAAGATTTCTACCATCGCGCTTGGATCTGCATCTCTTGTTCTCCGTCAGATTCATCGTAGATTGGATTTTCATAGACCGGATCAGTATCAAAAATTGGATTTTCATAACAAATCGAATATTTATCGAAATTCAGATCTTGATCAAAGATTGGTTCTTGATCAAAGATTGGATCTTGATCAACGATCGGATTTTCATCAACGATCGGATATTCATCAAAAATCAAATCTTGATCAAAGATCGATTCTTGATCAAAGATCGGATTTTCATCAACGATCGGATATTCATCGACGATCGGATATTCATCGACGATCGGATATTTTTTGGATTGAAAGTCCAACCCCGCTCGCGCAAGTCGTCGCTCCAATCGCTGGATTTGCCTTCTCAGCGCTCGCGCAAATTGTCTCTTCAAATCCTGCTTTCGTCTCCGTAACTCTTCGTTTTCTATGTCTCGCGGGTCTCTTAGACGCGGCTGTTCATCTGCATCAGAAACGATTCCACGCTCCCGGCCTCCACGAGCACGCTGTCTTCGACCACCTCGATTTCGTTCAGCCATTGATTTCAAGCAACCTGTGCTCTGATACCAAATGATGCCAAAACGCGATAGAAAGCAAGGCTAAATGAAAGAATCGAAATGATAAACGAGGAGCTGTTCTCTCAGAAACGATATCAAATCGTAATATTCTCAATATTCAATAATCTGCTCACAAAACCCTAATGACAAAAGATAACGCAAAAATTACAAAAATACTATTAAATTATAAAATTGCCTAAAAATAGAAAAATGCCCGAAAATCCATCTAAACGACCCCGAATTGCCAAAATCCATTGCCAACGGCACCGAGTATTGATCAGACGGCCGTTTCGCTTCAACCGACCGAATTTGAGCCCAATTCGATGTCGTTGACTGATTCTGTCTGCTGGTCCTAGGTGCATCAGAAAGATTAATATTGAGATATATTTTTTTTTTGCGGTCTATTGAGATTTTATTTATTTATTATTTATTATTTTTTTGGGTTCGAAGCGGTCTATTAGGATTGACCGGTTGAAGATATGGACGGTTCTAGGAAATTTCTAATTGCGTTAGATTTGCTTTTCGAGTTCATAACTGCTTTTAAAGTACGAGAATGGACCAATTTAATCTCAGATGTCGTTAAAGAGAAAGATCACTAGTAGGCCTTTTAAAACACCCCTCGGAAACCTCAGATGTCATTAAAGAGTTAATAGCGATTCGTTTTTTTCAATTTAATTGCGGGCAGAATGAGAAATTTCACTCTCGGATTGTCTATGACCTCTAGAGCAGAAATCCCATTATTACTAGGTGCAGAAATTTTACTTTCTTTTTTTTCATTGTCAATAATTTTTTTTTAGTTAAATTTGGAGAGACCTCATTTAAATTTAAAGTCTTTCTCTGCTGGTAATCCTCATAAGAGTCGTTACAAATTTTATGAAGGAAGCTTTTCTGGCTAATACTAAATATTGGGAACACCATCTTTCTTGTTAGAGGTGTGAAATAGAGTGTTTGATCTAATTGGAAATTCTCATTTTTTTCGGGTTCCTTTCGAATAAGTTTTTGGTCCTTCTTTTAGACTTTGATAGGTGTTACATTTGGATTTCATCCCACAAAGGAAAAGCTTTCTCTTGGAAAGATTAAATTATCGTTCTTTCTTTCTTTCTTTCTTCTTCTTCTTCTTTTGGTCATTTTGCGTCGTCTTAAACTACCGGAGCTTTTGCGTGCTTGTGGCTTGTATATTGTCAATTTGTCTCTAAGTTGCCATCCTCGGAGGGGACAATGCAAATCCATGCTCGAGTTGTGAAAATGGGATTTGGCTCGGATGTCTATGCCATCAACACCTTGCTCCATGCATATGCCGCGTTTGACAGAATGGAAATTGCAGGCCTCCTCTTCGACCAGGCTCCTAGACGAGATATCGTATCGTGGAATACAATGATCGATGGATATGCTAAATGTGGTGAAGTGGGAGTAGCTTTCAAACTTTTCAAAGAAATGCCGGAGAGAACCGTAGTGTCGTGGACGACGATGTCTGGCTTCATGAAAGTGGGAATGAACAAAGAGGCTTTAAAACTGTTTCGGGATATGCTAATCGCAAGTGTTAAACCTGACAATGTAGCTCTGTTAAGTTCACTTAAACCGCATCTTAAGGTGAAATATCCAACCAAAGCGGACCCGGATATGGAATATTTAAACGGCATATTAAGGTGAAACATCCAACCGAAGCGGGAATGCCAACCCCAACATTCCTCTTTTATTTCCTTATAATGAAAAAAACTTAAGAAGTAGGTAAATTTCTTTTCTTTTTAGTTTTGGTGAAAGATACCAAATGCTTTGTTCCACAAGCAAATCGTGTTCCTAGAAATACAGTTAAATGCACAATTAAAGATTTTTATAAAAAGAAAAAAGAAAAAAAAATTATAAAACTTTTTTATGAATTTTAATGGACGAGTGCATATAAGTAGCGATATTTGGAGTGGTCATTGACAAGTTCATTCTTATATGAATATAACACGTCATTGGATAGATGATGATTGGAATATTCAAAAAAAAGTTATTGCAATTAGAGTTTTCTAATGATAAGCATACGACAAATAATATTTAAAGATTAATTAGGCAAATTTTAGATGAATAATCTTTGTTTAATAAAAAAATTTCAATTGATATTGACTATGCCGCGAGAAATACAACTTCAATCATTGAACTAAAAAAGATTTGTAAATCCGTTTTTTGGTGGACAATTCTAATTGTATTAGAATTTCTTTTCAAGCTCATAATTGTGTTGAGGTTTTTTTTTTTTTTTTTGTGCGCGCTTTGGAAAATGGAAAGAAGTCAAAGAACAATATTCATATTAGATCTGTTGGGTTTAATTTAAGTACATTTTCTAATGCATTTACCGATTATGTTTAATTTTATAGGATTAAAATTTACTAAAACACTACTTAAGATAATAAGATGAATAAAACCCCAAATTTTATTTTTTCTTGACTAATTTCTAATCTATATTATAAATACCCCTCCTCATCTATCATTTTTTTTTTCACACAAATCCTTTATCTTGAGGATGAGGAAAAAGAGGTAGCCATTCACAAGCACAGTGAGAAGCTGGCATTTGCATTTGGGTTAATCAGCACCAAACCGGGGACAATCATTCGAGTCTTTAAAAACTTTCGTATTTCTGAGGACTGCCACATGTAGTAACAAAAATGATCTCCAAGATTTACTCTAGGGAGATAGTCATGCGGGATAGAACTCGTTTCCATCTCTTCAGAGATGGAATATGTACTTGTGGGGACTTCTGGTGAATAAATGCAAAAATGTATAACCACATGAAAGTAAAAATCGAGCAGTATAGTCTCCTCATGGAAATTGAAAGTAACACACCCTTCACCAGTATGATAAATAGACAACCTGGAGATAACAAGTTACATCAAACCAGTTAAGCATGCTCTGTACCTTGGCATTTTCAACACAAACGAAGTCTCTATAGCATGCCTCCATCTGTAGATACCGGTTCTACAAGACTGCATCTGACCAACTATAAAGAAGGCGGCAAATTTTCAGATCGCAATAGAGCATCATAGGCTGATTTCCACACACACTTTGCATTCTGGATGGATATAGCATCTCCTAAACCATTATCCAGAATCACCTCAGCAGGAGCATCAAGATAAATGCAATCTACAAACCCAGGAAACGTGACAATGTCCCTGAGACGATATGGCATTATTAGAAGCTGCAGTATAATTTCTAGCAAGAGATCCACCGGATAAGCAATGAGCTTAATGGAGATGCTGAGATGTATCTGGAGAACATAACGTCACTGTGATGCATTTTGATAGAGCGAGAGAAACATGAGAGTGGGCAAGCCAACATGTGAGACACACTCGCTTTGAAGAACAATGGGTACTTTAGGCAGAACTCAACACAGGCGACACAGAAAATAAGTTACGACATAGTTATAGTTAAACTAACAGCACATGGCATGCTAGTTATACGGTTGGGTTACCCTCCTTGCAATTAATTTTCTGATGTCATAAGTACTATACACACACAAAAACAGACCAATTGCCAAATCTACCATTAGAGCTTCATTTTCTCTCTTTAGCTTTCAGCTTTACAGATAATAAAATTATGTTCCAGCCACTCTGATGCCCGCGCTTGAGAAAGAAATTACCTTTCTTCCTTTCCCTCTAGTGGGTTTTTTGGATCGGGATCTTTGTTCAATGTCTTACAACCCCTCAAACCACTCACAGAGGCAGCCGTCACAGAAGCCAAATCGATAGGATACAAAGATAAGAGAGGTTGAATTTTACAATTCTTGCAAGGCTAAAAACTATTGAATACAATTTAATTATGATCATCTGCTCAACGGTCTGGAATATACTCAAGCATTAGGCTCATCTGAGGCTGAATCATAGCACACTTTCCTGCTTGAGTGCTTAATAATTGCGCTCATCCTATAGATATCCACAAACAGATACATTGACTCTACATACATCCACCTCGATTAATGATCTGCCAATCAGTATGTTTCAAATTACATCTTGATTTAAGTATATTTTCCAAGGTAGTATACGTGCACTATAGCGCAGAACTTACACGGAAGTACGTATGCACTGCAATATTGAATGAAAATGGTTTTGTGTCTGTATTTGTGATAACTAACTCGGTAGAAAGGGCTCTTCTCTCTTAAGTTGATCTGCAAAATAGAGAAAATTGAGTTCCAAATGGTAACATGTGCTATTAAACTCTAAATCACACAAGAATCTTGAAAAATAAAATTAGGGTCGAGGGAAAATTAAATATTGAAACCCAAAAATGAGTTCATGTGGTTTATTTAACTGGAGGGTCTTGCATCAGGTGAGTAAGGGTAGCATGACAGACAGAATCTTTTACTTGGGGAATATGTCTCACCTTATACAAAGCTTGAAAACCAAAATCCCACATGAAACGGCTGTAAGGGTCATCCTTCAATTCTACGGTTACAATTGGATTCACATCCTCATTTTGGGATTCAGCAACAGACCAATACATATTCCTTGCAAATTCATGCTACAAAATTCACAGCCAATAAAAGAGTGGATAAAAATCATAAGTACTTAACCCATTGCTGGCTTCAAAATGATTTCTCTATCACTGCCATAACAAATATAGGAGCAATTATGATCCCTTAGCAACTTTATTAAAATGTGAGACGTTACTAGTCATTGTCAAGCTCAAGTAATAATAAGTAGGGACACAAGCAAGGTAATCCGTGGGTGGATGGCTTTTGCTCGAAAGTTGAGTTCATTAATACTAGTATAGGGTAGTTGTGAAGTATCATAACTCTATAAGGAAAACCTCATAAAGACAAAAAAAAAAAATGGCAAGGCATACCTGCTGCATTGGACCCGGTCCAAACTGTGGGAAACAATGTGGAATGCCTCCATTGTCCCAGAAAATATAAGTCAGTGCAGGCAAAACCGCAAGTTTTCAAGGCAAAGACACGAGCAAACTTATGCCACTAAGCAGTGATCACGTGCAGCAAACTTTGGAGCTATGCAAATCAACTAGAAAAAATTTATATTTCGTAGACTGTGTAAAGTTGCGCTATTAGAAAAAATTTCTGCGATCTCCCTATTTTTGTTTGAGATGTCATCTCGACTTATCAGATTGCCACAACACACTGTCTTTGGCTGGGGCACGTATTAGAGGCATGAGTTTCCCATTTCGTCACTGGTTGAATATTGATTTCCCCAACATGCATGGCCTTAAGTCAGGGAACCAATAGAAAAGTGTGATACCTCAAAGCTATATTGACCTATTCTGGCTCGGAATTAATAAAAGATGGGCACAAATCAAAGTCGATGTAGTCACTTTCTCATGCCAGCATCATGTACAGTGCTCTAAAACAGTTTTTACATGCTTCGACATGATGCGAAATTCAGTCAAACCAAATGCAAACTCAAATTCAGGAAGACATATGCACATAGTTTTGTCAAATTATAAGAATGCATTCTAGGAGAACGAGGTCAGAAATGGAGAAGTTCACCTTATTGGCTTCTTCTTGTTGAATACAGCATCTGGTCGAACAAATAGAAGATCCTTGTCTTTGGCAACTTTCCAGGATGTGATGCAACCTCCATAGAGATATATGGCTGCCTCACTGAGTAGGTAGAACTAAGTGAAGAAGAAGCTCAAACACGCTCATCATCATAAGATAAATCACCATAAAATCATGGAGTATGAGAGTCAATAGTGAAATCCTCTAAAAATTGCACATCGTAGTATTGCATTTGGAAAAAAAAAAATGATCTTTCAAACGTTATGCATAGTGTTAATCTTGTTGCCAACCACATTCTGAAACATGAAGGAAAGGTTCCATGCGACATAAAGATGCATTTAAAACGATAGTGAAACCAAAAATACGACTTCGAGATTTCCACTAGCTCAATAGACTTTTGTGTGTTCAATGTTTCTTTTACTGATTATTTAAAGGGAAATTAAAAAAAATTAACGTACAAGGACAGTTTTTCATAGCTCTTCAGGCGATGCTAAGCATCTGCTTGGCCACCCGAGACTGCTGAGGCACTTGCTGGATTCCCAATCTGTCGCAAAATCAAGAGGCAAATAGTCAATAGGTAAAATGGCTGACGCACCCCCTACAGCGTTTCTTAAAAATTTGAACACAATTCAGTCAGCACTCGGCTGCCAATGTTCTTATTGAAAGTAACGCACCCTTCACCAGTATGATAAATAGACAACCTGGAGATAACAAGTTACATTAAACCAGTTAAGCATGTTCTGTACCTTGGCATTTTCAACGCAAACGAAGTCTCTATAGCATGCCTCCATCTGTAGATACGGGTTCCACAAGGCTGCATCTGACCAACTATAGAGACAAGTGCCAAAAGTAAACTACAAAGAAGGCGGCAAATTTTCAGATCACAATAGAGCATCATAGGCTGATTTCCACACACACTTACTTTGTATTCTGGATGGATATAGCATCTCCTAAACCATTATCCAGAATCACCTCAGCAGGAGCATCAAGATAAATGCAATCTACAAACCCAGGAAATGTGACAATGTCCCTGAGACGATATGGCATTATTAGAAGCTGCAGGATAATTTCTAGCAAGAGATCCACCGCATAAGCAATGAGCTTAATGGAGACGCTGAGATGTATCTGGAGAACACAACATCACTATGATGCATTTTGATAGAGTGAGAGAAACACGAGAGTGGGCAAGCCAACATGTGAGACACAATCGCTTTGAAGAACAATGGGTACTTTAGGCAGAATTCAACACAGGCGACACAGAAAATAAGTTACGACATAGTTATAGTTAAACTAACTGTACATGGCATGCTAGATATACGGTTGGGTTACCCTGCTTGCAATTAATTTTCTGATGTCATAAGTACTATATATACACACACAAAAATAGACCAATTGTCAAATTTACCATCAAGGCTTCATTTTCTCTCTTTAGCTTTCAGCTTTACAGATAATAAAATTATGTTCTAGCCACTGCGATGCGCGCGCTAGAGAGAGAGATTACCTTTCTTCCTTTCCCTCTAGTGGGTTTTTTGGATCGAGATCTTTGTTCAATGTCTTACAACCCCTCAAACCACTCACAGAGGCAGCTATTACAGAAGCCTAATCGATAGGACACAAAGATAAGACAAGTTGAATTTTACAATTCTTGCAAGGCTAAAAACTATCGAATGACAATTTAATTATGATCATCTGCTCAACGGTATGGAATATACTCAAGCATTAGGCTCATCTGAGGCTAAATCATAGCATACTTTCCTGCTTGAATCCAGTGCTTAATATTTGTGCTCATCCTATAGATATCCACAAATAGATACATTGACTCTACATACATCCACCTCGATTAATGGTCTGCCAATCAGTATGCTTCGAATTACATCTTGATTTAAGTATATTTTCCTAGGTAGCATACGTTCCAAAATCATCAACTGAGCACTATAGCGCAGAACTTACACGGAAGTATGTATGCACGGCAGTATTGAATGAAAATGGTTTTGTGTCTGTATTTGTGATAACTAACTCGATAGAAAGGGCTCTTCTCTCTTAAGTTGATTGCAAAAGAGAGAAAATTTAGTTCCAAATGCTAACATGTGCTATTAAACTCTAAATCACACAAGAATCTTGAAAAATAAAATTAGGGTCGAGGAAAATTAAATCTTGAAACCCAAAAATGAGTTCATGTGGTTTATTTAACAGGAGGGTCTTGCATCAGGTGAGTAAGGGTAGCATGACAGATAGAATCTTTTACTTGGGGAATATGTCTCACCCTGTACAAAGCTTGAAAACGGAAATCCCACAAGGAACGACTATAAGGGTCATCCTTCAATTCTAGGGTTACAATTGGATTCACATCCTCATTTTGGGATTCAGCAACAGACCAACACATTCCTTGCAAATCCATGCTACAAAATTCATAGCCCATAGAAGAGTGGATAAAATCATAAGTACTTAACCCTGTTGGGGTGTGGTTCATATTCCACTGCGACAGGAAAGCACGTGGGTCCCGCTAACGAGAGGTGTGAGGTGCTGACATAATGGAATCCTCTGCTGGACGTAGCCCTAGTTTAAGGGTGAACCAGGATAAATCTCATGTCTCGATTTCTCTTTCTCTCGACTTTTTACTTTATTGCGATTGTGCGCCGATCCTAACAAATCCATTGTTGGCTTCAAAATGATTTCTCCATCACTGCCATAACAAAGTTATGCCACTAAGCAGTGCTCACATGCAGCAAACTTTGGAGCTATGAAAATCAACTTGAACATTTCAACAATCAAAAAATTCCAACAAACAAAAAGACATAGAAATCTGTTTCCAATGCAACAACTCCCGAAAGAGACAACTTCAGTTCAACACAGACTAAAGCCCCCGGCGAGAAACATATCCCCTAAAAAGAGGAGAATCGACCTTGATCTTGTACATCGTTCATTAGGAAAACGTCCACCCTACATAAAAACTTCCTTCAGGTGCTGGACTAAAAAAAAAGTAAGTTTCTCCAAGAACTCAATGGAGCAGCGGCTACAGGGTTGGCCCTGTCCGATAGATGCTACCATGAACAGTAATGTCTGATATCTTCCCCAAAACGAAAGATTGACCGAAAAGGAAATCATTTTCGGCCTCAGGCACCACCCGGCCTGACAATTGAATGAAGAAAGAAGCATCGGACTGCAATTGCCAGTCAATCCTATCAACCTGTATGCCATGTGTTCGCATGCCATTTGCATTGCATTTCTCATCGCAATCGGACATGGATTGCTAGTAATTAGGATGGTATCGCGCGGGTATCCACCTCACCTCACCCCCGAGGTTCGGTCGACCCCGTCTCTCGATCCCGACATTTTTCTTCGTGTTGGAGACTTCTCTCCTGGCCAGACCCCCATGACACGGGCAGAATCTCAACCATAACCAAAATTTGGAAACTAGACCGGGCCAAACCCCTTTGGTACGGTCCGTTTCTGGAACTTCACTTTAAGAACATCATTAATCAATTAACTTGCATCCATGCGCATGTGATTGTGTTGTGACTGAAATTTCTCATGGTAAGTTCTTAACTTTTGTCTTTAGTTTAATTATTTTTCATTTTGGGTCGGTTCATGGCAGATTAGGTTTTATCTCATGGTCTTGTCAAGTCATGTCATTTTAGCTGTCTTGTTTAGGAATTTGTCTAGATTTCATGGTTGTAGTATTTTTTTAAAGTCAATGAAACGGTTCTGATTTTTATCATGACTTCATTTGCACGAATATTTACATAATTTTCAAGTCAGTTTTAACTCTCATGCATCAAATAAAAAATGTTTATGGGCCGGTAAAATTTCATGTCAAAATTTTTTGGGTCAATCCAATACATTTTCCATTTTATACGGAATTAATCGCCGTAATGGAGCAGATTGGAATTTCTCATTCTTTTAGACTCTAGATCATTTTGTAGAATACCTCTAATAAACGACTTCCTTTGCTAATTCTCAAAACTTGAAATCGTAGGTCAATGCTTCAACTAGTAATCTGCAAAATTTCAGACCTTAATTCACACTTTAAAGGGGTCATTCGTTCTTTTAACAAAAACCGGACGAAGCAGTTTTCTGGGCGTCATTTTTCGGGGAAACACATTAAACTGGAATAGTCGGATCATTTTCAGCCCAATCACCGAACATAAAAGTTGTTCATTATCCGCTCAGCTAGGTGCTCGTAAATTTTCACATCATTTTGACCAGCCTAAGATGTTTCATGAATTTTATTCCAAAATCTGACGAAACTGGAATTTTCTAAATAGGGTCACGATCCGGTTTTGAGAAGTGGTATGGTTTAAAGTCATGGATCGACACGTCATTTTCATTCATCATACTCATTAGGTGATTATTTTTTACAGGTAATTTAATACAAATACCTTGCCCTGTCCAATAGATGCTTCCATGGACAGTAATGTCTGATATCTTCCCCTAAACGAAAGATTGACTGAAATAGAAAGTATTTTCGGCCTTAGGCACCACCTAGCCTGACAATTGAATGAAGAAAGAACCATCGGACGGCTATTGCCAGTCAATCCTAGCAACTTGTATGCCATGTGTCCGCATGCCGTTTGCATTGCATTTCTCATCGCAAACGGACTTGGATTGCTAGTAATTAGAATGGTATCACGCGGGTATCCACCTCACCTCACCCTCGAGGTTCGGTCGACCCCGTCCCTCGATCCCGACATTTTTTTTCGTGTTGGAGACTTCTCCCCTGGCCAGACCCCCATGGCACGGGGCAGAATCTCGACCATATGCGAAATTTTGGAAACTAGACCTGGCCAAACCCCTTTGGTACGGTCCGTTTCTGGAACTTCACTTTGAGAACATAATTAATCAATTAACTTGCATCCATGCGCATGTGATTGTGTTGTGATTGTAATTTCTCGTGGTAAGTTCTTAACTTTTGTCTTTAGTTTAATTATTTTTCATTTTGGGTCGGTCCATGGCAGATTAGGTTTTTTCTCATGGTCTTGTCAAGTCATGTCATTATAGATGTCTTGTTTAGAAATTTTTCTAGATTTCATGGTTGTAGTATTTTTTTTTTAAGTCAATGAAACGGTTCTGATTTTTATCATGACTTCATTTGCATGAATTTTTACATAATTTTTGAGTCAGTTTTAACTCTCATGCATTAAATAAAAAATGTTTGTGGGCCGGTAAAATTTCATGTCAAAATTATTTGGGCCAATCCAATACATTTTCCATTTTATACGGAATTAATCGTCGTAAGGGAGCAGGTTGGAATTTCTCATTCTTTTAGACTCTAGATGATTTTGTAGAATACCTCTAATAAACGACTTCCTTTGCTAATTTTCAAAACTTGAAAGTCGTAGGTCAATGCTTCAACTGGTAATCTGCAAAATTTCAGACCATAATTCACACTTTAAAGGGGTCATTCTTTCTTTTAACAAAAACCGGACGAAACAGTTTTATGGGCGTCATTTTTCGGGGAAACACATTAAACTGAATAGTCGGATCATTTTCAGCCCAATCACCAAACATGAAAGTTGTTCATCATCCTCTCAGCTAGGTGCTCGTAAATTTTCACATCATTTTGACCAACCTAAGATGTTTCATGAATTTTATTCCAAAATCCGACGAAACTGGAATTTTCTGAATAAGATCACGATCCGATTTTGAGTAGTGGTTTGGTTTAAAGTCATGGATCGACACGTCATTTTCATTCATCATACTCATTAGGTGATTATTTTTTGTAGGTAATTTAACACAAATACATTGCCCTGTCCGATAGATGCTACCATGGACAGTAATGTCTGATATCTTCCCCAAAACGAAAGATTGACTGAAATAGAAAGCATTTTCGGCCTTATGTACCACCCCGCCTGACAATTGAATAAAGAAAGAACCATCGGACTGCAATTGCCAGTCAATCCTAGCAACCTGTATGCCATGTGTCCGCATGCCATTTGCATTGCATTTCTCATCGCAATCGGACCTGGATTGCTAGTAATTAGGATGGCATCACGCGGGTATCCACCTTACCTCACCCCCAAGGTTCGGTCGACCCCGTCCCTCGATCCTGACATTTTTCTTCGTGTTGGAGACTTCTCCCCTGGCCAGACCCCCATGGCACGGGGTAGAATCTCGACCATAGGCGAAATTTTGGAAACTAGACCTGGCCAAACCCCTTTGGTACGGTCCGTTTCTAGAACTTCACTTTGAGAACATCATTAATCAATTAACTTGCATCCATGCGCATGTGATTGTGTTGTCATTGTAGTTTCTCATGGTAAGTTCTTAACTTTTGTCTTTAGTTTAATGATTTTTCATTTTGGGTCGGTCCATAGCAGATTAGGTTTTTTCTCATGGTCTTGTCAAGTCATGTCATTTTAGATGTCTTGTTTAGGAGTTTTTCTAGATTTCATGGTTGTAGTATTTTTTTTTTAAGTCAATGAAACGGTTCTGATTTTTATCATGACTTCATTTGCACGAATTTTTACATAATTTTTGAGTCAGTTTTAACTCTCATGCAATAAATAAAAATGTTTGTGGGTCGGTAAAATTTCATGTCAAAATTTTTTGGGCCAATCCAATACATTTTCCTTTTTATACGGAATTAATCGCCGTAATGGAGCAGGTTGGAATTTCTAATTCTTTTAGACTCTAGATGATTTTGAAGAATACCTCTAATAAACGACTTCATTTGCTAATTCTCAAAACTTGAAAGTCGTAGGTCAATGCTTCCACTAGTAATCTGCAAAATTTCAGACCTTAATTCACACTTTAAAGGGGCCATTCGTTCTTTTAACAAAAACCGGATGAAGCAGTTTTCTAGGCGTCATTTTTCGGGAAAACACATTAAACTGGAATAGTCGGATCATTTTCAACCCAATCACCGAACATGAGAGTTGTTCATCATCCTCTCAGCTAGGTGCTCGTAAATTTTCACATCATTTTGACCACCCTAAGATGTTTCATGAATTTTATTCCAAAATCCGACCAAACTGAAATTTTTTTAATAGGGTCACGATCCGGTTTTGAGTAGTGGTATGGTTTAAAGTCATGGATCGACACGTCATTTTCATTCATCATACTCATTAGGTGATTATTTTTTGCAGGTAATTTAACACAAATACCTTGCCCTGTCCGATAGATGCTAACATGGACAGTAATGTCTAATATCTTCCCCAAAACGAAAGATTGACTAAAATAGAAAGCATTTTCAGCCTTAGGCACCACCCGGCCTAACAATTGAATGAAGAAAGAACCATCGGACTGCAATTGCCAGTCAATCCTAGCAACCTGTATGCCATGTGTCTGCATGCCATTTGCATTACATTTCTCATCGCAATCGGACCTGGATTGCTAGTAATTTGGATGGTATCACGCAGGTATCCACCTTACCTCACCCCCGAGGTTCGGTCGACCCCGTCCCTCGATCCTGACATTTTTCTTCGTGTTGGAGACTTCTCTCCTGGCCAAACCCCCATGGCACGGGGCAGAATCTCGACCATAGGCGAAATTTTGGAAACTAGACCTGGCCAAACCCCTTTGGTATGGTCCGTTTCTGGAACTTCACTTTGAGAACATAATTAATCAATTAACTTGCATCCATGCGCATGTGATTGTGTTGTGATTGTAGTTTCTCATGGTAAGTTCTTAACTTTTGTATTTAGTTTAATTATTTTTCATTTTGGGTCGGTCCATGGCAGGTTAGGTTTTTTCTCATGGTCTTGTCAAGTCATGTCATTTTAGGGCATGTCCGACCATTTGCATCAGTTAATTCAAACTTCGGTCCATCAACCATTCGAGCTGGACCCACAGTTTTTCCCTTGATCATTCCATGTCAGTCGAAGAAGGACGGGGCAAGACCAAAGCCACCCGATCTCAAGGGGAGTATCACTTGCCCTCGGCCCATCATTTCTAGAATAACCTTCTAGTTTCCTTCTTGTGGGTGCCAAGCTAAGAGACGTTTTTGATTGTTACAACTGGAGAAAATCGACAATCAAGTGCTTCCCAAGGTTTTGCTCATTTCACCTTTTTAAGACCATATTCATACACATTTTTTTCCTATGCAGATCAGGTAGAGAAATATATAGTTTGCCAAAGGGAAACCTTTGGTAACGGATAAGGCCCCCAAAACCTAAGATCCAAATGTTATCTTAGTTTGTTTTCTCGATTTCACAATGTATGCGCTTTTGTGATTTCGAAAGACAAATGGCCAGCTCGAACAACAACTTGAGCGTATTTTCAAACCTTACACAGATCTTGCGCCGTTTCGCGTCAGGAGGATACTTTTGGCAACAGATGGGCCAGTACCTTAGCATTTGGGCATCCACCGAAAATCTGGAGGTTAAGGGATCATTAGCTTATGAGGTATTTGGTAAAACATGTATTTTCATATGCGATCCATGTGCGGACTTCTTTGATGTGGGATAGGAGAAGTTTTAGCACATGTTATTTATAGCAGTGCATTTCACGCATCATTTCACATGCATCAGAAAATGGGATTTGAATTCCTGCAAAAATTATCGGTATTCATCATTTGCATTTGCAAAATTTAGGTTTCAATTTTAAGTCTTTGAGCAAAACCTCTTCGAGCTTCCGCTCAAAGAGAGGGAGCTGTTGACACCTAAATTTTGACTTTTAGGAAATTTATTCAAGCACAAAAATGAGAATTAGTTTTAGTTCTCAATAAAAAAATTATTATTAGGTTTCTTGCATAAAATATTTAATTTTCTTATTCATGCATTACTTTTGCATCAAATTGGACCAATGATGGGATTTGCGCTTGAATTCACAAAGCGGCTAGATTAGAACCCAACAGAGAAAATTCGGACTAGCTTCGGTAGAGAAATTGTGGCTGAAATTCTCGTAAGAAAATAAAAGTTTTGGGTTTAATTAATTAGGTTTGGTCCATTATAAATAAAAGGCTTTGAGCTTAATTGGTATTAGCCCACAACGATTAAGCCTTTCAAGGAAAACCCTAATTAAACCTAATTACCACTGTATAAGATTCTTGAAGCTTCGTGCAAAAGGGAGAAGGGGGGCCATTCAATGTTACACATACGGCCAAAGAGAGAATCATTCTCTCTTTTCTTCTGAGCGAAAGACTCACTGGGGGGGCACTCAGAATTTTTTTTTTACAGAAAAGAGAGGGCAGGCAAGAGAGGGAGGCATGACGATTCCGATCTCTTACACGAGAAATCAGCAGTCCTTCCCATCGAACTAGAGATGACGATGCCTCCTTCGACGGGATTCAATCACTAAATCTAAGTCCTTATTATTCTCTTTGGTTCCAACTTTGGTCTAATTATATACATTGACTTCGTTTTCTTTTCCTAGTGGCCAGGGAAAGCAAAGGACTCTGTTTTGGAATTCCTCTTGAAGTGAAGTGGTTGTTCTGTGGCGATAGGAGTTGGTTTCATTGTTGAAAAATGTAAAATTGATTTTGAAAAATAAAAGAATAAATAAAAGGGCAAAATTCATTGGCGGTGGAGACTTGTCCCACGTGAAAAAAAGATGGCAGCAACTCTCTCCTTGGCAACTTACTATTGGCGGTGAAGAAAGGAGAAGTTGAACTTTGGTTGGAAATAAACGTGGAGTGCAAGACATGCAAGTCTTCGGTCAAAGATGCAGCCGCAATTGGAATAGTGAGCAGCAGAAGGAACGGTGCACACATTACACTAAGTCGGCAAAAGGGAGTGGCAGTGCATGTTTTCTATATATAGCATTGCTGGTTCATTTTTTTTACGTATGCCATAGAAGTAAGCATATAGAGAGGGTTAGAGAAAGTTTTGTATTCAAGCTTAGCAAAGCTTGTGTGTTTTGTTTTGTATAGCCTTTGCAAGGCTACTTTAATACCATTCTTTCATTTATGTATTCGAAAAACTCTCACACGTTGAATCCACCAAACTTCCGCAAAATCCCTTCGATTTCTACAATTGGTATCAGAGCCAGATTGTTGTTGCCAAGGATCGTACCGGAGCCTAGGCGGTCAAGAATCCAATCACGGAGATCGAGAACCTAGAGTGGACGATCGAGGATCGTGAACCCGGAGCTAGCTATGGCATCCACAAGTTCTGTTCAATTACAATTTCCAAAGTTGAACGGAAGAAATTTCAACAATTGGTCCGTCCAGATGAAAGTTCTATTCAAATCGCAAGATTTGTGGAACCTGGTGGAGAATGGCTACACCGAAGTAGCTGACGCCGAAGAATTCAACTCTCTGAGAAAGGAGCAGAAGGATGTGTTGGTCGAGTCTCGAAAGGATGGTCAAAAAGCATTATATGCGATCTTTCAAGCTGTGGAAGAGACGATATTTGAAAAAATATCATGCGCAGAGACGGCGAAAGCAGCATGGGATATTCTGCAGAAATCCTACAAGGGCGATGATCGTGTGAAGCGAGTTCGACTTCAAACACTTCGAGGTGATTTTGAGTCTTTACGCATGAAAGACTTTGAATCTATCTCGTCGTATTTTGATCGTGTACAAACCATCGTTAACCAATTGAGGGTTAATGGTGAGGAACTCCAAGACAAACGAGTCGTAGAAAAAATCTTGAGGTCTTTGACCGAAAGATTTGACTACGTCGTTGCGGCGATCGAGGAAGGCCAAGATATATCAACCATGACGTTAGAGTGGTTGATGGGTTCATTATGCTCGAATGAGCAAAGAATGAATCAGAAGTCCGTCAGTTCATATCCGGAGCAAGCTTTGCAAAGCCGGATCCCTCACTCAACTCGAGGAGGACATCATGCTATTCGAGGCCGTGGAAATGGACGAGGTCGAGGTGGAAATTCTAATTCCACCGGTAGAAATAAAACACGTGACAAATCAAAGGTCAAGTGTTTTAAGTGCAACAAATTTGGACATTACAAATCCGAATGTCGAGCAAACATGGGGCACGAGCAGCCAGAACATGTACATACCGTTGATGCTGATGAAAACGTCGTGTTAGCATGCAAAATGGATGACTCGAGTACTGGTGATGCCAATATCTAGTATCTCGATACTGGGTGCAGCAATCACATGTCTGGCCGAAATGAGCTATTCACGCAGCTGGATGAAACGGTTCGTGGTGAAGTCAACTTCAGGAATAAATCAAAGATTCTCGTGATGGGTAAAGGTAACATTGATATTAAATCCAAAGATGGTACTAATGTTACTATTGCATATGTTTTCTTTGTGCCAGGACTTTTCTGGAATTTACTTAGTATTGGGCAACTTTCAGAAAAAGGCCACAAAGTTAACATTCAAAATGGAGTTTGCACTATTAGAGGTGCAAATAATAAGTTAATCACGTCGGTGCATATGACAAAGAACCGGATGTTCCCTCTATCTCTTCAGACAAAGTCTCTATTGAGTTTTCAAGCCATGGCGAAAGATAGCAAGTGGTTGTGGCATCTTCGCTGTGGCCATCTAAATTTTCGTGGACTAAAGCTATTGGTCCAGAAAAAGATGGTGACTGGGATGCCTCTGATCGATAGTCCAGATAGTCCATGTGAAGGATGCCTTGTTGGAAAACAACATTGAGAGTCCTTTCCAGTTGGAAAAGCCAGAAAAGCCAAGCAGCCTCTGGAGCTTGTGCATACAGATATTTGTGGCCCAGTTGAGGTAGAATCAGTAGGACAAAAAAGGTACGCATTAATTTTTGTCGACGATTTTACTAGAAAGACATGGGTATATTTCTTAAGAGAAAAAGCAAAAGCTTTAGGCAAATTCAAGGAATTTAAAGCCTACGCTGAGAAACATAGTGGATTTAGTCTAAAGATTTTGAGATCTGATAGAGGTGGAGAATTTACTTCCAATGAATTTGACAAATATTGTAAAATTCATGGAATTAAGCGTCAGTTGACTGCTAGCTATACTCCTCAGCAAAATGGTATAGCATAAAGAAAAAATAGAACGGTTTTCGAAATGGCAAGAAGTATGCTCAAGGCTAAAGGTTTACCAAAGAAGTGTTGGGCAGAAGCCGTTGCTTGTGCTGTATTTGTTCTAAACAGGTGTCCAACGAGAAGTGTTCTTGGAAGAACTCCAGAATAGGCTTGGACCGGCAACAAGCCAGATGGTTCGTTCCTGCGAGTATTTGGGTGTGTTGCATATCCCCATGTACCAGACGAACAAAGGAAAAAGTTGGACGACAAAAGCCAGAAGTGCATCTTTATTGGTTATAGTGAGGTAACTAAGGGTTATAGGCTATATAATCCAGTCACATAAAAGGTAATTATTAGTAGGGATGTTCAATTTTTTGAACATGAAGCCTGGGATTGGAGCGAGAAGGGTGATCCTAAAAACATCATCATTGAAGATGAACCAATTGCAGGAGAGTCAGATGAATCTCCAACTGAAATTCCATCATTTTCACCTGGCAGTTCATCTTCTTCACCAACAACGATTTCAGAACCGATGGTTCGGCGTTCACAACCACTGCGACAGACTCCAGTAAAATTTAGGGATTATGTGGTCACAAGAGATGATGATAGTGACAATGATGAGGTCACTGATGAAACAATGTCAAATTTTTGTTTATTTGCTGAATGTCACCCTATTTCCTATGATGATGCAGCTGTAGATGAGAAGTGGATCCAAGCAATGGATGAAGAAATCCACTCCATTGAAAAGAATGACATATGGGTGCTGACTTCTTTACCACCTGATAAGAAGCCCATTGGTGTCAAGTGGGTGTACAAGACGAAGTACAAGCCCGATGGTCAGGTAGACCGTTACAAAGCCAGACTGGTCGTGAAAGGCTATAAGCAAAAGCCAGGTATTGATTATTTTGAGGTATTCGCACCAATGGCTCGAATGGATACCATTCGAATGATTTTAGCACTAGCAGCTCAGAACCATTGGAAAATCCATCAAATGGATGTGAAATCTACATTTCTCAATGGTTTCCTTGATGAGGAAGTCTATGTAGAGCAACCACAAGGTTATGTGAAGAAAGGGCATGAAGATCAAGTTTACAGGCTGAAGAAAGCATTATATGGGCTAAAACAGGCACCTCAAGCTTGGTACACGAGGATCGACACATACCTGTTAAAGCATGGTTTTCAAAAGTGCCCATACGAGCATACATTGTATATCAAGTCAAATACTAACGGTGATTTCATCATTATATGCCTTTATGTAGATGACTTGATATTTACAGGAAATTGTGAAAAAATGTTTGCGAAATTCAGGGAGGCCATGACAAGTCAGTTCGCGGTGACAGACTTGGGATTGATGTCATATTTTCTAGGCCTTGAAGTGAAGCAGACAAATGATGGCATATTTGTTTCGCAACAAAAATATGCTAGTGATATTTTGAAGCGATTCAATATGGAATCGTTCAAATCAATTCGGACTCCCGTAGCATAACGGTTAGAACTGAAGAAAGAAGGAACCGGTGAGTTAGTAAATCCCACTTATTTTAAAAGTATTGTTGGTAGTTTAAGATATTTGACCTCTACGGATATTATGTATGGCGTGGGAATTATTAGTCGGTTCATGGAGAAACCATACCAATCACATTTGCAAGCAGCAAAAAGAATTCTACGGTATGTCAGTGGAACTCGAGATCATGGAATTTTATATTCTCACACTGACAATTTCAATTTAGTGGGATATACAAATAGTGATTGGGCAGGTGATATTGAAACGAGGAAGAGTACTTCTGGATATGCATTTTTTTCTAGGATCGGGAGTAATTTCTTGGTCCTCAAAAAAGCAACAAGTTATTGCACTCTCGACGGCTAAAGCAGAATACATTGCAGTAGCTTCGGCAGCATGTCAAGGAATATGGCTTCGTAGGATGCTTAACGAACTCATGCATGAGCAGAAAGGTCCTACCATATTAATGTGTGATAACAAATCGGCAATTGCATTAGCCAAGAATCCAGTCTTTCATGGCAGGAGCAAGCATATTGACATCAAATATCACTACATCCGTGAGCTCGTCAAAGATGGTGAAATTGAACTTGATTTCTGTAGGTCCGAAAACCAGATTGCAGATATCCTGACAAAACCTTTGAAAGAAGATTCGTTCGAGAAATTGAAGACGATGCTTGGTGTTATGGATTTTAAAAAATCAATTTTAAGGGAGGCTGTTGAAAAATGTAAAATTGATTTTGAAAAAAAAAAGAATAAATAAAAGGGAAAAATTCATTGGCGGTGGTGACTTGTCCCACGTGAAAAAAAGATGGCAACAACTCTCTCCTTGGCAACTTACTATTGGCGGTGAAGAAAGGAGAAGTTGAACTTTGGCCGGAAATAAACGTGGAGTGCAAGACATGCAAGTCTTCGGTCAAAGATGCAGCCGCAATTGGAATAGTGAGCCGCAGAAGGAACAGTGCACACATTACACTAAGTCGGCAAAAGGGAGTAGCGGTGCATGTTTTCTATATATAGCATTGCTGGTTCATTTTTTTTTTTTTTTGGGTATGCCATAGAAGTAAGCATATAGAGAGGGTTAGAGAAAGTTTTGTATTCAAGCTTAACAAAGCTTGTGTGTTTTGTTTTGTATAGCCTTTGCAAGGCTACTTTAATACTATTCTCTCATTTCTATATTCGAAAAACTTTCCCGTGTTGAATCCACCAAACTTCCGCAAAATCCCTTCGGTTTCTACATTCATCAATATTACTCCTACCCACGACGCATCTCAGAATCCCATTGAATCAAGAACTTAAGCCATCCCTTCACAGTTTCTGAAGTGTCCTTTTCGTCGCAGGTTCTTGCTTACCGATCGAGAGCAAACCAATGAGGATACTGTCTCGAATAAGCTGGATCAACAATGAAGCTTGCGATCCCATCGAAGGAGCCTTCGCAGATTGACTGGAGAGAGATGTACGAGACTGCGATGTACCTCGGGCTTGAATGGTCGGCGATGGAGTTGACTTGTCGAAGGTACCAAAGCTCGACGTTCGTCCCTAGCACTTTTGGAGAGCCTGAAGAACGACCCCAATCTCGTGACGCGGCTCCGTAGATTATAAACAAGATCTATAGTTCAGAGTTTCTCAGGCTCCGTCGGAGCATCCTGATCCATGTTGAGCCCCCACTGTCCGCCGTGAGAAGCCGACCTCACCATAATCGCTATCCATCCACGAGCTTGTTGATCGCCCTAGTCCAGGAACATTAGCACATTCAACAGTAAAGGACAAATCATTCAACCCAAGTGATGATTTTGTTTGCTTGTGAATTTTTGTCCAGACTTGTCAATTATGTTATGGGTGATGCACTTTTACTTCATACTTCTGCAGTTGTTTTTTCAGTCAAATTGTGAGCCAGAGGCATGGCAACGTACAGACTCCCTAAAAGAATAATCCACTCAGAATGCTCTCCCCACCAAGGAAAATCTCTACCGAAGGAAAATAGTACCAGACCTTGTTTGCCCCTTGTGTAACCAGAGCACTGAAACACCCGAGCATTTATGTCTGCTTTGTCCATGGACCAAAGAGATTTGGGCCAATCCAAAGCTGAACCTGCGAATTTCAAGCAAAGGGTTATCTAGGATTGAAGCATGGGTATACAAGTTTGCGAAAACCCAGAATTTTTCACCAGATCTAGCGACAATTTCTGCGGTCCTTTGGGGAATCTGGAAAGCAAGGAATGAAGCTGTCTTCAAGAACAAGAAGCCTGATCCCGACGCTATTGTCGAGACAGCATTAATTACCTTACTTTGTTTTCAAAAATGGAGCTCACCAAGTTCCCAATCAGAATCAAGAGAAGGAATATCGTCGACTACCTGGAAGGCTTGTAAAAACCAAACCTTTAAGGTCAACGTTGATGGAGCTTTCTTACCCGGTTCAAGGGAAGGTTCTGTCTCATGGCTGTGTCGCGATTCAACGGGCCGGTTGTTAAACGGAGGGGCGAAGACGGTGGCTGCATCGTCGGCTCTCATGGTAGAAGCCCTTGCCTTAGTCGAAGCTCTGAGGCGCAATTTCTCTCTCCAATCTGAAGAAGTCCAAACGCCAAATTTTGCAGGTCTGTCGCAGTGTGATGACGTAGAGATTCAGACAGACTGTAAGGTCCTTGTAGAAGCTCTCTCATGCCCATTCACAACCTCGTGGGAAATTCACATGCCAGTTAAAATATGCAAGGATATTTTAGGTCTTTTTCCCAAATGTCGGGTAACCTATGTATCGAGAGAAACCAACCGGATTGCAAATTGGGTAGCTAAAACTCATAGTAAAAATGTATTACCTCAGGGTTGGGTTTCCTCTCCCCCTTCTGCTCTTTGGGATTTACTCTGTACTGAAGCCCATTTGTCGGGCTTGACTGTTTTGAGTTAGATTTAATGAAAAGTTTATTATGACAAAAAAAAAGAATAATCCACTGGGGGTGTATACTTCTAGAAGATCCAGCATTGATCCGCATAGTTCGAGTTCCGAGCTGTCCACGATCACCAAGACTCTGCTTCAATTTGGTAAATCAAATCTATCGGATTAGGTAATGATTCCAATCGTCCGAATATTTGAAAATTTTATTGCCTAAATTGATTGATTTGGATTATGATTATATCTCGTTCAAATACATCGCATATCTCGTAAGATATCTTCGTCGGCTTGTACATTAATTTGAATATCTTGTGAATTTTAGTATCTTGTGGATAAACATTGTTCGGATTGAAGATATCTTTCTTAACTAGGATAATTATCTAAAATTTCTTTGAAAATCTCACTGGATAATTTCCTGAATTTTAAAAGATATGATCCTTTGCGGATAAGACCTTATGTCCTTTAAAATTTCAGCACCTATCCCTAGTTGGCCGAAGATCATTTAATTTTAATTCAAATATTTTTATAATCCACCTTGAGTATAATCCATGCTCCCTTGTGTCTTGCCTCTCAGAATATGTGCAATATGATGACTATCTGACTTCAACCTCGAAGTACGACGTCATCCGCACACCAATTTGTCTAACCTATCCCATAACTTTGGGGCCGGACCGATAAATTTTAAAATTCACTATCTGACCCGACCACCAGGGTACGACGTGAATAAATTACCTTCTAACCCGACCCCAGGGTACGAAGCGAATTCATTGAAAAATTCGAAATTTAAGGTGTCTTATGCTCAAGGTCTATTATATTTTTATTTGATTCATTTTTCATAAGAATCATAAAAATCACAAAAAATCATCTTGTCATAGTCTTAATTGAAATTTCGGAAATCATATCTCAATGGTGACTTAATATAAATTGGATTTTAATTAATCAATTTGTGTTAATAGTTGAGCCAATTCATTATAAAAACCGAAAATTCATGAAGGGTAATGACATCTCAGGTGCATTTCATATAGTTTGGTCATCATTCATTCTCATATGCCATGCATGCATTTTTTTCAAATCATTTCATAAGTCATGCGTATGTCTCATAATATTCATGCCATTATCATCCATTTTTGTGTCACTAGTATAGGTCATATTTTTACTTGTCATTCATGCATTGATTTTGCCATTCCACGTCATATCATCTAAACTATGGGCATTTGCATTAAATTTAATTTTTTTTTCTCGAAGATCATTCATGCAATTTTTATATAAATCTTGCACATTATTTAGGGTAGTAATAGTTTTCGCATTTCATGCATAATTGCCCGTCATTCATGCCTTACCATGCCATGTCATCTAAGCTCATGCATCACCATGTCGCATGTCATTTAGATTAGAATTTACATTCTTTCTTGCATTAAAGTTTAATTTTTCAAGAGTCATCATGAATGATCATCTTTTCTTACGTTATGTAGTTTCATATCACATTGCATGTCATTTGGTTGCATTTTGCATGCATTCATTAAATCCAGAAAACTCAAAAAAATAATTGCACCTTGATCTTCAAGCGAAATCAATTGAATCTGCCAATCAAGAAAATTGTACAAGAATGGTACCGAAAGGGTGTTAATTGAAAAAATTAACATAATCAAGTCTCTGAACCTAGATTTCTGGTTAGCATAAAATAAAGTATTCTCCCAGTACTTTATTTAGGTATCTAATTTACCTACCAAAAAAAGATAAGTGGCGGCTCCAAAATTAAAAATTCTCTCATTAAAATCAAGTGGACCTAAGTCACGAATTGGTAGAGCTTGGGAGAGCTCGCGCTAGGTTAGTTAATTCATTTAATTAATCTAGTAATCCAACCCGAAATTCAAATGGAATTTTAGGTCGCGACAACCCCTACAGCGTTTCTTAAAAATTTGAACACAATTATTTGGATTAAGAGAAATATATAAATTGAGTGAAACTAAAAAAGAAAAGGATGGGATAATCAGTAATGGGATGATTAAAGATGGAATAATCAGTAATGGGATGATTAATGAATCTTCCATTCAAATTCGATTTATGGATTTGACAGATTATTCATTGACAGAAAAAAAAAAAAAAAAGATCTGGCTGATAGAACCAGCACAATCAGGAATCAAATAGAAAAAATTACAAAAGAAAAGAAGAAAGGATTTTTAACTCCGGAAATAAATAGAAATATTAGTTCTAATAAAAAGAAGTTACCCTACTACTACAAAGAAGGCGGCAAATTTTCAGATCACAATAGAGCATCATAGGCTGATTTCCACACACACTTACTTTGTATTCTGGATGGATATAGCATCTCCTAAACCATTATCCAGAATAACCTCAGCAGGAGCATCAAGACAAATGCAATCTACAAACCCAGGAAATGTGACAATGTCCCTGAGACGATATGGCATTATTAGAAGCTGCAGTATAATTTCTAGCAAGAGATCCACCGCATAAGCAATGAGCTTAATGGAGACGCTGAGATGTATCTGGAGAACTCAACATCACTGTGATGCAATTTGATAGAGTGAGAGAAACATGAGAGTGGGCAAGCCAACATGTGAGACACAATCGCTTTGAAGAACAATGGGTACTTTAGGCAGAATTCAACACAGGTGACACAGAAAATAAGTTACGACATAGTTATAGTTAAACTAACTGTACATGGCATGCTAGATATACTGTTGGGTTACCCTCCTTGCAATTAATTTTCTGATGTCATAAGTACTATATATACACACACAAAACAGACCAATTGCCAAATCTACCATCAAGGCTTCATTTTCTCTCTTTAGCTTTCAGCTTTACAGATAATAAAATTATGTTCTAGCCACTCTGATACGCGCGCTAGAGAGAGATATTACCTTTCTTCCTTTCCCTCTAGTGGGTTTTTTGGATCGAGATCTTTGTTCAATGTCTTACAACCCCTCAAACCACTCACAGAGGCAGCTATTACAGAAGCCTAATCGATAGGACACAAAGATAAGACATGTTGAATTTTACAATTCTTGCAAGGCTAAAAACTATCGAATGACAATCCTTACAAAAAAAAAAAACTATCGAATGACAATTTAATTATGATCATCTGCTCAACGGTCTGGAATATACTCAAGCATTAGGCTCATCTGAGGCTGAATCATAGCATACTTTCATACTTGAATCCAGTGCTTAATATTTGTGCTCATCCTATAGATATCCACAAATAGATACATTGACTCTACATACATCCACCTCGATTAATGGTCTGCCAATCAGTATGCTTCAAATTACATCTTGATTTAAGTACATTTTCCTAGGTAGTATACGTTCCAAAATCATCAACTGAGCACTATAGCGCAGAACTTACACGGAAGTATGTATGCACGTCAGTATTGAATGAAAATGGTTTTGTGTTTGTATTTGTGATAACTAACTTGGTAGAAAGGCTCTTCTCTCTTAAGTTGATCTGCAAAAGAGAGAAAATTTAGTTCCAAATGCTAACATGTGCTATTAAACTCTAAATCACACAAGAATCTTGAAAAATAAAATTAGGGTCGAGGGAAATTAAATCTTGAAACCCAAAAATGAGTTCATGTGCTTTATTTAACTGGAGGGTCTTGCATCAGGTGAGTAAGGGTAGCATGACAGACAGAATCTTTTACTTGGGGAATATGTCTCACCCTGTACAAAGCTTGAAAATCGAAATCCCACAAGGAACGGCTGTAAGGGTCATCCTTCAATTCTAGGGTTACAATTGGATTCACATCCTCATTTTGGGATTCAGCAACAGACCAACACATATTCCTTGCAAATCCATGCTACAAAATTCACAACCCATAGAAGAGTGGATAAAATCATAAGTACTAACCCATTGTTGGCTTCAAAATGATTTCTCCATCACTGCCATAACAAAGTTATGCCACTAAGCAGTGATCACATGCAGCAAACTTTGGAGCTATGAAAATCAACTTGAACATTTCAACAATCAAAAAATTCCAACAAACAAAAAGACATAGAAATATGTTTCCAATGCAACAACTCCCGAAAGAGACAACTTCAGTTCAACACAAACTAAAGCCCCCGGCGAGAAACATATCCCCTAAAAAGAGGATAATCGACCCTGATCATGTACATCGTTCATCAGGAAAACATCCACCCTACATAAAAGCTTCCTTGAGGTGCTGGACTCAAAAAAAAAAAAAAGTAAGTTTCTCCAAGAACTCAATGGAGCAGCGGTTACAGGGTTGGCCCTGTCCGATAGATGCTACCATGAACAGTAATGTCTGATATCTTCCCCAAAACGAAAGATTGACTAATATAGAAAATATTTTCGGCCTCAGGCACCACCCGGCCTGACAATTGAATGAAGAAAGAACCATCGGACTGCAATTGCCAGTCAATCCTAGCAACCTGGTGCTGAGTGGGGTTTATTCTTTGAAATAGTCTAGTGATTTGTTCAGGACCATACGCGTGAACTCCGTCGTAAGTCACGAGAGACTTTGAATGATGCACCAGGGACACCAAGAGGAGTCGGTCAACACTGTCAAAAAGCTGGTAATAGTTGTTGACGAAAGCGAAAATCATATTATGCACATCCTGTTCGAAATAGAGAGAGCACCGATTAGGGAGACACGATAAAGAAAGAGAGAGCTAAGGTAGTGGGTTTCTTACCATCTGTGACGGGAGTGCGGGCGAGAGGCGGTCGTACAATCGGGACAGAGGGTCGTCGGAGCGAGAGGCGAGGGATGGAGGGTCGTCGGAGCTGGGATGGAGAGAGAGAAGTCTTGAAATTCTAACGGTACCGTTCACTTGAAACTTTCAGAAAGCCGTCGGAACTTGGATGGAGAGAGAGAGAGGAGGAGAGGAGGAGGAGGAGTTGTTTTTGAAATTCTAACGGTACGGTTGGTTGACCTGAAACTTCCAGAAAGCCTTTATTGCGATCGGTCCGGATCCCCTGCCTAGCCGCAAAGGGGGAAGGGGGTGCCCGGGTCAATCACAGTCGTCCGTTGATTGAATGGATGGCTGTGATTAATTGGACGCAAAAGGTGACGCAAAAAAATAAATCGGCCACAATTTGATGTGATCGTGGCCGTTCGTGATTGAACGGACGGCCACGATGGGACGGGTGCCCGGATTTCGCCGGGCAGGGGATCGATTGCGAGTAATAAGTGAAATTATACAAATATAGAGTCGATAAAACCCTGGCCTGCAACATTGGGGCCTTCGCAGGGTTCAGACGCCCCAATAAATCCAGAAGAAAGAAGCGGAGAAATCAGGTGTGCACTGTAATATCCAACCGGTGATTTTCCTCTCGCTCGTTTTGGGGCGATAATGGCTTCCCTCTGCCTTTGTCACTCTTCTTCCTCCGTGTTCTTGAGTTCACTGTACTCTCTCTCTCTCTCTCTCTCTCTCTCTCTCGCTTAGATTTTCCTCCCAATCAAATCGCAGAGAATTCCTCTCGCTTGCGCTGTCGTCCGCATTTTCCCCTTTCGCCAGTGCTCGCCGGTGATTCTGAGGCGCTTCTCGATTCCACTTTCTGATGGAGTCCGTACGAGCGGATGTGTGCAGATAGAAGAGAAGTTTGAGCTGGCATTCCGGCTTTCGGCGACGGGTTCTCGCGGTTTCGACCCACTAATGCTGTCGGCTTCGCAATGTGAGTCCCGCCGGGGAGGAATTCGGAGTTTCCTTTTCTCGTCTTTCGACTCGCGAATGTCTGCGATTTGTGTCACTCGGCCCGAGAGTGGTGTCGAGTGATTTTAGGCGCTTTGGGAAGAGATCGGCGCAGATTGGTGTGGGTAGGCTCGAATTTTGTTGCGTTGTCCAATTGCTGTGCTCCCACTGCTGTTAGGTTTTGAATTTTATGGCGTTGCTTCGCGAGTAAATTCTGTTTTTTTCACCTCAGTTGAAGCACATTTTGGTATTTTTTTATCAGTCGATTTCTATCAAACATGCTGTCTCCTATGGTGAAGATTGAAGGGCATTAAGAATTGTGACTGTTTCTGGTTCGAGTTATTTTTCTCTGATGCATTAGGGTTTTCAAGTGGGCTGCTTTATAGGTGCTTAGGTATGGTATGTGCGCATCTGTTTTGTCTCGATCCGCCTCGTTCCTAATCAGAAGTGCTTGAATGCCTGGTGGACCCGTCAACCTCATTTTCTGTGTTTGCAGTACTCTTCGTGATATTTTTAAGTAAATGATTTGTATCTGTATCGGTTAACCCTTTCGTATTCCTTTAGTAGCTCCTATATACTTATCTCAAGGAAAATCAGGAGCTTGTCTTTTGCACGGTGCAGGAAGCTCATGAATTGAAAATGCCAAATAGTTATACGGCTAAACTCTGGTTTGTTCATATGGCTCAGTGAAGTGTACACGTCACATTTAAACAGTTTCCAGGACTGAAATTCTTCTTTTCTCTGTTCTTAGTTTATTCCTTATCTTTGTGTAATATTCTCAAGGATAGCATACCTCCATTCTGCATTTTTCTATTTCATGGCATCTGCAGCAAATTAGTATTATTTCACTGTGCAGATATTTGACGAACATAATGGCATATCGGCTGCAATCTTTGCAAAGGAGAACTTATTGACTAACATTTTGAGAGCTATCCCTCAAGGAGTTAGTCGAGATGACTGGCTTCAAGCACTTACACGGGCCCTTGTTGCAGGTTTTGTCAAGACTGACATAGAATTTCATCAGAGAGGCATGTTACTACCATCTTGTCCTTTTTATTGAAAGGCTATCCATTTGTTCTTACCTTAATACTTCCATTGCGTGACAGATGAAACTTCTGGGACAACAGTAACATTTGCGGTGATTGATGGATGGACAATTACTGTTGCATCGGTGGGAGATTCTAGATGCATATTGGACACACAGGGAGGTGTGGTTTCTCTCTTGACTGTCGATCATCGGCTTGAAGAGAACGCAGAAGAGAGGGAACGAGTCACTGCAAGTGGAGGTGAAGTGGGAAGACTGAATGTGTTTGGTGGAAATGAGGTACAAGATTGTCTGCCCTTTGATCCATCAAACCCAAACAAAAGGGAACCCCTGTCCTTACCTGCTATATCATGATTCGCAGGTTGGCCCACTGCGTTGTTCGCCTGGTGGATTATGCCTTTCAAAGTCGATTGGTGACACAGATGTGGGCGAATTTATTGTGCCAATACCACATGTTAAGCAAGTAAAGGTGAGTTGATCTGGTTGAATTGCTTTGTCCTTTTTGGAATTTTAAGCATGATGAAGTTGGGAAATGCGTTTCTGGTTATGTAGCTTTCAAATGCTGGAGGAAGACTCATAATTTCTTCTGATGGTCTCTGGAATGCTTTATCTTCTGATGTGGCTGCGAAGTCCTGTCGAGGTTTACCAGCCGAACTAGCTGCAAAGTTAGTTGTTAAGGTGACTCACTATGTGATCTCTAAAATATGTGGTATATTTATGACTTTTCGCCACGTTTGTTATCTGATTGCTTGTTCTATCGTTCAGGAGGCACTTCTGTCAAGAGGCCTGAAAGATGATACAACATGCCTGGTTGTTGATATTATTCCATCCGACATCCCTGTGATACCTCCAATACCTAAAAAGAAGCAAACTTTTCTCAGTTCATTTTTGTTAGGTAAGAAGTCCCAGAGTGCGAATAAAGCTACGAGTAAGCTTTCTGCTTTTGGGGTTGTGGAGGAGTTGTTTGAAGAGGGTTCTGCAATGCTGGCAGAGAGGTAATCCTTTTTACATATATTTGATGTACTTAATCTTCCTTGCAAAGGTGAAGGTTTCCTCGGGAAAAGAAATGTGCTATTTTGGAAGATGAATTAGGAAGTATGTCAACTCATGAAGCTACCCTTGCCCTGAAACTAAATGAAATCTTTCAAACATTCGACCAGAAAGGTTGCTTTTAGCAATGTCTTGTTATCAGGGTTAGTTCCTCATCTATCAAATCACTAATTGGCAAATTAGTAGGCAAAATCTGGAAAGAAACACCAATAGCTATTTGACATTATTATATTGGACTTTCTAATGATCTGTGCTAGTGTCTTTGTCATGCAAAGATAATGTTGCACATATTAGTGATTTCTACATGAGCATGAGGAGTAGTGAAAGGACGTCGTTTTGACTACTTCCATTAGTCTGTTCAATGTCGTAGATTGCTGAGACGTTCCCGCCAATTAGAGGTTTCCTGTGTGCATAATAGGTCCTGAAAAATAATATGTATGGCAAAGTTAGATAAGTGCCTTGCTGGGGCAAGTTGAAGGATGGGTAATTTCAATTCTCCTGTAAACGTTCTGTCATTTTTACTTGCAGGCTAGGTAAGGGTTTTCCTTCAAACCAAAACCCTGGGACTTTTAAATGTGCAGTTTGCCAAGCTGATTAGCCTCCTGCTGACAACTTGACAGCAAATTCTGGACCCTTTTTCTCCACCGCATCAAAGTCATCTGAGGGGCCATTCCTCTGCACCATTTGTCGGAAAAAGAAAGATGCCATGGAAGGAAAAAAAGCCAAGCAGATCTTTGGTGGCCTCGTAGCAAATTGTCTGGTATAATAAATAGTCATGATTTTTTTTTCCCCTGGCAGTGTGAGCAGCGCCTGGTTTTCCCTTTTGGGTGGTGATTATTGTAAAGGTGTGAGAGTTGAGATAGAGGAGTAGGTGTTTTCTGGGATTGCAAGTGTCCATGTTTGATTTTCAGTTTGTGCTCAGCTGTTTGACTGACTAACTAAGATGACGAATTGAATTTGTTAAGTATGGTCGTGATAGTTTGCTTGCTAACATCTCGAGTTCGTGTGTAAAGAGGTGAAGCTTGAATAGTAAGACTTTTGATTGGGTTTTCTTGTTATATAGTACAAAATCTCGCTGTCATTAGTTTGCCGTCTTTCTGCCCCTCGTTTCTCTTCATGGTTTCTGGCAATCCGGATCTTTATGTTACTTACGTGGCGCCATAAAGGTTAAATTGTGCGCCTTTTCTTCTTTATTGTTGTCGCTTGAACTTGCTCATTTGCAGTTTGGTGTTTTTTAGCATAGTGACTGAATGTTGTTCATAATGTGGCACCCATTTATTTCGGCTGTATCGAGTCCCGCGGAGATGTTCCTACACTTTGCCTTTTCTCTTTCTTGTTTTCACTTCCTTTATGGAATTTATGTAAGATGGTGAAAGTATTCTCTTTTTGACTCAGTTCTACAGCCTCACTAAATGTTCAGACTTCCAAATAACAAAATCAATAAGATCCGCATCATTTTGTAGATCCATGCACTTTGATGTGGTTACCTTATGCGGGCGTATAATTGTTGCCTTTCCACATTTCGCTTTCAAGTACACAGAATTCGGTTAAAAGAGTATTTGGGCGTGAAACTGAGTGCATAAGCTCTGGTAGTTATACTCCTTTCGGTGACAATGTTTCGTCGGTTAAGAGATACCGAGTTTGTGACTTGTCATTTAGGCGAGATGTGCGGGGGTAGCGTAGAATAGTTAAACTAGGATTGCTATTGGCACTTAAATTATTTGGTGAATTGCATTGCTTTACATTCATATTATTTGTTAGCACTGGATTCTACATGACACGACTATTTGCTTCATGGGTTTGCACTGAGTGAGGTTCAGAGAAATGGGCTTCGCACCCAGTGAATGATACTGTGTGACTGGGTGGTCCTGCTGTGTGATTGGTCCGGTCTTGGAGGCGACACGAGACGATTTGAAACCCGTATGTAGTCAATGTGCGATAACGACCATATACATGCTTTAGGTGCATATTGTTATGGTTGATATGCACAACACCGGGCTCGACTATGCATTAGTCTTATTGTGTTACTGGCGAGTACTAAGGATACAAATGATTGAAATGCTGCAGCTTATTTGAGGGATTCTTACCCCCCTTCATCTCATTAGATGATTTAGTCGATGATTTAGAGAATTTACTTGTTGAGTTTATATCACTCCGTTGTTGATGATATTTTTAGGTAAGTAGTATGGCCAGTCTTTCTTCTTCATCGTACGGGGTGCCAGTTCGCTGAGGTTTGTGCGCTGAATCCTGGCCTAAAAAACGAAGTTCAAGATGATGACCCTTTTTTTTTTGGTCGAAAGATGATGACCTTAACAAGGTACAAAATGACAATCTTATTAAAATTCAAAGCGCTTGATGCAGGGATGCACTCTAAGATTGTAATAACCCACGAGGTTATCTTTTCTGTCAAATGGGGGGACAACTTCGTTAAACAGTACCAATTAATGTATTCAAATTGACATCATCCAGGCCAGCTGGCAGGGAAAAACAAGGATAGAGTTGACTTCTATTTGTAAATTCGTTGTTGTCTTTTTAATTTCGTTGAACTTGACTTCTTATGTTGAATAATGCGATGGCAATAATGAGCTACTTCCGTTCCATCCGCTGCGATGCTTAGACTTTCTGGAACAACTATGATGCCTATGCAGTGTATATTCTTAAGTCAATGAGTTCTTCCTGATGTATCTCCCTGGTTGTCCACAAAACTGATCCGATCTTGATCAGTCTTTAGTAAATAAAGGTGTTTTTCTTTTGATGCTTTGTCTTATCAGTCGATGATTAATTAATAATTTGTGAGTTGGTAACGTACATTAGCAGATGTGGCGAGCTTGGGATGCCACACCCTGGCCATCCCAGGCCTAGGGAGGGGAAAAAAAGAGGAAAGGGAATAATGAAAGTAGATTTTGAAAAAAATAAAAAATAAAATATTATTAAAAATTACTCATGTTTGGAGCCAATCGCGCCATGTAGATAGTCGGCGTTCACGTCTACGACTTTCGGCCAAAATTGATTGTATGGATGAAAATGTTTAAAATTGAATTAGCAAAAATGCAATAGGCTTAGGACTTTTTGAACAATTTTCTCTAGAGAAATCATATGGTTTTTTTATAGTAAATTTGGGAAAAATAGTAATAATAGCAATTTATTCATTTAAGATAAGTTTTACCAATAATTTTAGAGTATCCCAATCCCGGGAAAAATCACTGGCATCTACGATTGGGCCAAATCCATCTAAGGAGAAAGACAGGAGAGAAATGGAGATTGGACCTATCCATTTGCCAAAATGGCAGGCCATCTAGCAGTTTCACGGGCAAGATTTGAAAGAAATGCTTCACGAGAATCACGTAAAGAAAAAGGGTTTGCCTTTCACCATACTATCTATCCACTGGACGGTGATCTACAGTATTGAAGGGGCTAAGTACATTTGATCAAAGGTTTTGATATTCTATAGATCTAGAGTATTGAAGGGGCTAAGCATGTTTGATCAAAGGTTTTGATAATCTATAGATAATAGGAATTGTTTTCTTTATCCTAACTCTCTAAGTAGTCTCTTGATACGCAATTGACTCATTACGTATGTCGTTGTGAATGCATGGTTAAGTCGGCTTTAAGAATCCGTAACATGAAGCCAGATTTTGACATCACTAGATCGTAATTAGGTCCTTCGAAACTTTTATATATTTTGACACCTTAAGCTTCCCTTTTGGACTTACAACGTACCTATTATGTAGCATTCGTGCGACATGCTTACCTGAGAATGAAGAGGATTAGACCACACTTTTGAGCGTTTTAAGGAAAGTGGTTTTAACGGAAGTAACTACCCATTATCTAAAAAATGACCACTCAGACCATCTTAGATATTGTTATTAAAAAAAATCATATTACAATTAAAGGTACTTCGTCCGTGGTGGCTTTTTTATTCATGATTGACAGAAAGTCCCTTTATTTTTAAGATAGAAAGTCCATTTTTGGTAAGTATATACTAGCTCACGAAATACCCTACTTAATTCATAGATTTAATAAGATGCAAGATAGAGCTCAAATTGGCGACAAGACGATCAATGGATCCAGAATTTGTTCGAACGATAGCATTGCCATTTGATTAATACATAACTTCGGCTTATTGCGGCAACGCGGGTGGCATTCTAATTCGATTGAAAGGGCAATCGGAAGAGAAACGCTATGGATGACGATGTCGTTTTAACAAGAACACCGCAAATCCCTTCTCTCTAAATGTGTGCTTGTCAAATAATCGTGTTGATAATGACACGACAAAGGTCGAGGAAAGAGCTCTCCTGTCGGCTGTCGAAGCCCCCAATTTTCTCAATTTTTATTGGCTCGAGGCTCTTGATTTTTTTTTTATGAATAGATTTATATAGTTATGGATGAATCGGTATTGATGCTTTATTCCACTGTCGATTTATCAACTCCTCTAGTGGTCCCCACACTCCCTTATACTTTATCTACCTAATTTTTTATTTTTTTTATTCCCATTTACATTTTCTCTGATATTTATCACTAATGTTTTGTTTATTATTATTATTATTATTATTATTATTATTTTCTCGAGATTTATTTCTCTTTGCAAAAAATTTGCCTAAACTCTTTCCCATTTCCTGAAAATGTTATCCCATGACGAGGTGAGAATAAATATTTGTAAATCAAGCCTAAGCTTGGTTAGGAAACTAATTCACCCAGGACATCCTAATAGAAGTCTCACAACATCATATCACCACATATAGCGCCCAAGTACAGCCACGATATAATTATGTTTTCGTTCTTGGGGGTTTGTTGATTCTTTAAAGATCCTTCAGTCCTTGGGCTAGGGTAGAGTAAGGTATTGTTGTCTAGCAAATGTTTATGGTGCTATGTGATGATTTTTTTTTCTTTTTTCTTTTTTGACAGGAACTGTTTTTATGCTTGTGGGTTCTTAAACAAAAGCAGGTTCTTTCAATGATGTTGAGCGTCAATATACAGATCCAGTGCTGAAGCTAGAATCGTAAAGTGTTAGGGACACACCAAGAAGGATTTTAGAGAGCGAGTTGTTTCAGTTTGGGATGACAAGTCATATGCTCAATGCCAAGTTACTTTGGACGTTGAAGGCAAGACCAGAGATGCATTCCTTTATATGTGCCCTTAACAGTCTTTTGTCAGAACGATTGCTCTGTCTGCTATTTGGGTTGAATTTGTGTAAAGTCTGGATGTTGTTTTGCCTTGTTTGGGTGGGTGGGTTGTTTTTGTAAGGACCGCATTTTGCATCTAGGTCATAGAATCAAGCATGCAATGCATGCTCTATTCTTCTTTTTAACAATTGAAGTGACTGCAATTTTTTTGGCCAGACTTCTCTTTCAGCTCGTAATCGCCTTTCATGTGTAAGATGCAGATGTGAATATTGCAGTGAATCAGTGATATACATTCTGATGCACCATTAAGGCCACTGCGGTTGTTTTCTGATTGTCGGTTTGATTGAGTTGTTCACTGGAGAGGGAATCGGAGGTTCTTGTAGGCCATTGAAAGCCTCTTCTTTGGGATTAGGAGTGTATCTGAGTTTTTGACAATAAGCTTTTCAAAATGAAAAGAAGAGGCTGTCAATTGTTGTGTACGTCTCTTTGTTGGGACTATTCATGCAATGCATGCTCTAAGAATAACCATCCCTTGAGAATTCATATTCACACGTATGTAAGACTATGGGTAATCGTGTTCAACCTGGGCACAATGCTGAGAGAGACTCTGAGAGCAGAGTGTAACCAGTTCCCCTTTTGACACGGAGCACGAAAGCAAAAGAATGTTGTGATAGGTAGTCTTGCAATAACAACTTCAAAGAGGTCTTCTGGGAGTTCTCTCCAGATCCCTTGCGGGGATCGGTACTTTTTGTGGAACTTTAATCAATATCAAGAAAGCAACATCTGTTTACAAAAGCAGATGGTAACGGGTACCCTAGAAAGTATATATTACTCATGAAGATATCATATACACTAATAAGCAAATTCTCGCTCTTTAGAGCATTATCTTCTCTATGGTGTCTCAGTTTGGTCACTCTATCTATTTGATGACGTCCCTGGCTAGAGAGAGAATATGAGAAGATGGATTCCCCCGAAACTGTCGGAATCCGAAAGTTTGGTACGATCAGCATGGCTTTGGCATGAAATCCCAAATGGTCTCTCTCACCCACACATGCTTTTTTTTTTTTACGGTTCGAGCACTATGTAGATTATCATAACTAGATCTGAGAATCGTGTCCGCAAGCATTAGGCATTTGGATATGTTACGGCATATGTAACTCAGTTTTTGAGTTGAACATCTCTTATCGGGAGCACGAAAGCATCTATAATTATGAATTGGAAGTCATAATAGGTCAAATTCGTTATAAGTTCTCGTCGGCCGTAAAAAAACCCCGGATATGCCTATCGATGGCCAGATGCAACCGTCTTTATTTAGGTCTTTCAAATGTAGTAACTCTAGCTTCGCGAACAACATCAAATCGACACAATTCCCTATTTGATGTCCATTGATTGAAGCAAACATCCATCAACTTGTTTCTCCACAGTGGCTTGGCTACGTGTGCGTCCATCATCGCCGTCAATCGGGATGTGAACGCCATTCTTCCATTCCTCCATCCGTATCATTCCGCAAATTGCCTTTGCTCTGTGGCCAGATATTAAGTTTGGTATAATGGTCAGACGCTTGCTGGAAATGACTAATTACTAAGATTGTATCCCGGACTAGACTAGAAAAAGAAAAAGTCATCAGTGCATTGAGTTCTCTTGCTTGTGAAAAAAGTGTTTATGCTCATCTCTGTTTTATGTGCTCTGTGCCGCTATATAGAAACATTTTAAGCATACGTTCGCCGCCTTTGATTTCCAAAGGTATGACATTCTGATAGAAGAAGATCTATGTTTGATTCATTCAAATTGTCGGCGCAACCGTTGGGCTGACCGGCAGAACTATCACTTCTGGATGAAGCTAATTCGTTGGCATAAGTGCTTTCAGGATTTGAAGCAGCATGTCAATTGTGAAGCAGCATCTTTGGGAAGAAGTCATTTGTCAGTTTTGAGGATAGTGACTTGCAGTTTTCATTATGACTGTAGTTTCTATGCTCTAGTTGGTTCAATGTATATATCACATTGAGAGCTATGATAAGAGTGATGAAGAGTACGTATTTCATTTTTACTTTGTATCTCTAGTCTTAGCAGCAGTAGTGGTAGTTTTGCTAGATACTTGATAATAAGGCTATTAACTTGTAGTGCTGGACATATTTTTGTAGGCAGCCCTAGCCTTTGATCAATCCTCCAGCTGTGTCGGTATCGTTTTCCAGCTTTCTTTTCGGAAATGTAGTTGGAAGGTATTCTCGCCCACACCGCTATTAACTTCACGTCCGGCCTTCGACCATGTCCTTGGCTTCAGTGGTCGTGTCGTTTCGACAATGTGCTTAACAGTTAGACAAGCGCAGAGTGCATAAGGAACTGATGGACCAGCGAGCAGATATGCAAGTTTGCCTGAATAGTCTTATCTGAAATCGCAGTTACTAGAAAGTACATGCCAGTGAAAAAGGAACAGAAAATAAGAGGGAAACATCAGTTACCAATCTGTTTGCCTCGTCATTGCACAAGGCAGCCAACCGAAAAAACGCGAAAAGAGAAATGAACCTGAGAAACATATAAATCACTGTCAGCGATCATGCCGCAACCACCCTCTTTCATTACTCAAAGGTAACCTACGCTTATGGTTTAGCTGATCATCATATACAGTCAACAGAATACATGTTTACGCCATCAGTCATCTCAGAGCAAAGCAAGATAACCTATATCTAAGGTTCATCCAAAAACAAGTGCAGCTCGGGAGAGACAGATCTGACAGGTAGTCTCACGTACAGATTGAACTCCTGTTTAGAAGATTTGGAGTCCAGCACCATTGGGGTCTCAAGTTGCAAAGCAGAAGATAGTGGAAAAAATTCGCCACCAAAATTGGCCTACTGCTGCTGCTCATGTATCTGCATATATGCCTCCGAGAGTGCAACCATTTGAGGAAGCGTTTCCGAAACGTGCAGATCCTGCATCTCAAACCTAAAGCATTAAAAGTAGGACTTGTCAATCTACATGACAAGCACACTCTTATTTCCCCGTAAATCACAGAGAGAGAGAGATTTACCAAAGTTCTTCAGACTTCCGCTCAACAAAAACCCTGTAAGAACCTTCACCAGATTTGCCGTCATGAACGACGTTGGCCATCAAATCATACTTTGATCGCAACCTCTCCTTATCTCCCGGTGTCGGTAATGGAATGTAGTCCTTCAATTCCAAGTTCTTGACAGGAAAATTAACTGCAGAAGCAATCAGACACTTAGAAGTACTCATTTGATCCACATTTCACATTTTCCACTTCATATGTTCTTCTAAATGAAATCGCAACATTACGAAATGGCAGTTCAGACATCATAGTTCCCCAATTCTTTTCCAACTAAAATCATCAATTTGAAAAACTTACCTAAAGTTGGGTTCTTCTCCACAAAAAAGTTGTTTTTGGTAAATCTACACATATGGAGAATGAGATACCGATGCAATCTCGTAACACGGTATCTCATCCATGCTAGGTGGGGACGGACAACCTCTGTTACTGCCTCTCCATCAAATTTCTTCAATATGTTGAAAAGTGGTACCTGAAAGGAAGGAAAAAATTAAGTTAGATCAATAAGCACCATACAATAGCCAAAACTTGGGACTACAATGGTGCACAAGTGCCACTGAAATTTTTCAGGATCTCTCTCAACTATATATGTCAAATTGAATATTCCCCGTCACATGATACAAGATCATTCTGATAACGCATGATACAATCACGATCCCCAACTATCTTTGAGTGTACTATTTGACTTGATTCTTTCGATAAATGGTACCAAACTGTTGCAAAGGACTGACCGAATAGCAGGCATCTGATGTGCTTAGGCGGACAATGTCATAGATCAATCTAAAGATTTCTTTCTTAGAAGAGTGTCATGTTTGACATGTCTGCACAGATATTTTTATCAGTGAATAACCCGACCACATAGATACTGTCAATATAAAATACTCCCCAAATTATACATTAACATCAGAAAAGGAGGAAAAAATTATTGCCAAAGGATCAAGCATGTTTGTAGAGCATAAACTATGACGCCTAAGTTGCCCTGATATCAAGTTGATGAAGAATCCCTTGTCCACAACTCAACCGATAAAGATTCAGGGCCTGTTTTCCTGCACTTTCCCTCCACAATATGAAAATAAAGATCCTATGATCCTCTTGCCCCAAAATGATATAGCCTAACTTCAGTACCAAGGAAATGATGAAGGGATATTTTTTACTATTCGAATTTTGAATCAGACCACTGCTTCCAACATAGAGAGCCGAATGAGGGGAGATCCTCACATCCAGTTCGGAGGGCAGGGATATCCCGACCGTACTATCATTATGCATTTGCAATGCTGCTTGGTTTAACACTATTTGTGACCCTTTCTCGTACGTGGGACTCTCTATCTTCTTGGATGGATAATCTATCGTCTTTCATTTGGACAGTAGTACTTTTTATAATAACAAGTTAAGTCTAAGAATTAATAACAATTTATTTTGAGAGGTTTCAGGTGTTTCACGCAAATAAACGTCAAAGTGTATTGCACTATGAAGAAACTGTCCTTGTACTTTATTTTTATTTAATTTCCCTTGAAATAATCGGCAAAAGAAACCTTGAACACACAAAAGTCTATTGAGCTAGTGGAAATCTCCAGTTTGTATTTTTGGATTCACTATTGTCTTAATTGTATCTTTATATTGTAATAACGTACATTTCAATTTCCATGAGGAGACTATACTGCTCGATCTTTACTTTCATGTGGTTATACATGTCTGAATTTATTCACCAGAAGTCCCCACAAGTACATTTTCCATCTCTGAAGAGATGGAAACGAGTTCTATCCCGCATGACTATCTCCCTAGAGTAAATCTTGGAGATCATTTTTGTTACTACATGGCAGTCTTCACAAATACGAAGGTTTTTAAAGACTCGAATGGTCGTCCCTGGTTTGGTGCTGATTAACCCAAATGCAATTGCCAGCTTCTCACTGTGCCGCTGAATGGCTACCTCTTTTTCCTCATCCTCAAGATGAAGGAGCGAATTCCCAACTTCCGGTCTATATCCCTCTAGTTCGAGTCTCTCCACTATCTGATGCCACATCTTGTGAATCTCCTTAAGTTGCGGGTGTTTACCATCGCCAGCAAAAAATTCATGAACGGACCCGTTTATGGAAATGCTGCTGCACCCTGGAAATTTTCTTATTCCTTTTTCTTTCATCATTCTTCTTATTCTCGCTGCTTCCTCCCATTCTCCTGATGCTGCAAAAATACTCGCTGCATGAATATATCGACCGCCATGTCCAGGGTCTACTTCCATCAGTTTCTTTCCAATCAGTTTGCCTAACTTGACATTTGCGTGCTTTTTGCAGACATTGAGGAGTGCTCCCCAAATGGCGGCATTTGGATTGATAGGCATTGTCTCAATCACCTCTTTGGCTTCTTTCAGCAACCCTGCTCGGCCAAGAAGGTCAACTAAGCAACCATAATGCTCAATTGTTGGGTTCAAGCTGTGAACTGACGTTATGCTCTTGAAGATTGATTTTCCTTCATGAACCAGTCCTGAGTGGCTACATGCAGTCAAAATTGCAGTAAGAGTGATCGAATTTGGCTTGATCCCTGCTTTCTGCATTTGCATATAGAAATCCATTGCTTCTATTGCCCGTCCATGAATTGCAAAACCAGAAATTGCTGCTGTCCATATGGAGACACATTTCTTCTTCGATTTAGTGAAAACTCCTAATGCTTCTTCCAAGTGACCGCATTTGCCGTACATGTCTATCAGTGCACAATCCAGCTCTGGGTCTATATGTTTCTGGTTTCTGTCGATATATGTGTGAATCCATCTGCCTTGATCCACTGCTCCAAGATGTGCACATGCTGAAAGTGAACTTAACAGAGCTACATTGTCAGGTTTAACACCTGCAATCAGCATATCCCGAAACAGTTTTAAGGCCTCCTTGTTCATTCCCACTTTCACGAAGCCAGATATCATCGTCGTCCATGAGACTACAGTCCTCTCTGGCATTTCTCTGAACAGTTTGAAAGCTACTCCCACTTCACCACACTTAGCATATCCATCGATCATTGTATTCCATGACACAATGTCCCGTTTAGGAGCCTGGTCGAAGAGGAGGCGTGCAATTTCCATTCTGTCAAACGCGGCATATGCATGAAGCAGGGTGTTGATGGCAAAGACATCCGAGCCAAATCCCATTTTCACAACTCGAGCATGGATTTGCATGGTCCCCTCTGAGGATGGCAACTTAGAACAGGCTCTGAGTAGGAAAGGTAAGGTGTGGGTATTGTGTGGGACTGAATTACTTATCATCTCACCGTACAGAAGAAGGGCTTTTTCTGGTTCTGTGCTGTGGGAGTACCCTCTAATCATTGCATTCCACATGAAGGTATTTCGACTACTAGTCTTGTTAAACAACTTTTGTGCATATTTGATATCGCCAGAACTCGGTGAGCTGCAGAAAGCGAGAAGTCTGCTTAAAGGGATGGGCTCAGAAACAAGGCCTCTTTTGTACATACTTGCATGAATCTGCTTTAGTTCGTCCATGGTCGAACAGACCTCGAGAAGAGAAAGCGGTTGCAAAGGAATAGCCATGGCTAGGCTCTGGAAACTTTTTGCTTCGAAGAAGACGAGCCAGTGATGGCGTCAACAGACGAGATCCAGGATGGCAGTTTCTGTGGCTTTAGTTCTTGGCAATGTTGGATAAGGCCTCTGTGATAAAGGAAAATATCAACTTTGTTGCTTCTGATTTGATATGGTATGTTGCTCTGCGTGTGTGCGCTGTGCTGTTCTTTTGTCACAGATACTTGTCTTGATTCTGCTGGTGGTCCCTCTGCTGTTTGCTCCTGTTCTCATTTGGCCTCAAGTTGCCTATTAAGCTGGAAAATGGCATTTGCAACTATCCACTCAATTGCTAGGTACCCTAAAATTGATTATCTGTATTGTTTAGAAGAAAAATTAGTAAATGAAAAATGCTTTCATTATCAGAACAACAATTTATGAAGTAAGCACTTTATGCTAGTCCAATTTTATGAATGATACAAGCGATCATTATCTGACAAAAAAGTTCCAGACATTAGTTTTCTGTGGAAAAAAAAAAAAACACATCCATAGTGATGCAAGTGCTTTTGTAGTTAAGAAGTGTCATACTTCTAATAGGAGAGAAAAGCACGTCCTAAGTGTTTTTGCAGTCAAGAAGTGTCAATACTTTGAGTAAAGGGTGTTGGAATTTCCTGTAAGCAAATACTCAAAATGAATATTAAGCTTAGATTTGACTTTATTCCATTGGAATATGGATGTGGAATTAGATGTTACCTATTCCTAAGATTGAAGGAGAAGAAAGAATCGAAGAATTTATAGAAAATATTTGTCAATTGCATCAGCATATCATGGATCACGACTTCGTGACGAGAATTTTTTATTAAGGAGCGTGACATGATCGCTTGAGCAAATGAAGAACGACTTCATCTAGTCGAGATTTGTACAATCTTGCATTCAACGGGTGAAACAAAGATGTCACATGGATATACCTTCTCCATCGCTATCAAGCCATTTATACACAATTTTTTTTACACAACATGGAGAACCAAGGAGTTTTCCACCCTTTATCACGTCATTAATGAGCAATAGAAATTGAAGTGAGGAACATTGCCAATGCTCGTGGAAAAGTAGAATACCCATGAAGGAAAAGCATATGCACATGTACGAGGAGAATCTTTCGCAGACTCCTAGAAGTTGATTGCAAAAGTCGGTTGACGTCGTTGCACCGGCCAGTCCCGCGCACAACAAAGCGGCAAAAAAAGCCCCTCTCTTGCTCCCATCATCGAAAGCAGTAAAAAAAAAACAACACACATTCCCCTCGGCACTAGACAAAGAGATCCGCAATGCGAGACATAGAAATTGCAGGAAAAGATTCGAGCTTTGTGGTTGTTAACGAGCCTGTTATGCAGCCTTCTGTGTCTCCAGCTTGCTCGCTTCGTCTTCACCGATGCGTTCATCTTTGGAACCATCGGATTCTTTGCTCCTATGTCGCTTGTTGCATGCGCCGTTCTTTCCGAGATCGGCTATATAGTCCACGACCGTACTGTTCTAGATTCTCAAACTTACTATACAACAAGATCGTTGTCGTTGGGATTCTGGGTCTTTCTCTTATGCCTGTTAAACGTTTCCATTAATGCCACAGTGAGGTGGGTTCGTGAATTCTTCATCTTTTTTTTTTCCTGACAATGGAGAATCCTCCCAATTATAGCAGGCCTTATCAGCTGAGGAGCGGTTACGAACCGTCCGATACAGAGACTGAGTGGCACGAAAATCCGCGGCGGGAGCACAGACAGAACGACGACAATTTGGAGTTTGGAGATCTGAAAGTCGATTTGAGCCAGCCCAGGAACATTACCCCCATGAAGTTGAGCCGGAGGCAACCTTCCTTTGGTGGGCCTTCTCTTAAAAAAGAAACTGAAGCTGCTTTAGTTCGGCGGAGACACAGCAGTAAGTCGCCGTACAAGCCGAGAAGAGATAATGGAAATGCTCTTTGTTTGGTAGGTGGATCAGATGCACGCAGAAATGTCAGCCCTTTATCAAAACCTGAGCACTGGAGGCATATTTCGCCTTATAAGCCAGGAAGAGAAGAAAATGCAACTGATGAAAGTGAGATTACAAGCTCAAAAACGAAGTCAAATCGTAGAACACGATCAAGGGATGATAGGGAAGGCCATCTGCAGCTCCTTGATCTAAGTAGAGTAAGTTTGAAATCAAACTACGGTCAGCGATCTGTTACAGCACCGAAACAGAGAGCAAGGGATAGGGAACATCATAACAACTCAAAGGGAGAGTGGACCCTGTCACCATTGGAAAGGAATGTAAGTCAGAAACAGCAGGACGCTTCTCCCTTGAGAAAACCTTCTGTTGGTGAGATAAATGAAATGGTAGCAAATTTAAAGCTCTATAGAGGTCCCGCGTATACTGCTACTACTTTTGAAAGCATAGATTCCATATCACCTGGCAATATCTTCTTTTCTCGCGACCACACAGCTTTGGCATTTCAGAAAAATGTCTTCCCAAGAAATGATGGGCCGGAGACACTTTTTGTTCCAGCACCCAAAACTGTTCCACAAAGGGATGTTTCTCATCAACGGATGAGATCAAATGGTCGCTCTGACCATAATCCACAAGGGAGTGCATCTAGTTTGACTGGATCAAGGACGACCCCAAATTCAAATTTCAATGGAAGTACGCAAAGCAGATACAGAAATAGCGCTGTGAGTAGTAAGATGAGTGACTTCAGTGCTGGAACAACTGATAGTATTAAGAAATTTACAGCCAACCGCAAGAAGAGCCAGACAGAAACATGGTTTGCTTGTATGAGGAAAGGGTCTTGTAGAACCTCAAAGTCACCTGAACCAACTAGAGCCTTTGATGAAGCCTCCTTCATTGAGAAGGCATTTGTGGTTGAAAACCTGAGGCAGTTTTGGGCTGATAAACATCAACCTCATTCTCTTGATGGATTCAGTTGCCACAAACAGGAAGCACAACTTCTTAAGAAATTAGTAAGTTATTCTGCATAATTGAATTTTATGACCTTCCTTTCTGGTGTTTGTCTGTGTGCTAGTGGATAAATTACATTCTTTGTGTCACAAGTAAATAGTACCCTATGCACTAGACTTTCACATTGGGATTGCTCTAGGCTGATTCTTTTATTGTAAACGTGATGATAACATTATAGTTGGGGCCACCCTTAGTATTGTTCTCTCAATACTTCCTGGATGTGTGATCTATTGAGACCATATCTAAATTTAAACTCTGTGAAATCTGCAGGTGTCAAATGATGTTTACCCCCATATTTTGTTGAAGGGTCCTTCTGGATCTGGTAAAAGGGCATTGACAATGGCCCTTTTAAGTGAGATCTACGGTGACCAATCTTGGAATGTACGTCTTTGGCAATCATATGTATCAGTTTTGCAATTTTATACACCAACGGATCTATAGCTGACTGTTGCCTCAATTTCCCTCTCTGTAGGTAACTCATGAGTTACGATCCTTCCATATCCAGGTACATTGATCCTTAGAGTTATGTACTTCCAGATGTGAAATTCTGATAATGATGTAGTCTCTTTTGTATTTCCAAAATTTGAGCGACATTCCTCCTTTCTTTTTTCTTTTTGTTTTGGTTTCTCCTAATCCATGATTTTTGTACTGGTGCTTTGGATCAAAAAATGACGCTGATCTCCAACACAGATTATTCTCGTGGCCGATTAATTCCCCTGTTTTTTCTGTGCTAATCATGACATACTTGGTTCATGCCTATTGCTATGCTTTCCATACGCAGGAGAAAAGGCCTACGCAAGTAATTATTCCGCTGGCATCCAGTGCTCATCATGTGGAGCTGAATGTACATAAAGAAGCCAATTCCAGAATTGCACTAATGGCTTTAGTTAAGGAAATTAGTAGCAATCATGCAATCATCCCTGAAGTCAGTCATGCAGGTTTCAAGGCAGATTATAAAGGTCGGCATCTCTTAGAACGAACAGAATTCTCTCTGCATTATGTTCCTTGTGCATAATTTTATGAGTTTTTATCTTGTTGACTTCAGTAATAGTACTCTATGAGATTGACAAAGCAGCAGAAAATGTCCAACACTTGATCAAGTGGATAATCGACTGCTATTCGGATTCTTGTAAACTTATACTTTGCTGTGAGGATGATGGGACAATTCTTGAATCAGTGAAAAATCGCTGCAAAGTCATCAAGGTTGATGCTCCAATCACTCATGAGGTAATTATGCATCAGTTGCTTATTTGACATGCATAAAGCATAATTAAATAACAAGATAGATGATCAGATTCAAATGAAAATTAGCTTATTTGTTGCTGTTGTTGTCGCTGCTACTTATGATTTAAACTGGAATGTGAGGATGTGCACAGTTAGCGCATGACATTGAAATGGCATATCTTCATTTTTTTTCAACATTTATCCATAGGCCTGTTTAGACATTCAGATTTTTATTTATCGTCTCTTGTGTTACTTCACAGTTAGGCCTAGCCAGCCCTGGAATTGCAGATACAAATTGCACAGATTTAATTGATACACGCAAGTTAGTAGTTTGTGGATATATCTTTGGTTTCCATTTGATGACCATGCACAAGTTTAGTGTATGTAGGAATAATGTCAGAATTAGCCAGGCCGTCATTCTATTTTATGTTCTTGGTTTGGCCAAAGGGAAAGTATGTATATTTTTAAATACTGCTGGACAGCATGGACAGTGATCCATAAGGTGATTATTACTATGTGCTAGGCCAGTCTCATCTGATTCTGCTTCTCCCCAAACCTCTGCTGTCAATAGTAAGGACGAGGATGTGAGATATGACAATTTCATCGTAAGGATGAGGATGTAACAATTTCATCTTAACTAGCCAATTATATTCAGTGGACTTCGAATGCTATAACCATAGCTCGTCACTTTTTCTCGTGTCTGCTCATGCCATCTTTGTTTTTCCAGATTATGGAGATTCTCATCCAAATAGCAAGGAAGGAAGACTTTGAATTACCAATGAACTTCGCTGCCAAGATAGCCACCAAATCAAAACAGAACCTCAGAAAAGCTATTATGGGTCTTGAAGCCTGCAAAGCACACAAGTGAACACCATACCGTCAAAAGCACTTGCTTTGTCTTACTTCATATATCCATATCTCACATGGAAATTTTCCTGTACAGCTATCCTTTCGTAGATAACCAACCAATTCCATTAGGATGGGAAGAGGTACTAGTGGAACTTACTGCTGAAATTCTGGCTGACCCAACTCAAAAGAGGTATGTATCTCTTGCATAGGCTTGCCTGAATTTCGATGGGAATTGATACTTCCAGAAGTAAATCAGTTCTCTAAAACGTAGATAGGGACTAGACATACGGATGTGATATGATAATTTGAATTGCCATGGGACTTCTCTAATCGATCCCATTAAGAAGAAATGGTAGTTGGTTGATTTTATAGTCATGCTTCTGCTTTGGAGTGATCATTCTAGAATATGACATTTCTTTCTATTCCTTTGGTTCCTGTTTGTTTGTAGAACTCACAGTTATATTTTTCCATGAAAGATAACTTCCCATAAAATTCACTCTTTACAACTTCTTTGGACATAACTGAAACTGGAAAAGATCTGAAGATCAGATAAGCAGCATTACGCAAGCAATGCGGTTGTTAGTTAAGTGGTCTCCATCTGACAAAGCTCTAATGGAAGTAAGTCTGAGATAATGCAATTCATGTTAGCCTCAGAGAGGAGGCCCTCTCAACATTCCATGGAAGTCTTCCAATTTTCTTTGCCAGTGAAATTGTAATGGGCATCCTAATATTTTCAGCATATTGTGGATGAAACAAATAAATGATCTTGTTCATTTTTTAAACAGATTATTCTTTGTAAGGGGAAAGATTCAAAAACTTCTGGTGGATTTTGTGCACCCCAAACTGATGCTCCTGGTAATGTGTTTGACGCCTTTGACATAATGGCATATTTATAGTCGCAGGTCCTAATTCAGTGTTCATTTTGATTGCGCAGAAGCTTGCGGAACAGTTTTTGAAGGCGGTAGAGGCCGTTTCTAAGAGGGACCTCTACTATTGGCATGCTTATTATGTAAGTTACGTAATGCTTATTATGTATGCTATTTTGTCAGCATTGAAGAGGCGCCTTTGCCTATTGTTCTACAGGACAAAAGACTGCCAACTGGGACGACTGCTTTACTGAAATTAGAAGGTAAGAGGAGGAGTTGATTTCCTATGCCACTGAGTAAATGGAATGCATGTGAAGAATGTGCCATCAAAATGCACTTAAATATGTCTAATTTGTTCTTGACGTTACCGCGGAGTTCCAAGGACTCCAACTTTTCGATTTGATCCTGATTTTCACAAGCCATACAGTGCGAACACTGTCGCTGCTTAGCAATCTGCTGCTCAATATTGACTTTCTTTAAAACATTGTTGCTCTGTTCTCCATTTTAAACCTCGCAACCTGTATGAGAATTTGGCAGTCCAAAAGGCTTTAGATAAAGCCAAAGTCCATTTTTCAAGCAAACCAAGCATTCATTGTATCCTTCTCCCACTTGTTTTGCAAGCAAGGCATTAGGGAAGGAAGAGGGACGGGTTTGGAAAGGCTAACGTGGCCCCAAATCCGTCCCAAAAACTTTCTATTCTTCCCCAAACATGTTCCAAACTCGTTATTTTGATATAGTATCTCAAACCTGCCTCACTGAAGTAGTAGGGCTTTTGTCAGGTACGTGCAATCCACCGCAGTATTTTTAATAAACAATAATCTTATATTAATAATAAACAACCTCATATTTGCAAATGCAACGATCTATTCGAAACCCGTGAATTTTGTAAATCTCCAGTCATAATTCTACAGAGTCCAAAATAATAAGGTTAAGAGTTTAAGATTAACGATCATAAAAAATCTAAGTTATAACAATCATTAGAAGCTAGGACTGAAATGGTGAACATAGTTGAAATATCTGATCATATACTATATTAGATTTTTGGTACTCACAAAATATCATAACTGAGTAATCTGGAGAGTTTTAACAAAGTAAAAGCAACTTAAAATATCTCAACAACCAACAGTGTATATTTACTCAACCAACTAAAATAATGAAGGAAACAAATGGCATTTTAGTGATCATACAGTATTGGATTTGGATATCGTGTTTCTCAACTTCAAAATGCCAAGCTCGTTCTATACCCTATATGGTTTTTAGCAATTGACCCCAAAGCAGTCCTTTCCCAATTGCTGTAGCCTGTACCCATTTACATATTGGTAGGGTTTGTGCTGGTCGGGGTACCGTATTATACTTGCCCTGCTTGCATCCCTAGCATGAATGCTGCCTCATACATATTTATTTTATGCTCTCCCTCAGTTGAAAGTCTTAGGGATCCTTCAGAATATATGCTATAAGTCATTTTCTATAGCTGCTATTCCAAGTTGTGTTTTGTTGCTTACTGGTATCACTTGCAACATCACGCAGAGTTCGTGGCCAAGTTCATGAGCATATACAGGAAAAGTTCAGGCAGAAGTCTCTGCGTATAATCGCCATGGTCCCGGTTCAACTCTTCAAGGAGCTTTCTATTTCCTACTCCTTTCTTCGAGATCTGTTGCTGAAAGAGGTTGTTATGGTACATTTAGGCACTTGTCCCCTGCCTTAAACATCAAAACTCATGCAAATGTTCGTGTAAGGTTTACTTTGGAAGGAGCTAAGTCCGCACGGCATATGATTATAGTTTAGCAAGAAAAGCAAAGGGAATTCGTGCTTGCCTGTTGTTCTACCTTAGTTTCGCGACCTCGAGTGACTTTCTTTACCATTAAGATAAGGAAGAAACTGCATGTACTTTGATGGCACTGGAACTTCACTATCCAGCGATGAGTTTGGGCTCTTGGAACCGACTTTATGCCGCTCCATTCCGATCTCTTGACGCTGGTATGACAGTTTTTTCCCTGCAACAAGACCAATACAGTTCCTAAGGTTCCTGGAGGTATGGTGTGTGCACAAATTTGACTCCAAAATCGGTTGCCGGGTCGACTGATCTTGTCTGGTCAGCCCAGATCCACCGTATAGGGTTCGAACGTTAAAATTCAGACTCTGATTCCTAATTGTCAAATAGAATTGAAGTGTTTTTGCTCAAGGCATTCTTTATTCAAAACTAAACAGAAAGGAAAAGGAGAACAATGGAGCAAGAAGATATGAATCTTGGGTTGAAGATGGATCTATTGCTTGGTCCTAGTGGGAAAAGCACAAACATTTTTAAGACACCCCGCTGTAAATAATTGCAGGGTCATGATTTGATTTTGAAGTTTCGATCTGTTTCGCGAAAAAATGAATTATTTGAAAAAATATTTTCCTAAAAATGATTGCTCATATCATTTGAAATAATTAGCTAACAAAAAAAAACCTTCATTGTTTATGATCCGTTTTCAGGAAAATATTTTTTAAATTACGTATTTTTCGGGAAACAAACGGGCCGCGAATTTGATTTTGATCCAAGCCCAACAACATCTGAGCCTCTCGCGGTTGAAAATAATGCCCGATCGACGAACATGTGCTCGGTCACGTGCACATTTTACGCCTTTCCCAAGGGCGTTTGTCTAGCTGGTTTCACTTCAACCCTGTTCTCGCTAGAGCTCTCCTTTAATATCTGTTGCGATATTTCATTTTGAATTTTCGGAAAAATGACAATAATAGACTCTAAACTTTTAATCTAATATGTAATGTCATCCTTAAACTTTTAATTAGTTTAATATGATCCATTAACTATTGGTAAATATTCAATAGCGCCCCTCGACTTTCGTTTGTTCAATCTAATCTCTCACTTTTTTTATAACAAAGTCAAATCAGTCTTTAGATACGGTTAACAAGTTTTTTAATTGCTTTTGTATTAGGTTAGTTTTCTTGCTATTTTGAGTATGAAATTTACAGATTTAATTAAATTTGGACAAGAAAACTTGAAACACAAGAGTTTGTAAATTTTATCTATCCAAAGAATTAGGAACGAGATTCATAGTATAAATATTATTACTATGGATACGTTATTAGCGTTTTCAAATGTACTTATCAAAACACGTATTACATAGCAAGAATATCAACCCCATACAACTTTGAAGGAGGTTCTACTTATGGTGTGTTTATTTTGGGGAAAGTGTTTTCAAGGAAAGTGTTTTCTGGACTTTCGTCTGTTTGGTTCGTGGAAAATGATTTGGTCAACGGAAGTACTTTCCAGTCAACAAAGATTTTATTCATTAAAATAGGAAAGTGAATTCCCCAAAATAAAAAGATGAAATCACTTTCCCAAATTTGAGTCTCTCACTTTCTTTGAAACGGAACTGAGGCCGATCCCGGGGACCAGGGCTGGGATCGGGGTCGAGGCAGGGGCCGGGACCGAAATCGGGAACCGGAGCCGGGCACCGGGGCCGGGACCAGTACTAGGGGCTGGGGCCGAGATCGGAACCGGAAACGGGGACCGGGACCCGAGGCCGGGACCTGGATAGGGGCCGGGGCCGAGACCCTGACCGAGGCCGGAGCCGGGGCGGGGACCGAGGCCGAGACCAAACGCACCCTTAATTGTTATAGAGATCATAAGTTAATAGAGATCACTTTTCTTGAAATCACTTTCCAGAAAACGAATTCCTGAAAATCACTTTTCTTGAAAGAAACGCACCCTTAATTGTTATAGAGATCATAAGTTACTAATATACTTGAATGGAAATATCACCATATTTTCATTCACCAAAAAGATAAGAAAATTAACAAAAGGGTAACACAATTTTTGTTGATTTGGGAAATGAATTGAAGTGAAAAGGTATTCTAAAATCTAGACGATAATGTAATTATGAAGCCTTGTGAATAACACTGATGGACTGATTTGACTTTGTGAGGGATTAAAATGAACAAATTGAAAGTTTAATGACAAAATCGAATATTTAATATTAATTCAATGACCACATTAAACAAATTAAACGTCGAAAGATAACTTTTCATATTGGACACCACGTTGAACAAATTAAACGTCGAAAGATAACTTTACATATTGGATTCAAAAACTATTAATTTTCCTTTTTTCCTCAGAAATTTTAATCTATACTCAAGAAACCCTAATCCTTTCTTTTCAGTCCTTCAAATTGGTGCAAATATGAGGCTTTTTAACGGTTTTTGTGCGAGCGTAATTAGTACTGGATAAATGTGTTTTTCTGGGACTAAAATGCACCCGGAAAAGGGGCAAAAAATGTACATAACGAGTAATGTTCATTGGTTGGCCATTATCTTTTAACGGTTATGAGTTTAGGAATTATTGGACTAAAGTGATCGAGTTGACAATGTATTGCGAAATAAAGTTAAGCCGGTGAGAAATTTCGAGAAACGGACGCCACTTTAGAGGTTATTGAGTCAAAGCGATCAAGTTCGTGAGGCATTTTGAAATAAAGTCGAGTTTCGAAACGAAATTTTGAGAAAAGGACATACGATACGCAGCCTAATTCAATAAAATTCACGAAAGTTCTTTTCCATATTTCGTAGTAGAGTGAATTTGCATCATCTTTCAAACTTCTGTTTCCTACGTAAGGTCTTTGCACGTTTGCCAGTTTCAAAGTAAAACGAGCACTTTCTGTCCGTTCAGAATCAGCGCTAGTCATGCCGAAACTGAATACTCTTCCGACACTCTTTTTCCCTTTAGGAAAAAACAAATAAAAGAAAGAAAAGTTCAAAACGAAACCGAACCCCTCCCTCAAAAGAAAACAGAAAAAGAAAAAAAGAAATGCACTCTGAGCAGCAATCAATTTGGAATATCCTAGAGGCGAGCATAGTTTCAGGTAGAATCGAAAATCTAAAACTAAATCGGAACCAATAAGGTTCCAAAATATGCAGGATTGGTTTCAAATTCTAAAAATTAAGGAATATGTTCCGACAAGGTGAAACCCGAAACTTGAAACTTGTAACAAATTTTTATGTGTATCATGATATATCTCTTTACACGATCCTGCGGTATTTCATGGTTTGGAACCACTAGCCTAAGCTTCTAGTTCGGCGGTACTTATGATTAAAACTTTTATTTTGTTAATGTTTCATATTATAATACGAGTTATGGTTGTAGATTGTAGCAACAAATGGTGGTCATTAAAGGTGATGGTTCAGTGCAATCGTTCTATTAAAAATACAGATGGAACCTATATAATCCTGGAATCACTTCTAGAACCTGTGACAAGATAGGTTCCAAATTTCAGGATAAACAGGTAAGATCTAGATTCTAAAAAAATGAGGAATCTGTTCCAATGGATAGACTATAAGTTTTGCATGGAAGTTGAAACCGCTCGCCCGTATAATTTTCTCATAAATATACTATATGCATATACACATATACATACATACATGATACGCCATCACAAGAATCGGGGGCACCTACTGTAGGAAAAATTATCCAAAAAATCTTAAACATATTGCACTTTTATCAATTTAGTTATATCCACGTGAAATCACTGACGTAGACGTTGGCCATTCTACATGGCATGACCTCCTCCGGCCATCAATGAGGTCCGGCGATGGCCAACGTTGGGGTAAAGCAGTAAATAGGAAAATCAGAAGAAAGAAAAAAAAATTAAAGAAATCAAAAAATTATCCAAAAAAAGAAAATTTCGGCAGACCTGACTTTAATTCTACTCATACATTTTGTGCTCCCCACTATGTATGCCGACCAAGAAATGTCAATGCTGGAAATTAGGGTTCATCATTGGCAACAAGAACGACCCGTTCCGCGTACGAATTCGTGATTGATGCGCACCACTAACGTCGACAGGTCGATCAGAGGAATTTCTAGGTGATGCAATCTTGCACTTGATGACTGTGATGCAAAAATGGGGGGAAAAGTGTCAAAAAAAAGTCCTAAACCTATTATCCCAGTGCCAATTCAGTCCTAAATCTTTTTTTGGTGCCAATTCAGTCCTAAATCTTTTATATTAGTGCCAATTTAGTCCTAAACCTTTTTGGGTGCCAATTTAGTCCTAAACCTTTTGTATTAGTGCCAATTTAGACCTAAATATTTTGTATTTATGCCAATTAAGTCAATTCGATCAACTTTGGCAGAAAATCATTGGCACAAATATCAATTGTCCTACGTGGCACGGTTTGCGCTAACGTAGATATTTTTTTTAATATTTTTTGATATTTTAATTTTTTTTAAAAAACAAAAGAATGCTTAAAAAGTATTTAAAATTATAAAATAATATTAAAAAATATCCAAATCAGCGTTTGTCATGCCACGTAGGATAATCGATGTCCACATTAGTCATTTTCGATCAAAATTCGTTGGATTAACTCAATTAGTATAAATTATCAAAGATTTAGGACTAAATTGGTACTAATGCAAAAGGTTTAGGACTGAATTGGCACAAAAAAAATATTTAGGACTGAATTGATACCAATTCAAAAGGTTTAGGACTGAATTGGCACCAAAAAAAGGTTTAGGATTAAATTGGCACTAATGCAATAGGTTTAGGACTTTTTTGACATTTCTCCCCAAAAATGGGTCATTAAAAATTGCTAAGTAAAACTTTACGATTGAAAATTTCGACGGATGATCGTGATGACTTATAAGTCGAGATTAAAATCGCATAGCCATCGGCAAAGCTTTCGTGCAACATTTTTTTTTTAATCTAGAAAAAAAAATCCCTTGAATAAACTCGACTGAATGTCCGACATCGAACTTGTCTCGCGTCAACGGAGCGTAGCCGAAATATTTCGAGATGCGAGTTTACAATATCGGTTTTCATTTCGTGACGGTGTGGCGAAATGATATTTTTAAAAATGGTGTCCAAAAAAGATCAAATTAGAGTTTTTTTTTGGTGCTCGGTGCTTGTGCCGGAATCAATTAGAAAATACCGCTAAGAACCGGTTTGGATATATCCAATCGAAACCGGTCCAAATGACTCTTCGTTCGTTTTTCTTCCCAAAAACTAAGATTGAAGATGCACGAGAAGACGCAGAGCATATATAAATCAGTGGAATCGACTTAATTCTCTTAATTATGACAGCTTGAGCCCAGCAAAAGGAAGGGGGGCCCACAGGAGATCCTCTTTTCTTGAAATCGTGGGGCCCACGTGGATTATTCAATTATTTCACCCCCGAAACGAAACCCTCTTTTCTTTTCTTTTTCTTTTTCTTTTTTCTTTTGTTTGGTTCCTCATGAGTTTCAGACAGAATTCCGGAAGTATCAGACAAATTCAGAAGCAGCATGTCCTTGCTTTTTCCATATGCGAACTGCAGCTATTCCACGGACGAGAAGCCACCTGCCTTAAAAAAAAGGAAAAAAGAAAAGAAAAGAAAAGAAAAGATCTGAACTTTTACAAAAGGCTAAAAAAAAAAAACAACAAGAAAATGTGTCGGAAATTGAACTTTGTCTTTTTTTTTCGCCCAATTTTGCTTTTTGGATCTTTGAATAATGCAAACAGTAAAAGTGGAACTGTGAAGAAGGTCATCAAAGGCCATAAACATGTGCTTTTCAAGTTTTTATATTTTTTAAGGTTTTATTCTGCGGGCTATACAGAGACGGAATATGCTTATGTGAGTTATTTTATCTATCGCGAGATTGACGCCACGTTACAAACCGCAAAAATTAGTTACTAAATAATTAAAAAACTATTATGAAAATCCATTTCTTTGAAAATTTATCTCTCATAATATGTTGTTATTTTTACAGTAATTCGAAATTTATTATGCTAACAAAGTTCGACAGAAGCCGACGTCAAAGTGAGGAAAAAAAAAACTCTCTCTCTCATGGTTCTATACAGGCAGGCCTCAGACAGAGCTAACACTAATGTGGATCGTCATGGATCGTCAACAACAAGAACCTTTCCGACCAAAAAAAAAAAAAAACAACAAGAACAAGAACAAGAACCTCGTTTTATGCTTTTTCATTTTCTTGTGTCTGTAAGAGAGAGAGAGAGAGAGAGAGAGAGAGAGAGAGAGAGAAGGTAATGATGATTGATGGGACACACAAAGCTTCTAAAATAAAATAAACAAAGAAGAATAGAGCGTGGAAATAGTAAAAAAGAGTATCGTTTAAGCCTGTTTCTGGACACTGATTCAAGTGAAATTTGTTTTGTGCGATTTTTCAAATCTCGATTCAAAGTAATAATACGAGAGCGATTGTCGCGTCGAAAAATTATGAGTTTGCCTTAATTTGATTGTTTAACAAGTGTCTCTACTCTCTAGAACAATGTTTAACGGAATACCGAAACACAAGCTTCCCTCTCTTTCCTTTCCGTCGAAGTTTCCAAGTTGTGGACAAAGCATGGTTTCTTCTCATGATGGATGTTTAGCGGCAAACTATGTTTAACCATTTTTTTTTTGGCGGCGCTATTTCCACTTTCATTTTGGCTAAGACACTCCTATTTTTAATTAATAGACCGAAATACCCTTCTCCTTAATGTTTCTTTGTTTTTTAATCAACTTAACCGACATAAGTGCCTTTATTTCTATTTTCCCTTTTAAACATCAAATTCACAATATAAATGTCAAATTACACCCAATAAAATATCATTATATAATGCATCATTTTATCATTTTTCCTCAAAAATTTCATTATCCTTAATTTATGATCTCATGCTTTTAATTGGAAAAGCTATATAAAATGTTAGAAATTTTTAGTTATAGCGGCTTATGAACACACAATTAATATACTTACAAAAAAAACACACAATTAATAAACTTACCTTTCCCCCCCAAAAAAAAAACCACACAATTAATTGTCTATTTTTTATAAAATATTTTAAGGGAAACTTTATTTCAAAGTTGAAATTTAAAATCCAATGTAATTATCAAGTAGTTTTTGATCTTGCAGTTAATTTTCAAATTGACTTGTAAGTTTCTTAAGTTACAGATTGCTTTTTTTTTTAGCTTTTCATATTTTAATATGAATTGCAAGATGGGGATGAAAATTTGTTTACATTCAAACTCGCGTAAGTTGATCCACTTGCTATGAGATTGAATTTACAATTGATATTGATTCTTTTATTTATATCAAGAGTTGAATAGCACGGAATTTTGAGTTTTTTTATGTGTTTATCTTTTGTTAAAACTTATTTAAATACAAATATGTATGACATTTTATTATGTTTTTAATACCATTTTTTGATCAACTTTACTTTTCTGTTTTTATGAAGATTGACTAAAAATAAAGGTAGTTGTGGATTAGCGTAATAAAAAAAAGAAACATTTAATTGAAGAAAGATGTGGATATTTTAGTAAGTTAACGAGTAGAAAGGAGTGCCTTAGCCAAAATAGGAGTGAAAATAGCGCCGTTTTTTTTTTTCATATTTACTTACTTTTTTATGGTTTTAATCAAGTCCCTGCAATTTTTCTCTTTATCTAATTCAATCATTCTATTTTCATTGATTTTTTCCTAATTAAATCCCTTTGACACCACACCAGTATAAATCCAGCCATTGTGGCCGTCGGACGACATCATAGTGGGACGTGAATAGAATTTTCCCAACACGGGCGTCCATATTTGCTAAGTTTTTTTTTTAATTATTATTAATAACATACTCTGACATCGTCCACATTACCTAAATTTTCTCACGACGTCCCCATGGGCATATCATAGTTTGTTCACATCACACATTGACGTCTCGTCTTACAGCCAAATCGGTTGAATTTTCTTGCGTTTGGCATCGAAGGGTCTATACTATAAAATTTGCGTAAGTATAAAGATTTAACTGTAGAAATCAAAAGTACATGAAATTGATTAGAAAAAATGCACGAAAGTACAGTGACAAAAAGTAATTTTTTTATTATTTATAAAACTCGATCACACATGCTGGCCAGTGGTCACTTATTTCCTAGGGGAGACATTGGATTAACTATTCCTATCGGGAAATATCAATGAATAATGTAATGCAACTCATCAAAAAAGTAGATAAAAAATGTAAAACTATCCCTAGATATAGAGTCATGCGATAAAAACATGTGATTGACAATACATAGATAGAGACTTGTGGGGCTAATAATGAATTAGGACCATGGACCACCCATAAATTTTGTTTCTATGTTAGCAGTTGCAACAGAGATCTTCTGAATGCGTGGAACCTTCCAGTTGTATTAATGTTATTCAGGTTTAGCATGGTCCTACTATCCAACTCTAGTCTCTTCTGTCTCAGCTATTTATTTTATGTTCTTTTACTTCTTTTATTTTTCTCATGAGTTGGATGAGAGATCTTGCTGGCGCACTATCATGGATTTCGATATACTCCTATATACATTTTTATCATACCAATGGATAACCACATAGACGATCCCTGAACTTTAACTCATTGTATAATGTGATACCTGAATTTTTGTACATCTTCTTATAGTTCATGGACTAAGTTGAACATGTTTCAAAAGTTTGAGAACTGCACTGAACAAATTGAAATTTTAGGGACGACATTGCATATTAAGCTAAAGTTCGGGTATAACATTGCATATTGAGTCAAAGTTCAAGGAACATTTGTGTTATTTTTCCTATTGATTAGGATGAAAAATAAAATAAAAAATGTATAGAATTATAGGTTTTTTTTTTATGACCGAGGTGTCTGGGCCAGCTTGCGCGCACCTCGACTATTCCTCGGAGGGACTAGCACGACAACCACCAGCCGCGACCCCCACTTAAGCCGCAGAGCGCGAGATGAGAGATTTGAACCAGGGAAATAATTATAGGTTAATACCACGGAAAATCATAAAATTAGTACACATATGGTAAATTTACTCTAAACTATTTTTTTACAATAAAAAAATCTCAAACTGGTACATTTGTGATAAATTTGTTCCAAACTATTTTTTTGACAACGAAAAATCCCAAATTGGTACACCTGTGACAAATTTACCCCAAATTGGTGCATTTGCGATAAATTTACCTTCTATTAATTTTTGTTAAATTTTACCGAAAAATTGGTAAGTTAACTGACACGTGACAGTCGAACGATGTACTCATTTAGGATTTTCACCCTTTATTTATCACAAATGTATCAATTTGTGATTTTTCATGATATAAACTCAATTTAACGAGATTAACTAAGGGTAAATTTGTCACAAATGTATTGATTTTGGGTAAATTAGTCATGGGCGTACCAATTTAAAGTTTTTATGGTAAAAAAAAATAGTTTGGGATAAATTTATCGTAGATATACCGGTTTATGATTTTATGCGGTCACAAAAATAGCTTGAGGTAAATTTTTCACAGGTATACCGGTTTAGGATTTTTCGTGATAAAAAAATAGTTTTGAATAAATTTATCACATGTATACCAATTTGAGATTTTTTGTGGCATTAATCCTGAAATTATTGATGAGAGAAAGGGTTTATTCACGATCTGTTCCAAAATAAATGCACAATAGCACACTAGCTCTGGTTCAATTTATTTATATTGAATAAATCATATGAAATGCTGCTTTAATTTAAAACTTAAAGTAGTATAATGATTGGCTTCAAAGATTATGAGGATTTAAATAGTACGTCCACACCCCTTTGTCTTGAGACAATGAAATGTTCGTTACAAGATTGTTTCGAATAGCTTGAATTTTTAGCCTTGGCGTATGAGCTAGAGTGATTTTTGACTTTTAATGTTAATGGTGTCTCTTGATAAACGTACAATTCAACTTGAATTTGAATTTAATCTTGCTTTTAGATTGTTAAAAAAAAGTATAGAGAAATGTCGTATAAGCTACAAATAGCATGCAAATAAACAAAAGGAATTCGACCAAAAAAAAAAGAAAAGGAAAAAAAGAAAAGGTTTGAGTTAGGTGAATTTCCCTTATATGAAAAGGACAATTACTATCGAAAATCCTAGATTGGCACCCTCATATCATATTTTTCCCAATCCAATTTTCGTTTGACAAAAAATCCCATATTAGCATTGCCATGACACATTTATCTCAAACTAATTTCATCTCATGGATATTCTCAGCATTACTCCTAACCTTATTAATGGATGATAGATCTAGGTTAGGAGAATTTGTTTGAGATTTTTCATGAGACGAAAAATTAATTCAGCATAAAAGTGTCACGGGGTACCAATTTGGTGAGTCGAAAATCAATTTGCAATAGATTATCACGGGATATCCTAGATAATAATTATTTTACTCTAACATTACTATGCAGATGGATAACAGAAAAAATTACTAATGGGTCCAAGCTCAAAGTGCTAATAAAACATGGTCTTAAACTACAAAAAGTAAACCCTCTTGTGTCTAAGGGTAAGGGGTGCTATCCCCTTAAGAACCCCGTTAGATCTCAATTTAACCCTAGTTTGATTCCATGATGTTAGTTTCAAACTTCCGATAGTGCATCCAAAAAAAGTTGCTAAATAGTGAGGGTTAATTCCCTAAAAAAATACCAACTTTAGATTTAAGGCGATTCTAGCCTGTATTTTTTTTTCTCATAAAAAAGCACCAACTTTAGGTACAATTATGACGCAAACTTTTTTTATCTCATAAAAAAGCACAAATTTTAATTCGAGTCCCAAATTGGTCCCCTTAATTTGGAACCACTAATTGTCCAATGTGGTAATTTCACATCATTAATAAATTCACATGGCTTGCTGATGTGGATTTAAGGCATCGTCTTCTTAGCATGGAATTTGAAATTGTTCATCTACTTCACCTCTTGCACAACTTGAAGGATGACGATTAACCTATTCATCATCTCATTCACTTCACTCGCAAGCATCAGTTATTTAACTAGAATTCGAAACTACGATTTGCAGAGGTGGGAGATGCTGTAAGATCTCTTTCAGATAAGCAACTGTTTTAGTCTGCTTGGGTCCCCATGGTGGCGCGTATTCCTTATCGAAAATGGCTAGATCGACTCCAAGAATTTAGCCATCACTTGAAACCTTCTGTGCCATCCAAGCATATTCTTCTGATTCATATGACTTTCCAGGTGACATTTTTGCTTTCTTTCCTACTGAAACCCGTGACTTACTGCATCTCAAATCTCCAGTCTTCCATTCTTCGTATATTCCTGTTCATATACTCACTTCTGAGTTTTCCAAACCCATTCAAGTAATAGCACTTATAGATACTGGTGCTGCTGCATCTTTGATGGATGTAAAAATACTTCCATAAAAATTATAGTCACCATACACCGGATATTTCGCATTTGCTTCTGGAGATACTTTTGCTACCAAACTTCGCAGTAAGCCAGTAACACTCCAATTATTTCCCTAGTGTTCCATCACCACTAAAGCTCATGACTAAAGCCTTTTTTTTTTATATAACAAGCCTAACCCTAGCCCCTCCCCGAAGAGGATGACCAATTTCATATTCCGTGCCAATAAGATGATGAATAATATCTTAAATCCATGTCAACAAGCCATGTGAATTTATTGATAACGTGAAATTGCCATGTTGGACAACTAATGTTCCAAATTAAGGGGGCCGAATTTTGGACTCGAATTAAAATTTGTGTTTTTTCATGGAATGAAAAAAAGTTTGGGCCGAAATCGTCGTTAGACCTAAAGTTGGTGTTTTTTTATGAGACAAAAAAAAAGTTCGGGCCAGAATCGTCATTAGACCTAAAGTTGGTGCTTTTTGGAAATTAGCCCTAAATAGCGATAAGGACTTTATATATATATTTTTTGGTCTTCACCCAAAAATAAAAAGTCCTGATCATTGATTTATGACAGTTTGGTGACCAAATTATGTTCAACGTGGGTAGGCACATAAATTTCCAAATGCATGGCCAGATTTTATTTTCGTGTCAATTGTGATATTGAAAAGGACATGGAAGAAAAAAAAAACGAAATAATTAGATTCGCCAAGTGCAAATGTCCAATGTCTTTATTCGACGGGGAAGCATATCTGTCTTTAAATATAGTACGAGAAACCAAATCAGAGTTTACGTTAGAGAATTGATGTAATGTTTTGCATTAAATTAAAAGGGTCAGCTTGATTAACTTGTAAGCTACCTCCACAAGCATCAATGATTCGAGTTCGTGCAGCTTCTGCTACAAGTGCGAAGCCCCAGCAGAACACCGGATAAACTTTAAGATTAGGGAGACCGAATAAAAAGGGAATTTGCCAAAAATTAAAGTATCGAACTGAAGGGAGTTGTCGAAATAATCGCCAATCGATACTATTTGCAAAGTTGTTTCTCCTAAAATGTAGAAATAAAGAAATAAGACCACGTCGATTTACCAAAAAAAGTCATTGTTAAGATGCACATGTGAATTATGTTACAGAAAATTCGAAAAGGCCGTCCTCGCTTGTTGCAGATCTAGCGAGAGCGTCGCGACCCTCGCTGGATTCAAGCGGGGTCCACATCATCATTTAAGGCCTTTTTGGTAAATTTTTCCAGTAATAGCAAATCGCGTTCATTCCATGTAATGTGTAGGCACCTGTGTTAATCCCATGACATTGTCGCGCCTAATCCTTTAGTGCACCAGCGTAGAGTATCCTTTTGTCTTTCATCTTTTGCGACTTTAATCACAAAAGCATTACTAATAAAATTAGGAAAATTTTCAAATAAGGTCATGAAATTCTGTTATTTTTTTAAAAATATGAATATGAAGTGACCATATCAATTTCAAATAAGAGCTTAAAGTGACCATGATAGTTTTAAATAAGGACCTCCCCCGTATCCAACCTATCAAAGTCACTTTTGTTCAAAGACAAATTTTCTTTTATCTTTTTACTTATTTTTTCTCATTTCTTATTTTTTCTTTGCTGCAGTGGGCAAAGGCCCGATAGTCAATTTTTGTCCAAAGACAAATTTTCTTTTATCTTTTTATTTCTTTTTCTCATTTCTTTTTTTTTTTTGCCGCGGTCGGTGAAGGCCCGGTAACCCTCACCGGGTGCTGGTGAGATCGGCCTTGCTGGTTGCTTCAACTGCAGCCCTCGCCCAACTCTTTATGGGAATCATCGGAGATCAGTCGCCGGTGAAAAAAGGAAAAAAAATTAAGAAAATTAAGAACCGAAAGATCAAACCCTTATTAAAAATTGTCATGGCCACTTGAAGCCTTATTTGAGAAAATGAGGGCATTTCATGTCTTTATTTGGAGTTTTCCCAAAATTTAGATAGCTTGTCAAAATCTAAACGCAAAGATGAATGATATCGATAAAAGGATTTTCACTTTTACTCTGCCTCTTTACAGAGTGCGAGAGTCGTATCTCGTACCTATGATACTAACGTCCTTGCTCCCTAATCTTTTTGCCATGGCCACATGCCCATTGGCTTTTGAGAGAGTTGAAATTTCATTGTTTTAGTTCTTGCCCATAATCAAAGAATTTCTGGTGAATATGATACCAAAAAAAAAAAAGGTCAAAGCAGTATTTTGGCTTTTGAATTTCTCCAAGAACCAAACAAAACAATGTACTATTCAAAAAATAGTAATTCGGCACCACAAATACAATCATTATTCATTAGTCACCCTCACCCCGTACAAAAGTTCCGAGACCTACTTTCGTCATTTCCCCTAACATACAAATAATTCGCTTTTCTTCCCCTTTTTTTCAATATTTTATTTTTCTTCTTCCTTCTCTCTCTCTCTCTCTCTCTCTCTTCTCTGCGTCCTCTGCAACTAGCAAGAAAGCTATAATCTTGCGAAAATCGAGCACTTCAAACCACCCTCAAGCTCAGCTGAAGGAGAGTAGAGCACTCCCACGAACCCTAAGAGCCTCGTACTTCGCAGCAATGGAGAATCTCGCGCATTCTCTCCACCCGAGCAAGCTCCCCAAGAAGCCAGCTCACGCGCCCAAGACCATCTACGATGACGTCTTCGGTGGCCCCCCGAGGTACGGCGGCGTCCCCGCCCTCTCCCCGCGCGAGGAGGACTACGGCGAGATATTCGGTGGCTTCCACGCGCCGCGGGCCTCGGCGATTCCGGTGCTGGATCTTCCCGCGGCCGGCGAGGCCGACGACGCCTTCTTCGACGTCCGGAGCCCCGGGTTCGACTACTCCGAGGTGTTCGGTGGGTACGGGGGCCTCGATTTCGCCGACGGGCGCGAGGTCTTGGTTAGGCAGTCCAATGGCGGAGACTGCGGTTCCAGTGATGAAGCCTGGTATGTGTCCTGTGTGTACATTTCTGTCTCCTTCAGTTTGAATGTGGGATTCTTCTTCTGCGTTTCTTCTTTTCTTGGATTGGTCCAGTTTGTTTTCCGGAGTAGAGAATGCGGCTGTGATTGTCTTTAGCTGTCTGGTTTCTGCTCTATTTAAATGGTTTCTGGTTGGTGAGTTAATTAGTTAGGAGTTCTTGGGCTGTTGCTTGAAGAACAATGTATCAATTTCTTTATCTTTTTCTTATTATTTGCATTTCTTCTTTAGCTTGCTGAATGAGAATCGCTCGGTCATTCACTAGTTAGTTACTTGGGCATGGTGAGATTTTGCTTTGTCAGGTGAAGTGTAGATGTCAAAGCAGGGTCTCTCTCTCTCTCGCTTTTTTTTTTTTTTTTTTGTAGTTAGGTTTGTGGGGTTTGGTGGATGAGACAAGTCATTCTTGCAAGTGCAAGTTACTTGAATTTGATTTATCCGGTCATTTGGCAGGTTTAACTGCATTACAGCGAACTTCTCTGTCAAGGCAAATATTTCATTTTCAGCGAAATTTGAGTATTTTCAGTATGGGTAACCTTCTGGGTTGTTGTCCAAGTGCGGTGGATTATTATTGGTGCTGGTTTGCTCAATTTTTCCTTATCTGTGTGCAAAAACTCCGAATTCTTGAATGATGCTCTTCAAAAAGACTGTAAATTTAAGCTATTTGCTGTTAATATCATGGCCTACGGCATTGTTAACCGACTCAAAGCAAAGCAGGGCTTCTTTTAACTGTGAAGCATGTTCTCGGTTTCAACTTATTTGTTCGCAGGACCCCATCAGCATCCGATTATCTGTCCGAGGAGTCAGACCATTCCGGAAGTAATCAATACTTCTCCAAAGGGGATCCTTATAATTCAGTTGATGCCCACCTAGAGTGCAACATGTCGTACCATAAAGCCAACATCAGAAGCAATTCAGAAAGTTCAAATGGGATTAGACACGCAAATCAGATACATGCTGTTCCTGGTTTCTCATATTTAGTAGACGAAAGATCTGCTATTCCATATCAACAGTATTCAGATCAATCCTTGTGGCAAACTTGTGACGACAACCCAGATGTGAATTTTTGCAGGGAAAGAATGAAGGGAAAAGGCAAGCATCTTAGGAAGACTGTATCACACCCCTCTAACACAGACGATTACCGAGAAACATATGAATACGATATGAGACCTCAAAGGGAATATAGAAGAATGGATTCTTGCCCCAATAAGCCATTTGTGACAATTTCGGAGATCAGCCTCAGAACTGAACCATCTCATCTGCCACCACCCTCAAGACCGCCTCCTGCATTTGATTTCAAAATTGGAGATCCCCATGGATCGGCTTCAAGCTGGAAGGAGATGTCTCCTGAAGGGAGTGAAGGTGATGGTTCTCCTCTTTTCTTTGATGTAGAGGTAGATGCCAGTTCATCTGCAGCAGTAGCCTCTGCTGCTGCAATGAAAGAAGCGATGGACAAAGCTCAAGCCAGACTGAGAAGCGCCAGAGACTTGATGCAAAGAAAGAAGGAGGGCGTGCGCCGTACAAAATTGGGTTCTCATAAAGAATCTAAAGATACTATGGGTAAATTAAGAAGTAAGGTGGCTGACGAGATGCATAGCCGAAAGGTTGAGAGAGTGCAAGCCACCAATCAAAGAGATAGCGGTGAAATGCAAAGCTACATTACACGGAATGTGATGGAGCCAAATCAGGGCACTTTGGATGAAAATATCTCCAAAAGACGAGGGAAAGAATCGTCTTCATCTCAGATGTTTGGCAACTCTGAGGAAGCCGCTGGATGGAAAGAAGCAATGCTGCTTTCAGAAATGACAGGAATTGATAGGTCTGGAGAGGCTCATGAACATACAAACAGGGAAAGAGTTCTTGAGTATGCTTACAATCATGGCAATGGACAGATTGGGAAAAAGGCAGACGTCGAAGCTTTTGAGACCCAAGAAAGCAGTAGGAAGATGAAAGTGGTCAGAGAAGCATATAGGGGGAAGGAGTTTGATGACAGTGGCGGAAGGACAGGAAGCAAGGAAAAACCCACAGCAGCTAAGCAGGTCCTTAGGCAGAAAGGCCATGAAAGGAAAGATAAAGTGATTGAAGGATTTGTTCAGAGTGAAGGGATTGAAAAAAAGCATAAGATGGCTTCGCATCAGATTGGAACTTGCAGTAGGCCTGAGAATGCTCAATATATGAAGAAACACGAGAGCATGGGCAAAGTTCTGGGTGAAGTGAATGACATTGGCGTTCGAAAGGGTGTGCAGCGTGGGCAAGATGGGAAGAATCTGGAAAAGGTGAGCCCAAGCTTTGGATCTGAGGAATTAAAGGAGAGTTACAAGATAAGAGAGCAGATTTCTGACTGGGAAGAAAGAAGACCTGGAATAGCTATTGAGCAAGAGAAAATACAGCGTGGCAGAAAGATGACATTAGAGAACGAAAATACTGAGAAGAATCCGGAGGAAGATCTCAAGTGGACAGAGAACGGTCGAAAGAAGGAAGAGACTGACGAAGAAGAGCAAAAGAAAAGGAGATTACGAGAAGGGTCTGAGCAAGAAGAGGAGGAAAAGAAATTGAATAAGCTCCAGGAGCTGAAAGACAAAGAAAAGCTAAAAGAAGCTCAAGAAAAAGAAGAGAGTGAGAGACGACTAAGGGAGGCTGATGAGCAGGAAGAGAAGAACAGGAGATTAAGAGAGGCTCGTGAACGGGAAGAGAACGAGAGAAGGCAAAAGGAAATTCTTGAGAAGGAAGAGGAGAGGAGACTAAGAGAGGCTCGTGAACGGGAAGAGAACGAGAGGAGGCGAAAGGAAATTCTTGATAAGGAAGAGAATGAGAGGAGACTAAGAGAGGCTCGTGAACGGGAAGAGAACGAGAGGAGGCGAAGTGAACGGGAAGAGAGCGAGAGGAGGCGAAAGGAAATTCTCGAGAAGGAAGAGAAGGAGAGGAGACTAAGAGAGGCTCGTGAACGGGAAGAGAACGAGAGGAGGCGAAAGGAAATTCTCGAAAAGGAAGACAAGGAGAGGAGACTTAGAGAGGCTCATGAACGGGAGGAGAATGAGAAGGAGAGGAGGCAAAAGGAGATTCTTGAGAAGGAAGAGGAGGACAGGAGACTAAGAGAGGCTCGTGAGCAGGAAGAAATTGAGAGGAAGTTCAGGGAGGCTTTTGAGAAGGAGGAGAAGAGGAGGATGCTTAGAGAAGCTCTTGAAGTGGGAGAGAGAGAGAGGAAAGTAAAAGAAGCCCATGAAATTGACGAAGACGAGGAAAGACTGGCAGAAGTTAGGCAACAGGAAGACAGTGGGAAGATGCTAAAGCCAGATTGTGGAAGAGGAGCAGCTGAAAAAGTGGTTGATAAATCTCAAGCAAATGAAGAAAACGAGAAATGTGTTGGAGAGGCTACTGGGTTTGCAGAAAATCATGAAGTTTTGATGGGTGTCGAGAAGAATGAACAGATCAAAGCAGCATTTGAGAAGGGATCCGAACCGGAAGAAATGGATAATGCATTTAAAGATAACATTGAGTTTGAAGTGATTAATGACAGGCTCCACGAAGTAAGTGATATAGGAGTATTTAGTAGTCTGACAGAAGATTCTAAGCTAGCTCAGAAGGATCAAATGAGCTGGCAAAGTAGTACTGAGAAAATCCAGGCGGATAGTGCGCCTGGGGAATGTGATGAAAACTTGGAAACGTCAAAAACTACAGAGGCCTCTACTCAGGGCAATAAAGTTTCTGGGAATGAGTCTGGAAGTGAAAAGAAACCAACGGCAGTTGAAATTACACAGATGGCTGATGAGGGTGGTAAGTTTTCTGGTGTGGCCCAAGCCGGGCCGAAAGATGGAGAGGATTTATCTAAAATGGACAACATCAGAGAGTCACAGCCTTCGGAGAACAGAGACAAGACGACTAGTGCTACTCTTGCTGGGGTTGAGCAGATGGATGTTGAGCCTAGCGGAAGAGTCTCCCGCGACAGTTGCGACAGTTGCAATACTTCATATAACGAGAGAAAATCTGGCCATGAAAAGGGAGAGAGAAAAGATAATATCAAGCAGAACCGGGTTCCATTGCATCAAAATGAAAATAAGGATAAGTTTACATCAACTCAAGTCATGAAAGAGGGGCTTGATATGGGAAAGAAGACGGAGACATCTCAGCCAGATCTATTAAATCCTCAGAAAACAGGAAAGCAGCACAATGCCCCCCTTGGAGTTGGAATAGAGAAAATTGTAAATAGAGCAACGATGGCAGAATCGACGGATGCTGATGGGTTGAGAAAAGAACAAGAACTGGAAATTGAGCGCCTTAGAAAGCTGGAAGAGGAGAGGGAAAGAGAAAGGGAACGAGAAAAGGACAGGATGGCGGTGGATAGAGCAACCCTTGAAGCCCGCGAAAGGGTATTATCTGAAGCTCGTGAGAGGGCAGAAAGGGCTGCTCTGGAGAGAGCAACTACTGAAGCTAGGCAAAGAGCAATGATGGAGGCACGTGAAAGATTGGAGAAGGCGTGTGCTGAGGCCCGGGAAAGAACATTTACTGAGAAGTCATCTTCAGAGGCGAGGTTCAGAGCTGCTGTGGAGAGAGCCACAGCAGAAGCTCGAGAGCGTGCTGTTGAAAGGGCAATGGCTGAGAAGGCCACTTCTGATAAATTCTCCACTTCAAGATATAATGGAATGAGAGAAGGTTCACAATCATTGGTGGGTGCAAACATTTCCTACTTCTCCCTTAGCACGAACATATTAAGATTTAGTGGATTTTTCTCTGCATTAACATGCATTTTGTCTGACAGTGTCTTGAATGATATTGTCTTGCAGGATCTGAGGGACTCACAAAACCAAATTGCAGGCTGTTCCATCAATTCAAGATATACATCCTCCTCTGGATGTAGTGGTGAGCAATATGGCTACTATAATAGTTTTAACATTGTGTGTGCGTGCTGGAACCCGAACAACGCATTTTTTATTTTCTGTTTTCATTTTCTAACTATGATCAATTGTAATGTGTCATTTTTGCCTGTACCTAAGGTTCTCACAATGGTGAGAGATCTGAAGGAGTGGAAGGGGAATCAGCTCAAAGGTGTAGAGCAAGGTTAGAGAGATATCGACGGACAGCTGAACGAGCGGTATGGTTTTACCTCTTCCATCGCTTTAAAATGGTTTTTGAAACATTCTGATGACTAATCTACCTTTATGGTGCTCTCAGGCTAAGGCTCTTGCAGAAAAGAATATGCGCGATCTACTTGCTCAGAGAGAACAAGCAGAGAGAAATGTGAGTGTTTTCTTCATAATAGTGGCATTGTGTGGATGTTGCGTATAACATTCTCCATATACATTACCATTGCAGAGATTGGCTGAAACTCTTGATGCGGACGTCAAAAGGTGGTCAAGCAGTAAAGAAGGGAACCTACGTGCATTGCTCTCGACATTGCAATATGTATGATTTTGCATTTCTATTTGTTTTATGCAAGAAATCTAGCCTGGTTTTCCTCTAGTGCTGGAAGATTGAACTTGTAATCTCCTAAGCAGTTTATGTGCCCAACAACCAAATTAAACTAATGAAACCACTTTGAACTTTTAGCCATTCTTTTTATGTGGATGTCTTTGTGAAGTATTTTGCATCTTTGCATTAGATATTTTGTGTTCATACATAGAAGCGTTAGAAAACTGAGAAATTGTTGCGCTTCATGAGTTTTTCTTAAAGTGGGACTTCCTTTGTTGCCAGATCCTAGGACCTGACAGTGGATGGCAACCCATTCCACTGACAGAAGTGATAACCTCCGCTGCCGTCAAGAGAGCTTACAGGAAGGCCACTCTATGTGTTCATCCAGACAAACTACAACAACGAGGTGCAAGTATTCAGCAGAAGTACATCTGCGAAAAGGTCTTTGATCTTCTCAAGGTGGGTCGTCCAATATTCTGACCCATGCTTTTGGTTTTCAAATTGTCCGCGCGTGGCCGCTTCTAAGCACCAAAAAACTTAGGGCTGAAATGAAGCTGTAATATTTTGAGAATTTATCTCCATGAATAAATGGTGAAAAATTTAGAGCAATGAGTTATTCGTATTGATGGAAAATGGTCTGCTTTTGTACTTAAGATACCTAATTCGGCACTATGTTTCTCATGCTGTCTTTTTCCCTTGTCCTTCAATTTTCAGGAGGCGTGGAACAAATTCAACTCAGAGGAGAGATAGCCGATAGCCCATGATTTCACATTCCACTATCTCGATGTAATTAGAACCGTTACCGTAGCTCGCAGGTGCTGCGGAAAAGGACGACGTATACTGTAGCCTTCAAGGTACTTTTTTTTTTTCCCTTTGTTCTTTTGTTTTTTTCGAGTCTTAAAGCTAGGATTAACACTTGTACAGATGGAAGAAAGGAAATCTCGCTCCTTGTGCTGTGGAAGCAATTTCCGATAGTCCAATATCCATTTGTCTGATAGACCGGGAAATTAGAATCACGTCTTTTCATTTTTCTAGCATTTTTCTAGCAATGCGCACGACTCATCCTTTCACGAGCATTAGAACCTGTATATGTCAAATAGCGCTCTTCTTTATTCTCTTTCCTTCTCCCCTCTATTGTGTTCTAGGATGTGAATGAAGTAGAATTTTGGTTAATCAATCAGGGAGTTGACTCGTGTTCTCAAAGTAATGTGGTATGGCTAGTTGGCAGAGAATTTTCCAACTTCTGAAGCATGCTGAACATGAGGAAAATGTTAAGTGCTTTCTTAGATACACTGGGAATTTATTTTTATCTCGACGAGGTGATATCTCGAGTCAATTTTTCGTCGAAGTTGATTTACTGTCATTGTAATTTCCTTTTGGATGGTTGTTCAGCATCTCTAAGCATATACCCTCATGCTGATCATGGTGATGTTCAAATTTCAGCACGAAACTGTGGTTGTCTTTTGCCTTTAGCTTGTCTACTGCAACTGCAAGTACCCACGCTTTGAGGGCAAAGGCGGCAGCAGTACTATGGTTCAAGATCGATACAATCTTGACAAATTTATCCTCTCAGCTTCTATCCAATATCCGTTTTACATTACTGAGGTGCAAACACGCGCGACAACAAAATTGGGATGATTGGCGTGAGTGATGTGGATCTGATGTGGAAACTCAATGATAAAATGTCTCCTAAACAACGTCGTTTTGGGCAGCAAAATATGAAGATTAATTTAGTGTAATAGATTCTTAAGATGAACTGTTCCGTCATTCATACTCACTATTTAAATCCCGAAAATTGACAACATCTATAACTAATGTGAACAAAATATTAGGCTGCTGTTTATTTCACAAGAAACAAGGAAAATATTTTTCGGCATTTGATTCACGAAAAATAAACTAATTAAAGAAAATATTTTCAATGAAAAAAATACCGTCAAAAGTGGGGAAAATATTTTCTCTTTCTGAAGAGAAGGAATCATTTTTCCCTTCTCTTTCTTTCACCCAAACCAAACACGTTCTTCTCCGTGCACTCCTTTTAATTATTTTTATTTTTATTTTTAAATCAAACTTTCAAATTTTTTTCTTTTTTCCTTGGACAGGTCGCCAACCATCGCCGCACGTCGGCAAGAGGAAGCCTTGCACGGGCCGACGAGCTCAAGCCTCGCTGGCCTTGGGCGAGCTTGTCGCTCACCCGTGGCCAGTCTTCGGCCGTCGCCATGGTCGGAGAAGGAAAAAAAAAAGAAAAGCAAAAAGAAAAAAAAGGAAAAGGAAAAATAAATAATTCCAATTTTTAAAAAGAAAAGAAAAAGAAAAATCGGTAATACCTATGGACTTTTTTTTTCCCGTCCGGAATATATTGAGAAAAACCGGTTTAGAATCCACTTCATTCCTCCATTGATTTTGGGAAGCCCTTTCGTTTCTTGACAAGCTTCGTTGAGATTTGAAACAGCTCGCTGATCCTTGAAACCGCTTCTGTCGTTGATGTTCCCTTGCTTCAGCCGTCCTCTTGCCCACTTACCCGCCAAAACCATCCTCAGCATTCTCAAAGCCTCCTCTTTTCGGGCCATCCCAACGTGCAAGCTCCACACCCTTCACTCGTTCGACGAAATTCCCCACGGGGACCTCCGGTCTGTTAACTCCCTCCTCGCTTCGCGGGTTCGCTGCGGCGACGCTGATGGCGCATGGGACCTGTTTCTTTGCTTGCATCGGTCTCGGACCGACCTCGACGCGTACACTTTCACACCTGTCTTGAGCGCTTGCTCGGCGCTTCCGCACCCACAACGTGGCTGGCTAGTCCATGGCTTGATGATCAAGATGGGTGCGGACTCCGGAACCATAAGCAAAACCGCCCTCATGGACGTCTATTCCAAGTATGGCCGCTTGAAAGAGTCGGTGAAGGTGTTTGGAGAGATGGAATTTAAGGATGTTGTCAGTTGGAATGCTCTGCTTTCGAGTTTTCTGCGTCGCGGCCTCGCGAAGTATGCACTCGATGTTTATGAAGATATGAGGAAGGAAAATGTGGAAATCAGCGAGTTTACCTTGTGTTCGATGCTTAAAGCTTGTGCTCTGCTTGAGGCATATTCTCAGGGGAAGCAGGTTCATGGTATGGTGGTAGTTATTGGCCAAGACTTGGTGGTCTTGTCCACTGCCTTGATAGATTTCTACTCCAGCGTTGGCCATATTGAGGAAGCCTTGAAAGTTTACAATTGTGTTGATCGGAGTGAGAATGTGATGCGGAATGCAATGATTTCCGCTTGTCTTAGGAATCTGAAGTGTGAAGAGGCCTTCTCAATAATGTCTTCAATGAAACCAAATGTTATTGCCCTTACAAGTTCTCTTGCAGCTTGCTCTGAGAACTCAGATTTGTGGATTGGGAAGCAGATTCATTGTGTGGCAATACGTTTTGGGTTCACCTCCGACACACAGCTGTGCAATGTTTTGTTGGACATGTATGCCAAGTGCGGGAAAGTTGGTCATGCCAAGACATTGTTTGATAGCATTTTGGCAAAGGATGTGGTTTCTTGGACTACCATGATAGATGCACATGGAATAAACGGCAATGGACTTGAAGCTTTCGTGCTTTTCAACAAGATGGGTGGGCTCCGAAGCGAAGTCACACCAAATCACGTGACACTTCTTGCTGTTTTATCAGCATGTGGTCACTCGGGATTGGTGGATCAAGGTAGGGCAAGCATCAACCTGGCTAGGGATAAGTATGGTTTGAATGCTGGTCCAGAGCATTATGCTTGTTTCATGGATAGTTTGGGTCGGGCAGGTCGAATAGAAGATGCTTGGTGCGTGTTTCATGAAATGGTTGAGGGTAAGTGCAGACCTAATACTGCTGTCTGGGCGGCTTTGCTGAATGCTTGTAGTCTCAATCGAGATTTCTCTAGGGGGAAGCATGCTGCAAAGCAACTGTTGGAATTGGAACCCGATAAAGCGGGGAATTATGTTCTGGTTTCGAATTTTTATGCCGCTTTCGGTATGTGGGACTCCGTAGATACTATGAGGAAAGAAATGAAGAAGAAAGGGCTTGTCAAAGAATCAGGAAGTAGCTGGGTCACTGCTAATCCACCATGAGGAAGACATTGTCTTTTCATAACTGACATAGTGGAAGAGCTTGTTGAGTACCACTACTTTGGTGCAGTGATGGGGCTATTTTCCGTTAGTCAAATATGAGTTATTCTAGGCCTTGGACTGCGAACTTGACATTAGCAAATAACTTGTGGTTTCATAAGGATAACTGAACGATGGCAATGATTCTGAGTTCATATCTGTGCTGAACTGAGTCACTGCTGTGTGTGCGGTACTTCGATTGCACGTGCTTACTAATTCCTTTGTTCACGGATGAAGGAATCCAATCCGGATGCACCATGAGGATGAACCATTGATTCAAGTACTCTCGTGGGTAACTCAATTTTTTCACGACCTGGTGGTGGACTGCCCTCGTCGGCATCAATCTCCCCCCACGGCTCCTCGCAGATTCTATCTCTCCTAGGCAAGCTCGTACAGGCTTTTCTTGCACGCGTGCCCGTTTTCACTGGTAAGATTTTTGTTGCTGTTGAGCTCATCTGTGTTTCTGATTTGGGGGCTGAGCTGGAAGACCAAGCATTTCGCGTCTTCTGCATTCACTTTTTGCTCGATCAGATTCTGTATCTGTCTACTGTTGCTCAAGGAAATGTGGGTGTAGATGAAGGCTTGATTTTGTTTGTTTGCGTCCTTAGATCCAGGTTGTGGAATGTTGTTTCCCATGAGGGGTTTTGAGTTGCATTTGTTTTTTGGACAAAATTCCTTCGGTTCGCGTCTTTGGACAAAATTCCTTCCGTTAGTTATGAGTTTGTGTGTAGTCGACGTGTGTGTCTTTATGTGTTGCATCTTATCAGAATTGGGGCTGTGAAGTTGCAATGAACTGGTTGAAGCCAATGTTGTGGCACTTATAGATCGCCCGAGAAGTTGCTTGCTCGTGTAGAACATATGTGCTGATAAACTTTAAACGATTAGATTTCGTGTTGTTAGCTATTAGATGAGGTGAACCATGGTTACTGAAGTTTGCCTCACTGAAGCATTCTGCTTGAATGTCCCTTTTTGTTTTTGCTATCGCAAGTGAAGTGATCTGTTTCACACACATTAGAATAATTTTTGGATGACACCCAGGTCATGGATGATTGTGATTTACTGAATTTGAGCATGGTGCCAGCTAGCAGAATTGGTAAGAAAAGAGTATCTTGTAGCTACTTGTTGGAGTGTACCCGGTGGGCTTTCCTAATTGTCCTTGCTCTTATTTCTGTTCTGTGTCAGATAATTTCTGCAGCTCTTTAAACCTATGTGACTTGGAAAAGGCTACAACTGATTTGTGCTTTCCCACTGAGTTTGGCAAGTGTTTGATTTAATGTGTCGTAGATATATAACATGTTATAACCCCTAAGTTCTTTATAAGTATTTCGATTGTAGATATTGTTTAATTTTTTTTTTTAATTTGGTAATATAGGTGGGTATGGGTTCTCCTAGAATATGGATGTGTTTTAGTAATATGGGTCGGGTCGGATCGGGTATGGGTCAATAAATTTACATTTCATGGAAACGGGACAATATGGGTCAGACCATTTTTGACACAACTGAAACTCGACCCAACCCACTCATTTGAGGCCCTCAAGTCATTAAATTACGTTGCGTGGAAATGCGTCAAAATGAGTTAAAATCGATCAGACCATTTTTGGCCCGGCCCAACCCCCCTATTTGACAGCCCTACTAATGAGTAATGATGCATCGAATTACTTTTTTCTCGACTTCTATAGTCCGATAAATACTAGACGATTTTGGGAATGGTTTTGTTAATGTTGACTCACCTTGTCAAATGCCTATATTTCTTCAGGCTCTTGCATCAGTCAGTGATGGTGTTCGCTCTATTGATGGCTGCATACAAGTCCATTTTGTTAGAGGCAAGTCCAATTTGACCGTATATGTGCGTGACACACAAACTAAAATACCTAAATGCCAAGAAAAAGAGCGAAGAGAACCGTTGAACAACCTGCTCCACCACCTGGTGGAGATGAGGAAAGGTCATTAGATGATGCCAGAGTTGATGCTTTGATGGATTCGGAAGGTGTCTTGTTCACATCTTCAGCTGCATTGCAGTTAATCTACTTGCAACTTCTCTACTCCATCATTAATGACCATTATTCTGCTATGATGTTAGAACAATTTGGGTTGTCGGTTCTTGAGCTTTTGGAGGACTTCAATCTGCTGGTTAGTCGAGTTGCTGATAGTAAGACTAGATATATGTCAAGTGTTGGCTTAAAGATTCTTTATCCAATGTACATTGATCAATCATATAGGTTAAAGTTCTGAGGTAAAACACAACCACTTTTTCGCTGATACTTTTAGGGTATACTTGGAACTGTTGGTGATTTGTTTTGTCCCACATAGAATAAATGGGAGTGTGTGGGCCAGCATATAAGTGTGGAAGTCTTCTATTCCAAAAATAAAAACAATGGGCTAAGTGGGCTGGACTCTACAATACCTGCCTGCGGGTGTGCGCTTTCGGCGCTTATCAACGATTATTATTATTTTTGGTTATTATTTAGTTTTCTCAATTTCTATTAAAATTCATATATGATAAATATTGTGCCTTATTGAAATAGTGTGATTGTTCACAAAGGAATTACAGTTATTGTTTTTTTTAATATCGATTGTTGTTATTCTGCCTAATGATTATTAGGCACTCTTACAAGATTTGAAAGGTTGTATCTGTTCAAACATATTTTTCTGTATTAATTACTTAACGCTTCTGTTCAATAGACTTACTTTTATTTTTTCTTTTTCAAAAGAAATACGGCCTTCTTGCCAATTGTTTCCCTTTGAGAGTTCATGGAGAAATACCATAATTACTATCTGGTATTCTCGTTTGAGACTTTGTTGTACCTTGGAAGATTTTTGCTAGTAACCACTAGCAAAATTGTGGGGGCAAATAAATCCTTAAAAGAAAGTGAATTCACGCTTCAAGTCTAACTTCATTACTCTTCCCAATCATTATTTTTCCCAACAGGAACTGCAGTAGATAGTAGCTTATATCAGTTTGGCTTTGCCTAAATTGTTTGAGCACCTATCTTTCTTGCTAGGTGGTTTTTCCACGAGAAGTTGAGATGAGTACGCTTCAAATACTTAATGTTGTGTAGTTGTATTGTTGGATCTTTCCTTATATTTTTTTACCTATCTAATGAATGTTCACGGTGGAAAGAAGAGTTGCAGCAACCAGAGCTATTCGTGATGTACAGATTGAGCATTTGCTGACTGAGTTACGACTACTGTGCTCTTGTATGATGACTGAGGAACAGATGGGATGTCCCGTGCTGCAATTTCTCACTGAAAATCTTCTGCATCTATGATTTGATCTAGACAAAGGAGATCGGCAGTTTGAAGTCCATTGGGAGATAAAGATGGAAAATTTTGTCTGGACAACACTTACGGAAAAACTCTACCTGCTTCACTTCTCCACCGGATGTCCATAGCTCATCCTGAGAACTCTGATGCAGTTCCATACTTTGGTGTCTTTGAGCTCTCCAGCAAAGGCGTTACCGTTTGTTCTTGAAGCATACACAACATAGGAAAGATATACAAAATCCCACTTCTATACTCAGTGGATCTACTTGATTGTTGCAGGGAAATCGGGCCTTCTAATTTCGGAAAATCCGCAAAAGAGGGACTTTGTATGTTCTTTCAAGCTTTCAGCCTCTAGCTTTTAGTGCTATTAGACGATGGGGCTCAAATAGATACACCCTTAAGAATCTTTCGCCTCTTACATCTGCTGTCTTTTCCTTTTTTATGGAAAACTGATAGATACTCAAACCAGTCCGCAATAATTATTTCTTCTTTGTTCTTGTTTCGGTCAGAGACTGTTCCTGATATGGGAATCTCATCTTGCTAAAGATGAAACTGTTCTTTAGTGGCAAATTTTGTTTCTTAAGTGGATTATAAGAGATAAGTTCTGTCTGCTTCCCTCCATCGAACGAAATGTCAATGTGTGTGATCTAATTCACGATTTGTTTTTACCCTTTTTATCCTGCTTTATGGACTTATTTCCAAAAGTGAAGCCAATCCTGGATGCTTAGTTTGAATTAATATAGTGGCCAGGAGAAGTTAGCATGTTCTTCCGAAAACTGCAACTATCAGAGTGTCTTTAGTGCCAAATGCCAGGTCTCAAGTCCTTGAAGAGAAAATTACGTCTGCGTTTAGGTATATTTGTAACCGCATTACTAGTGAAATGTACATCTCTTCCAACAAACCAGATTCTAAGTACATGGACCATAAAACCAGTTTTCATTTGAGCTGTTTGATATCTTTTTGATGAGTCGCCATTTTCTAAAACGCTAGGGAAACAACAATTAAATTGGCACCATTACTTATGAATTGAGATCAGCAAATTTAAGGTTCCAAAGTCATTTTTGTCAGTAACTCAATTATGATTTTTCCATCTCGATGTAAAGTTTTCTGCCAAAAAATTGAGTTGAAATAGGCCCTCTGCATCATTTTAGAAGTCATTGAGTAAGATGGAAATGGATACTTGTGTAGATAAGATAATATGTGCTTTTCCTTACAAGATAACCAAAGTATGAAAGCATGTAAACAAATGCTTCTTAGGATCTATGATATCAACTGTGGACGTCTTCGGAAATTATGAGGCTGCCGCAGGATGTGTATTATCTTTCACCTCATTGCTTGCCCTCTGCAGCTGGGTAGCCAAAGGGGTCTCCATGGGGATGACGCCTAAAACCTTAGATCGAAGACTAGATTCTCTACCAATAGCCCTAGTTCTTCCATTACCAACCAACAAGTTCCGGATGGATCTTGCAGGTGGACGTGTTTGGAAATCAAACCTGATATCTGGACCGATCAAGCAAATCAGTAGCGCTTACTGGTGACCCGGCCATGGTATAACCCGTGAGCCTTACAAGATCTGGGCTAGGCAAGGGAGCCGTCGCCCTGGGCGAGGCCATGGTGGCCAGATCTGGCAAGGGTCGACTGGCGGCCCTAAGCAAAAAAGAAGTCAAGAACAAATAATAATAAAAAAAAAAGACCAAAAAAATTATGAAGAAATTAAAAAAAAATATGGAATTGTTGTTAAAAAGTATCTATGACAGTCCCGGTCGTACCTCGTAGGACGATCGACGTCTAGGCTAGCGATTTTCGGCCAAAATTGATTATATGAGTTCAATTGGCACTACTGCAATAAGTATACGATTTAGGACTTCCCGTCCCAGTTCTCCTGAAAATACCCCCAGAATTTAGGTTCGATACCAATTTTGTCTTCTTTTTTTTTTTTTCGTCTAAAAAAACACTGGCTTTTACTATAATTCCAGATGTCTCGGCTCAAAAAGTTGCTATCGGTTTCTGAGGCTCTTATTGTTCTATACGAAGGCAAAAGTGTTGATAAAAACGTGGGTTTCGACATTGAATTTTTATTTATCGTGGATGTTAATAATTTTGAAGAAATTGATGACTATTTTTTGTACGCGGTGACAGATTTGACAATATAGGAAAGTTTGTGATTTTCTTTTTTAGATAAGAAAAGTCTGAGGCATAATTAAGATTGAATCTAAAGATGGAATTTTCATTTTGAGGGGATCAATAAGCCTTTGATCTTGTCGTGAAAATTGCATTCCTCGCCTTGCAATAAAGCTTTGGGAAACAAGGGATTGCCTGGAAAAGGAGATTTTGGATGACGTCATCATGATGCAATAGCTCCGATGGGGCGCCGCGTCACCACCCGCGCTGGACCATTCACGATGGTAAAGAATCGCTCTTTTTTTGGCTGAAGTCAAACCCCACCAGAAATTCGACACCCCCCCCCCCCCCCCCCCCCCCCCCCCCCCCCCCCCCAAAAAAAAAAAACCCACCAGAAATCTCGACGGAACGCCGTGCCGTTTTTGGAAGCTGCCTCCCTCCCCCCCCCCCCCCCCCCCCCCACGTACCTCTTTCCCCCTTGAAGCGACGTCGTTTCGCTATCCATTTCGCTCCCCCCTCACGCACACAAACTCCGCCGCGCGGGAAATGTCCACGCTCTCCTTTCGCTTCCCCCGCAACGGGCTCAGTGATTCAAGGGCAGTATCGGGATTTCGCAGCGAGCGGCCGCAGAAAGGATTAGGAGGGAGGGAAAGAGCGGTGGCCGAGGGACAGCAAAAGATCGCGCATTCGAAATATTTGCGCGGCCAGCAACAGAAATGAGGTAGAGAGAGAGAGAGAGAGAGAGAGAGAGAGAGAGAGAGAGAGAGAGCATGAAGAGTCGCGTCTTCGATCTGGTGGCGCTTCGGATTCCGTTTTCATCTACGAGCGTGATTACGTCGTCGCCGTCGCCGTCGCCGTCGTGGAAGCTGGTTTGAGATCTCGCCGGTCTGGACTCGCCGTTGCCTCCTCTCCTCTTCGCCTAGGGTTTGGGAGGGGGAGCTTCAGGGTAAAAAAAAAAAACAGCAATGCATATTATTTTTCAGTTTGTGCACTTTGTTTTTCGTGTTTGAGCTGTGCGGTGACGAGACTGCGCGCAGTGTGTTGCGATGGTGAAATGAGATGAGAGATATGTGGTTACTCTGTCTCTGTCTCTGTCTGTCTCTCTCTCTTTTGTTCTCGTCGGATGTCACCGATTTTGGGCGGAGAATATGGTTGATCTGGGGCCTTCACGCTCGTCACTTTGTCTTATGAAACGACGGAGTTGGGATGAGCGGAGAAAAGCCCCACTACTGTCATATAGTTTGGTACTTAGAATCCAACCTTTCCTTGTTATGTTTCCCTAGCTCTCGGAACAATGGGCATTAGATCAGAGGTCGTGTTCTCACTGTTCATCTGACACCCACCTTGGTGGAATATATTTAGGAGCCCTCTGGTTGACTGTATGCTTTTTGTTGCTTTAAGTTTTTGGAATTTTAGACGAGCTGCAAGAGTTGAGACGAGTCAGTAATTTGCACCTTTTTTTTTTTTTTTTTCGAGCGGTAAAGAAGACTGAAGCAGAAGGCAACCCATTCCTATTCCTACATTACCCTGTACCGACCGGGCATTTCAATAATGTTTCCTCAGCTTTCTCGGCATCCTTAAAGCAAGAGTCCATTAAATTTGGAGTCTTAATTTTTCTTGGCATGCGTATGATATTGACCCTTTTCTTTCAACGACTCGGTTATGCAGAGCCATGCCGACATTCACAACAATAGCTTTGGACAGGCTATTGGAACCTGGGGCTTTTAAACCAGTCGATAAAGCAGTCGACACTTCGAGGTCTGCTCCTAATGCTAAGCCACCAAAGCCCAACCCAGTTTTGGAGTCGAAGCTAGAGAGACGTAACAGTGTACCGGCAATTGAAAGGAACATTCAGCTGCCTCGGCTAACGCCATCGCTGTATGCCACTCCTGACATGACTCCTCTTCCTGACTCACCTTCCTCGCTTCCTTCATCTTCCCCTTACATCATCAATCACAAGCGGCGTGGGCCAAGGCTCCTGAAGAGTTTCTCACTGGACAGTGCTTCATCTCCTCACAAGATCTTAGATTACAAGAAGTCCAATGGCAACATGAAAGATTCAGAAACGTCTTGTCTTGCAATTGGGGCTGATGAAATTGAAGTCGCAAGCTGCAAGGACTTCAAGAACAGTATTTTGGATGCTGGAACTGGTAGTTTGAGCTGCCAAGTTCTGGAGAAAAATGTTTCTGCTAAGCCTGTTGCACTGGCTACTGAAATTGAGGGGAACAGTGAAAATTTCTGCCATCCTCGGGATTCCTTTTGTCATACAGGTAACACTGACGCAGAGGAAAATGGCACAACAGAATATTTTCTGAAGTTTGAAACTCCTGTGGCGGAGTTTTTTGATGCTTGGGAAGGTACTTTAGCTCCGTGCATATTTTTATGATTACTTTCAGGTTTTAAGTTTTGCCTTCTTTTGTGTATGTACTTCAGGAATTTTTGCCTAAGATGTCGTGCATTTTGATTTATCCCAACTAGGTTGGGATAAAGGTGGTGTTGATGTTGATGTAACCATGTTCTTGTCTCTTTTAGAATTGTATTTTGTGTGTTTGTGTGAATGTGCCTCAATGAAAATATGTAACCATGTGTTTCTGGTGGCAGAGTGGCCTTTTTCTTCTTTTGTTTCTGGGGATGGGGGGTTACTTGACGCCCTTGGGTGCAGTGTTCATGGGTTGACCTTCTCGTGTTCTTTAATCTTTCTAAATAGATTTTGGCTGCTGTTGCTAGTCGTTTTATTGGGAAGAAATCAATGTGATTATCCTTAAAATTTGCTGTTATTTGATCACATGGTAAATGAGCTCATTTTCTCTTTCTTCTTTAGAGTTGTCATCTGAGGGAGGAGTGCTGACTTCTCGTCGTGATCTTGAGGAGGAATTACGTGAGATTAGGTTGAGTTTATTGATTGAAATAGAGAAGCGCAAGCAAACAGAGGAAGCTTTGGTCAATTTGCAAAGCCAGTGGCAAAGGATCAAGCATGAGCTATCCTCCATGGGACTGACACTGCATGCATGTCCAGACATGGCATGTGAACAGTTGGACGTCGATTATCTTGAAGAGTTGTCGCAACGAGTTTTTCTTGCTCGTTTTGTATCAAATGCTATTGGGAGGGGCATTGCAAAGGCAGAAGTGGAGTTGGAGGTGGAAGCTCAAGTCAATGAAAATAATTTTGAGATTGCCCGATTATTGGAGCGGCTTAATTATTACGAGACTGTGAATCATGAGATGTCCCAGAGGAACCAGGAAGCTTTTGGTGAGATTCCTTCTGTTTTTAAAGTAATTAGCATCTGTATATACTGCATCCTGCCTTCGTAATATGTTTCCAGCTCTGCTGCTTGCATCTTGAGGTCATTACTCGAATGCCCTAAACTTCCAATTCCAAGGCATTTACTAGGTGATGTTTGACGTGTAAGGGAAGAAACGTGGATAATATGAATGGTGAGTGAACATGATGGGTTGGCCATTCTGTTTTAACTTGGTAGAGACCATCAACCTATAGGTAGAGACTTACATGTCAATTGTAAAATCCTTAATATTGCTTCAATGTAACTCACTGAAATGGGAATACATGATTGGCCATCAGGCACATCATGTTCCTTGATTTTGTTGCTCATGTTACTTCCACTGCCTCAATCATCTTGAATCTTTTGGAGAATTAACTTTCTAACAATGGTGGATATGAACATCATGTTTTTCTTTATAATTACCACCACGCCAGATTGACTACTACGTAGAACTATCGAATGTTTTCATTATGATTTGATGATAAGGTATAATAGTAGACTGTTCTTTTATTTGTGTAATGTGTGCAACACGTCAATGCTGGCAAACAGTTGCTAAATACTGGCGAGAAGCAAGTCAGATGAGGCAGTTAAGTCGATAGTTTTTTCCTTCTGCATTTTTTAGAGATGGCTCGGCAACTCACACAAAGAAGGAAAAGGAGGCAGAGATGGATTTGGCGTTCTATAGCAGGTGTTATTTCACTTGGTACTGCAGTGTTGGTGTGGTCATACCTCCCAGCAGGACAAGGATCCTCCACCACTAGCCATTCTCTGGCTACTGCGCAAAGTAATGAAGCCAAACAGTGAATCCCTTCTTCTGGACTTTTAACAAAGTTGCAATAGGGAAGGATGCTCTCAATTCTGTGAATATGATTTTTTGAACTTTATTGATGCATCGTCCGACAAATAATACAGGAAACATATGCTGTTGCAATGCACCCATCTGGAGGCTGATGAAGGGTGTGATTATTTTTAAGAGACCACACCCAGTTCATGTGCTTCAGGTGGCCAAATGTGGCTTTTAAAGGAAAGTTTCAGCACAGGACAACATTACGGATTCTTACTAATTATTGCTGCGATGCTAGAAAAAATTGTGGAAGGATTATGTGTTAAGAGTGGCTGGTCAAGGTGTTCAGGCAGTTGTTTCAAGAAGCTTTTACGAAGTTATGTGTAGTCGAAATCTTCGAGTTCTCACACAAGTTTGGCTCACGTAGTGGCTTAAGGCAGAAATAGAGTAGCTATTTCACGAAAATCAAACAGAGTGGTTATATCAACAGAATACACAGTCCGTGGACCGTAAGACGGAATGTACTTCCAAAAATATGTTCTTTGGTTTGGCTAACTAGGATTGCTCCAATTTCCCCTCCTTTCTAATCAAAATTGATCGAGACGCATGATGGTTGGTAGCCATCATTTGCTATCTCATCTCTAATGAAACTGATAATTGTTAGGTGTTCCTAATTGGGATGTCATCAGCTAAAGTAGCGCGTATGGATCACTTGCCCTACTTTTTGTAAGGCAGGTTGATCCCCACCACCCATTAAATGTAAACAAAATTTCCCCCTATAAAAGAGGGGGAATAGGTGGTGGGAATCCTAAGAAGGCAAGGAGCCGAATATGTAAGTAGCTATGAAGTGCAGAGTCGGGGATCTGGATCCCCTAACTATATGTTAGGGGATCATAGTATTTTTGGCCATTAGATCTTCCTCCCTTTTATAGGGGGGAAAGATCAAATGACCAAGGGGTTAATGATTTTCTATCTTCATGGTAGGAAATCCTTAATCTAGAGTCGGCATTCCGTGCGTTTGGCCATGTATAAGACTGGTTTAAAGCTCGTCCTAGCTGAGTCCTATTGCCGTTGTACGCCAGTGTTGAACGTGTCTCAATATCACCCTTTAGTTAGGTGGAGGCGCATTTGATTCGACAGGAGCATATCACAAAAACACCATTCATGGGAGTCTACGAAGTTGACGGATCAGATCACAAGTCGGACGTAGCTTGTACGTTGCTTTTGGTGCATTCAACCATTGAGGCTAAAGGATCAATGTTCCCAACGGGTTTACCTAACACGGTGCAGCGAGAGGGGCAGCTATGGAGTGAATTTATGTAATCGTCTCATTAGAATCATAGGTCGAAGTTCATCTTTCATCACGAAGCCAGTACCGGGTTACGAACAAAAGAAACCCAAGGCTGAAGCAAGACGCACCCAAAACAATCACGATTCTAACCCACAAAAATGATTCGAAAGCTCTCAACATGAAAGCACTCCAAGACCAAAACCACAACGCAGAGAAAGCCGACCCCACAAAGGCGCCCACGACCACCTGGCTGATTGTATGAAGTTGCTGTGAGACCCGTAACCATGACTGCCAAAGCAAGTTATGGTATAGATATCAGTATCTTGCAACATTCTCAGTTTAAATTTAGCAGAAAATTCAGCATTCAAAGGAAGACTTGTTTCAATAAGGTAAAAGATGGTTAGAGCAGGCGCTGTATATAGTTTAGAATTCTTAGACTCTTCACTTCAAGTGTAAGAGTTGTTGTTGGGTAAGGAAATTTTTGTTGGGTAAGGTGTAAGAGTTATTGTGATAGATCCGGAAAACTAAAATCTGCTTATCTGTGATTCCGCCGATAAAATGGATTTGTTATACATTTCTTTGAAAATCTTGCGTTTTCATGCAATTCCATGAAACTCGATCAGACTTCCAGTCTTGCAAGAATTATGGAGTTATACCACATGCATGAGATTTAGTACTAATTAACGTGACATTTCTAACTCAAGTGTACCAAATGAAACCATGGGGAAAATACTTACATTGACTACCTAAGAATCGAGACCTACTTCACACATCAGTACAACATTTGTAATTTGTTTCTATGCTTCCGCATAAGAAACTCTGCACAGAACTTTCAAACACCAAAACAAGTAATATTGGGCTGAACAGAGTTTGAAAAAATTGACACTAGTGTATGCATATGCAAGAATACAACTTCTCAGAGTTTCGGCTAATATATATTTTACCAAATTTCCAGCTCTAGGATCATATATGGCGATAAAAGTTGAAACATTTGAACCTCTTGAGGCTGCAAACACGACTACACCAGACAAAAGCAAAAACACAGGAATACTTACCAGATATGAACCAAACGCCAAAACAAGCGCACTGATAATCAGAGTAACCTCGCTAATTCCAAACCATTCACCTACTGCAGGAGAATACAGGAAAGCCAGCATCAGAATCTCAAAATTATGGCAGCCATGGATCAATGTTAATAAGCTAGACAATATTGAGCTTCACAAAACTGACACCCTGAGATGATCACTGATTTTAGTCTCTCTCTCTCTCTCTCTCTCTCTCACACACACACACACACACACACACACACACACACACACACACACACACACACACCCAGAGAAGAAACCTGGTTAAACTCTAAGTCAGAAATTCGAAAGTTATCAGTTCAAACTGCAAAGATTTATTAATAAGAAACTGTAAATTGGCCATTGTATAGCCAATGTGAAAATATAGATGGGTGAAACAATGACCATTGCAGGAAAGAGTAAAAGTAGCCATCAGTGTAACAAATGAAGGGCATTTGTCAGGAGAAGTCTAATGTAATCATCCTGCCGAAAACAAAGTTCCAATCATTGACCCACTATTCAGACCCAGTTGACAAATTCTATTCTAGGAAGAACAAATTGTTGAATTTGCACAAGCTGATGCTGCTTCCAACACAGAACATGTTATAAAAATCATCAAGTTTTACAACCCTCCATCACAATGCTAGCTGATTAAAGCATAAGACTTCTATGAAGAAGCAAAAGTTATCTTAAGTTTCTCATTCTAAGATAGTGCAATGATCGATCAAAGTGAACCATAGACTATTTGTCCTAAAAGATGACCCAAAAGTAAAAGAGTGAGACATAACCTGATAAAATGGCAAACACAACTGTGAAGAAGATGGACTGAGCATGTGAAGATGGCATCCCAGGGTCAGATCTCAAGGTGGATACTGGCCTTTCTTGATTCAACATCTGTTTGAGTACGACCGACAGTATGGCATTTATGACCGAACCCATAGCAGCCCACAGAGATTCAGCATCATGCCTCAACAAGATGATGACACCAAAAACACCAGCAACAAGCCACTTGCTCTGCAATAAACAGCAAAGATTTTCTTGAAAGTTCTACAACTGCCAGTAGCATTCTGTCATGCTATAAGAAGCTACTGTTTTACCGAAAACAGAAATAGGCCCTCAACACATTTCAAAACCAATGGAGAACTTTGCTCTTTTACACTATATTTTCTTTGCCGGCTTTAATCGGGCTTCGATTGATGAGAGCTTTGCCTGACAATTCAACTCCAAGAAGGTAGTACGATCACCAGAAAATTTCAAGCAAACAGAGAGACGAAACAGGGATGCACAAGATTAACCACCCACCTAGAGCAACCAGCTTGGCTTAAAAGAAAGAACCCGGCAACTGTAACGATTAAAAAGCCTTGTTCTCATATACCTAAAAACACAGGACAGCCTACCGCAAACAGCAATTTTTTTTAATTAAAAAAAAGGCAACAAAATCAGAATATTTTCGAGACAAAAACGACCAAACGGAGAAGGCACCAACCAGACGATTAACAGTCGATTCCAAACCACCAGCCACGAAACCTGCCGACCCATTAACAAAACCTTCCTGTTCAAGAATCCTAATGTCTTCGCCGCTCCCGCTCCCGCTCCCGCTGCCGCTGCCACTCCTAAAAGAAGCAGCTTTTGCGGTCTCAGCCATGTGCCTCCGGTTCAAGACCCTGTCTTTCCCATGAGCGAGCGCGCTCGAGTCAGACCCACCATGGCCGATCGATTTCAAGCGGCGAAAATCGAACGTCAAAACGGGATTCAGCCGCAAATATTTAACCTTTGAAGAAGAAGACTGGGGAAAAGCATTAAAACTTGGTTGGTGAACAACAGTCGCGGAACAGGGCATTTTGAGTAACGTGGGAACAGGGAAACGTGGGTACACCGTACATACAGAGCAAGTAGAGGCCAAAATTAATCGACGCATCGAAATCTGAAAGCTTTTTCTTTCTTTTGTGGGGGCAGTTCTTTGTTTTTTTCTGAAGAGAAGGGATTAATGCTTTTCGGAGATTGGCTGCCGGGAGAGGAAGTTCCAAATGACCGACCAAAATGCCGCTGAGAGTGTAAAGGATCACCTGCCTTAAAAGCAGGTGCCTTGGTGAATCATCACCATTCATGCATGACCAAAATACCCTCTAAAGTAATGGGCGGTGGGGATTTAAGGGATCTCTGCTGACCAAAATGCCGTTTTCAGAGGAGGGATCGAATTGAAAAAGACACACAAGACATTGCGTCGTACATATAGACGATGGAGTCAGTGGACCGTACAAAATAGTAATAAGAACAAGGGTTAGGTTAGATTTCGGCTTATTTTTATTGCCTTCTGATGAAGTCCAATCTCCATCGAGCCTTTAAAACTCCTATCCAGTATGTTTGAGCTTAGCCTCATCTAATCAAATACTCAAGTTACTAAAGCTTTTGAAACTGGAGCCAAGCCGCATAGTTTGTTCACGAGGAGCATGACTTGTTTGTTGTCTAAGGGAGCGCAGGACAACACTTTCGGAGTAGAAATTCTGTTCCTAAAGTGATTCTAGTATAGAAATCGTTTGGTAATGTAATTTTTGGAGCATGAATCCGTCGGTTACACAATTTTATTTTTCTGCCTTTGGAACATTTTTTTTTGCACCAGAAATGATTTTGGAGCCACTTGAAGAAATGAAAAACATTCACTTCTCTAAGAAGCAAAAGTAGATAAATCAATTTTTGGTCAAAAGTAGATTTCTAGAGCAAAAGTATTGCCATGCGCACCCTAAAAATCTTGAACGCGATCCATTTAGTTCTAAACCTTTTAAGGATTTGCCAATATAATCATCTACCAATTTTGGCTAGAAATCGCTGACGATAACGTCTGGTATCCCACGTCGAGACGGTTGGTATTTACATGGATAATTCGTGCAATTTCTTTTAAATTTATTTCACTTTTTTGTACATTTTTTTCCTTATATTTTGCGTTTTTGTGGGGGGTGAAGAAGACACTGACACAAGACATTGCGTACATATAAACAATGAGCTCATTATGACCAAACAATGTTATAATAATAATATCGATCGGGTTAGAGTCCGGCTCATTTTTGTTGCCTTTTGATGAAGTCCAATCTCAGTCGAGCCACTAAACTATATGAACTCTAATCAAGTGTGTTTGAGCTTGGGCTCGTCCAATCAAATACTCAAGTTACCAAAGCTTTTGAAGCTGAAGACGAGTCCCATAGTTTGTTCACGAGTAGCATGACTTGTTTGTAGCACTAAGCATTTAAGAGATTATTTCTTAAAATCCTGAACGCGATCCATTTAGTCCTAAACTTTTAAATAGGTAAAAGTATATTCCTAAACTTTTTTAATGGGAAAAATGTATTTTTAGTACCATAAGTTATTTACGAAGATCACTTTAGTGCAAAAAATTTCAAATAAATCACTTAGTGCGAAGCCGGAGAGAAAATGATCACTTTGGTGCCTCTCATAAAAAAATTCCTGCCAAAACTTCCATGTGGCATTTTGATTTAATTTTTGAATTTTAATTGGCATTTTTTTTTAAAATGAAGCAACGTAGGTTCCACGTGGACTTCAAAAATTCAGAAAAAAGAAAAATAATAAAATAAGATTTTTAAAAAGAAAAACTAATAAGAAAATTTTAAAATAAAAATTTTATTTAAAAAAATTAAAAAAAGCTGATTTTTTTAAAAACTACAAATTTTAAAAAAATGAAGGCAGGTGGCGAGGGTTGCTGTAACCCTCACCGCCACCGCCACGCCATCGCCGGCATACAGGTCTTCATTAAATTTCAGTCGATCTTTTCATGATTTCAGCTGACAACGAGCATGAAAAAAGATCGAGCAACTCACGAGGGTTGCCTTTAACCACGAGCTGCCGCCAGTTGGCAGCAAGCAGGACAAAGTTAGATACGAACCCGACAAGGCGCTGGGAGGTTTGTGCCACCACTTTAGCGTTGCGATTGTGGCGGAGACTACGGATCTGCCATGGCTTTGTCTTGGAAGTTGCGAGACACTTCAAATGAGCCTACACCGAAGCTTGAATCTTTAGTTTTTTTAATTATTTTTTTTTATGGAGGAGCTGTGGTAGTCGAGCAAAGTTTAGCTCAGACGATGGTCCGACGGCGACGGTAAGGCCCCGATCGGCCACGGTTCTTTCAATCTCTCTCTCGTTTTCCTTCTCTCTTGGTCTTCAACGCCAGAAACTGCTCTCTTGGTTTGATCTGGTATGGTTTTTAGCTCCCTTAAGAGATCTGTTCCACCCCCCCTCCCTTTTATTGAATCAACCCCAACGAGCACCAATGAATAAGGAGGAAGCACTAGTGGCTGACCCTCGCTGATGGTGGCCCTCGACCAAACCTGAGCAAGGGCCAATGACCCTCGTCTAGATCTGGCTAAGGGCCACGACCCTCGCCCTTGGGTGAGGGTTTATAGGCCCTTGCTTGAGGCTGGGGAGCCGGGGCTCGGCGACCCCCGCTGGCCATGTCCCACCCTCGCTGGCCATTGCCGGGGATGGTGGGGGCGGCATCGGCGAGGGTTACAACAATCCTTGTCGCTTGCCTTCAATTTTTTTTTTGAATTTTCATTTTTTTTTAAATTTTCAGCTATTTCTCAAATTATTTTAAATAAAAAATCAATTTTTTTTTTTAAAAATTGCCACTATGGATCACCGGTGAGCCACATCAACCAAAAATATTAATAAAAAAGGGCCACGTCAGAATTCCAGCTGAGCAAATTGGACTTGGCACCAAAATGATCATTTTTCAAGAAAGTTAGCACTAAAGTGATCCGATTGAAACTTTTGATACTAAAATGATCTCCGATTTTAAATGTGTTTGAAGTTTTTTAATTAATTTTTTCCCATTCTTTTGTGTTTTTGTGGGGGTGAAAAAGACACTGAGACAAGACATTGCGTATATGTAGACAACGGGGTCATTATGACCAAACAAAACAATATCAATAATAACAATAGGGTTAGAGTCCGGCTTATTTTTATTGACTTTCGATGGAGTCCAATCCCAGTCGACCATTAAACTACAATCAAGTATGTTTGAGCTTAGCCTCATCCAATCAAATACTGAAGTTGCAAAAGCTTTTGAAACTAAAGCCAAGTAGCATAGTTTGTTCACGAGTAGCATGACTTTAGCACTAAGCATTTAGGGGATTATTGCCTAAAAATCATGAACGCGATCCATCATTCATTTAGTGTTAAACTTTTTAATGATTTACTGACATAGTTATTTGATTAATTTTGACCAGAAGCCATTGACATTGACGTGGACAATTTATACATTTTCTTTTAAATTTGTTTGAACTTTTTTTTTTTTGCAATTTTTTTTCCAGTTCTTTTGTGTTTTTGTGGGGGCGAAAAAGATATTGGGATAGGACGTTGCGTATATGGACGATGGGGTAATTATGACCAAATAAAATAATAGTAATAATAAGGATTGGGTTGGAGTTCGGCTTATTTTTATTGCATAGTTTGTTCATGAGTGGCACGACTTGTTTGTAGCTCTAAGCATTCAAGGGATTATTGTCTAAAAATCCTGAACACAATCCATTTAGTCATAACCCTTTTACTAATTTGCGAATATAGTCCTTCAACCAATTTTGGCCAGAAATCATTGATGAGGACTCTTGGCGTTCCACGTCGGGATGACTGGTATTGACGTGGACAATTTGTGCAATCTCTTTTAAATTTGTTTAGTGTTTTTTTCCCTTTCTTTTTTGTCTTTGTGATGGTGAAGAAGACATTAAGACAAGACTTTGCATCCATATAGACCATAGGGTCGTTATAATCAAACAAAACAACAACAACAATAATAAGAATAACAATTGGATTAGAGACCGACTTATTATTATTGCCTTTTGCAACTAAAGCCGCATCGCATAGTTCGGGGAAAATTACCAAAAAAGTCCTAAACCTTTTACAGTTGTGCCAATTCAATCATAAATTTTTTTTTTTTGCCGATTCAGTCATAAACCTTTTACAATTGTGCCATTTAAGTCCATCCGGCGAATTTTGGCCGACTGGTGCTGACGTGGATGCCGGCTGGCCGGTGACTCATTATTTTAATATTTTTTTTTGAATTTTTCATGATTTTTTAATAAATTTTAGGATTTTTTACTTTTTTTTACTTTTTTTTCTCCCATGGTCCCACCTCCTTCTTCCTCCTTGCTCCAGAATCCAGATCGCGTTTCTTCTTCATCCTGTGCCGCTCCGTCCTCCTTCCTCCGGCCGCCCGGTGATGGCCATGACTCGGCCCGGCGAGCTCAAGGCGGTTGGTCCCGGCGTTCTCGGGCTCTCCCGATGCTGGCAAGCCACGAGCTCGCCAGATCGAGGCGAACTCGAGCTTGGCCATGGCCGGCGAGCTCGGGGCTTCCCGAATGAGCGAGCTTCGAGCTTCGCAGAGGCCACCGAGGTAGGAGCTCGTCGGCCGACGCCCCTCGCTGAACGCGGAGCTGCAGCTCACTGGCCTCTGAACTCGCAATGCCCAGATCTGGGCTTGCGAGGCCGAGCCTCGCCCGGCCATGGCGAGGCTCGACCTCGCCGTCGTTGCCTCGTCCGGCGACGGCGAGGTTGACCTCTGCCATGGCCGGGCGAGGTGGCCTATCCAGCTGCGCCTCAATTCGGCGATGGGCTGGAGTTGCAGGAAACGGGAGTTGCAGGGAACGGAAGGGAAGGGAAGGGGGAGGGGCGGGGCGGGGAGGGGAGAGGGAAAAAAAGAAATCTTAAAAATTATATAAAAAATCGTAAATAATTCAAAAAATATTAAAATAATAAGTTGCCGGCCGGCCGGCATCCACGTCAGCACCGGCCGGCCAAAATTCGCCGGATGGACTTAAATGACACAATTGTAAAAGGTTTAGGACTGAATCGGCAAAAAAAAGGTTTAAGACTGAATTGGCACAAATGTAAAAGGTTTAGGACTTTTTTGGTAATTTTCCCCATAGTTTGTTCATGGGTAACTTGACTTGTTTGTAGCGCTCATCATTTATGGGGTTGTTGTCCAAAGAATCCTGAATGTGATCCATTTAGTTTCAAACTTTTCAATAATTTGTCAATATAGTCATTTGATTAATTTTGATCAGAAATCGCTGACGATGATACCGGACGTCCTACGTATGTAAACAATGTGTGCAATTCCTTTTAAATTTGTTTGGACTTTTTAATTTTAATTTTTAAATTTTCCCTCTCTTTTCTTTTCTTTCCTTTCCTTTCATTTTCATTTTCTTTTTTTTCCATTTGCCTATTTGCCTCCGCTGCTCCGCGGCCTCGGCGATGGTTCTCACCTGGCCTAGATCCGACATTGCGTTATCCAATTTGCGCCGTTAAAGTCCACGTCTAATTTCACCTGCCTAACTTTCAGGCTGCGTTTGGTCGTTCGGATTTTTAGTCAGGATATGATTGGATAGGATTTGGCTGGTGTTGTTTTGCGCGATGATAACTTCACGCATTTGTTAGATCACTGTTTATATTGATAGCTCTCTCTCTCATATAATTTTTATCAAAACGACGACAGGGTAGCCTTGAGAGACGAAAGATGTCTAAACGCTTGACCGAAGAAGCCCTGGCGTATTTCGATTTTATATAAAATGCCTCTGCAAAGATGCCTCCCTACAGATTCATGCAAATGTAGATCACAGCGCGCAACCCATCGTGATACTTTCCTTTCACATTTTGTCCGTCTTTCTCATGGATAACTAGTCACACGTTATCGAGTTTCTATTCCGATAGTGCGACTTACCCTCAGTTCCGGTAGTGCAAGTTACCCTAATGGAACTAGACTATCACAAGTGAAACAAGAAGATTTTCGGATGAGAGAGGAATCGATTTGGTTCTCTCCTTGCAAAAGCTTTGCAATTCAATCAACACCGCAAGTGCCATAAGCAACTCGGGGTGGAGTACTCTATGATGGATTCCCTCTATTATAGCCACCTATTCCTGAGGGAGTGATCGGGATTAAGCAGCGTGGTGATTACTGCGAAAAAAAAAGGACTATTTTATTCATTTTTATGTAAGTGCTCGCTTGAATGTCATATCCTTTTTTCCGACAATCTTAAGTGCCATAACTTCACAAAAAAGAAAAGAAAAGAAAAACAACGTTTACTTGAATATCATAACTTTCAATTGATCAATTGAGTGTCATAACTTTATAAAAATGCTCCCGGCCATAACTTTCAATTGATTACTTGAATGCACTCAACTTATCGATTGAAAAGTTAATATAGCATTCAAGAGATTAGGGAAAAAAAATTATGACACTTACGTGAGCATGCTTAAGTTGTGCCAGCAAATCAAACTGCCCAGTTCAGACAAGCTCTGGCTGAGCCTAAGGCGAACCAACCTCCTTGTGCAGTTCAATTCATCTCTAGCTTGAGAAAAAAAGCAACAGAAAATGATAAATACCACAAAATATTCGTCTGCTGCAAATTTCGGCACGGAGAAAATGTAGAGTAAAAAAGGAATAAGAAACTTCTGTTTTTGCCCTCAGTCGGTTACATCAAAACAGAGCATAGCCTCGTCCCAAGGGCCATTGATCTCAAACTTGTATTCCTGTATCTTTATAAGCCAATAAGGGCACACCACGGAAACAAAAACCAGCAAAACTAAAAACATGAAGAAAAGCACCCGATGCAATCTACAGACAAAAGCCAAGCTAACTACCATTAACACCAACGAGAGCAGGAGATGTAAACCAAAAGACTGTTTCTTTATGCAATCAGTGACTAATGGGGCAAAAAGAAAAATGAGGAGAGAGAACAGCATTATAGCAAAAACATTTCCGGATGAAGGAAGGCGAGAAGCAATGAAAACTGAAGCCACAATAGAGGCATTTAGGGATATGCAACTGGTCAAGGTAGGATTTTTCCAGGTTCCTGAAGCATGTACTGTGCGCCACGAGTAGTCGTGCAAGAATAGATGGATGATCAGCAGTGAAACAGTTACTGCCCAGATGGAGTCCGAACTTATGGACGTTGTTAGAGTTCTGTAGATAGGAGCCAAGACGTACAAACCAAATGTGAAAAAGGCAACATTTGCTACATAATGGAGGAGCTGATTGAGTGAGAGCATCTTTTCTATGAGCAGGAGAATCATGAACCCCGACGTCAGAAGGCTTGCATCGATAAGCAGGAGAGACTTTTCACTAAGACTAGAGTTCAGGGTGTAGGTCCAAACGACACCGACTAGAACAACAATGCATAGGTATTGAGAAATCGAAACTGAGTCTCGCATCACCTTTAGCAAATCCCGTTTGACAACATTGGCATTCGTGACCATATCTTCAAGGAAAGACTCATCCGTGTAATTGTCGTCATATCCAAGCTGCATCCCTCCATACGCCACTTTTCTCCATTTGGGTCTAGTCGGAGAAGAGCTTTCTCTATCCATGGCAACCGAATTAAGTATAAGCCTGTCAATGAGATGTTGACCCACACAGTCAAAGAATCCTCCCATTAATGTTCCATGTGCAGCGGATGTAAACCAGGACATCCACAAGATCTGTGCTTCCTGCGTAGTCATGATGGCAACAAGACCAAACCACAGAAAACTCAAAAGGACGTCGAATAATGGGAAAGGCAGGATTAAGTTTCACTAGCTATTTTGAGATTGTGATTTTCAAAGTAACTGACTGAAGATGCCATAGAGTACAATATTCAATACCCATCAATGTATGTTAAGAAACCCAAGTTGGACGTAAATGATGGACAATTAATCATGCTACGCTCGATCACAAATCATCAGTCAATCGTGATGGCACTCCTTATGCATCGAGAAGCACTTCATCACGCAACTAGATACTCTTACAGAGTTCACTATGAGGACTACGATCTAAGTCCATCCATCATACCTCTTCCCATAACATTGCCTGACAAACAACTGAATCCAGAATAAGCAATTACCTACCAAACCATGTCGTATGGGCCACAATATATCTCAACTTCCACAACTAAATCCCAAAGGAGACGAAAAGCTCGCCACATCATTCTAAAACGGCATAACGTGGGAAGCGAAATGGGAAAGGGAACCCTACCCTACGAGCAATTCAAAGTTCCCACTAAACAGGATTCCTATAAACTTCGGATTTTAATCAAACAATTGGCGCGCGCAACTGAAATATCGAATGGAACAACAAAATGGAGCTCCATGAAGGGAAGAAAATCCAAACCCACACCTCGAGAAGCTCGCAGGCGCGAGAGAGATCGCTATCAATGGAGCTCGATTCGTGCGCACACCAGCGCAGACACAGGCAACAGAGAGAGCGCTCGCCGCCGCAGCGACGTTGCGCCACCGCGAATTGCTAATGGCAATCAGAGAAAAGCTTTAATCTCGTCGTCAATAACATGGGCCGGTCCCGGCCCGTAATATCTCTTTGGTCACTAAGCCCGTAGAACTTACGGGCTTTGGTAGAAGAATGCAAAGAGCGTTTGGCCCAGCTCAGTTTTGACATTTGAATACTTCGCTTTACTCATCTATATTGCTATTCACGTCGATAAATTATTTTCGCAAGCTTAAGTCTAGGATCGCACTCACGACCGATGCATGGAGCTCTTGTCAGAACTTGAACTATTTATGTCTCATCGCTCATTTTATTGATGATGATTGGAGATTGCACAAAATAATCATCAGTTTTGTGGTAATGTCTATTCACAAGGGCAAGGGAATTGGAAAAATGATTGAGAAATGCATCTATGAGTGGGAAATAGAGAAACATGTGTCCACGATCACTGTGGATAATGCCAGTTCGAATGATGTAGCTATTAAGTTTTTGAAAGCTAAATTTGTGGAAGATAAGCTATTGATCTTAGATGGTGAAAATTTACACATGAGATGCACAACTCATATTTTAAACTTGATTGTGAGGGATGGATTGCATGAGATACGTGATTCCATTACACGTATTCGAACTCTGTTAGGTATGTGAGAGGTTCTCCCATGAGAGCTAAATCATTCCAAGCTTGTATTGAGAGTGCAATGATCAGTTATAAAGATTCAGCTTTGTTGACACCTGATTTTTGACCATCCGTTATTATAGTTTTTATTTCTAAAATTAATTAAAAATAGCAAAAAAGGTCAAAAATTGCAAAATCAACTTTGGAAGCCTTAGCCTAGCCTTAGGAACCAATTTTGAACAAAAAAATATTTTTTGAATTTTTTAATATTTTTTGGAATTTATTTAATTATAAAAATACCCAAAAAATAAAAAAAAAAATACCATCCGTGGTCAGAAAATTACACAAAAATATTCAGAAATTTTATTTTAATTCTCTATTTAATATATTAACTTTATATTAGGGAAATTCGGCTTGGTTCATTGGGTTCCTTCACAAACCTAATCCCGAACCGGGCCTAAAAAATCCTTTTCGAGTCTTTTAATTTTCAATTATCGGTTTTTATAAGCTATGACATTGGACTCCAAAGTATTGAAATGCAATTGGGTCAATTTGCCCTCCAATTTGATCAATTTTAACCAAAAGGACTTAATTGCATAAAAATCTTTCACTTTAGTCCCCGATTTCACAATGTTTGAAATTAAATTTCACACGGGCACACCCATTAAAATTAAACACCTCTACCCAACAGTTTTCATCATGCTGAATCCATTGGTGGACTCAATTTTTGCTAATTCGATCGTTTAGGCCTTCGATTTGGCGAAATTAAATTTCGGATCCTAGGGACAATTTGGGGTTTTCACAGAATTTCAATAAATTGATTCACGAAAATACCCATATTTGATGGAAAACATGTCAAGGAATCCGATTTTGCCATCAATTTCATGAAAAGAGGTCATTTGGCGATTTGTGTGATTTGGCCGAACCGGGTCTGCAACATTGTTGCAGACCCGTGCAGAACAACAAGGCAGGGGAAGACAGGGGCGGCGTGGGCGACGTTTTTTTTTTAAGAAAAAAGGACATCACGCGTGGGGGACAGGCAGAGAAGCCGATGCTCGCGTTGGGCAGAGGCGTTGGACGCGCCGAGGCGCGTCGGTAGGCCACGAAAACCGGCGAGGGAGCTCGGTTTTAAGCGAAGCTCGGCAAATAGAGAGAGGGGATTTTTTTGGGCGAACCCGAGGGAGAGGCGAGCACCCCGGACCTTCAGCTCTCCCACAGATCGTCGTGGAAGCCCCCATAGCCGCCGGCGACTCTCGAACAGGTCGGTAGCTCCCCCGACATCCATTTTTTCTCTATGCATACCAAGTGTTCGACGAAATGCTTCAATGAGCATTTCGTTTTGTAATGCTCGGCCGTGCCTCCCCCGAGCCCCATTCGTGTACTAGGGACCTTAAACCCTCATTATATTCATCCCTAAGTTCGACTTGCCCTTGTTTGTGCATTGTTGCGCGTCGAAACCGAGCCGGAAACCACGCCCGGAGCTTCGCCGTCCACCTCGCGGACCGAGAGCTCAACGGAAGCTTCCGGCGGTCGCTAAGCTCAAAACGAGCTTAGGTAAGCTTCTAGACTCTTCTTGGATTCCGTGTGATGCAAAGAAATTGAGTTTGAGCGACAAAAAATTTTATGTAAATCGGTTCGCCGGAGCCGGTTCGGTCGTCGGTCGTTTAGGTGTTTTCCGACGTGTTTTATTGCCATGTTTTGATTACATGTTGATGCTGAGTGTCTAAGGAATCGAATGCCGCAAGAACGGGCGAAAAATACCAAGTTTCGGGCCCGTTTCGCAATTTTCCGGCGAACTCGCCGGAATTTTTACTATTCCCCGCCGGATTTTTCACTGTTCATCGTCTTCTCCGGCGACCCTCCGGCCGGTCAACGGTCAACGGCCGACGTGGCGTGCCACGTAGGCAGCCACGTCAGCCGGGTGGGGGCCGGCCGTGTGTTTTCAAAGCAATAAAAACGGACGGCCACGATCACGACACGTGTCGCGATCCTAGAATTTTTGGAAAATTAAATAAATGATTTTCGAATAATCGATCCGGCGGACGAGGATGTGCCACGTGGCTCACTGAGGGACATCCGATCTTGTACAAGATCGGACGCACCAGAGGAGGCCACGTGGCACGTTCTAGAGCGTCCGATTTGTAGGTTTTTCTAAAAAAGAAAATAAATTAATTTTTGATCCGACGGTCGTGATCGAGCCACGTGGCTCTCTGTGAGTCGCCCGATCTAGTGGAAGATCGGGCGCACGAGACGAAGCCAGGTGGCATGACGTGGACCGTCCGATCCGGGGAATTTTCGGATAATTAAATAAAATAGATAAAAAATCCAAAAATTGTTTAAAAAAATAGAAAAAATATTTAAAAATATAAAACGGTGTCGTTTTAGGCCGGTTTCAACCCCTAGGGTCGGGCCGGGCGCCCGAGAGGCGTGGGCCGGGTTTGACCCGGCCCGGAAAATATTTTTAAATATTTTAAAAAATTCAGAAAATAATAAAATAATCAAAAAATCAATAAAAAATGAAAAATCATGAAAAAATTCAAAAACTTCGGAAAATTCTAAAAAATTCTAAAAAATTCCAGAAAATAGGAAATGGCCACAAACAACTGGCCATGGAATATTTTGGGTAATTCGGTATCCAAACCTTCCAAAAAATGACAATTTTGCCCTTCGGGCTAATTGTCCCCGAATCTTCTCATTTTACCCCTAGCCCTAAATCACATCTTCCCTAAGCCCTTATGGCTATACTAGGAGGCCAATGATTGAAATTGATGTGCATTGACACGATTTATTTATGCACTTGACTTGCGCTTTCATTTAAATTGATTGTGATTGATAGGACTAGTATTCCAATCTGCATAAAACCCGAACCATACCTATCTCACCCAAAATCGCGCCTGTATGAACTCTTAGTCAGGAAAATCACCCGCGTTAGGTACCGAAAGGGCGTTGGTAATGACACCGACGTAACCAAGTCCCCGAACCCAAAATCTCTGGTTCCGCAGAACTGATCGATTTCTCCCAATCGGTCAGTAAGGTTTCCGGTCTACCCTCCAAGAAAGACCGGTGGCGACTCCAAATGCATGCACAATTTGCACATGCCACCACGACCACACTGAAGGTCGAAAGCGATCGACTCTTATCGTCGAATCCTTTAAAAAAATACTCCCGCCGCGATTTGGTATGGGCCTGGGAGGGCCCGCGCCGATCAAAGGCCCGCGATCCACATTTCAGAGTGGGGGCCGCGATCGGTAATCCATTAGCCGCGTCCGATTTCGGACGGGTCGCGACAGCTGGCGACTCCGCTGGGGACGTTGTTCTAGAACACTTGGTTCTGGACCTCAAGTGGACTTAGGCCGTAATTAAAACGTTGAGTGATTTTTCTAACCCTGCAGGCGCTCTTGAAGGTGAGGTAAGTCCGCTCACGATAGGTGTTATATGTTTTTGCAGATTGGAGTGATAAGGGGTGTAGTCTGTGATAAACTTTGTCTTATGCAGGATGGGCGTAGGAATGTATGTTATATGGATGATTTGAAGCGCTGATTGATATATAAATTGTTGCGCATGATTCACTGCATATTTGAGGATCACGACACTTTGCACAAAGCGCCCAAACCCAGACCGCGAAATCACCTTTTCAGGTAGCCATAGATCAGGGATCGATATGCAACGCTCTAGCGTGGATTGCGCTGGGGTCGACCATATTCGATCCCACTCACTATCCAAGTCGAGACTTTTATCCATTTGTTGTGGATTGCGCTCATGGACGAATTTGTCGACTCGGATAGAGGGAAGCCTCTAGGTTCCTCACCTAAGCCGTTTTGATTTTTAGAGTCAAGCCTCACTTGTCTCATGCGCATGTATATGGATGGTTGGTATACCTAAAACCAAAAAATCATTGGGTACCTCTCATGGTAAGGTCCTGCCGTTTCTATTTAAATTCAATTGCAGCCTTTTATTTTTGCACAAATATGCTGCATTCATCAAATCCGATGGTTGAGTCTAATTCCAATATAGAGTACGGATAGAAGAGATGGTCTCTCCAAGTCGGTCCCACATCCCGGACGTATTCAAATATGAGCGACGCGTCATCCGCCATCAGACTGCCCGGACATTCAACGGAGTCTACCCTTTTCGAGCTGTCCGAAGAATGATCCAGTAACCTTACCGGAAATTGAAGGATAGGCGATAACAGCAAATCCAAGACACCCGTCGAACGCTGTCAAGAAGTTATCTGATAAAAACGAAGACCCGAAGGGCCGAACCGAAGACATCAAGCGTCGTCCCCCGAAGACCCGACTTGGGGCATCTCTTTAGGTTATTAAGGGTCACGTTCCAGTCGTCCCTTTTCTTTTATCAGGATCGTCGAGTCTGTAAGGAGCACCCGTCTGTGGGTCTCCCATTTATCTTCTACACCTCGATTTCTAAGTCTTGTCTAAGTGTCTTGACATTGGAATGTGACACTGGAATTTCTCTCAGCCATCCGGATTTTTCGGTTCAATTGCATGTCTTACCCAGACGAAATTTTCGTTAGAACTCACACTTGGCATGTTTAACCCAAGTACGAGGATCTAACATTCATTTCATGGTGCGCCGGACATAGAATTGAACCGGTCTATAGCATGCATCATTGGTAATCCTTGGTAATTAACTAAAGTCGTTCATGTTTCCTGAATTCAAGAGGAGACCTGATATCCAAATTACCTTCGGAAAATTATTTCAATTTGGATGTCCTATCTCTCACCGAATTTAGGACACATTGGAATTGCATTTTTATCTTCTTGGAAACTCCACAGATTTTCTGGGGATTTGCCAAAAGTGATAACCATGGATTACGCTCCTTTTAGTTTTATGTTTTCTCTTGAAAAACATCGATAAGAATTTTTCACATGAGGTTAAGGCTTGTGTAAAAGTCCTTATCTTCGTTAATCATAAGAAAGCATAAAATTGAAAGGATTTATGCTTTACTTCCCTTTCTGACATATTCCTGTCATTCGAACAGGTGATTTCCAGAATCAAAATCCGAGGACTTGTGTGAAGAATCAGTCGCAAGTTAAAATGGACCGGGATGGCATAGAAAAGCGCTTGACCACCCCAGAGAGTCAACTGATGAGGGAAGACCAGGGAATTCTCAAGAAAAATAGTCAACTGATGAGGGCATCTTGCCATCCTTCAAGACGTGGAACGGCATGCAATCAAAGGAACCACATGCGGAAGAGAGTTAGCTGTAATCTAATCTCTTTAAATTTGAAAATTTGCTGATTATGTTTTATTGATCCTCAGGAGTGGTCCTTCAAGAATATCGAAGCTAGTCGACAACTCGAGCCACTAGGGAGGATATTTGAAGACAGACAAAGGAGTTAACTTCTCATTAAAACGACATACTGGGGCAAAGCCCGCCAAGATGAAAAGAGACAGGAAGCTCCGAACGGCAGATATCCCCTAATTGAAAAGGGAACCGTAAAAATTGTGAAAGGATCAAAGCAGTCGACTGGGGCATATCCCACTCAACTAGGGCAGACGCCACCTGACCGGGGCAGCCGGATCAAGTATAAGGACGTATCGTTCCTAATTGACTTTCAATTAGATATTGCCATAATATTTCCTATATTTTCCTCTCAGGTGAAAAACAGGATAAGATGGTCGAAGACCAACGAAGGGGAACATGTCTTCCCTACAAGACGGAAAGAATGCCTTCAGCAGATGTCACCCATTGGGATTGCAATGACAAAATGAATTAAATTATGAAGATGGAGCAACCTAATTAGGTGATGACGAGAATGAACGGGCCCATTGAAAAATTTCCAGCATCTTGGATGCCAGAAGTGACCAGAGCGGGGATAGTAAATCCGTAGTCGTTTCAATTAAAGCTCCTTATGCAGTAATCGACTCACTCATTCATTTCATCATACAGGTGGAGTAAAAGATTGTTAAAACGTAAGGTGAATGCGACAAGACACAATGAAGAAAATTGTTGCTTGTGAAGTAACACTCCAGGATGTTGAAGTACTCAGCCACAAGTAAACCCGTGTTTGCTGATGTCAAACAACAGAATGATCGAGGGACGTCATAAAATGACGACAAGGCAAAATATGCATGAAGAATTTGGAATGCATGGATGAGACCAAGGAGTGTCAAACGTTGCGGAACATCAAATGCTAAGATCTTCGGGAGATCGTACGATCATATCATCTGGTGTCACAAAAGAGAGTACAAAGTAGATACCAGATGTCAGAGAAATTTAAAAGGTGCGAAATACCAAAATCACCTGGCAGGGAGTGGGCCGACTCCAACTGAGCATGAATGCATCAACGCGGCGTGTTCAAACTGCCTACAACTAAATCGGCCAGCCCCAGACAAAGCGTCCAGTGGCCGGGGGCAAATCATTCTCTACCCGGAAAGGGTACCAAATGTAGGATGCGCCGAATTTACCATGGGGATACGTAAGGGAAGTCCCTGAAGCAGTTACCGCCCATGAATCATGATGAAGCGGAGTAATCCATCAAAGACAAAACGCATCAAACCCTTCTAAATGAGAAGGAGAACGATACAGAGCCATCGATTCGGATGATAATCAAAGGCAGAGGACTCAAGATGCAGTGCCTTCAAATGACCAAACAATGAGTATCCTTTTCATAGCATCTCAGACATGCATTCTGGCTAAATATTTTCAAGAGCATTATAATGGCTCAATTTGTGAACGAAACTTTTGAGAAAAACCTCAAGAAGTTTCCATCATTTAGAAACCTTTGTGAAAAGAGCACTTAAAAAGAAAAATTCAAGTTTTGCAGATTGACACATCTGATAAAAATGATTTCTCTGAATAGAGTGAAAAGCACGAACTCATTTTTCGTTGCAAGCATATCTAACATGCATCATGCATATCATGCACATATCCTACATACAGAGAACCCAAAGGAAGAAATGCTGGTTCCCACAGGATAATTTTCAAGGGTAAATTGTATCGACTCCAGTAGTCAATTGTACATGCCTTTTACTTATGAGGTTTTTTTTCTTTTCAACAGGGGAACATCAAATACCTCAAGTGGCGACTGTGATCGAGAGGATCACCAAATCGCCACACGACAAATCTCCAGACTATCAAGCTATCTAGGGATAGAGGAAAAAATAATCAAAAACTCTAGCAATTGAGATAGATGACCAGAATCGATAAAATTCGTGGGAGCGGGCTCCCCCACCTGCTTCGAGGAGCCAAGCCGGGGGCAAATTCTCACGATCCCCCATGAAAGTGCATCGAACCAGGATTATCAAACCCAGAGATGACAAACACCAAGACAAGCCTCACTGGGGCAAAATACTTGGAAAACACTGCTTCGTCAAATGTTGGAAGGACAAAGTCTCGAAGGGAGTACCTCCTTCCTGAAATTTCAAATGAAGCCAGATAAATCCCCACACCTGTCTCTTCATATGCAGGTGCATGAATGTCTTCAAATCGGATTGAAAATCGTCCAAAAGCATGGGAATGCCAAGGCACGCTGCCAAGATGAACACCGCCCAACTGGGGCAAAGCAGTTGTCGACGTGATTGAGGATCGTCTCACGAACAACACCCACAAATACAGACGAGATGAAGCAGCATCCATCATCCACATCAAATGAGAAGCGTCAGTAATCGACGAAGGAAAGGAATACGTCAGTAAGGCGTCATCAGGAATCCCAAGAGGGAAGGCATCCCCAAAGAGGATGGAGATTATAGCAAAACGCAGGAATGAATTTAGCTGGGGCAGGCATCACCTAGCCATGATGAACCACGTCTAACCGGGGCAAGTGAATCATTTGTGCGCCGGACAAAGGAAGGACATTTCTCCTCTGGCAAAATCCATGGACGCAATGACAGAGTCGTCCTCATCGGAAGTAAACCCCAGGATACAAACCTGGGTGAACGGTAACTTTGTATCGTTCCAAATTGATCTCCCAAAGATCCCATGCTTAACATGAGTTTGTTCTCATTTGGCAGAAAATTGGTGGCGCCAAAAAGCCACAAAAGAAAGGATCTCGCCCAACGTGGAAGCGAAAAGAAATATCCGTTGTAGGGGGCAAGCTGCCAGGAAATGGAACCCCGCAAAATGGCGTTAGAATACGTCCAAAAGCACAAATTGATCTCATCCGGTTCAAATCCTAGAGAAGGATTCGTTGCCAACCCGACGGGTAGATCATGGCCACGAGCTAGATGGCCGACTTCAACAAGCCTTACATTTGCGTTCAAATGGAGGCGCGAAGCGAGAGTAAAGCAGTATCGTTTCGATTTGTCTTGAATTTCGAAACACGAACTGACACTTGATGTTTATTGTTGACAGGGATTCACTGTCAAGAAGGACAGAAAATTGTTGGCACCAGAAGGCTGCAAAATAAAAGAACTCGCCGACAAGGAGGCAAATAGAATTATCGACCTTAGAAGTCAGGACTCCAAGAAATGGTCTTTGATTATAAGACTGAGTGGAGGGTAAAAAGTATCGCTTCCACACTTCATGCTTTGACATGCATTCCGATAACAATTTCCTTTTTCCTTGAATAAAAGGAACTCTGAAGAGTGGCGCTGGAATGCGTCCAAAAACACAAATGGATCTCCTCTAGGGCAAATCCTGGAGAATGATTCATCGCCAACCAAACAGAGGGATCAAGGCCACAAGATAGAGGGCCAAATTCTGCAAGCCGCGCTTTTGTGTTCAAATGGAAACACAAAGCAAGAACAAGGCTGTATCGTTCCAATTTGCCTTGAATTTTGGAACGCAAACTGACATCTAACTCCCGTCTTTGACAGGGGCTTGCCATCAAGGCGAAACATGTTTTCACATCCCATGTATTACCCATTGGAACACATGACCAAGGGTAAGATGTATCGTTCTAATTTTTTGAAAAATTCATGAACGTACAATAATATGTTTCTTCCGTATTTTCAGGGATCTCCAGCCGCGGGAGACAAGTAAGTATCCCTCTTTCCAATCCATTGAAGATGTTGAAAAAAAAAAAGAGAAAAAGAAAAGCTTTCAGAATCTAATGTCTAGAAAAGACATAGAATTCAAACTTCATTGGCATTCATGTTTTAAAACAGAAGGTTGTCTGAACATGAATAAGAACATGCATGGTGCATCATAAAATCCCCTTGACGGGTAAAATTTTTGGAGAAAATAAAAGAGATTTTTCCAATCAAAAGTTGCTCAAAAATCTCAAAGGGACGTTTTCTCAAAAGACGAGAGGCAAAGCCTAATCCAAACACGTCCCATATACACACTTGAGAGAGAAGTGGAGCAGATCAGATAGCGAAATCTAGACCTACGGAAGTAGGGATTATTCGCAGCGATTACATGGATTGGGATGACGGAGGCATTCGTTTCATATCCCCAAACACTACAGGTGACCATTGACAAACCCTTTGAACGGCGGTTTTCATTCTCAACCCTGTCAAGAACCACCCCACATTGGGGCAAAATGGAGGCGAGTCCAGCAACATCAGGAGAAAATGGTTAGAAATTTTCTTGCTCGGACTAACATCAATCTTTGTGTGTTGTTTATATGGTAATCCAAGTGCCATAGGATGATGAGAAGCATTCATTTCTCTATCCCACACACCATACCCTTTGCACAGCCAAGTTGGGCCTGCCAAATTATTTCATAAACCTGTTGGTGATCATTGCACATTCCAAGACGGATGCATCATCACTTCAGAAACGGAGGAGTTCGAGACTTATGGATTACAAAGAAATTCCTAGGCTAATGCTTAAAGCATGTTTAGATATTCGATCATATGTCTAACATGATCTACCGAAGATGAGAAAAGCGGGATTTCAAAAGGAAAATGAGGACGAAGAAAATCCCCAGCATCAAGAAAAAGCAAAGTGCCTGGTAAAAGTAAGGCCGATGCTCGTGTTAGTTATCTGATTGATCCCCAGTGAAACTTGGATGGGAAAAGAGAAAATTCCTAAACGAGTCAGATCAAAAAGACTGCTCTCCGAATGATGTCAAGCGCGGAGGAAAGACGCAGACAGAGTTGTCAATCTTCTTAATGCAACAAGAGACGCTCTCTGAAAGAGCTGGTGCACACCTCAAAATCGGTTGCGCGCCTCAAAGACTGAAGATGCAGAATGGAAAAGACTGGTGGTAAATTTGCAATGATCACCACTGTCAATCCCCTCATAAATTCTGGGCCAAAAATAAGCCTTTTTCGGTCCCCAATCCTACCAATGTTACAACCCTGAAACAGTCTTCTCTGACTAAGACACTTGGGTTAACATATAGCTTAGCTCGAAGAGGTACGAGCAAGACTATTTCTTTCTCATTTTGCAGGGTTCTCGACTTGTAAACCCGGAGCAGATGGTGAAGACTTTCATTCAATGGCCTCGACTCTAAAGCGGGTCCCTCTTGAAAACCAATATCCAAGCCCAACATTACGGTCCCGTGGAAGACCTCCCGACCGATCAAAATGTATGCGCTGCGAATGAGCCCAAAACCTAGGCACATGTTAGTAGGGAATTGAGTGCATCTATTATAAAAGACCACTATCTCAAAACAGGTGAGAAGACCTCTTGAACGAGAAATATTCCAATTAATGTTTTGAACAAACTTTTTTTGGAATTTTTAAACTGTTGATCCAGATTTGCCACGCAAGGAATTTGTGATCACATCTGTATGTTGCAAGAATGTTTTGGATAACCTCCAGCATCAAAGTGCACTTTTCATGACTAAAACTTAAGTCATAAAATTTTGTCGAATGGACAGCCGTGGTCTTCCCAAGGATTACTAACGTTTTCTTGGTGAAGAAAAATCTTTCAGGCTCAAACTTCTGCAGGATACCTGGAGGACCCAGCTCCCAGAATGTCGCCTCAACAAACCCCAAGTGAAGCCTTATCAAGATAAAATCTTTCACGGCTTCAAAACTGAATTCCCGACAGGTTTTGGGATCTTTAAAAAAAAAGGGGCGATGATAGAACCCTTTTTCAAAAAAATCAAAAAATCCCAGTAGACGTGGAGAACCCTCGTCTCGGGACCCTTTTTCAAAAATCAAGCACTCCTAGCTCGACGTGGAGAACCCTCGTCCTAGGACCCCTTTTCAAAAATATCAAACAGTCCTAGCATGACGTGGAGAACCCTCGTCCTAGGATCCCTTTAAAAAAAAATCAAACAGTCCTAGTTTGGCGTGGAGAACCCTCGTCCTAGGACCCCTTTTCAAAATCAAGCAGTCCTGGCATGACGTGGAGAACCCTCGTCCTAGGACCCCTTTCAAAAATCAAGCAGTCCTAGCTTGACGTGGAGAACCCTCGTCCTAGGACCCCTTTCAAAAAATCAAGCAATCCCAGTAGACGTGGAGAACCCTCGTCTCGGGATCCTTTTTCAAAATTCAGACAGTCCCATCGGACGTGGAGAACCCATGATCCCGGAAGGACGCCTTGCTCTGCCAAGAAGAGCCCATAGGGTCATGTTTTGCAGGATCCCTGGAGAACCCAAGTCCCAAACTGATACCTTTTTAATGAAACGTTTGCAGGTTTCAGCTTTCTGCAGGGTAATTGGAGTCCCCATATCCCAGATAGGTACCTCGCATGTCGAAAGGACAACTCGGCCTTCTGCGAGATTTCAGGTAACCCCTAAATCCCAGAATAGCCTTCAGGTGAACCTAGAGTTAGGCAAACCTTTTCCAAGACCGATCTACAGAACGATCGAGTCTTCGACTAGTCCCGACAAGAAGGGATATGTCAATCATAGGCGGAGCCTTTTAGTAGGCAAACCTTTTCCAAGACCGATCTACAGAACGATCGAGTCTTCGACTAGTCCCGACAAGAAGGGATATGTCAATCATAGGCGGAGCCTTTTAGTAGGCAAACCTTTTCCAAGACCGATCTACAGAACGATCGAGTCTTCGACTAGTCCCGACAAGAAGGGATATGTCAATCATAGGCGGAGCCTTTTAGTAGGCAAACCTTTTCCAAGACCGATCTACAGAACGATCGAGTCTTCGACTAGTCCCGACAAGAAGGGATATGTCAATCATAGGCGGAGCCTTTTAGTAGGCAAACCTTTTCCAAGACCGATCTACAGAACGATCGAGTCTTCGACTAGTCCCGACAAGAAAGGGATATGTCAATCATAGGCGGAGCCTTTTAGTAGGCAAACCTTTTCCAAGACCGATCTACAGAACGATCGAATCTTCGACTAGTCCCGACAAGAAGGGATATGTCAATCATAGGCGGAGCCTTTTAGTAGGCAAACCTTTTCCAAGACCGATCTACAGAACGATCGAGTCTTCGACTAGTCCCGACAAGAAGGGATATGTCAATCATAGGCGGAGCCTTTTAGTAGGCAAACCTTTTCCAAGACCGATCTACAGAACGATCGAGTCTTCGACTAGTCCCGACAAGAAGGGATATGTCAATCATAGGCGGAGCCTTTTAGTAGGCAAACCTTTTCCAAGACCGATCTACAGAATGATCGAGTCTCCGACAAACCCTACAGAATGGGCGCGTCATCCTTAGATTCCTATCAGTCTGGAGTCTAACCTTAAGGTAGATACCGCCTGAAGGGTCAACCAATGGTAGAAACCGCCTGAAGGGTCAACCAGAGGTAGATACCGCCATAAGGGTCAAACCAAAGGTAGATACCGCCATAAGGGTCAACTCAAAGGTAGATACCGCCTGAAGGGTCAACCAATGGTAGAAACCGCCATAAGGGTCAACTTGATGGTAGAAACCGCCATAAGGGTCAACTGATGGTAGAAACCGCCATAAGGGTCAAACCAAAGGTAGAAACCGCCTGAAGGGTCAACCAGAGGTAGAAACCGCCTGAAGGGTCAAACCGATGGTAGAAACCGCCATAAGGGTCAACTTAAAGGTAGATACCGCCATAAGGGTCAAACTCAAACCAAAGGTAGAAACCGCCTGAAGGGTCAACCAATGGTAGAAACCGCCATAAGGGTCAACTTGATGGTAGAAACCGCCATAAGGGTCAATCAAAGGTAGATACCGCCATAAGGGTAAACTCAAGGTAGAAACCGCCATAAGGGTCAACTCAAAGGTAGATACCGCCATAAGGGTCAACCAATGGTAGAAACCGCCATAAGGGTCAACTTGATGGTAGAAACCGCCATAAGGGTCAACTAATGGTATGACCTACCATACAGGTCAGAGCTTAATCTCCCCAGGATATTCTGAACGAGTCCTAGGTATCTCCTTGAAAGTCGTCGCAACCGGCAGCATCTGACAGGTGAGCTTCAGGTAAGCCTCTCTCACTCCGGCCCATGTTCGAATTGCAAGAGTAAACCGGTGATTAATTTGAGCATTGTTGACACCTTATTTTTGACCAAGTCTTTTTCAGTTTTATTTTCGAAAAATCACAAAAAATTCATAAAAAGTCAAAAAATTACAAAATCAACTTTGGTGGCCTTGGCCAAGCCCAAGGAACCATTTTTGACCAAAAAATAATTTTTCATATTTTTCATATTTTTTATATTTTTAGAAAATAGAAAAATACTAAAAAAATCAACAAAAATAGAATTTGAGGTCACAAAAATATAGGAAAATAGTTAATATTTTTATTTTAAATCCCTTGTCATTTTGACCTCAACAAGAGTCGAAATTCAAGTTTAATTTTGTGTGTTTCTCTGTAACGCACAGGGTTAAATTTGTCAAAAAAATGTGTTTTGAGTCTTTTTATTTGCAATCTTTTGCATTTTCCGAATCCTGACATTCGAATTGATCGTCCCACATTTCAATTTGGTTCAATTGCGCGCTAATTTGATCAATTTTGGCTTTAGGGACCTAATTGCATGAAATTCTTTTCATTTTAGTCCCTATTAAGCCAATTCCGAAATTAAACTTTTTCGAGGGGCACCCATTGAACCCCAATACTTTCTCCCTATAGTATTCGATCCCCTAAATCTAACGGTCAGTTCAATTAAGGTCAATTTTCCCATTAGGACCCTCAATTTGACAAAAATCAAATTCGGATCCTACTCCACATTTGGGGTTTTCAATCAATTCAAAAGGAATTTGTCATGAAAATCACATTTCTAGGTAGAGTCTGTGCCATGAAACCCAATTTTGGTGTTAATTTTGTGATCTTGGCACATATGGGCGTCCAATTCGGACAAAGAAAGTAGAACAAGGTCAACTGGGTCGGGTTGACCCGACCCAGTCAACCCAGTTGACCAAACCAAGAGAACAGGTCTGTTCTCTTCTTCGCGCACACACAAGGCTCTTGGGGGGAAAACGAAAACAGAATGGGAAGCAAGAAGGAAAAAGGGGAGGAAGGCAGTTGGAGGCGATCATCAGTGGAGCTGGGGAAATTAGTTGGCGAAAGGGTCAGTTAGGGGAAGCTGGCGAAAGGGACGCAATAAAAAGGCAAGGCAGTTCTGTTCGCGAGAGGAGAAAAGAAGGAGAGAGTTGGCGACGCACAGAGAAGGAGAGAGACGCAGAGAGAGAGAGAGAGAGAGAGAGAGAGAGAGAGAGAGAGAGAGAGAGAGAGAGAGGACGAGCGCCGTGAAGAAAAGAGGCCGGGAGTTTCAGAGACCCGCTCCCGACGAACGTCGTGAAACCGAAGCTTCGGATACGTCATCCGAGCTTCGTGACATCCCAAGGAACGTCCAGAATCAAGCGGCGCTTCATTCCATCGCCGAATCAGGTGAGACTCTTTCTCGAACTTCCTCTCGGTCGTTAATGGCAACTCGGATTCTGCTTGTTTGTTTTACGAGTTATCGATCTAGAATTACTCCCTGAACCTCCCTGATCATTCTACAACTCGTTTTTCGCATTTTCATCGTGTAAAACCTCGCGTCGACCTCCACCTATCCGCGACTGGACATGAGCTCGAGAGCTCGCCTCGAGTTACGTCGACCTTCCCTGACGGCCAGGTAAGTCTCCTCGATCTCCCACGATGCTTCCTGATTGATTGATAAGCTCGGATATCGCTAGAAATGGCTAGAACGGACTTTCGTCGGAAATTAGCTCCGGCCTAGGTTGGTGAGTTGTTCAACTTTGATTATGCTATATCAAGGCCTCGACATGTTGTAAAGGAGATCGAAACAATTTGAATGGCGTTGGTTTCGCGAGTTTCGATCGTCTGTGCGCGAAGAAAAGGGCCTCCGACAAGGCGCCGGCGAAACAGAGCCGGCGCCGATCGTCTTCCTCGGCAAGTCCGTTGACTGGTCAACGAAAGTTGACCAGTCAACGCTGACATGGCGTTGACGTGGCGCCCACGTGGCAGCCACGTCAGCGCATTCGGTTATAACCGAATAAACAAATTCGATCCGACGGTGGAGAGCTAGCCACGTGTCACGATCTCATATTTTTGAAATAAAAATGATTTTCGGAAATAAAAAAATACCATCGATCGAACGGACGAGATTCGATCTTGTTTTCCAATCATGGCCGTCGATCGCTTTGATTAAATCCGATCGTTCGTGCGTCTGCCACGTGGCGCAATCAAGGCCGCTCATTCAAGTTTAGGCGGGAATTCGAAAAACTGAGCGGGAAGGTGGAAACGGTGTCGTTTTCGCGCCGGGCCGGGTCCGAGCCGGGCCGGTCGCCGTGGGCCCCGAATAATATTTTTAAAAAATATAAAAAATTCGAAAATGATTTTAAAAAATAAAAAAATCAGAAAAATTTTAGAAAATCCAAAAAATGCTAGAAAAATTCCAGAAAATTCCAAAAAAATGTGGAAAAATTGTGGAAAAATCCTAGACACTCCAGAAACCCCCAAAAATCGAGGGTTGACCACAGACAACTGGTCAACCCTATTTTTGGGGTTTCTCATCCGTTCTTCCAAGACTTGACGATATTACCCTTTAGGGGTAAGTCGCCTCTGTTGTGCATACTAGATAAAATCGATAATACCAAGGTAAGAATTAGGGTCAAGTAGGCGACCAATTCTTAGGCTTGGGTTTTCGAGTCCTGTCCCTTTTATCAAAATGACAATTTTGCCCCTCAATGGGAAAATCGTCTTTCTTGTCCCAATCGAGTCCTGAAAATTGCTTAAAGTTAGGATTTGGGTCAGGTGGACAACCAACCCCAATATCTGAGATTTTCAGTTCTCATCTTTGTCCAAAATGACGATTTTACCCCTTCGAGGGTAAAATCACTCTTAAATTCCAGAAAAATCCTGAAAATTCCTGAAAAATAGGAAATGGATTAATGGCCAATCCTATTTCCTCCGTCTTTTGACTTCCCAATTCTCCTAAAATGACAGATTTACCATTTTAAGGGTAAATTTCCCCCGAATTATTCAAAATTACGATTTTGCCCCTCATGGGCAAATCATGCCAAAATCATTCCTAAGCCTTGATTGATATTTCTCTAGGCTAATAGGGCCTCATTAGGGATGCCATGCTGATTTCATGTGTTTTATCCGCATGTACTGATTCCTTGATTTGCGCTATTACTTTTAATGATTGTGAGTGATAGGGTAGCTATTCCCATCTGCATGAACTCCTAGATTTAGGGTCAATACCTCACTCATCTGTACGAAATCCTTGGATCAGATAAACCATTCAGCTTAGGTACCGAAAGGGCGTCAACTCTGACAGTTGACGTAACTAAGTCCCTGAACCCACTTCTCTGGTTTCCGCAGAATCGAATAGACCGCTCCCAACTATTCGATAGGGTTTCCGATCGTACCCTCCACGAAACGATTGGTGGCGACTCCTTGGCATGTACACTCTTCACATGTCACTAGACCACACTGAAGGTCGACCACGTATATCCAGCAGTTGCGATTTGGGTAATGGACCTTGGGAGAGGCCCGCGTCCGATCTAAACCAGCGATCGGGTGGCCCATTAGCCCGCTCCCGCCCCACAGCTCGGGAGAGGGTCGCGACAAGCATCCATCAAAAGACTTGAAGGTCCGATGTCATAGCATTTCTTCCCCCCCAGTCGAGTCGGTCAAGATCCAGGTGTCATTTTGTCTTTGAAAGCAACCTCTGGCGAGCTCACTCTCAAAGAGGGGCAGCTGTTGACACCTGATTTTTGACCATCCGTTATTATAGTTTTTATTTCTAAAATTAATTAAAAATAGCAAAAAATGTCAAAAATTGCAAAATCAACTTTGGAAGCCTTAGCCTAGCCTTAGGAACCAATTTTGAACAAAAAAATATTTTTTGAATTTTTTAATATTTTTTGGAATTTATTTAATTATAAAAATACCCAAAAAATAAAAAAAAATACCATCCGTGGTCAGAAAATTACAAAAAAATATTCAGAAATTTTATTTTAATTCTATCTTTAATATATTAACTTTCTATTAGGGAAATTCGGCTTGGTTCATTGGGTTCCTTCACAAACCTAATCCCGAACCGGGCCTAAAAAATCCTTTTCGAGTCTTTTAATTTTCAATTCTCGGCTTTTATAAGCTATGACATTGGACTCCAAAGTATTGAAATGCAATTGGGTCAATTTTCCCTCCAATTTGATCAATTTTAACCAAAAGGGCTTAATTGCATAAAAATCTTTCAATTTAGTCCCCGGTTTCACAATGTTTGAAATTAAATTTCACACGGGCACACCCATTAAAATTAAACACCTCTACCCAACAGTTTTCATCATGCTGAATCCATTGGTGGACTCAATTTTGGCTAATTCGATCGTTTAGGCCTTCGATTTGGCGAAATTAAATTTCGGATCCTAGGGACAATTTGGGGTTTTCACAGAATTTCAATAAATTGATTCACGAAAATACCCATATTTGATGGAAAACATGTCAAGGAATCCGATTTTGCCATCAATTTCATGAAAAGAGGTCATTTGGCGATTTGGGTGATTTGGCCGAACCGGGTCGGTCGGGTCCGGCCCGACCCGACCCGGCCCGACCCGGGTCTGCAACAATGTTGCAGACCCGTGCAGAACAGCAAGGCAGGGGAAGACAGGGGCGGCGTGGGCGACGTTTTTTTTTTAAGAAAAAAGGACATCACGCGTGGGGGACAGGCAGAGAAGCCGATGCTCGCGTTGGGCAGAGGCGTTGGACGCGCCGAGGCGCGCCGGTCGGCCACGAAAACCGGCGAGGGAGCTCGGTTTTAAGCGAAGCTCGGCAAAGAGAGAGATGGGATTTTTTTGGGCGAACCCGAGGGAGAGGCGAGCACCCCGGACCTTCAGCTCTCCCACAGATCGTCGTGGAAGCCCCCATAGCCGCCGGCGACTCTCGAACAGGTCGGTAGCTCCCCCGACATCCATTTTTTCTCTATGCATACCAAGTGTTCGACGAAATGCTTCAATGAGCATTTCGTTTTGTAATGCTCGGCCGTGCCTCCCCCGAGCCCCATTCGTGTACTAGGGACCTTAAACCCTCATTATATTCATCCCTAAGTTCGACTTGCCCTTGTTTGTGCATTGTTGCGCGTCGAAACCGAGCCGGAAACCACGCCCGGAGCTTCGCCGTCCACCTCGCGGACCGAGAGATCAACGGAAGCTTCCGGCGGTCGCTAAGCTCAAAACGAGCTCAGGTAAGCTTCTAGACTCTTCTTGGATTCCGTGTGATGCAAAGAAATTGAGTTTGAGCGACAAAAAATTTTATGTAAATCGGTTCGCCGGAGCCGGTTCGGTCGTCGGTCGTTTAGGTGTTTTCCGACGTGTTTTATTGCCATGTTTTGATTACATGTTGATGCTGAGTGTCTAAGGAATCGAATGCCGCAAGAACGGGCGAAAAATACCAAGTTTCGGGCCCGTTTCGCAATTTTCCGGCGAACTCGCCGGAATTTTTACTATTCCCGCCGGATTTTTCACTGTTCATCGTCTTCTCCGGCGACCCTCCGGCCGGTCAACGGTCAACGGCCGACGTGGCGTGCCACGTAGGCAGCCACGTCAGCCGGGTGGGGGCCGGCCGTGTGTTTTCAAAGCAATAAAAACGGACGGCCACGATCGCGACACGTGTCGCGATCCTAGCATTTTTGGAAAATTAAATAAATGATTTTCGAATAATCGATCCGGCGGACGAGGATGTGCCACGTGGCTCACTGAGGGACATCCGATCTTGTACAAGATTGGACGCACCAGAGGAGGCCACGTGGCACGTTCTAGAGCGTCCGATTTGTAGGTTTTTCTAAAAAAGAAAATAAATTAATTTTTGATCCGACGGTCGTGATCGAGCCACGTGGCTCTCTGTGAGTCGCCCGATCTAGTGGAAGATCGGGCGCACGAGACGAAGCCACGTGGCATGACGTGGACCGTCCGATCCGGGGAATTTTCGGATAATTAAATAAAATAGATAAAAAATCCAAAAATTGTTTAAAAAAATAGAAAAAATATTTAAAAATATAAAACGGTGTCGTTTTAGGCCGGTTTCAACCCCTAGGGTCGGGCCGGGCGCCCGAGAGGCGCGGGCCGGGTTTGACCCGGCCCGGAAAATATTTTTAAATATTTTAAAAAATTCAGAAAATAATAAAATAATCAAAAAATAATAAAAAATGAAAAATCATGAAAAAATTCAAAAAATTCGGAAAATTCTAAAAAATTCTAAAAAATTCCAGAAAATAGGAAATGGCCACAAACAACTGGCCATGGAATATTTTGGGTAATTCGGTATCCAAACCTTCCAAAAAATGACAATTTTGCCCTTCGGGCTAATTGTCCCCGAATCTTCTCATTTTACCCCTAGCCCTAAATCACATCTTCCCTAAGCCCTTATGGCTATACTAGGAGGCCAATGATTGAAATTGATGTGCATTGACACGATTTATTTATGCACTTGACTTGCGCTTTCATTTAAATTGATTGTGATTGATAGGACTAGTATTCCAATCTGCATAAAACCCGAACCATACCTATCTCACCCAAAATCGCGCCTGTATGAACTCTTAGTCAGGAAAATCACTCGCGTTAGGTACTGAAAGGGCGTTGGTAATGACACCGACGTAACCAAGTCCCCGAACCCAAAATCTCTGGTTCCGCAGAACTGATCGATCTCTCCCAATCGGTCAGTAAGGTTTCCGGTCTACCCTCCAAGAAAGACCGGTGGCGACTCCAAATGCATGCACAATTTGCACATGCCACCACGACCACACTGAAGGTCGAAAGCGATCGACTCTTATCGTCGAATCCTTTAAAAAAATACTCCCGCCGCGATTTGGTATGGGTCTGGGAGGGCCCGCGCCGATCAAAGGCCCGCGATCCACATTTCAGAGTGGGGGCCGCGATCGGTAATCCATTAGCCGCGTCCGATTTCGGACGGGTCGCGACAAGCTTGTCTTGATGTTTCCACTAGATGGAACTCCACTTATCTCATGTTAGACACTGCCTTAAAGCTAAGAAAAGCTTTTGAGAAGCTGGAAGAAGATGATCCTTTCTTCTTGGCTGAGCTTGAAGATGAAACGCCTAAAGCTGAAGATTGGAAAAGTGCTAGAGTTCTTGTTATATTTTTTTAAGAAGTTTTATGATTCCACCAATAAGATGTCTGGGGCTTTGTATATCACTTCAAATGATTATTTTGACGAGATAGCTGGTTTATATAAAACTTTGAAACAAGCGACGATTGCTTCAGATGCTAGCGTGAAAGCCATGGGGGTGAAGATGAAGGAAAAGTTTAACAAATATTATGGAAGTTTCGATAAAGTGAATATGATAGTTTTGATTGCAGTGGTATTGGATCCAAGAAAAAAGATGAAGTATGTGCGATATTGTTATAAAATAATCTATGATGATGATGGGATAGTAAATGAGAGGTGTGATTATGTGAGGACTTACCTAGGACGTTTGTTTAGTTTTTACGAGAAGTCTTGTGGTTCCGGAACTTCTGGCAACAAAAATTCGTGTAGTCAACTTTTAATTGATGTTGGTGGTAGTTCGAGTGGTCAACATGAAGAAGGTCACAAAGATGAGATTGATCTCACTATGGGTTTCGATGTGAGTTTCGGTGGGAAAAATGCATTCGAATGCTTTATAGATGAGGAGAAAAAAGTGGCTGAGGGCAATTTATCCGAGATCGAAAAGTATCTTCAAGCTACATGTAAAGAAGGTCGTACTCTTGACATTTTGAAGTGGTGGAATACTTCTGGCCAAAAGTTTAAAGTCCTCTCTTTGATGGCTCGAGATATCTTGGCTATTCCAGTAACAACCGTTGCTTCGGAGTCCACTTTCAGCACATCTGGTCGTGTACTTGATCGCTATCGAAGTTCTTTGACTCCTAGAGTGGTGGAAGCTTTGATTTGCGGTCAAGATTGGTTGAGAGTTGCTAACAAGCCAGTTAATATTGAGGAGTGCATCGAGAACGCCGAAAAGTTCGAGTCGGGTAAGTTATGGATATATATTTTCTTTTGTATCTTGTATTTCTTTTGTATATTTAATAAGTGAATGCTCTAATTAATATCTTTTTTTTCTAGCCATGGATGATGCTTGCTCGGAGCTCATCGATAAATAGAGTTTACAAATTGATGGAAGGAATATATGGTAAGATTTTCATTCACTAATTTTTGCCCCGGTTTTGTATCTTATTGGTTAAAGCATTGCTTAATAATCAGTTCTCCAAATCATGCTTAATATTGAGGACTTCTGGACTTTTCTGAGTAGAATGAATAGTACATAAGAGAAATTTCTGTTTGCTAGCTCATGAGATATAATAAGTGTATATACACGTGCAATAGAGTGGCTTGCTGAATCGCAAACGAGAAAAGACTGCTTTTATCTTGTTATGTGGGGCAACAATCATTTTCTAACTCTTGATCTCTGTGTTTCCTACTTCATTTAGCTACTTGCAATGACTGAAATTTTTAGATGTGCTTTACTTTAATTATGTGAGCTTCCTTGTGTCGGTCAGGTATAGTAGCACCTGCTCTTGGACAAACCCAGATGAGACTACCAACTCATTCTCCTCAGTTCACCAACACTTCTGTTCAAACAGCTGGTTGAGGGGAAGATCGATGATTCATAATGTCTGGGCGGCTTTGTAATCTTTTTTTTTTTTGTTCCTTTGGGTGTGCTTTCAATGTGCTTTTGATGCATTTGAATGGTTTATGAAGACATGCTTTTGATGCATTTGATCATACAGCCTCTTTAGTCTTTGTCACCTCTTATAACTGTTGAAGCCTTGAGGCCAATCCTTGAATCTGCAGTAATGCAATTGTATGGTTTATGCTCCAACTTGGTGATGGTGAAGCTCGCTGGTTTTTCTCTTTGCATAAGTTTCAGAGTAGCTAGTTAGCTGAACTGAGTCACTTCCATATTCTCTTTGCAAAAGCTCGCAGGTTTTTATCTTTTTCAGATACATTTGTAGTTACTTATGGAGTTGTCATGGTGCATGAGCATTGAGCTCAGCGCTAAAATGCTTGAAAATCCAGTGGGAACTACTTTTTTATGGCCAAAACCTATAGTGGAAGCTTTTAGAGTCTAAGAAGGCTCCCATTGCAGAAAATTTTTGCTGGGTACAGATTTCTTTGTTTATTGCAACTTACACAGAGCAGGTCGTACTCTTCTTTCAACTTGAAAGATGCTCACGGTCTTAGCGAAGAAGAGAAACTGTTGCATTCTGGTGTCCATCGTTGTTATTCCGCACTATCTCACCGTTTGGCCTTGGAAGTTTCTGCTGGGTACAAATTTCATTGTTTGTGTTATTGGTTCCTTGGAACCGGACCGGACCGGACCGACGGTCCGGTCCGGTTCCCGGTTCTCGGGGTGGCCGGTCCGGTTCCCGGTTCTCGGGGTGGCCGGTCCGGTCCACGATTCCGAAAAATGGGAACCGGGACTATTGGTCCGGTTCCCGGTTCTCGAGGGGAACCGGACCGGACCGGGAACCGCTCATCCCGTCCTCCCCCCCTTCTCTCTCTCTCTCTCTCTCTCTTTCTCCACGAAATCCAAAGCAGAGGTTAGCTTGAACACTTCATTGTCTTCTTCAGCACATGGAGGAACTTCAGACAAAGAGTCGGATGGTGGTTCGCACCCTGTACGTGGCCCTTCAGTCCCGTGACTCTTTTTTGACCTCAACCTCGAGTGGTCATTTCTCTCCAAACAAACTGAGGTTGGATCTAAAGTTGAGGATTTTATATCTGTATCGATGCTCATTTTTTTAGCCGGCAACGATATAATCCTCGATCTTGCATTAGATCTTTTAGCCGAAAAACATACGAGTTAGAAAAACAAGTTCAAATATAGCGGTCTCCGAAACTATTTCCACATCACAACCTTGTAATTAAGGAATCTGAGAAACATATGATATCATTCTCTCGTTAGATCAATTAAGAAATATGCGGCAGAAACAAAAATGTACTTATAGATTTTACGGGATGACCATATGGAGCAGTAAGATGTTGCAACATCAGTTATAATCCACCGGGGAAGATATAGAATGTAGTTGGCTTCGTTATTTTGGCATGTTTAGACTTCTCACTTGCAGATATTGTTTCACATTTTCGTTACTCGAGAGATGACATAAGAAAGTAATACAAGTGAAACAGCCACACCTTCAAACTATAGTAAACACACTCTCGACATTCTTTCTTCAACTTCACTTCTGAAATATATTTTTTTTCCGTGAGTTCTTGCGATTTATCTAGGCAATTTTCTTCAGCGAAATGATGATGTTGACCGCCTTGGTCATTGCCTCGGGTAAGCGATTGGCGAGTGTATCCTTAAACCTCTTGAAAACCCCATCAATGATCTCTTTGCCAAAGTGATCAGCGACCAGGGGCTCGGCCATAGCTCTCGCGCACCCGACCATATTGTACAACACTTCCTCCGAGATAATATCAGTGTCGAAATCGGTCTTAAACGCATCCCGATCCAATTCGAACACCTCCAAGCAATCGATTGAGAATGACCCTTGCTTTTGGACCTCCCGTTGTATTTCTTTTGGTGATGGCGTGTAGTGAGGAATGCTGAAGGTGTCCAGTTTCTCTTCTTCGACAAGTCCCTGCATCAGCGGCAGACGTATTGTTTTAGATTTTGCTATTGAAAATAAGACACAACTGCAAAAATCATAGGTCGAAAATTTATTATCTTAATGGAAGTTATAGTTACTTGTTTATGTGACTGGGTGTGTATGATACATGTTGTTTCCTAATATCTAAACGCGCACTCCATTTTTGACACCATGCCTAGGAAGGAACGACTGCGCACTTAAAAGTACCTAACAATTTTGGCGAATACATTCATAAGGAAGAGCAATTGGATTTGATATGTAGGATTTCTAAACTGCACTATTGCCTTCTTTCAAAGAATTAATGTGAAAACCATAGCTAGAGCTGACTAACCAGATACTTTAGGGACCGTAGAATCAAGAATCATTATTAAGAAAATGACACAAATAATCCATGAACTTTAATCTAATATATAATATGGTCTCTAAACCTTTAATCTGTTCAATCTAGCCAATCCCGTGAGCTATATAAAAAGTGTTCGATATTGTCTTTGATCTTGAATAATGGAAAGATGACATTGAACATTTTCATATAGTTCAGAGACTCCATTGAACACGTACCCAAACCCCATGGACCACATTGAACAAATTAAAAGTTCAGGGACGACATTGCATATTGAGATAAAGTTTAGCAACCATATGTATCATTATCCAATAAGCAACCGTGACTATTAATCTCACTTTTTCTTTTATTATTGTCTAATTGAAAAGTAGAATTGGTGTCGGAGTGCGAAAACAAAATATTCTCCTAGAGGACTGACAACTCACCGGGGTCCATGGTAGTAAAAGACAATTTTTACTACAGGCAATAAGAAAAATCAACCACAATTCAACTACTCCTTTGATTTTTTCTCTTCCTTTTTCAATATTTGGTTACCTCAGAGACCATCTGATTGAGAGCAATAGCTAACACGTCCCAAATGGAGCCACTCTCTATGCTTGAAAAGTCGTCGCTTCGTCGACCCAGGAGGGTCAAAACCATACGCCCTCCCACCACCGACTCTTGCCCACGGCACTCCAAGAACGTCGAGAAGTCCCTCTGGAATTGCTCGTAGTATGCCCTAATCACCCCCGGAGGGCTCGATCTCGCCATGCATATGTTGCCTTTGTTTCCCTCTAGTCCTCTTGGCACCTAATAGAACAAGAAGAGAGAGAGAGAGAGAGAGAGAGAGAGAGAGAGAGAGAGAGAGAGAGAGAGAGAGAGAGAGAGAGAGAGAGAGAGAGAGAGAATGAGCTTGCTTCCCATCAAGTTAACAAATGAAACTGTGGGCCAAAAAATTACTTGAGACAGCCAGTGGAGGCTGTAAGAAGAATGAATGAGGTGCAGGCTCTCGCGAGCGAACAATCTCCCATAGAACTGTTGAAAATATGTCTCGAATTTGAGTCCCGAATGAAACTCGGGAGTTAGGCACAAGTTGGCATTGACTCGGGAGTTAGGCACATTGGCATTGACTCGGGAGTTAGGCACAAGTTGGCATTGACTCGGGAGTTAGGAGTTAGGCACAAGTAGGCATTGACTCGGGAATTAGGCACATTGGCATTGAGTCGGGAGTTAGGCACGAGTTAGGCATTGACTCGGGAGTTAGGCATTGACTCGGGAGTTAGGCACGAGTTAGGCATTGACTCGGGAGTTAGGCATTGACTCGGGAGTTAGGCACGAGTTAGGCATTGACTCGGGAGTTAGGCATAACTTTGGCACAAGTTGGCATGCTTCCTCCTTCCATATGGCTATATAAGGAGAAGAAGATGCAATTGAAGAAGTGCGCCGAAACCAAGTCATTCGGTGGCCGAGAGAAGAGAGAGTTCTTTTCGTGAGGGTTTTGCTCGTTGTAATTACATCTGGGTGTTTTAGCCAGATAAATTCTCGTGAGTAGAATTTGTATAATTCCTTGAGTGAGGTTACACTAGGAATTGTGAGGGGCTAAACACTGTGTGAGTTTGAGGTGTAATTGGGGGTTGGGAAACATCGAGAGTGTTTGAGTGCTCGAGTGATTGATCTCGTTGTATCGCTTGTTTTCTATAGTGGATTCTGTGCTGCTCTCCCCCGTGGACGTAGGTTCCGACATTCGGACCGAACCACGTAAATCTCGTGTCCTTTGTTATTATTTCGTTTTATTTCTCTGTCGACTTTGCAAACGCTCGTCGATCCGATTCCGCTGCGACACCGATCAAGGTGTCCTATTTCACAACAAGAACGAACCAGGAACGCCGTTGAAGAAGCATGCCAACGTCGCTGAAGCTCCGTACTTGCTCTTCATTTGCTCGTTCATATTCTCATGGAATCTCGGCAAGAAGCTGTTGAAGATGGTGTTGAAATCGTTCCCCGGGAGATCGTTCAAGAACACTTGGAACTCCGGCAGCTCGTGCTTCTGAGCATTGCAGAGATCGATGATGGTGCTGATGATCTCGGACACAGTGAAGAGAGTGTTGGGCCCGCACGAGCAGCCCAAGTCCGCGATGGCGAGGCTCTTCGGGAAGGTGGCGCCTGCGGTGGAGAAGAGAGCCGTGATTGCTGCCTCCCTCATGGGTTTCGTCATCGATATTACCTTTCCCTACAAAAAAGAAAAAGAAAAAAGAGGGCATTGACTTAATACAAGCACTTAAGTTTCATTTCTTTAGTCTTTATAAAATCTCATTACTTATGTACGAGAAAATATTAGGTGCATTTTTAAAATAATATCTTAGTAATTTTTTGAAATCTTTTATATTTTTTAGTTTTCATTTTTTTTTTAGTTTTTTTAACCCCAAACCCTTAGGCCGGCGAGGGTCCTCACCTAGTCTGGGGGAGGGCCGCGACACCCTTGCTCGGGACCGGCGAGGCTGCACAGCCCCTCGCTCAGATCTAGTGAGGATGAAGCGCTGGCCAGCCTTAAGGTTTTTGGGGAAAAAATAGAAAAAAATATGCATAATTAAAAATTTATTAAAGTATTATTAAAAAAGTCCATGTTAGTATCAGCCGGTCAAATGGGCTGAATTGTTACAAATCCAAAGATTTAGGATTAAATTGACACAATTATAATGGGTTTAAGACTTTTTCGGTAATTTTTCCCAGAGAAAAGAGGAGATTACGACCATGCCTGTGAGCTCGAAACGTGAGCGGCCAGGCTAGCCAAGCTCCGGGTTCGTGGTCGAACTCTCTCAAAGCGGCCATGAGCCTTGGGCTCAAGCTTGAGATATGTCGAACGCAAGAGAAAAGAACAAAAATAAGTGCTAAACAGAGCGAGAGAGTCAAAATTTCTAAAGGTGACAACCGTTGGTACATGTGTTGCGCTATCAATGGGTTGTCTTCTTGCTTACTTGGCTCACTTACATATAGCTTCTACTGGCGAACATGTCTTTTGATTGAAATAAGTGGTTAGTTCATATGGAGCAGTCGAATATTGCGAACTCTCTGCATTCTCTACCTTAATCCAAATCATAACATCACGGAAACAGGTTTGTCCAATGTTGTCATGGTCTTACAAGATCTGATACTTCTATATACCCCAGAAAAAATTACTAGAGAAGTTCTGAGCTTATTGCATTTGTATCAATTCAGTTCTAAACATTTAAATTGTGCCAATTCAGAACCTTTTAACAATTTGCCAATCTAGTCATTCCGCCCGGTTTTAGCCGTAAAATGCTAATGTGGATGCCGACTATCCTACATGATACGTCAATACCGACATGAACAATTTTTATAATACTTTTAAAAATTCAATTTGCTCTATATTTTGATGATTCGTATTATATTTTTTTGTCTTCTTTCTTTTACTTTTTCCTATCTCCTTTGCCGATCGTTGGGCCTTGGCAATGGCCGCCTATCGCTCATAGGAGAGGGCTGGCCAGCCTCGGGCGAGGCTCGAGCTCACTCAATCCCTGTGAGACATCGCCCGAGACCAGCTAGGTCAGGCATTCTTGATCTCAACAAGCTAGAGTCTCGCTCGAAGTCGGTTGAGGCTTGGTGACTGATGGAGAAGAAGGAAAAAGAGAAAGAAAGAAAAATAAAATAAAATGAAAAATGAAAATATAAAAATATTGATTTTTCTTTAAAAAAAGTAAAAAATATCCACGTTAGTATCAGCCGTGGCACGTAGGGCGTTCGGCGTCAAGGTCAACAATTTCTTGCCAAAATTGGCTGCAATGATTAAATTGGCAAATTGTCAAAATATTTGAAAGATTTAAAACTGAATTGTCACTAGTGCAACAAGTTTAAGACCTTTTTGGTAATTTTTCCACATACCCTCTAGTGTACATTCTTCTAGAGAAATTTTGTTAATCAAAATATTTATCTACAAATTAGGGACATCATTCCAATTTTCGATTCATAAGAGATATGGACTCATGGTCATGGGGCATTGTAAAATGGTGTCTTTCACTTGCAAAATTTGAAATATTGGTAAATGGAAAAAAAAATCTAGTTTGTTGCAAAATGAACTTTTTATGTTGCGGTGCATTATTACTTAAAAAACCGTGTGCACTAATCAACATTTAAGGCTCTATTTTTTTTAGAGAAAAGTATAGAATACGTTTCTCCTATTTTCCAGCATTTGGAGAGGAAAATGATTTAGTCAATCAGAAAACTAGGTTTCTGACAAAAAAAAAATAAAAAAATAAAAAAACTAGGTTTTAAGATTAACCAAAACAACTTCCTAAATTGAAAATTGAAAGTCATTTTTCCAAAAAGTATAGAAGAGATGACAACTTTCCTACTTTGGAGCAGGTTTAGCAAAGTAGCTTCTTCCATGAAGCAAGTCCAACTGGAATGACTCATCTTCCATGAAGTAAAACCCATCATGGGCAAAAAAAAAAAAAAAACATCTATGGCGGCTCTTCTCAGTCTACTTCTTCTTCCTCCTCCACATCCTCCTCCTCTCTCTCTCTCTCTCTCTCTACTGAGTCGGCTTCTCTCTCCACCTCCTCACACTTACCTCGTCATCTAACTAAACTCCCAAACACACACTCTCTCTCTGAAATGAACCCCAACTCCAACCTCCAAGCAGTCCTCCCTGCAGCAGCGAGCCTGATTGGCGCCTCCTTTGTCTTCCTCTTCTTCACCTTCAGCCGCCATAAGTGGAATCGTAGCTTTCATGTGCAAATCCACACCTGCTCGATCTCAAACTCGAAGGAGCTTGATGTGCATCTCCCTCTCTCTCATACAATTTGTTGAGCCCCATCATTAGTTCTACTCTTATTTATAATGTGGTGAGGACAAGATATACGAATATTTTTCTTTTATTTGCTCTCTATTGTTGGTTCTAGGGATATGGGTGGAGCTGGAAGATCAAATTGGATTTGTGATGCTTGTATGCATAAGCCCCCCAACGGCTTGTGAGAGAAATTAGACTCAGAATCATGGCGATGTTGCTAAACTTTGTGAATTGGATACACATAAATCCAGCACACAACTATCAAGCAAAGAATATGAATCAAGCAACACAACAAAGCGGTCTAGAAAAGATAATCCAATGGCGGAAATTATTTTTAAAATCTTTTCCAAACATGAAAAGTAGTGTCGTTTTCGTGAAAAATGAATTCTTAAAACTTATTCTTCGATTCATCAAATTTTGAATAAAACATCAATGTGCCCACAACAGAACAATGAGAGATGTACCTGGAACATTGAGTTGTGAGCATAACTTGTTTCTCCCATTCCTCCATTCATGTGCAATACTTGTTTGACTTCCATATCTCTCCCTCTCCCTCTCCTTCTCTCTAGTTGGCTTGCATTTTGATTGGGTTGATGCTCTTCTATTTATAGACGTAAAATAGATCAAGGATTCATTTTTTTAACTCATATTCAGTTAGATTGAATCGTAAATGGGTCGACTAGATTTAAAGAATGAGTAGTTATGTTGAGAGAACCAAAATGGAATTAGATGTGGTTTTAGTGGGTGTGGAATCCACCCACTGCAATCCATGTTAATTAAAAATGAAAGCTGAAAAAGAAAAAAGAAATTTGACGTTAACATACAGAAAGAGGAGAAAATATTCAGTGGTCACGAGTCTTCACGTCAGTCACTGATGTGGCACATGTTTTTTTTAACTCATGCCAATAATAGATTGACACGTATCGATAGAGGCGGGATCATAAAATTATACATGGTTATGGTATTATAACTTTATGATAATACCACAGAGAGAGATTATAATTTTATAATTATCTTAAAAATATATAGGGTTCTGATATTATGAATATATGGTTATTCTCTGCGTAGTTGATGTGACGATATTTAGAATTGTATAATATTGATTGCCTAATGTAAGACGAAACCATATAAGTGTTGGTGTAGAAGATGGATAAGCTAGAATTGTTATAAAATAATGACGGAAATAGAACGCTGCTTTTGAGACTGTCCTCAGAGCTTGAGCTCGTCAGCTTTTGAGCTCGCCAACATCTGAGCTCGCCATTAAAAATCCATCCGTTGGAAATAATAATGGATAATCAATATGGTCAAAGTTCTATCAAAACCATTAAATAATATTTCAAAACTGCTGAAATATCTAACAATAAGATGGCTCCATTAGATGTACAAAGTCGAAGACGAGCCTTTAGTTAATATAATACATATATTTTGGTTTCTGCGGCATTATATATGAGGAAAACGATTGCAATGCTCAAGTGTTTTATTTTGGGATATCATGTCTCAATCTTTCACTCATGTTAATTTAGTCATAAATTTTTTGACGGTTTACTAATGTAGTCATTCCATCCAATTTCGATAGGAAATCACTGCCGTGAGAATCGGCCAATTTATGTGGTATGTCTAGCTCTGGCGTGAATGATTTTTGAAAAATTTTCTTAAAATTTCGGTTTCCCTTTTTTAAAGAATTTTTGACAATGGGGCAAGGACAGGTCCACTTTTGTGGGATCTCTGTCTGCCTTGTGGATACTGATTCCTTCCGGATGACGACAAGAACATAAAATAAACGAGTGTAGATCCATGCCATATCGCCATGAATGTGGTTGAAGTAAAAAGATGTTATCTATTTTCAGGAATGTTATGAACGAGTGCTCTAAAGTGTATTGATACATGTGTGTATAAAATTAAACTGTTCGCAACAATCATAATGCAATTTTCTCACGTGGGGACGGCTGATATTGACGACGTGGACAATTTGTGCAATTTCTTTTAAATTTGTTTGATCTTCTTTTTTTCCTTTCTTTTTTCTGTTTTTGTGAGGGTGAAGAAGACGCTAAGACAAGACTTTGCATCCATATAGACCCTAGGGTCATTATAACCAAACAAAATAATAGTAACAACAACACCAATATCAACAACAACAACAACAACAACAATAATAAGAATTGGTTTAGAGTCCGACTTATTATTATTGCCTTTTGAAATTGAAGCCGCGTCACATAGTTTGCTCACAGGTAACATGACTTGTCTGTAGCGATAAGCATGTAAGCTGCTTATTGTCCAAAAATCCTAAATGAGATCCATTTCTTTCTAAACTTTTCAATGATTTGCCAATATAGTGGTTTGACCAATTTTGATCAGAAATTGCTGATGAGAATACCGGGCATCGTCCTACGTGGGGACAAACGAGATTGACAGGGATAATGTGTAAAATTTCTTTTAAATTTGTCTGGACTTTTTCATTTATTTATTTTTAATTTTTCCCTTTCTTTTCTCTCCCTTTTCTTTTCTTTTTGTCCATTTCTCTCTTCTGCTCAGCGGCCTCGGTTCTCACATGGCCCAGATCCGACATTGCTTTATCCAATTTACGCCGTTAAAGTCCACGTCTAATTTCACCTGTCTAACTTTCTATGTTTTTTTTTTCCCCTCCTTTGACTCTTTCTCTTCCCTCATCTTCGCCCAAGTCCCACATCATTGACTGTTAGATCACTCAGCTCCTCCTCCCCTCTCTCTCTCTCTCTCCCCGCGAAATCCAAAGCAGAGGTTAGCTGGAACACTTCATTTTCTTCTTCAGCACATGGAGGAACTTCGACAAAGAATCGGATGGTTGTTCGCACCCTGTACGAGGCCCTTCAGTTCCGCGAATCTTTGACTACAATCTCGAGTGGTCATTTCTCTGCGAAACAAACGGAAGTTGATCTAAAGTTGAGGGTTTTATACATGTGTCGATACTTTTTTTTTTATAGCCGGCAACGATATAGTCCTCGATCTCGCATTAGATCTTTTAGCCGAAAAACATAAAAGTTAGAAAAAAAAGTTCAAATGTAGCGGTCTCCGAAACTATCTCCACATCACAATCATCAAATTTATCCTTGTAAATAAGGAATCCGAAAAAATATATGCTATCATTCTTTCATCAGATCATTTAAGAAATATGCGGCAAATTTTTTTAAAAAAACGTGAAATTTCTATATATTTCGACGGAAATACATTAGCCTATTTATAGATTTTAGGGATGACCATATGCAGCAATAAGATGTTGCAATATCAATTACAATTCACTTGCGAAGATATAGAATGTAGACGGCTTTGTTATTTTGGCATGTTTAGATTTCTCACTTGCATAGATACGGTCTCGCATTTTCATTACTCGAGTCGAGGTCGAGGTACGACATAAGAAAGAAATACAAGTGAAACAGCCACACCTTCAAACTATAGTAAACACACTCGCGACATTCTTACGTCAACTTCACTATAGAAGTACATACATCTGAAACCTATTTTTTTTTTCGTGAGTTCTTGCGATTTATCTAGGTAGTTTTCTTCAGCGAAATGACGATGTTGACCGCCGTGGTCATTGCCTTGGGCAGGAGATCGGTGAGTGTAGCCTGAAACCTCTTGAAAACCCCATCGATGATCTCTTCGCCAAAGTGATCAGCGACCAAGGGCTCGGCCAAAGCTCTCGCGCACCCGACCATATTGTACACCAGTTCCTCCGAGACAACATTAGGGTCAAAATTGGTCTCAAATACATCCCGATCCAATTCGAATACCTCCAAGCAATCGATTGAGAATGACCCTTGCTTTTGGACCTCCCATCGTATCTCCTTTGGTGATGGTGTGTAGTAAGGGACGTTGAAGGTGTCTAGTTTCTCTTCTTCTACAAGTCCCTGCATTAGCGGCAGACGTATTGTTTTAGATTATACTATTGAAATTAAGAAACAACTGCAAAAATCATAAGTCAATAGTTTATTTTCTTAGTAAGAGTTATAGTTACTTGTTTATGTAACTGGGTGTGTATGATATATGTCGTTTCCTAGTATGTAAATGCGGATTCCATTTTTGACACCATTGCCTAGGAGCGAATGAGTGCGCACTTAAAGTACCAAATAATTTTATCCCTTGTACTATGATTTTGGCGAATACATTCACAAGGAATTAGAGAAATTGAATTAGATATGTAGGTTTCTAAACTGCACTATTGCCTTCTTTCAAAGAATTCATGTGAAAACCCTAGCTAGAACTGATCTAACCAGATACTTCAGGGACTGTTGAATCAAGAATCATTATTAAGGGAAAATGGCACAAATGGTCAACGAACTTTAATCCAATATGCATTATGAACTCTAAACTTTAATCCATTCAATGTAGCCTAGTTTAGTCCCGTGAACTTTATAGAAGTGTTCAATGCTGTCCCTGATCTTGAATAATAGAAAGATTACATTGAATATTTTCATAGAGTTCAAGGACTCCGTTGAACATGTATCCAAAATCTAGGGATCACATTGAACAAATTAAAAATTCATCGCATTGCACATTGGGCTAAAGTTTAAGGACCATTTGTGTCATTACCCCAATCGGTAATGCTAACTATTAATCTCACTGTTTTTTTAATTGTTTAATTGAAAAGTAGGATTGGTCACGGGTAGAGGTGGCAAAATGGGTCTAGAACCCACATTTGGCCCATATTTGATGGTGGTGGGTCAAAAATGGGTTAGCTTAAGTACTTAAATGGGTCATAAATGGGTTGCTTAAAAACTTTATGGGTCATAAATGGGTTTCAAATGGGCCATAAATGGGTTAGCTAAGAAAACTATCTTAAGGCAATCATAAATAAGTTTTGTGAATATTTTTTAAAAATCTAATTTTTTAATATTTTAATAATTTGTTTTTTATATAATTTTTTTTCTTTTCTTTTTTCTTTTTTCTCCTGCCTTGGCCGTCGCTCTACTTTGGCCGCCAATGGTCACCGCTGCCCACCTCCGGTCACCATCACCAACCACCACCCTCCGCCGCCGCCGGCCGTCGACCTCCGCCACAATGCGTGTACGAGTCAATTAGTATTGAAGTCTTTTAACTTAACTCGGCAAGATAAACCAGAATCGAGTACGAGTCAGCGTCGAAACCTGCCGGAGCACCTCCCTTCCCGAGCTCCGATTACGCCCCCTACGCCTTTAGAAGCGGCAGCCCGTGCGAGGAGAGCTACAGCTTCGGCGACGGAGGTGGCGAGCAGCAGTTTGAGGGGACGACGATGGTAGGAAGCAGGCAACGGTCAACAGTGGCGAGCAGATGTCGCAGGTGGCCGATTATAATAAAAAATTATTTTATAAAGAAAAAATTTAAATTTTTTCAGAAAAATTCAATTGCATGTTTTAGCAATATAATTTTTCTTAATAAATTATAAGAAATAAATATTTCATAATTTAGCTAAATATATAAGTATTTAAGTAATATGGGTCGGGTCGGGTATGGGTCGGGTATGGGTTGGGTCGGGTATGGGTCACTAAATTTGCATTGGATGAATATGGGTCAAAACGGGTTAAATGGGTCAATATGGGTCGGACCATATTCGACCCGACCTATACCCGACCCGACCCACCCATTTGACGCCTCTAGTTACGGGAAGTGCGAAAACAAAATATTTTCCTAGATTACTAACAAAACTCACCGGGGTCAATGGCAATAAAATTACACTTTTCTACGGGGAGTAAGAAAAATCAACCTCAATTCAACTACTCCTTTGACTTTTTATTTATTTATTTATTTATTTATTTATTTTTATTTTTTTCATTTTTAACGTTTGGTTACCTCGGCGACCATCTGATTGAGAGCAGTAGCTAACACATCCCAAACGGAGCAAAACTCTATGTTTGAAAAGTCGTCGCTTCGTCGACCCTGGATGGTCAAAACCATACGCCCTCCCACCACCAACTCATGCCCGCGGCACTCCAAGAACTTCGAGAAGTCCCTCTGGAATTGCTCGTAGTATGCCCTAATCACCCTTGGAGGGCTCGATCTGTGAATATATATGTTGCCTTTGTTTCCTTCTAATCCTCTTGGGACCTGATAGAACAGAGAGAGAGAGAGAGAGAGAGAGAGAGAGAGAGAGAGAGAGAGAGAGAGAGAGAGAGAGAGAGATTGCTTCCCAAAAGAAACTGTGGGCAAAAAAATTACCTGAGACAACCAGTGGAGGCTGTACGAAGAATGAATGAGGTGCAGGCTCTCGCGAGCGAACAATCTCCCATAGAACGAACCAGGAACGCCGTTGAAGAAGCATGCCAACGTCGCTGACGCTCGGTACTTGCTCTTCATTTGCTCGCTCATATTCTCGTGGAATCTCGGCAAGAAGCTACTGAAGATGGTGTTGAAGTCGTTCCCCGGGAGATCGTTCAAGAACACTTGGAACTCTGGCAGCTCGTGCTTCTTCGCATTGCAGAGATCGATGGCGGTGCTAATGATCTCGAACACGGTGAAGAGAGTGTTAGGGCCGCAGGAGCAGCCCAAGTCCGCGATGGCGAGGCTTGCCGGGAAGATGGCGTCTGCGGTGGAGAAGAGAGCCGTGATGGCTGCCTCCCTCATGGGTTTCGTCATCAACATCACCTTTCCCTACAAAAAAGAGAAAAGAGAGCATTGACTCAATATAAACACTTACGTTTTCTTTATTTTATAAAAGCTTTTTACTTGTGTAGTAGAAAATATTCAGAGGACTTTTTTAAATAATATTTTGGTAATTTTTTAATTTTTTTATATTTTATATTTTCTCATTTCTTTTCTTTAGTTTTGTTACTCCAAACCCTTAGGCCAGCCACAGGAGACGGAGGATGAGAGTCGAGCTCGTCGGCATCGAGCTCACTCAATCCTGGTGAGACCTTATTCGAGGCCGGCGAGGTCAGGCCTTCTCAATCTCAACAAGCTCGAGCATCGCTCAAAGCTGGTGATGTCGGCCCTCATTGAGGCTCGGTGATCGGTGGAGGAAGAAGGAAAAAGAGAACGACGGAAAAATAAAATAAAATAAAAATTAAAAAATGGTAAAGATTTTGACTCTTTTTAAAAAAGTAAAAAATAGTACCAGCTGGCGTCAACATCAGTAATTTTCGGTCAAAATTACAAGGAATGATTAAATTGGCAAATTATCAAAATATTTAGAACTCAATTGCCCGAACACCTTGGTAATAAAAAAAATGGCACATTTTCCTGACCCCCCAAAAAAAAAAAACCGACACATTTGAAAAGTTTATGATTGAATTGGAACAAGTGCAACAAGTCTAAGATTTTTTGGGTAATCTTCCCATATACCCTCTAGTGTACATTCTTCTAGAAAAATCTTGATAATTAAAGTACTAATCTACAAATTAGGGACATCATTCCAATTTTCTATCCATAAGATATGGTCTCATGGGGCATGGTATAAACTATAATGGTGTCTTTCACATGCAGAATTTCAAATCTTGGTAAATGAAAAAAAAAATATTTTGTCGTAAAATGAATTTTTTATATTTTGGTACATTATTATCACAAAACAGTGTGTAATAATCAACCTTTAAAGCTCTATATTTTCAGAGAAAAATATAGGAGACGTTTCTCCTATTTTCCAGTATTTGGAGAGGAAAATGATTTAGTCAATCAGAAAACTAGGTTTCTGACAAAAATAAAAAATAATAATCAGAAAACTAGGTTTTAAGATTAACCAAAACAACTTCCTAAATTGAAAATTGAAAGTCACTTTTCCAAAAAGTATAGAAGCTATGTCAACTTTTCTACTTTGGAGTAGGTTTAGCAAAGTAGCTTCTTCCATGAAGCAAGTCCAACTGGAATGACTCATCTTCCATGGAGTAAAACCCATCAATGGCGGCTCCTATCAGTCTTCTTCTTCTTCTTCCTCCTACTCTCTCTCTCTCTCTCTCTCTCTCTCTCTCTCTCTCTACTGAGTCAACTACTCTCTCCTACTCCTCCCACTCACCTCGTCATCCAACTAAAATCCCATACTCTCTCTCTCTCTCTCTCTCTCTCTCTCTCTCTCTCTCTCTCTCTCTCCGAATTGAACCCCGACTCCAACCTCCAAGCGGTCCTCCCTGTGGGAGCAAGCCTCATTGGGGCCTCCTCTATCTTCCTCTTCTTCACCTTCAGCCACCATAAGCAGAATCGTAGCCTTAATGTCCAAATCCACACCTGCTCGATCTCGACCTCGAAGGAGCGACATGTGCATCCCTCTCTATGTCTCTCTCCCATTTTGTTGAGCCCCATTATTTGTTCTACTCTTATTCATCATATTTTCTTTGATTTGCTCTCTATAGTTGGTTCTAGGGATATGGTTGGAGTTGGAAGATCAAAGTGGATTTGTGATGCTTGTATGTATAAGCCCCCCAACGGTTTAAATTTCTCAAAAGATATCTGACTTAGAAACATAGCGATTTTACTAAACTTTGTGAATTGGATACGCATAAATCCAGTTCACAACCATCAAGCGAAGAATGTAAATCAAGCAACCCAACAAAGTGCTCTAGAAAAGACAATCCAACGGCGGAAATTATTTTTAAAATCTTTTCCCTTTTTGGTTTTTTTTTTTCAAACATGAAAAGTAGTGTCGTTTTAGTGAAAAATGAATTCTTAAAAAAGTATTCTTCGATTCATCCTATTTTGCATAAACATCAATGTGCCCACAACAGAACAATGAGATATGTACCTGAAACATTGAGTTGTGAGCATAACTTGTTTCTCCCATCCCTCCATTCATGTGCAGTACTTGGTTGACTTCCATATCTCCCCTTCTCTCTCTCTCTCTCTCTCTCTCTCTCTCTCTCTCTCTCTCTCTCTCTCTAGTTGGCTTGCATTTTGATTGGGTTGAGGCTCTTCTATTTATAGATGCAAAATAGATCAAAGATTCATTTTTTTAACTCATATTTAGTAGGTTGAACAGTAGTTATACATTGAGAGAAGCAAAATGGAATTAGATGTGGTTTTAATGGGTCTGGACTTCACCCACCTGAAATCCTGCTACCATGGATATGACGTTCGTGGAGTCAGACAGTTTTTTCCCAGCACCCAATTCTTCCTTTCGGGGAGAGAGACAGGTTTAGAGGCCGAATTGGTGGGATTGTAGGGGTAGCGTCTTAGTGCAAAATGGTGATGGTGTTGAAAACACCAACGGTGGGTGGACAACTTGGGCAGAATGGGAAGGAAGTGACAGAGGCTGAACTAGGAATAGAAACAGGTTTGGACATAATCATGCTGGAACAGGAAGATAAATCAGGTGCTAAATCCTCTCTCTCTCTCTCTCTCTCTCCAGTACACGACCCATCTTTTGAGAATATCCTCGAGGTAAGTTCTCATGCCCTACCCTCTTCTCTTGATGATTCAAATGTTCCTGTTAGGTATGAGCTACCTTTCAGACATAATTGTTGGAAGCCCTTGAACTGGTACTCACAGATATGAAGGAAAGGAAATCCAAATATCCTATTGCAAATTATATATCAATGGAAAGATTATCTGGACTTCTTAAGAATTTTGTATACAATGTGTCTTCAATCCATATTCCTAGTGGATTACAAGAGGCCTAAGATGACCCAAGGTGGACTCAAGCAATGAAAGAAGAAATGGAGGCACTACAGAAGAGTGAAACTTGAAAGCTTGTGGCATTGCCTGAAGGAAAAAAAAGCAGTTAGGTGTAAATGGGTCTTCTCCGTTAAACACAAGGTGGATGGCTCGATTGAGAGATATAAGGCAATGCTTGTGGCAAAAGGGTATACCCAGACGTATGGAATAGATTTTCAAGAGACTTTCTCTCTGGTTACAAAGCTGAATACTGTTCGAGTTCTGTTATCTCTTGCCACAAATTTAGACCGGCCGCTGCACCAATATGATGTCAAAAATGCCTTTCTCCATGGTGATCTTGTAGAAGAAATTTATATGAATGTTCCTCCTAGATATAATGTTCCCTCACAATCGAGTGTTGTATGTAAACTACAACGCTCGTTATATGGATTAAAACAATCACCCGTGCTTAGTTTGGTCGGTTTAGGCTAGCTATGAAGAAATATGGCTATACTCAAAGTGATACAGACCATACATTGTTCTTAGAACGCCATCAAGGAAAGGTAACAACTTTAATAATTTATGTGGATGACATGATTATAACAGGGGATGACATAAAAGAGATCTCTAAACTCCAAGAGAGATTAGTAGCTGAATTTAAGATGAAAAATCTTGGGGGACTCAAATATTTTCTGGGTATTGAAGTGGCAAGATCAAAAGAAGTTATATTTCTTTCTTAGAGAAAATATGTATTAGATTTATTGTCAAAAGTGGGGAATGCTAGACTATAAACCGATGGATAGATTGGTTATTCAGAATCACAAGCTTGGAGCATATCCAAATCAGGCACTAATTGACAAGGGAGATATCAAAGGTTGGTGGTAAATTAATTTATCTATCTCATACTCATCCAGATATTGCATACGCTGTGAGCATAGTTAGTCAGTTTATGCATTCACCTAGTGAAGATCATATGAATGTTGTAGTTCGGATTCTTTGCTGCTCCGGGAAAAGAACTCTTGTTCTCAAAGAATAATCATCTTAATATTGAAGGCTATACATATGCAAATTGGGTTGAGAGTATTACCGATAGGAAAATAACTTCAGGCTAATTTACTTTTGTAGGAGGGAATCTAGTTACGTGGAAGAGCAAGAAACAAAAAATAGTAGCTTTATCGAGCGCCGAGGTCGAGCTCAGAGGAATGACTATAGGGCTCTGTGAGCTCCTTTGGATTAGGAGATTGATGATAGAAATTTTCTTTTCTCCTAAGTTTGAAATGAATTTGTTCTGAGATAATAAAGCATCTATTGACATGAAAACCGAGCTTCGAGCTTCACTGGCCTCGGTTCAGACCGAGAGCTCGACGGAGAGGTTCGTGCAATCGTCGACCCTTAAGGGGTTCAGGTAAGTCTCTAAACCTTCATTGGGTGCTGTGTGAACGACTAAAATTGAGTTTTGGTCGTAAAAAATTTTCTGCAAAAATCTTCGCCGATTCCCGGCGTGTTCTTGGCCATGAATATGATATATGTTAATGTGGGGGAGTATGGGGAGTTGAATGGTGCAAAACGAGCGAAAAATATGGAGTTTTGGGCTCGGTTCACGTTTTCCGGCGAAAATTCCGGTGACCTCGCCGGAACAATGACTGTTCCGGCGAGGCGCCAGTCGTCTTCTCTAGCAGGGGTGGTTCGATTAACGGGTCAAATGGCTGACGTGGCTTGCCACGTAAGCAGCCACGCCAGCTCGGTGGAGCTGACTCGGGTATTTAAAGAAAATCGGATTGGACGGCAGTGGGCATGCCACGTGTCGCGATTCGGTAATTTTTTGAAATTAAATAAATAATTTTATATTAATAAATGGATTTTCAAAAAATAATAAAATAAATTGATCCAATAGTTAGGGTAGCGCCACGTGGCGAGGTGAAGACCGACCGATGGGGGTTTATTTGTTGCAACTTTGGATAATCAGAAAATAAATAAAAAAATAAAAAAAATAATTTCAAAAAATCCAAAACGGTGTCGTTTTTAGACTGGCTTCCGACCCGTATGGTCTGGCCGGGCGCTTGAGAGGCACGGGCCAGGTTGACCCGGTTCGGAAAATATTTTTTAATAATTAATAAAAATAAAAAAATTTGAAAAAACTAGAAAAATTAATAAAAAATAGAAAAAATCATAAAAAATTCAGAAAATTGAAGAAATTCAGAAAATTCCCAAAAATTTCAAAAAATAGAAAATAATCACAATCAACTGGCCACGACCTATTTTGGGTCCTTCGAACCCCGATCCTTCTAAAAATGACGATTTTGCCATTTTGGCAAATCGTCTCCCAAAAAATTGGAGAAGTTCAGAAAATTCTAGAAATATTCCAAAAAATGGGAAATGGCCACAATCAACTGACCATGACATGTTTTGGGTTTTTCGACCCACGATCTTTTAAAAAATGACGATTTCGCCCTTTTGGCAAATCATCTCTCAAAATTGAAGAAAATCAGAAAATTTCAGAAAATCCCGAAAAATAGGAAATGACCACAGTCAATTGGTCAAGACCTATTTTGGGCATTTTGAATCCCTGAATCTTTCCAAAATGACGATTTTGCCCTTTTGGCAAATCGTCTCCCAAAAATTCCAAAAAAATTCTAGAAAATAGGAAATGGCCACAATTAACTGGTCATGTCCTATTTTGAGCGTCTTAATCCCCGAATCTTTCCAAAATGATGACTTTGCCCTTTTGACAAATCGTCTCCAAAAAATTCCAAAAAAATTTCAGAATATAGGAAATGACCACAATCAACTGGTCATGTCCTATTTCGGGCGTCTTAATCCCCGAGTCTTTTCAAAATGACGATTTTTCCCTTTTAGCAAATCTTCTCCCAAAAATTTCAAAAAAAATTCAGAAAATAGGAAATGGCCACAATCAACCGGCCATGTCCTATTTCAGGCGTCTTAATCCTCGACTCATTTTGCCCTTTTGGCAAATCGTCTAACAAAAATTCCATTTTTTTTTTTCAGAAAATAGGAAATGACCACAATCAACTGGCCATGTCCTATTTCAGGCGTCTTAGGGCGAGCATGGCAACACTTCTGCTTCAGAAATACCACAAGAAGTAGAAGTCGATTTTTCAACTTCTTCATCAAAAGCTGATTCCCGATGAAAGAAAAGTGTTTGATAAAATATCTATTTCTGAAATTTCTATTTTTGAAATATTATTAACAAAATCTCCGGCGGCCAGCGACTGGCTGCGATTGGTGGCGGTTGACGGCTGCTGGCGGCGGACGATAGGAGACCGGCGGTGGTGATCAACCGGCGGCGGCGGGCGGTCGGGAGGCGCCGACCGGCGGGCGTTGGTCGGCTAAGACCGGTGTAGTTGAAGAAGTGATTTATGAAGCTAAAAAGCTACAATTTTTAGCTTCTCAAAGTTGGCTAAAAATCCAACCAGAAGTAGAAATCTCTTCTAGAAGTTGAAAATATCAATATTTTTACCAAACGGATTTCAGCTTCAGGAACACTTTTGAAGTGTCTTTACCAAACGGATTTCAGCTTCAGAAGCACTTCAGAAGCAGAAATTCTGCTTCTGAAGTGTTACCATGCGCACCCTTAATCCCCAAATCTTTTCACGATTTTTCCCTTTTGGCAAATTGTCTCCAAAAAATTTCAAAAAATTTCAAAAAATAGGAAATGGCCACAATCAACTGGCCATGTCCTATTTCGGGCGTCTTGATCCCCAAATCTTTCCAAAATGACGACTTTGCCCTTTTGGCAAATCGTCTCCCAAAAATTCAGAAAAATCTCAAAAAATAGAAAAGGTTCGCGACCAGCTGGTCATGGACTATTCTGTTTAACTTGACACCCGAACTTTAAAAAAATGACGATTTCGCCCTTCCGGCAAATCGTCCCCAAAACTCATTTTACCCCTGCTCCTTAATTCCATCTTCTCTAAGCCCTTAAGGCTGTACTAGAAGGCCATTGATTTGAATCAATGTGCATTGAATGATTCATTACTGCACTTGATTGGACTTTATTGATTGTGATTGATAGGACTAGTCTTCCAATCTACATGAAACCCCTGAATCAAACTTACCTCACCCAAAATCGCGCCTGCATGACATCTTAGTTAGGAAAATCACTCACGTTAGGTACCGAAAGGGCATTGGTAATAACACCAACGTAACTAAGTCCCCAAACCCAAAATCTCTAGTCCCGCAGAACTGATCGCTCTCTCCCAATCGATTAGTGAGGTTTTCGGTCCACCTTCTAAGAAGTACCGGTGGCAACTCCAAATGCAAGCACACATAGCACATGTCACCACCACCATACTAAGGTCGAAAGTCAATCGACTTTTACCGTCGCCAAATCCTAAAAATTACTCCCGTCGTGATTTTGTATGGGTCTGGGAGGGCCCGCGCCGAGAAAGCCCGCCATCAACATCTTAGAATGGGGGGGAGGGGATCGCCAATCCATTAGCCTGTTCGAAAGAAAAAGCGAGTGCGACAACTTTATGTTAAAAATTGATTATAAATGTCACATATTAATTTTGGCCGGAATATCTCTCCAAACGCACTTAAGTGATCATTTTTTTTTCCTCCGATTTGGCACTTAAGTGATTCGGCGGAAACTTTTGGCACTAATTTGGCAAAAAAGTGGTGTTCTTCTAAAAAAAATACAAAAGAAACTAAAAAAAAGTATTAAAGAAATGTCCACTCAATACCAATCATGTCACGTGGGACAACCGACATCTATGTTGGCGATTTTTGGCCAAAATTGGCTAGATGGATTCAGTTAGCACAAATTCAATTTAGAACTGAATTGACAACAATAAAAGGTTTAGGAGTTGACATCAATGTAATAGGCTAAGGAAATTGATACTTCAATTAGCTCTTTTGTTTTCCTGTCATAAATAAATCAGAAAACACCAAATTGAGAGAGAGAGAGAGAGAGAGAGAGAGAGAGAGATAGATGTGAGTGGGTGAATGGATATGCACATGGGCCAGAAAAATAAAATGCAGGTCGATCTTCACCCTTGTGGGCTCGTGTCGATATAGTCCGATCCGATTTTTTTTTTTGTTTTATCCCTAATTTGCAATAATAAAGAAAATATGCATATTTACCTAATTTGGCCCTATTTCTTTTTACAGAAAATAAAATAAAATATAGGATCGACAAAATTAGGTCTCATTACTTCCATCTCTCTCTTATTAGCTTGGGTTCAAATTGGTTTGAGACTCTTCTATAGATATGTCATGCGTTCTCGAGAAGGGAAGTAATATTATAATGCACATAGTGACACATGACGTGTCTATCTAGATCTGAAGATGGAAATTGTTTTTGCAACATCGTTAGGTTCTAATCAATAGTGGGATTATTATTTGGTAAACCTTAGGTGTCCACTCGCAGTCGACATGGAAGTGGGTCATAAATATGTAAAACGTGCGGGTGGCAGTTCTGGTTCTACACGAAAACGGAACTTAAAAAAGATAGGACAATTTAGTTATTGAAACCCTAACTAACTCTACACCATACGACTTGAGTTGTATCGGTAGCTGTGATGTATGGAGTTAGGTGATAGGGCGAGTTCACTTACCCGATTAAGGATAAGCTATCGGTTGAATTTACGTAGTAGGATAAAGGTGAGAAGCAATTACTAGGATAAGGTTGAGAAAGACTTCTCAATATTATACTTCGAGAAATGACGTCCAATTGAAATCAAATTTAGCACTAAACATTTCTTAAGATGAAAGTCTCAATTATACTATCACACAATCGTACCTTTTTGTTAAGTAATTTACGTGGATATTGCCAGTTATCTTACGAAGAGAGATTGAGTTGGTTTTTTTTTTTTTTTTTTTGGGATCTAGATCGCCTAACCTTTCCTCAGAAGGTTAGACCCATGCCCTTGGGATCTGGATCATCCGTTTTTTTTTACGGAAGACCCAGATCTCTTGTTTTTAGGGAGTAATTTTTTGAATATTATATATATATTTTTGTTAGTGCTAATCTGGGCCATCCATTCATAACATGGATGGCCCGAGTTTCAAGAGCAAGACCTAACTTTTTGAGGAAAGGTTAGGCGATCCCTTTTCGGAGGGGAGGAGGTGGGTGGGTGGTGTGGAACCCTAAATATTCGCTTCGGATTTCTCTCACATAGCATTTTTTATTTTAAACTTTTCAGACCTCCAAATTTCCTCCATTGGCGAGTTATAATTGTACAGTAGAGTAGATCTTTTCTAATTTGTTTGTTATGTCGATGATGGATGAAAAAGACACTTCGTATGATAATGTTCCTGTTCATGATTAGCTACCGGGAACTATGAGAAAGTATTTACAAACAGGCTTTTGAATTTCTCTCTTGGTTTTGTTTGTTTTCCGAAAAATATATAATTTGTAAATTATGTTTTTAGAAAAGAATCGCTTGTAGTGATGTCTACCTCTCTCTGCGTCGCGGATTAACCACTTACCTAACCTAGGTTACGTCCATCAACAACTGAGGATAAAAAAGGGACTGCTGAGTTTTTACCACCTCGCATTGTTCTTACAGCTTCAAGAAAATCTTGAGATTCGTATAATCCTTCAAATAGGTAGCTTTTTATAGACTGAAAAATGGTTTGGTTATTGAAAAGGCTAATGCTACTGCTAGCAAAACTCATATACTAAATGAATTCACACAATGATATTGCGAATTCCTTAAATAAGCCAATAGTTTGAATAAACACTTACAGTTTGCGATATTGTTTCTTAGTATCTATAACATTACTCTACTCAAAATTGCTAAAGCTAATCAAGGGCCTGTTTGTTTGAATTCTTAAAGTGGGTGTTGACTGTAGAGGTGGCAAATGGGTGGGTCGGGTCGGGTCGGGTCGAATATGGTCCGACCCATATTGACCCATATTTATTGACCCAAACCCGACCCGACCCGCGACTAATCCATACTCGACCCGACCCGTTTTGACTCATATTATCAAAATAAAATAATATTTTAAGAAAATAATATTACTAAAATACTTCCCGACCTCGGTCCCGGCCCAAGTCCCTGTCACGGCCCCGGCCCCAGGACCCGGCACTAGGACCACAGCCTCGGTCACGGCCCCGACCCCAGACATGGCCTCGGGAACCAGCCTCGGCCCCCGGCCCAGGCCCCAGCCCCGGCCCCGGTCCCGAGATCCGGCCCCGGGACCTGACTCCAGCCCAGGCCTCGGGACACGCCCCCGGCCCCGGACACAACCCCGGCCTTGGGACCCGGCCCCAGGACCCGGCCGCCGGCCCTGGTCACCGTCCCGACCCTGGACACGGCCTCGTGACCCGGCCGCCGGCCTCGACCCCGGGACCGGGCCCCGACCCCGTGACCCGGCCGTCGGCCCCGACCCCGGGACCCGGCCTCGGTCCCGGTCACGGCCCCGGACACGGCCTTGTGACCCGGCCCCGGTCACGGCCTCGACTCCGGACACGGCCTCGGGACCCGGCCCCGGCCCCGGCCTCGGGACCCGGCCAGGTCACGGCCCCGGCCTCGGACCCGGTCACGGCCTCGTCCCCGACTTTGTACCCGGCCCGCGGCCCCGGACCCGTCCTCGGCCCCGATCCCAGTCCCGGTCACGGCCCCGGGGCCCCGGCCTCGGGACCTGGCCCCCGCCCTGGCCTTGGGACCCGGCCCCGATCCCGGTCCTGGTCCCGGTCCCGGTCACGGCCTCGGCCCCGGTCCCGGCCCCGGTGCGGAGCCCCGAGACCCGGACCTGGCCCCGGCCCCGACCCCGACCCCGGGACCCGGCCGCGGTCACGGCCTCGAACCCGGCCCCGGGACTCGGCCCCGGCCCCTCCCCCTGGACCCGACCCCGACCTCGGTCCCGGTCACGACCTCGGCCCCGGTCCCGGCCTTTGTCTCTGCCCCAGCCCCGGGGCCTGACCTCGGCCTTGGGACCCGGCCCCGGTCACGGCCTCGGCCTCGACCCCTGTCACGGCCTTGGGACCCGACCCCGGTCATGGCCCAGGTCCCGGTCACGCCCCGGCCCCGGCCTCGGTCCCGGCCCCGGCACCCGATCTCAGGACCCGCCCTGGCCTTGGGACCCGATAGGGACCGAGTCCCGGTCTCGAGACTATTTATTACTTGTGGAAGGGTGTTGTCCTTATGAGTCAAAAGTGGGTCAATATGGGTAGAAAGTGGGTCAATATGGGTCGAAAGTGGGTCAATGTGGGTTGAAAATTGATTTAAGTATGACCCATTGTTAACTCATTTTTAGTGAACCTTTTACAAGTTAATGACCCATATTTTACAAATATGGGTCAAATATGGGTTTGTGACCCATATTGCCACCTCTAGTGTTGAGATAACTTTTCATCATTGTCCCATGTCATCCCTATATCCAACGTGTTACGAAATATTAGGGGCCGGGTCCTACTGCTGAATAACCCTATGCATTGTGTTATATAATACCATAGTGACTTGCTTCTTTTAGTTTATTTATTCCTCCAAGTTCTTAAATATAGATGGTTTCATTGACTTTTTTTTTTAATGTTTACATTCTCACTTGTTGGAGTAAAACCATTCATATGTTTCGTCGACTCTTTAATTAGCCTTTTATATATATTTATGTTTTCCTAGCACAACTAAATCAAGAAAACACCACATTCGCTCCATCAAACCTGTGGCATCCCAGGTCCCTCCTAGCCTCCAACTCTGATACCAAACCAAAGCCCAGCTGTCGTATCTCCCAATCTGAAAAATATTCCCACAATGTGGGTTAGCGCGACGACTAGCAAGAAAAACATTCAACCCCACCATAGGGGTCCTAAGACTCCCTAAAACCAACTAAAAAGGACAATCATATAATCAAGGCATCAAGAGTATGTAACAACATTAATTCAGATCATTAGGTAATAACAATTTAAAATAATGAGAATGCCAATATGATATGTAATGACGTGCTCTTCATTCATCTCACCATCGCCAAGTCAATTGACTTGCGACCCCTACTCCAGGGCATCCACGACGCATGGTACGACTCTCCCCCACACACAGCTCAGGATACACGAGTACGTACAAATCCCCGCACACAGCCCAAGGGTGTCACGACGCGTGGTACGACTCTACCCCGCACACAGCTCAGGGTCGTCAAGTCCGTACAAATCCCCGCACACAGCTCAGGGGCGTCAACTCAATTCAGTGCACTGAAGAGCAATATCTCCACATATCTCATCAAGTATCAATCCATGTACCATGTATGCTGGCCGAGAACATCACAGTTTTCAATCTCAATTCTTGCATGAAATTCCACAATGCAATGCCAACATAGTATCATCAATGTTCACATGAATGAGTACATGGAAATACAACATCAACAATCACAATCACAATCACGAGTGGCACCTATGGGCTTTACACGAGGTTCTTCAACATTCAAGTTAAAGATTAACTCATTGAGAATCATATACCTAAACCTCGAAGCATATATAAAACACAATTGACTTTATTAACTTGGATTCCAATCCTGTCTAGTCACAATTACCTGGACCGAACCTCATCAATTAGTTAAACCAATCCACTTCCTTTTCGTGCCCTCGGGTCAGTGAAAACTAGCCATTTAGATCACAATACTAACTCGAGTGATCATCAAATCCCTAGTTTGAGAACCCAACCAAGAGCCATCCAAATAAAGGCAATTCTTTGCTCTTCTTGAATCCATTGATTTAGGGCTTAAACTATAATCAAGCCATCATACCTCAGTTCTTAAGCACGGAATTTCAGCACTGTGTAGTTATGCGAGTCGTCCGTTTTAAATTAGCAAATGAGCTCCTAAAATAATCAAATTTCACCATATTCTACTTAAGACCTTGGGGAACATTGTGTCAAGAAATCTCGAATTGGTCCCATCTAGAAAAATTACAGTAATTCACGAACTCTAGAGGAAATATGACCTTCAGTAAACCAGTGGCAACGTCACATAAATAGCTCTATTTCGTGGGGTTAACCAGTTCATAAAAATCCCCAATTTTTATATGTTGTAATAAAAGATGTCCTATTAAACTTTCATGAAGGGAAGTTGATCCAATTCGTTCTCCTAAAATCGGTGTAAATTCATGAACTGATAGAGGTCTCGGCTAAACTCACTAGAAACAGGTTAAGCCCGTGTGGTTCTAAGGGAATTATAAATATCACCTCAAATCCAAAAATTCCGAAGTTAAATTATGTTATAGACAAGGATGTGACGAACAAGTTTCATGAAGGAAAGTTATTCATATTCTCATCACGTAGGGTTCAACAAAATTCACAACCTAGTAAGCGCAGTCTAGATCCGAATTCCACAGATTGGGTTTCTTGACCTAAAACCTGATCCAAACTCCTTAGCATGGCAACAACACAATGAACATCTATCCTATAGCAAGATTGAAGGAATCTCTTGCCTTTTCACTCGAAGGGAGTTGTCGGTGAAGTTCATTTCACTTCCGATCGACCGTTAGACCATCATCGGTCACTACTTCAAGTCGCCGTCCACCATGGGAGCTGTTCAGAGCCTCAAGAGCTGCTGGTTGCCGAGAGAAATGGAACGGAAATGAGGGAGAACAAAAGCTTCTTCCCAATCTCATGCACTCCCTTATATAGAGTTTAGGAAAACTTGAGAACCAAGTTGGGTGACACTTGTCTATTTGATTTTGACACTTGGCGGATATGCAAATATAGCCTCACGCATGTGTGCCACTTGTTGGCTATGAGATGCCATTTGTCTCACATGCAATTCTTGAATCGACACTTGGTGGACATGCAATCTAACCTCACGCATGTGCGCCACTTTCCATTGACTTCCTAGCATGCATGTTCAACCCTATCTTCTCATGCCACTTGTTGTTTAATCCTTGCATGCGCGCCACTTGTGGGGCATGCAACACTAAATCCTCCTCTTGGTCGCCACTTCATTGCCTTCACATGCCACTTGTGAGATGAATACACGCCCTTTTGTATGTGTGCCATTTGACCTAACTATCCTTGACACTTGTTTGTCATGCCCCGATGCCGAACTTGTCTTCAATTCCGTCCAGGTTCACTCTCACCCAAACTGAAACTTTTTCGTCCACTTCTCTGGTAATAGGACCTCATATTAGTGTTCTTCATCGTCTTACAGTCGCGTGGGAGAAAACGGGGCTCAATTCGGCCTCCAGACGACTTCGAACGAGCCGCTTTACTTTTGACGTGTGCTGAAAAACGGAAATACGGGCTCTCGGGTCGTGGTCATTTTTCATGTAAATCCACATTGTAATAAGGCCAATGAAGCTCCTACAAATGTCCTCTTGCATGTCTTAAGAAGCTCTTGATTTGACAATTCACCATCTCTAATTTGTGTTGAATGTGAGATTTAGCCGGCCGTCCATATATCGCCAATAAACTTCAAATGTCTCTCACATGTTACTTAAAATTTTGATCATGGCCATTTGTCCTAAATCCCATGATTTAGGGATCTCACTTTAGAATTCACACCACCTTGCTTTGTCCCTATTGGTTTGTTATCCATTGCAAGATCTTGATTTAACATCGAACTAATGATTGAACACATTCTCTTGTGCATTCCCTAGCTAGTTCGGCCAATAGACTTTCATGCATGATATGTAGTTCCGCCACTTGTCCTTATCCCTAATGGCTGACTATTGTCGCGACCTAAAAAAATTATTTCTAGGCTAATGGATTATCAGGTTAATTTTGACGACTAACCTAATACGGACTCTCCCAAGCCCTACCAAATCCCAACTTAAATTAATTGAAAATGATTTAGATTTGGAGTCGCCACTAATCATTTTTTGTAGGTTGATTAGAAACCTAAGTAAAACAGCGGGAGAACCATTTTACTTCTACGAACCAGAGATTGTGGATTCGGGGACTTGATTACACTAGTTAATTAAAACTAATGCCCTTTCGGTACCTTACTTCCATGTGAGATGTCCTAAATTAACGACTCAAATTGAATCAATTTTGAAGCTCAAATGAGATGTTTTCTTTTTTGGGATTTTCTTTTTTTTATGCAATGCATGAATGATATAAATGCAATGACATGCAACTATCTAAATGAATAGATGACATGCATGAATGACATGAAACTATCTAAACGCGCAAAACATGCAATTTAAGGTTGGGTTGCCCTTCATACAAAAATTAATTAATCAAATTTAAAACATGCAAATGACATGATATTTACGTACTATGTAATAGCATGCAACACAAAGAATTCAAACTGACATTATATGCCAATGAACATGCGACGTAGCAAGATATGGTATGCAATGCATGATTCTCGAAAAATATGATGAGGCATGGGTATGCAATTTTCGAAGATATAATGCACGAACATGACAATGCATGAGCATATTTTTTTGTCTTATTTTTTTATTATTTTCGACAATGAGAAAAATGCATGACACAAGATGTAGTTTAAAGATATGCAAGGGTATTTTGAAAATATGGAATGCGATGCAATGATACACGAAAATATGCCATGGATATGTTCTAAAATATGAGATATGCATGAGATATGTTAAAGATATGCATGGATGCGATTTTCTTGCTCTTTCCTTTTTGAAATTTTCGGGCATATTGAAGATTTTGTTATCTTGACTTAACTGCCTAAAGTTTTATGAGATAAGGCTTCTAGGAAACCTCATCTTCCTAAAAATTTTAGTTAGATAGAATTTCTAAGAAACCATATCTTACTAAAGTTTTTTAGGAATTTTCAGAATATGACAATTCAAGTCAAAATAACAATCCATCAACAAAGATAAGAAAAAACATTCGAGACCATATCTCCCTTTTAAAAATTGAGTATCCAGATTCTTAGAATTTTAGCTTTCTGAAAATAGCGAATCAGACCTAAGTGGCGATAGGTCAGATTGGTTAAATCCAAAATTTCTTGACAAAAATTAGGTTTTGAAGTTTTGATCAAAAAAGTCGTTCTTTAATTTCCAAAAAAAAAATCTGAATCTTCGCATTGATAACGGGACTAGAATCATGCAAAAAAAAAGCTTCACTTCAGACCAAACCGACGTACCAATAATGCGAGAGATAATTAACAAGAGCGACGGTCATCCATGATATGCAATATTCGGACATGAGAGGTACTAGTACACGTGCCATGCAGATCAGCAACGTGTCGTCATCAAAGCTCGCAGATGGCTGCTTCATTGAGGTCTGTTGGAGTCGTCGCCATATGCGGGCAGGAAACTTCGCAGCTTCACTGATCGTCGAACAGGGAAAGCCAAGCGATAGGGCCCTGTATTAAATGTCCGTGCAAATTACTTTAGTAGATAATCAAGACAAAACAATTAGAGACTCAAAGTGGAGCAATGAATCTGAAGCGTTTGATAGGATAATGATGATGGACGCTTGAAGGGGTGAACTTCTGAGAAGGAGATCCGCCAATGAGCCTCTTCAATTGTTCTTCACCGTTCTCCCTTTTCACATGTCCTCTCTCTATGATTTTTCTTTCTATACAACCCCCGAACGCCTGCACCTTCTTGAAGACCTCCAAGTTGTCTTCTTTCTCAATGTCGTGGACAAGAACTCCGAGAGGGACCTTCAATGTGGTCGTGTGTTTTTCAATGTCTGGCCTCCTCCCCTCAATGCCGATAAGAATTTTTGGTGGCCTCCTCGATGTGCCGTATCTTCAATTGAATTGGCCTCTTTATTCTGCCGTGTGTGTAAAATTTGGTGGCCTCCCAAAATCTTCCCATGATGTATGTATATATAGGCGCGAGGTTAGGGTTTCTTGCCCATATCTCTTTCCTATTTTAATTCAAAGCACATATTCTGATATTCCCGGTAATCTTTGATATTATCATATCAATTTGCTCATATCCTTTAACATTGGAGATATGATAATATCGAGATTAATCGCCCACAAACTAATATTTTAAATTTAAATAAAGTTAATTACTTCCGCCGCCGGTCCCAAAAAATGTAATGCATGCTAAAATGAATGTAAAAAAAGTGATTTAATTATTTTTTGTAGGAACTAAAATCAATTCCTGATTTTTATAAAAAATTAAATGACTAAAAATGGTAGTCAAAATTTAGGTGTCAACAGCTGCCCCTCTTTGAGTGGTGGCTCGCAGAGATTTCGCTCAAAGACTAAAATTGAAACCTAAATTTTGCAAATGCAAATGATGATGGTGAAATTTTTTTGTGGGAGTTTTAAATCCCATTTTCTGCTTCAAAAGGAAATGATGCATGAAATGCAATGCTATAGATAACATGTGTCAAAACTCCTCCTATCTCACATCAAAGAAGTTTGCACATGGATCGCCTATGAAAATACCTGTTTTACCAAATACCTCGTAAGCTAACGATTCCCTTAACCTCCAGTCTTCCAGTGGATGGCAGGATGCTAAGGTACTGGCCCATCTGTTGCGAGAAGTTTCCTTCTGACGCGAAGCGGCGCAAGATCTGTGTAGAGTTTGAAAATGTGCTCGAGTTATGGTTCGAGCTGGCCATTTGTCTCTCGGGAAGTGACCCTCGTGCACTATCAACCGTGAGTCGGTAATCTGTCTCTTGGAAAGTTGCCCTCGTGGACTTCGACCATGAGTCGGTAAGTTGTCTCTTAGGAAGTCACCCTCGTGGACTTCGACTATGAGCCGGTAATCTGTCTCTTGGGAAGTCGCCCTCGTGGACTTCAACCATGAGTCGGTAGGTTGTCTCTTAGGAAGTCACCCTTGTGGACTTCAACCATAAAATTGGCTCTCAGGAGATCACCCTTGTGGATCTCAACATGAGATGGTAAACTAGGAAGTCACCCTCTTGGACTTCAACTAGGGATAGACAAGTTTGCTATTGGGAAAATCACATTCGTGGACTTTAACCAAGTTCGTTGGTTGTCTCTTGCGACCTTCTTCGTATTAGTAGGTCTCTCCGTATCAAGGCAAGAGATGTATCATCTGAATTGGATCAGTATGAATACAAAATGGTGTGACGCCTGAAAAATTGTCAATGCGACCAGAAGAGGGATTACGACTAAGGTCGATTTAAAAAGGTTCGGAAAACTTACCTGAATTTTCTGAACAATGAGTAAGCGATGGGTAGGCTGACTGCATCATACCTGTCCATTCTCTTAAAAGGATGATGATATGCATAAAATCAATGCAAATGCAACATCATATGCTAAAAAAAATTTGTGAGCTTTTGCTTGCATTAAAAGCTTCACTGGGGAATTTGCCAACAAGGAAATCTGTCTGACCTTTCGGACAATTCTGATCGGCATTTGCTAGCAAGGCTCATTGATTTAATGACCTTCGAATGAATTTAGAGATCTGAAGAGGTAATTTGAACATCGGGATTGTGCTACCTGCCAGACCATGTCAGAGACAGCAAACATATATGCTGAAATATGTTCAACGATTTGATGCAAAATTATACTGTAAATGAAATAATGTTTCAACACATGGTTCATGCATAACTATTATGTCAAATTTGCATTACCAATTCTGCTTAGGGAGGTTATCACATTATGAAATACCTCGAATGGGGACTTCAGTCCGAAAGGGCTTTCTCTCACCCTCGAGAAAAGTTGTATATCCTGACTGCAGGATTCAAGAGAAATCACTCAATCTTACCATCATCGCAATCGACAAGGGTCCGAGTAATCTCGCAATTAGTACGACCGAGCCTATCTGGAGGTCTTAATCTGGACCGTAATATGGGCTTGGTCAATGGTTTTCAAATGGGACTCTTGTCGAGTCAAGGCTTATGAAATGTAATTCTTTATCATCAGCTTCGGGTTTACAAGTTAAGAACCCTGCAAAAATGAGAGAGAAATAATCTTGCTCGAACTTCTTCAAGCAATGCTTAAAATCATTTAACTCTACGTTAACTCAAGTGCCCTAATCAGAAGAGACTTTGAAGGGTTGTAATGTAGGTTAGGATAAGGGACTGAGGAAAGAAAGGCTCGTTTTGGCTCAGAATACATGTATGAGAAGAGTTTGATGTTGGTGATCATTGCTGCTTTGTCATAGATCTTAGCCTTCTAAAAATGTCTTCAAAGAATACCATCGTTGGTTAAGAGATGGTAGCCTTCTGCTGGGAATTGCACTTTGCAGATTGACTGAAGAGTGTCCTTTATAATTGGACTCCGTTGAGGATTTGCAAACACATGGAATTTACAAAATGACACTGAAAATTTAGAAGTACTGTACAATAATTCGAATGGGCATTGGCCTTGCTTTTGATAAGCACTTTGCTTTTTCCATGTCCCAAATTTTCTTTGAGTTCAACCCTTGCTTTTCTACTCCCGACTCCCATTTTCCTTCTTTTTCTGAGAGAAAACTTGTGTTGTTTTTTTTTTTTTCGATTTTTTCGAGAGAATTTTTGTTTTTTTTTTCGAAGAGAGCTTTTCGACATCTCTCTTCTTTCTTTTTTTTCCCTTCTTTTTTTTTTGGGAGTGGGCCCTTTTTTTTAGGCTGAATTTGCTTGTTTTTTTTTGTTCCAATACCATGATCTTGAACAAGAATAAGCATCACAAAAGACGAGTTTATTCAGAAGTTCTCCGTTGACCCGATTCTTCTTCGGTTCTGCTCCTTGGAAAAATGCCATCATCGCCATTGGAATGAGTAAATGATCAACAATCGGGGTTTAAGAAATGAATTAGCAGGCTCAAGTGGGCTATGCAAAGGATATAGTGTGTATGATAGAGAAATGAATGCTCTTTGTCATCCTAAGGCACTTGAATTAAAGTTTGAGCATAAATGTAAAGAAACACCCGAAGATTGACGTTAGTCTGAGCAAAAGAATTTCTAACCATTTACCTCGTGTTGCTGCTGGAATTATCTCGTTCTGCCCAATATGGGATGGTTCTTGACAGGGATAAGAAATGGAATCGCCGCTCAAAAGGGTTAACAATGGTCACTTGTAGTGTTTGGGATAGAGAAGTGAATGCCTCTGTCATTTCGGCTATCGTACCTTTTGCGAGAAAACCCTTTGCCTTGTGAGTGCGGAATAATACCATTCAACTAACTGGGGGTTAAAAATTTGGGACATGTATGGAAATAGTTTGCCTTTCATCATCTTGTGATGCCCCAATCTATACATTCGATGCATCATATATAACTTATGCTCCCTAGTCAGAGTTGGTAAATTAAACATGAAAAACAATTATGCATACATCAGGCAATGTGGAGCAATTTTCAAGTATGTGAACGTGGCAACTTCAAGCATTATATCATATTTCATGAAAATCCCCTGCGTTTGCTAAAAAATCAGACATTGCAAGAACATGTTAATTGCCCGAGAACATGTAAGTGGATCGAATAAGGTCAGGGAATCTAACACTCGAGTTGAGGATTGTCTCATTTTCGTCTTTGGCCCCGGAGCGAGGAACACATGCATGAAGGAGTCGAGCAAAACCTGAGATGCTTTGGTTGCCCCTGTTCAATAATGATGACCGTCATGGTCGGTCGTATGTTCCTACAAAAAGAAAGTTACACCCTTAAAATAATGTGAAATAGAGAGATGTACTCCCTTTTCCAAGTCGGGGTCTGCTTGACCCCATTTTCAATCAGGATGGGTACGAGTATAGCTATCGCTAAGATATGAGATTGCCCCAAGCATGGCCAGTGCTGGGAATTCGATTTCGAGCAATGGCATATGACTTGTTTCCACGTTTAATTCTGCATGGGAAAGAATTCATGAATAAGAACCTCAAGAAAATGAAATGAACAAAAGTTCGGGATGTTCTTGATTGTCGATCTGCTTCAGGACATGTTTCTTAGCCTAGCACCTGCAAGAAGGAAAATAGACAGTCATTTCCAATAATAATCAGGCAAAGTGAGAGATACTCCCTTTTGAAATCAAGTGACTTTGGTCTTGCCCCATCCTTTGACATGGCATGATTAATGGATCAGTCGAGGTTGAGGCATGGATCGGCATCGCTTGATTGATGGAATAATGTTTAAGCTAGCTGATGTGATGCAATTGATGAATCGATCAAGGGATTTGCGGAGGATTGCCCCAAGGATTTTCATTGGGCTGATGCAGGGTCAGAGTTAAGAATCTGCCCCCTGCCCCTGAATTAACTTTTGAACTCTCCAATGGATCATCAACCATGGCTTCAACAGACCGCTCCGGGGATTCAAGTGCCATGCCAGGCTCCTCCTCTGGTGCTTCATCAATCGGCATGGGATCCTCAGATATAGCTGCAATAATAAGATCATTGAACCAACCAGAGAGATCCAGAAACCCATTATCAACTCCATCTTCGTCCAGAAGTTCATTGATTCTTTCACTTGTAATGACTGCAACCTCATATTGACCAGTCATTCTCCTTGCTCCAAATCGAATGTTATGGGAGTGTGAAGAATTCATGACATATCACCTTAAAGGAATGATCACACAAAAATTAGTATAATGGGCTGGAATAGTGAGCCGGTCCATGACAACCCTCTAGACTTGACGAACAAAACAAGTATGAGCAGAGAACTGAGTCAGGAAAATTTTCAGTTTCGTCGACCTTTACGGTAAAATTCGTCATAATTCACACGTTGATCGAATAATTTCCAAATTTTACAAGCTGATACGGGACATAATGAAGAAAAATTTTCGTGTTAGGACTTTAGGTCGAAAATGGACCAATAAATACAGTTTATTACATATTTGGGAAATTTTTATTCAAAAAACTGTTTCGACCGGTCTTTGTTAAATGAACGAAGGACCTCCTTAAAATGTGAATTAAAATCTGTAATTTTTCAGGTTATTAGATAAAACCTTAAATTAAAAGTTTCATGTTCGGTGGTTCAGCAGAGGAGGTGATTTAAAAATAGTAATCCGCAGGACAAAGTGAGCATTTAGAAACTGCAGTAATTCCAGCTTACACTGCCCTCAATGAAAATTCGTAATTAAATGGAAAATACTATGGATCATTCTCAAAATTTTACAGAGGATAGCCCAAGATGTTATGAACATTTTTCATTTAGACATTAGAGTTCAAGAATGACTGGAAGAAGCTCTAAAAAATCAAACCGTAGAAATTGTTTGCCTAAAAACAGTCATGGACCGACCCAAAAATATAAGTAAACAGGAGGAAAAGATTGAAGAGAATACCGCCTTTTGGGACGTCTGAAATGACCAATCACATAGACATGCAGATGAAATGTGACGTGAGGTTCGATTTCTATCTATCAAAGCTTAACAAAGGTAGAGCCCCAAGGATACCCAGATTGAACCACCCTGGTTTGTGATTGAATCAGGATCCCCGTAGACATCCGGCTCAGCCAAGTATCGACCCGTATCACATGGCGAATGACAGGGGTGATGAATCATGGCACCGATTTGAAAGAGTTCGGGACTTGAAGAGGGAGACTCAAGCCAAATGGTGATGGCCAGAGTGTCCCTAATCAAATACCATCCTAAGCCTAGCCATTCAGGTCCAATGGCGGGTTGTGTGTGCTATGTGTAAATGCAAAAGAGTAGAGGACATGCACAAGAGTTTATATCAAAACAACGCTTCAATATAACCTCCAAAACATACATTCCTACTCCAGCCTGCAAGAAAAGGTTAGCAAGCACTTCGCCCCCTTATCACTCCAAATCTGCAAAAACAGTTAACACATTAATGGTAAGATTCAACCAAGATCACCAAAAGTGAGACATCCATGGAATTTTCATCAGGCCTAAGTCCACTAAAGCTTTTAATTTTCCGAAAAATTCATTTGAACCAGTTAAGTCTTAAATTTTTTCGAAAAATCAAATGTTCGGTCCCCAGCGGAGTCGCCAAGCTGTCGCGACCTAAAAGAATTATTTCTAGGCTAATGGATTATCAGGTTAATTTTGACGACTAACCTAATACGGACTCTCCCAAGCCCTACCAAATCGCAACTTAAATTAATTGAAAATGATTTAGATTTGGAGTCGCCACTAATCATTTTTGGTAGGTTGATTAGAAACCTAAATAAAACAGCGGGAGAACCATTTTACTTCTACGAACCAGAGATTGTGGATTCGGGGACTTGATTACGCTAGTTAATTAAAACTAATGCCCTTTCGGTACCTTACTTCCATGTGAGATGTCCTAAATTAACGACTCAAATTGAATCAATTTTGAAGCTCAAATGAGATGTTTTCTTTTTTTGGGATTTTCTTTTTTTTATGCAATGCATGAATGATATAAATGCAATGACATGCAACTATCTAAATGAATAGATGACATGCATGAATGACATGAAACTATCTAAACGCGCAAAACATGCAATTTAAGGTTGGGTTGCCCTTCATACAAAAATTAATTAATCAAATTTAAAACATGCAAATGACATGATATTTACGTACTATGTAATAGCATGCAACACAAAGAATTCAAACTGACATTATATGCCAATGAACATGCGACGTAGCAAGATATGGTATGCAATGCATGATTCTCGAAAAATATGATGAGGCATGGGTATGCAATTTTCGAAGATATAATGCACGAACATGACAATGCATGAGCATATTTTTTTGTCTTATTTTTTTATTATTTTCGACAATGAGAAAAATGCATGACACAAGATGTAGTTTAAAGATATGCAAGGGTATTTTGAAAATATGGAATGCGATGCAATGATACATGAAAATATGCCATGGATATGTTCTAAAATATGAGATATGCATGAGATATGTTAAAGATATGCATGGATGCGATTTTCTTGCTCTTTCCTTTTTGAAATTTTCGGGCATATTGAAGATTTTGTTATCTTGACTTAACTGCCTAAAGTTTTATGAGATAAGGCTTCTAGGAAACCTCATCTTCCTAAAAATTTTAATTAGATAGAATTTCTAAGAAACCATATCTTACTAAAGTTTTTTAAGAATTTTCAGAATATGACAATTCAAGTCAAAATAACAATCCATCAACAAAGATAAGAAAAAACATTCGAGACCATATCTCCCTTTTAAAAATTGAGTATCCAGATTCTTAGAATTTTAGCTTTCTGAAAATAGCGAATCAGACCTAAGTGGCGATAGGTCAGATTGGTTAAATCCAAAATTTCTTGACAAAAATTAGGTTTTTAAGTTTTGATCAAAAAAGTCGTTCTTGAATTTCCAAAAAAATATCTGAATCTTCGCATTGATAACGGGACTAGAATCATGCAAAAAAAAAGCTTCACTTCGGACCAAACCGACGTACCAATAATGCGAGAGATAATTAACAAGAGCTACGGTCATTCATGATATGCAATATTCGGCCATGAGAGGTACTAGTACACGTGCCATGCATATCAGCAACGTGTCGTCATCAAAGCTCGCTGATGGCTGGTTCATTGAGGTCTGTTGGAGTCGTCGCCATATGCGGGCAGGAAACTTCGCAGCTTCACTGATCGTCGAACAGGGAAAGCCAAGCGATAGGGCCCTGTATTAAATGTCCGTGCAAATTTCTTTAGTAGATAATCAAGACAAAACAATTAGAGACTCAAAGTGGAGCAATGAATCTGAAGCGTTTGATAGGATAATGATGATGGACGCTTGAAGGGGTGAACTTCTGAGAAGGAGATCCGCCAATGAGCCTCTTCAATTGTTCTTCACCGTTCTCCCTTTTCACATGTCCTCTCTCTATGATTTTTCTTTCTATGCAACCCCCGAACGCCTGCACCTTCTTGAAGACCTCCAAGTTGTCTTCTTTTTCAATGTCGTGGACAAGAACTCCGAGAGGGACCTTCAATGTGGTCGTGTGTTTTGCAATGTCTAGCCTCCTCCCCTCAATGCCGATAAGAATTTTTGGTGGCCTCCTCGATGTGCCGTATCTTCAATTAAATTGGCCTCTTTATTCTGCCGTGTGTGTAAAATTTGGTGGCCTCCCAAAATCTTCCCATGATGTATGTATATATAGGCGCGAGGTTAGGGTTTCTTGCCCATATCTCTTTCCTATTTTAATTCAAAGCACATATTCTGATATTCCCGGTAATCTTTGATATTATCATATCAATTTGCTCATATCCTTTAACATTGGAGATATGATAATATCGAGATTAATCGCCCACAAACTAATATTTTAAATTTAAATAAAGTTAATTACTTCCGCCGCCGGTCCCAAAAAATGTAATGCATGCGAAAATGAATGTAAAAAAAGTGATTTAATTATTTTTTGTAGGAACTAAAATCAATTCCTGATTTTTGTGAAAAATTAAATGACTAAAAATGGTAGTCAAAATTTAGGTGTCAACAGCTGCCCCTCTTTGAGTGGTGGCTCGCAGAGATTTCGCTCAAAGACTAAAATTGGAACCTAAATTTTGCAAATGCAAATGATGATGGTGAAATTTTTTTGTGGGAGTTTTAAATCCCATTTTCTGCTTCAAAAGGAAATGATGCATGAAATGCAATGCTATAGATAACATGTGTCAAAACTCCTCCTATCTCACATCAAAGAAGTTTGCACATGGATCGCCTATGAAAATACCTGTTTTACCAAATACCTCGTAAGCTAACGATTCCCTTAACCTCCAGTCTTCCAGTGGATGGCAGGATGCTAAGGTACTGGCCCATCTGTTGCGAGAAGTTTCCTTCTGACGTGAAACGGCGCAAGATCTGTGCAGAGTTTGAAAATGTGCTCGAGTTATGGTTCGAGCTGGCCATTTGTCTCTCGGGAAGTGACCCTCGTGCACTATCAACCGTGAGTCGGTAATCTGTCTCTTGGAAAGTCGCCCTCGTGGACTTCGACCATGAGTCGGTAAGTTGTCTCTTAGGAAGTCACCCTCGTGGACTTCGACTATGAGCCAGTAATCTGTCTCTTGGGAAGTCGCCCTCGTGGACTTCAACCATGAGTCGGTAGGTTGTCTCTTAGGAAGTCACCCTTGTGGACTTCAACCATAAAATTGGCTCTCAAGAGATCACCCTTGTGGATCTCAACATGAGATGGTAAACTAGGAAGTCACCCTCTTGGACTTCAACTAGGGATAGACAAGTTTGCTATTGGGAAAATCACATTCGTGGACTTTAACCAAGTTCGTTGGTTGTCTCTTGCGACCTTCTTCGTATTAGTAGGTCTCTCCGTATCAAGGCAAGAGATGTATCATCTGAATTGGATCAGTATGAATACAAAATGGTGTGACGCCTGAAAAATTGTCAATGCGACCAGAAGAGGGATTACGACTAAGGTCGATTTAAAAAGGTTCGGAAAACTTACCTGAATTTTCTGAACAATGAGTAAGCGATGGGTAGGCTGACTGCATCATACCTGTCCATTCTCTTAAAAGGATGATGATATGCATAAAATCAATGCAAATGCAACATCATATGCTAAAAAAAATTTGTGAGCTTTTGCTTGCATTAAAAGCTTCACTGGGGAATTTGCCAACAAGGAAATCTGTCTGACCTTTCGGACAATTCTGATCGGCATTTGCTAGCAAGGCTCATTGATTTAATGACCTTCGAATGAATTTAGAGATCTGAAGAGGTAATTTGAACATCGGGATTGTGCTACCTGCCAGACCATGTCAGAGACAGCAAACATATATGCTGAAATATGTTCAACGATTTGATGCAAAATTATACTGTAAATGAAATAATGTTTCAACACATGGTTCATGCATAACTATTCTGTCAAATTTGCATTACCAATTCTGCTTAGGGAGGTTATCACATTATGAAATACCTCGAATGAGGACTTCAGTCCGAAAGGGCTTTCTCTCACCCTCGAGAAAAGTTGTATATCCTGACTGCAGGATTCAAGAGAAATCACTCAATCTTACCATCATCGCAATCGACAAGGGTCCGAGTAATCTCGCAATTAGTACGACCGAGCCGATCTGGAGGTCTTAATCTGGACCGTAATATGGGCTTGGTCAATGGTTTTCAAATGGGACTCTTGTCGAGTCAAGGCTTATGAAATGTAATTCTTTATCATCAGCTTCGGGTTTACAAGTTAAGAACCCTGCAAAAATGAGAGAGAAATAATCTTGCTCGAACTTCTTCAAGCAATGCTTAAAATCATTTAACTCTACGTTAACTCAAGTGCCCTAATCAGAAGAGACTTTGAAGGGTTGTAATGTAGGTTAGGATAAGGGACTGAGGAATGAAAGGCTCGTTTTGGCTCAGAATACATGTATGAGAAGAGTTTGATGTTGGTGATCATTGCTGCTTTGTCATAGATCTTAGCCTTCTAAAAATGTCTTCAAAGAATACCATCGTTGGTTAAGAGATGGTAGCCTTCTGCTGGGAATTGCACTTTGCAGATTGACTGAAGAGTGTCCTTTATAATTGGACTCCGTTGAGGATTTGCAAACACATGGAATTTACAAAATGACACTGAAAATTTAGAAGTACTGTACAATAATTCGAATGGGCATTGGCCTTGCTTTTGATAAGCACTTTGCTTTTTCCATGTCCCAAATTTTCTTTGAGTTCAGCCCTTGCTTTTCTACTCCCGACTCCCATTTTCCTTCTTTTTCTGAGAGAAAACTTGTGTTGTTTTTTTTTTTTCGATTTTTTCGAGAGAATGTTTGTTTTTTTTTTCGAAGAGAGCTTTTCGACATCTCTCTTCTTTCTTTTTTTTCCCTTCTTTTTTTTTGGGAGTGGGCCCTTTTTTTTAGGCTGAATTTGCTTGTTTTTTTTTGTTACAATCCCATGATCTTGAACAAGAATAAGCATCACAAAAGACGAGTTTATTCAGAAGTTCTCTGTTGACCCGATTCTTCTTCGGTTCTGCTCCTTGGAAAAATGCCATCATCGCCATTGGAATGAGTAAATGATCAACAATCGGGGTTTAAGAAATGAATTAGCAGGCTCAAGTGGGCTATGCAAAGGATATAGTGTGTATGATAGAGAAATGAATGCTCTTTGTCATCCTAAGGCACTTGAATTAAAGTTTGAGCATAAATGTAAAGAAACACCCGAAGATTGACGTTAGTCTGAGCAAAAGAATTTCTAACCATTTACCTCGTGTTGCTGCTGGAATTATCTCGTTCTGCCCAATATGGGATGGTTCTTGACAGGGATAAGAAATGGAATCGCCGCTCAAAAGGGTTAACAATGGTCACTTGTAGTGTTTGGGATAGAGAAGTGAATGCCTCTGTCATTTCGGCTATCGTACCTTTTGCGAGAAAACCCTTTGCCTTGTGAGTGCGGAATAATACCATTCAACTAACTGGGGGTTAAAAATTTGGGACATGTATGGAAATAGTTTGCCTTTCATCATCTTGTGATGCCCCAATCTATACATTCGATGCATCATATATAACTTATGCTCCCTAGTCAGAGTTGGTAAATTAAACATGAAAAACAATTATGCATACATCAGGCAATGTGGAGCAATTTTCAAGTATGTGAACGTGGCAACTTCAAGCATTATATCATATTTCATGAAAATCCCCTGCGTTTGCTAAAAAATCAGACATTGCAAGAACATGTTAATTGCCCGAGAACATGTAAGTGGATCGAATAAGGTCAGGGAATCTAACACTCGAGTTGAGGATTGTCTCATTTTCGTCTTTGGCCCCGGAGCGAGGAACACATGCATGAAGGAGTCGAGCAAAACCTGAGATGCTTTGGTTGCCCCTGTTCAATAATGATGACCGTCATGGTCGGTCGTATGTTCCTACAAAAAGAAAGTTACACCCTTAAAATAATGTGAAATAGAGAGATGTACTCCCTTTTCCAAGTCGGGGTCTGCTTGACCCCATTTTCAATCAGGATGGGTACGAGTATAGCTATCGCTAAGATATGAGATTGCCCCAAGCATGGCCAGTGCTGGGAATTCGATTTCGAGCAATGGCATATGACTTGTTTCCACGTTTAATTCTGCATGGGAAAGAATTCATGAATAAGAACCTCAAGAAAATGAAATGAACAAAAGTTCGGGATGTTCTTGATTGTCGATCTGCTTCAGGACATGTTTCTTAGCCTAGCACCTGCAAGAAGGAAAATAGACAGTCATTTCCAATAATAATCAGGCAAAGTGAGAGATACTCCCTTTTGAAATCAAGTGACTTTGGTCTTGCCCCATCCTTTGACATGGCATGATTAATGGATCAGTCGAGGTTGAGGCATGGATCGGCATCGCTTGATTGATGGAATAATGTTTAAGCTAGCTGATGTGATGCAATTGATGAATCGATCAAGGGATTTGCGGAGGATTGCCCCAAGGATTTTCATTGGGCTGATGCAGGGTCAGAGTTAAGAATCTGCCCCCTGCCCCTGAATTAACTTTTGAACTCTCCAATGGATCATCAACCATGGCTTCAACAGACCGCTCCGGGGATTCAAGTGCCATGCCAGGCTCCTCCTCTGGTGCTTCATCAATCGGCATGGGATCCTCAGATATAGCTGCAATAATAAGATCATTGAACCAACCAGAGAGATCCAGAAACCCATTATCAACTCCATCTTCGTCCAGAAGTTCATTGATTCTTTCACTTGTAATGACTGCAACCTCATATTGACCAGTCATTCTCCTTGCTCCAAATCGAATGTTATGGGAGTGTGAAGAATTCATGACATATCACCTTAAAGGAATGATCACACAAAAATTAGTATAATGGGCTGGAATAGTGAGCCGGTCCATGACAACCCTCTAGACTTGACGAACAAAACAAGTATGAGCAGAGAACTGAGTCAGGAAAATTTTCAGTTTCGTCGACCTTTACGGTAAAATTCGTCATAATTCACACGTTGATCGAATAATTTCCAAATTTTACAAGCTGATACGGGACATAATGAAGAAAAATTTTCGTGTTAGGACTTTAGGTCGAAAATGGACCAATAAATACAGTTTATTACATATTTGGGAAATTTTTATTCAAAAAACTGTTTCGACCGGTCTTTGTTAAATGAACGAAGGACCTCCTTAAAATGTGAATTAAAATCTGTAATTTTTCAGGTTATTAGATAAACCCTTAAATTACAAGTTTCATGTTCGGTGTTTCAGCAGAAGAGGTCATTTAAAAATAGTAATCCGCAGGACAAAGTGAGCATTTAAAAACTGCAGTAATTCCAGCTTACACTGCCCTCAATGAAAATTCGTAATTAAATGGAAAATACTATGGATCATTCTCAAAATTTTACAGAGGATAGCCCAAGATGTTATGAACATTTTTCATTTAGACATTAGAGTTCAAGAATGATTGGAAGAAGCTCTAAAAAATCAAACCGTAGAAATTGTTCGCCTAAAAACAGTCATGGACCGACCCAAAAATATAAGTAAACAGGAGGAAAAGATTGAAGAGAATACCGCCTTTTGGGACGTCTGAAATGACCCATCACATAGACATGCAGATGAAATGTGACGTGAGGTTCGATTTCTATCTATCAAAGCTTAACAAAGGTGGAGCCCCAAGGATACCCAGATTGAACCACCCTGGTTTGTGATTGAATCAGGATCCCAGTAGACATCCGGCTCAGCCAAGTATCGACCCGTATCACATGGCGAATGACAGGGGTGATGAATCATGGCACCGATTTGAAAGAGTTCGGGACTTGAAGAGTGAGACTCAAGCCAGATGGTGATGGCCAGAGTGTCCCTAATCAAATACCATCCTAAGCCTAGCCATTCAGGTCCAATGGCGGGTTGTGTGTGCTATGTGTAAATGCAAAAGAGTAGAGGACATGCACAAGAGTTTATATCCAAACAACGCTTCAATATAACCTCCAAAACATACATTCCTACTCCAGCCTGCAAGAAAAGGTTAGCAAGCACTTCGCCCCCTTATCACTCCAAATCTGCAAAAACAGTTAACACATTAATGGTAAGATTCAACCAAGATCACCAAAAGTGAGACATCCATGGAATTTTCATCAGGCCTAAGTCCACTAAAGCTTTTAATTTTCCGAAAAATTCATTTGAACCAGTTAAGTCTTAAATTTTTTCGAAAAATCAAATGTTCGGTCCCCAGCGGAGTCGCCAAGCTGTCGCGACCTAAAAGAATTATTTCTAGGCTAATGGATTATCAGGTTAATTTTGACGACTAACCTAATACGGACTCTCCCAAGCCCTACCAAATCGCAACTTAAATTAATTGAAAATGATTTAGATTTGGAGTCGCCACTAATCATTTTTGGTAGGTTGATTAGAAACCTAAGTAAAACAGCGGGAGAACCATTTTACTTCTACGAACCAGAGATTGTGGATTCGGGGACTTGATTACGCTAGTTAATTAAAACTAATGCCCTTTCGGTACCTTACTTCCATGTGAGATGTCCTAAATTAACGACTCAAATTGAATCAATTTTGAAGCTCAAATGAGATGTTTTCTTTTTTTGGGATTTTCTTTTTTTTATGCAATGCATGAATGATATAAATGCAATGACATGCAACTATCTAAATGAATAGATGACATGCATGAATGACATGAAACTATCTAAACGCGCAAAACATGCAATTTAAGGTTGGGTTGCCCTTCATACAAAAATTAATTAATCAAATTTAAAACATGCAAATGACATGATATTTACGTACTATGTAATAGCATGCAACACAAAGAATTCAAACTGACATTATATGCCAATGAACATGCGACGTAGCAAGATATGGTATGCAATGCATGATTCTCGAAAAATATGATGAGGCATGGGTATGCAATTTTCGAAGATATAATGCACGAACATGACAATGCATGAGCATATTTTTTTGTCTTATTTTTTATTATTTTCGACAATGAGAAAAATGCATGACACAAGATGTAGTTTAAAGATATGCAAGGGTATTTTGAAAATATGGAATGCGATGCAATGATACACGAAAATATGCCATGGATATGTTCTAAAATATGAGATATGCATGAGATATGTTAAAGATATGCATGGATGCGATTTTCTTGCTCTTTCCTTTTTGAAATTTTCGGGCATATTGAAGATTTTGTTATCTTGACTTAACTGCCTAAAGTTTTATGAGATAAGGCTTCTAGGAAACCTCATCTTCCTAAAAATTTTAATTAGATAGAATTTCTAAGAAACCATATCTTACTAAAGTTTTTTAAGAATTTTCAGAATATGACAATTCAAGTCAAAATAACAATCCATCAACAAAGATAAGAAAAAACATTCGAGACCATATCTCCCTTTTAAAAATTGAGTATCCAGATTCTTAGAATTTTAGCTTTCCGAAAATAGCGAATCAGACCTAAGTGGCGATAGGTCAGATTGGTTAAATCCAAAATTTCTTGACAAAAATTAGGTTTTGAAGTTTTGATCAAAAAAGTCGTTCTTGAATTTCCAAAAAAATATCTGAATCTTCGCATTGATAACGGGACTAGAATCATGCAAAAAAAAAGCTTCACTTCGGACCAAACCGACGTACCAATAATGCGAGAGATAATTAACAAGAGCTACGGTCATTCATGATATGCAATATTCGGCCATGAGAGGTACTAGTACACGTGCCATGCATATCAGCAACGTGTCGTCATCAAAGCTCGCTGATGGCTGGTTCATTGAGGTCTGTTGGAGTCGTCGCCATATGCGGGCAGGAAACTTCGCAGCTTCATTGATCGTCGAACAGGGAAAGCCAAGCGATAGGGCCCTGTATTAAATGTCCGTGCAAATTTCTTTAGTAGATAATCAAGACAAAACAATTAGAGACTCAAAGTGGAGCAATGAATCTGAAGCGTTTGATAGGATAATGATGATGGACGCTTGAAGGGGTGAACTTCTGAGAAAGAGATCCGCCAATGAGCCTCTTCAATTGTTCTTCACCGTTCTCCCTTTTCACATGTCCTCTCTCTATGATTTTTCTTTCTATGCAACCCCCGAACGCCTGCACCTTCTTGAAGACCTCCAAGTTGTCTTCTTTTTCAATGTCGTGGACAAGAACTCCGAGAGGGACCTTCAATGTGGTCGTGTGTTTTTCAATGTCTGGCCTCCTCCCCTCGACATGCACGGTTCGACGGAACCGCCGGTTCCGGTTCAGGAACCGGCGGTTCCGGTTCCTAAAAAAGCTGGAACCGGAACCGGCCCTTAAAGAGGCTGTTCCGGTTCCGGTTCGGAACCGGCGGTTCCGGTTCCGGTTCAAGGAACCGCCGGTTCCCGTCGGTTCAATTTGTCCATATATATTTTTTATAATTTATTTGCAATATGAACAATCAAATTGAAGGTAGTTGAGTGGTTTATGGTGCTTATTTCAACTAAAAGATCAAAGGTTCGAATCCCACTTCAAGCAATTATCATTTTCTCTATTTTTTTTTATTTTTTTTTAACGGGTCGGAACCGGCCCGGAACCGCCGGTTCCGGGCCGGTTCCGAAAAAAGAGGAACCGGAACCGGCCCGTGAAGGTCCGGTTCCGGTTCCGGTTCGGAACCGCGGACCCGGTCAACGGGCCGGTTCCGGGCCGGTCAACGGGCCGGTTCCGGGCCGGTTCCGGGTCCGGGTCCGGGTCCAATTTGGCCATGTCTATCCTCCCCTCAATGCCGATAAGAATTTTTGGTGGCCTCCTCGATGTGCCGTATCTTCAATTGAATTGGCCTCTTTATTCTGCCGTGTGTGTAAAATTTTGTGGCCTCCCAAAATCTTCCCATGATGTATGTATATATAGGCGCGAGGTTAGGGTTTCTTGCCCATATCTCTTTCCTATTTTAATTCAAAGCACATATTCTGATATTCCCGGTAATCTTTGATATTTTCATATCAATTTGCTCATATCCTTTAACATTGGAGATATGATAATATCGAGATTAATCGCCCACAAACTAATATTTTAAATTTAAATAAAGTTAATTACTTCCGCCGCCGGTCCCAAAAAATGTAATGCATGCTAAAATGAATGTAAAAAAAGTGATTTAATTATTTTTTGTAGGAACTAAAATCAATTCCTGATTTTTATGAAAAATTAAATGACTAAAAATGGTAGTCAAAATTTAGGTGTCAACAACTATATCTTGCAAGATCTTGATAGGACATTGGACCAATGATTGAGCTACGTTCTCTTGCTAGTTCCCTAGGTAATTTGGCCAATAGTCTTTCATGCACATGGAACAACTTCGCCACATGTTCCTACCCCCATTGGTCCGAAAATTCTTGGCCTCCAATCTTAAGGGAAAATCAATTATACTACCAAGCTCATATTAATCCTTATGAGCCCTTGATCAATCGGCCATTAATAAATTTCCTTGCTCTCCAAGTATAATCCAATGGTGGCAACGTTCCTCATATTCTCGGCCATGGTATAAATCCAATTAATTCCTCTAATTTCTCATCAATTCCCTCAATGACTAGTAGGTCATGTAAATCAGAATTTTCGTCCATGAAATGCTTCAAAGCACACGGCCATGTAATAATTCCAAGATAATTTTCTAATTTTCCAATCAACTTGACTTGATAATAATTTGGTCTTGGAACTTTGATTCTCGACCAATGTACCATAGTCCATGAGTACGAAATTCCTTAATCCATCTCATGACATCACGTCAATTTCCTTTGTTGGTATATTGGTCTCTTAATTCCGAATTCTTGCTCACAATATTCCTCAATGTTCACGGCTAAATTTCTTATAATATAACTTGAGCCGTGACAATCCAAAATCAACAAGTTCCTTAATAATTTCCTAATTCGTTTCCACATATGCCACCTTGATATATATTGGTCTCTTTGCTTAATCCAGTATAATGAGGTCTTAAATCCTTGTTCTTAAAGTCAACTCTCTAATCCCTTTCGGATATCCTTGATCATTCGGAATCTCACAAACGGGGGATGCCACAAAACCAATGCATCATATTTGACCAATAAATAAATAAATTTAAAACCAATGCATCATGGGGGTATGCCATAGAAAAATCTACGAAACACTATTCCAATATATATAGTCACACAGGCGAAACAACTTGACGCAGGAAGTAATAACTGGAAAAGCTTTCCAAAAGATATACTAAAATTTGATAGAATGAATCGTATATATTACATAGGGTGGATGCCCTTTATATAGATAGGACTCCTTGGGGAATTAGAGATAACATAAAATGACATAAAAGGAATCAAATCTAAACAGAATTGAAATCATATATTGTGATCAGATATACTAAAATCGAAAAACTGTCCAAAAACCTATCTGACTTCGAAATACAAAGAAACGACATCAATCATGGCAAAACCGTGAGTATTGATCAGCAGCCCGTGTTGACACCTAAATTTTGATTTTTAGAAAATTATTCATTTAAACATAAAATGAGAGTCATAATTCTCGCAAAAAATAATTCTCATGCATTGCATATTTAATTTTTTTCAGTCATGTCATTTGCATTTAGGGTTAGACGTGAGTCAATTGAGATTAAAATTGATAGGCAATTGGATCAGGCTTGAGGTGGAGAGTTTCAACAAAATGGGATGAGGTTGTGCCAAAAATTACTAAGCTATTTGGATCCTTTTCAAGCTCAATTTAACTCGTTCAAGTCCATTTAGTATATAAAGGCTTTTAATTTAATGTCAATTATTCGTAAAGCCTAATATGAGCCCGTGTGGTTTGACCAAACCCATAGTTATACACGTAAGTGCAGGGCTGGTGGGAGTCTTCATTTATATCAAATTCAAAAAAATCCTTAGGCTACGTTTGACAGTCAGGATATAAGTCAGGATAGGATAAAATTTATCATATCCTGTGTTTGGTTCCTACTCATGATATGATATAGTAGGATATAATGGTGATATAGCCTGTATATAATTATACTAGGGGGGAGATAGGATAAAGGTAAATATGATTTCTTTTGTTTATGGTACAAAAACTATTTTTCTGAATAAAAAAAATTATTATATAATAAAATTAAAATAATAATTACGTCTAAATATTTGAAATCTAATGTTAGAAAGAAAAATAAAAAATAAAATTTATTTTTTTATTTTTATTTTTTATAAATCATATTTATAATTTGATTTTTTTCTTCTTTATAATAAATAGTTTGCATATGTATACACACACATAGTATTTATATCATTAAATATTTTAAGTATAATAGTATAGTTTGTTATTTAATGAAAAAAATTTATTAAGAAATGATGGAAGTGACTCAAAATAATGATAAAAAGAGATTTATAATTTGAAAATAATAAAAATGAAGTAAAAGAAACTAGATTTTAAGTAAATATATTCAAATTTGAAAATAATTTTTGTAATTCTTGAAGAGAAGGAGTAATGAAATTTCTAAAAAAACTAGCATCTCCATCTCCGTCTTTTAGTTCAAGTGGAAGTTTCATGATTGCTTTGTAACTTTATAGTTTATTATAAAACTTCACGAAAATAGTGAGATAGTTGAAACTTACTCTCCTTCTTAGCTTTCTGATTCACATCAAAAGTCTAAGAAAAGCAGAAAGAGAGTTAAACCTCATTTTCCTCCATAATCTTGTGTTTCATATTGAGGTTTAACGAATGTCGCGAAAAAGGCAAAACTTTTCAGCAAAAGTTGAATGTTTATATTTTCTTTCTTTTACTAGATTCGACAGTGAATTACAAAAGATTCTTATATTTTTCGCTTATGTTTTTTCAAATTCATTTTACATTAATATATCGTATATACCAAACAATGAATATGATATGATATGAATATACTCGGCTCTATTACTGCGATTCATCAAACACATGATATGATATGACAAAATCCCTGGATTTCATATCATATCCTATCTAATCCTATCCTGACTAAAACTCTGGGCGACTAAACGCAGCCTTAGAGCTTTTAATTGCTTCAAAGCCAGAGATAAGGGTGTTTTATTTTATAAGGGATAACCAAAAAATTATTTTTCTGGTCGGACGAACCATAGCCTAGACTCTCTATAAATACGGCAGAAGAACACTAGAAGTGCCAATATTTGTGTACGGCGCTCACTTTAGTGCCAATTTTTATTTTCGAATCACTTAAGTGCCAATTTTTTTGAAAAACGTTTATTTCAGTGCCAAGGCTGACGTGGCTCGCCGGAAATCGTACGTGGCGCATACGTGGCTCGCCGGATATCCTTGTCAGCATTTAAAAAAGCCAAAAACTAATAAAAAATTCCACGTAATATACTAAAAATTGAAATTAAAAATAAAAATAGTTACAAAAAATAACTAAATAACAAAAAAGTAATAAAAAAAAACCCTCAAGATTTGGTTGAACCACTACTTCATTTGGGGGGCGACTGGCCATTACAGTAGCTGCTTGAAGCTCGCCGTCAGCGTGAAAGCGGGGTCGTCGCTAGCGGCCACCAAGCCCTCGGCTTCCGGAGGCTCCCCCGCCACTACCACCACTTCGTCGCCGCCTTCAACCACCAAGATGCCCGCCACGACCACGCCTTGTGATAGTTCCTCTTTTATCCCCCATCTCCACAAACCCTAATCGTCCCTGCACAGCGGGGGTCTCTCTCTCCATCCTCTGATCTCTCTATCTCTTCAATGGAAGAGGTTTTTTTGCTATCCTTGTGATAGTTCTTCCTTTGTCCCCCAATCTCCATGAACCCTAATCCCCTTTTGCCGTTACTTTCTATCGCACCCCTGCTTTCCTAAAAATTTCGGCCGGTGATGGTGAGAGGCAGCTGCAAGGGCTGTGAGCCCTTGCTGCTGTAAGTAATTTTTTTTTTTAATTTTAAGTTATTTTTATTTTTTTAAAAAAATTAACTTAATTGTTAGTTTAAAAATCCATGTGGCTTTGATGTGTACTGAATTTCAAAAGGATAATTGTCACGTGGACGCCATATGGACATAGAAATTAATAAAAAATGTATTGTTTGGCAGGAATTGACACTTAACTAATCATTTTTTTTTCTGGAATAAATATTAGCACTTTTAGTATTCTTCTGCCCTATAAATACCTTCATATTGTTCACGTCTTTTGGGGGGGGGGGGGGTTGGAATACTTTGAACGTCAAAATATAGAGAGAGTTGAAGGTCTCAAGCGAGAAAACGAGTCAAAGTCACGGTCCTTATTCCGGTGTCTGCGTATCCACCATCCGCCGCTCGTCCTCACATCCGCCATCTTTAGTGCTCCGTTGCGCATCGCAGAACGGCATTCGCCTTTTTTTGGTACAATGTCATAGCCTCGACGTCGCCACCAGTTCAATCTTGGAGTCATTCGATCCACCACCACCTGGATCAGCCCGCCACAGCCAATTCACAGCGAGGAATCATCCAGAACAGGCTGTTGTCTAGCCGCTGTTTTGCCCCTGTTCTGCTTGATTTAAGGTCAAGTTGGTCTCCTTTCTTGATCGATATTTAGTTGCTAATCTTCCTGTTGGTTGGTGTCGAGATTCGTCAAAGTTTCGGGTAAGAAAACGTCTGGAAGGGGGCTTTTCTTGGCAGAGCTCACAGCTCATGTGTGTGCAGAGTTTTCCGCTTAGAAAAGGTAAATTCTTCAACTTTTTAGTTGCAATTCGTGTTGGTTTATTTGGAAACTTGCGTGTATGTTCTAATAGTTTGATGAGCATATGTTGATTTGCCATTAAAATTGCAAAAATTTAGCCTTTTCTATCAAGTTTGTGCTAGGACCGAAAACTGGTTGATGGTGCGTAAAAATTCTGATCTCTGGAGCGCAATTTACTTTAGTCGTGGAATTGATTGGGAACACTTCGAAAGTTGAATGTCTTTAATTGGAAGAGCTTTTCTCTCATAGTTTAAATCATTCATCACTTTTCATGATCTGAATTAAAAGAAGACTAAATTTTTATGACTTGGAAATTCTCATCACATAAAATTCTATATGAGCCGAATTATAATATGCGTTAATATTTTTGAATGGAGGAAACTGTTTTACCATGAATTGTCTGCCAAATGCCTCTGGTTGTGGGTGAGAGTTAAATGGGACTAAACAAGAATTTGTCATGCATGAAAAGTGGGATTTTCGGCACTCACACCCCCATAACCGAAAATTGCATCTCAATGAATGATTTGTTTCTTGATAGTTATCTCTTCATGTGTTTGATTCCAGTTCATATGGTGTTTGTTCAATTTTATCTCATGAAATATGGATAATAACTGTAAAAAATGGGCAAAAAAAAAAAGAAAACAAAATAATAAACGCCCATTTGTTTCCCTTAAGCCCAGCCCCCTACATCTTTCTCCTTATTCTTTTTCTTCAGCACATCACGCACATCACGCCAACAACAGAAAAGAAGAAGAAGAAGAAGAAGAAGAAAGGAGAGAGGGGGTTACCTTGTTGCCTCGCCAAGTTATTCCCGCATCGATTAGCAACTGCCGGTAAGTGCTCGCGCCTCTCTTTCCTCCAATCGAAGTGATTTTCGGAGTTAGGGCTTAATTTCGGGTTTTGGTGGAATATAAGTCGATGGGTCTGATTTCTTGGTCGTTTAATCAGATTTTTTGCATAGAAATGAAACTTTAGGGTGTTATGAAGCCATATGATTCGACGGATCTTGATTTGAAGTTAGGGTTTGCCCAGAATAAGATTTTCAAATCTAGTGCGTGCAATAAACAGTACGCGACCAGAAATATTTTCTCCCATTTTTGCCAATTTTCGAATGGATTTTGGACAAGCTATGTTGGGATTCTTGTTGTATGTTAAAGAGATTTCTTTGAACTATAAGATTGTTTAAATCGAAACTCAGATGAGGGAGTTATGATCCGTTGAAATTTATCGTGCAAGTTGCACATAGCGAAAAACTTGTGTTTTTGCTATGAGCGAGTATTTTATTGGTGAGTAGGTGTTGTCTTAGTGACAAATAGGCCTTATTCAGTTGAGTCGTGTTCTAGGGTAGCTTATTACTCAGTTTTTTATACCGTTTTCAAACTTTTGATAGGGGTTCGAACGTGTCGATCTGAGTAACTTTTTTAGTTCGCTTTTGAAGTTATTAGGTAAGTGATACTATTTCTTCTTTGTGTTTATAAAGTGCATATTTTGAAAGAGATACTACTATATGTGTTATGGACTGAAACAAATAGCGTATTTGTTGCATAAAAATATGATCGAATCTTTACTGCTGTTTTTGTCTATTTGATATGATTTGAGCTGCTGGTTTTGGATTGACTGTGAGATATATTTTTGTTATGAGGATGATGTGGTTGTTGGATTTTGTGGTGCTCAAGATAGCTGTGAACCCGATTGAGGAGTTTGTGGGTATGCGCATACTAGTTAGGATATCCTTGTGGGTCGAGCCACCGGCATTGTAGGTGGAGACCTTGCCAAGGGAAATCTTGGTCGCCTTTTGCCACGGGCGTTATACGTGACCATTGTTAGACTCTTTAGCATAAGATTGGTCAGTGGATAGACCACTGACATGTGTTTTTGATGAGATTAGTAAATGGATAGACCATTTGATTGTGTTTTGACGAGATTGATCAATGGATTGGTCCATTGATAATTTTGCTTGAATTCGTGGTTTGAAACAAGTATTTTTGCTAGGAAACTATAATGTTAAGGTTTTATTTAACTCGTTTTGACTATAAAGATATGTTATGTTTCTACTTTGACTTAAACGAGTTATATTTTGATATTGAAATGTGCATAATGATTGTTCGATCCACTTAGAATAAATGTATTACTCACTGAGCCGTTTTAGCTCATTCCTTCCATTTGCCATGTCTTTCAGGTTCAGTGAGTCGCCAGTAGGACCTGAGCATAGTGCTAGCTAAAGAATTTTTTGGTAGGGGCCACTTGTTAGTAAATAGAAACAGTTATGTTGAGCTTTTCAGATAGCTCTTTGTTAGTTAAGTTTTTGGATCTTTTTGATGTTTATAGAAAGCTCTCACAGTGTACCAAGAGACCTTTTTATTATATATATGGAAGTACACATTTGTTAGCAGGCTGAGTTTGGTTTTGTGAAGGCTGTGTTTGAGAAAGGACGGCCGTGTCATGCCTTGCAATGGATTTGGGGTGTGACAATAACCATGTGGATTAGATGAGTTTAACTTGCCATGAACCCCGATTTCTATCTCTAACACGCGATCGTTTTTATCCGAATGCTATCTTATCTTATCTCTAACAACTTCACCTAAACCCATTTGATTAAAGATAAGATTTGAGTTCGTTTGGAAGTCTATCTAATTTTTGAGAATTATCTAAACAATTTTTCCGAATCCTTAAATATAATTTTCTCAAATCAAATTGGATAAGATCGCATCATGATTGAAAATCTCAAACATATCTTTAAATTCGGAAGTTAATTGAAATTCTTTATAATCTCAAGTGATAACTTTTCTGAATTTAAAAGATATGATCCTTTGTGCACAGGGGCTTATCCACTTTAAAATTTCGACACCTATCCCCAGTTGGCCGAAGATCACCTTAATTTTAATTCAAATATTTTTATAATCTACCTTGAGTATATAATACATGCTCCTTGTGCCTTGTCCCTCGAAATTTGTGCAATGTGATGACTATCTAACTTTACCCTCGAGGTACGACGTCATCCGCATATCAATTTATCTAACATTTCTCATAACTTTGGGACCGACTCGACAAATTTCAAAAATCACTAACTGACCCGACCCCTGATGACACCTAAATTTTGATTTTTAGAAATTCATCCATTTAAGGATAAAATGAGAGTTAATCATAATTTTCGCAAAATAAATTCTCAAGCATTGCATATTTATTTTTATATCATTTCATTCGCATTTAGTGTCAAAGATGAGTCCATCGATTTTAATTTTGACAGCGGTCGGACCAACTCATCTTGAGATTTTCGCCTATGGTTATAGGGTGTGGCGAAATTTGTTCACCATGATTTTGGACTCAATTCGATTTCAAATCAGCCCGTTTTTGCTCATTAAATTTTTTATGGCTTTTAATTAATTAATTGAAGCCTGATTTGAGTTCAAGATTGTGCAGTTAAGCCCATAAGGCAATGAAAGTCGGATAGCCCAATGACACCTCCATGGCTGAAGATATTCATCAGGATTATCCATAATAAGAATTTTTAATCCGACGGTCAACAATGAATCTTACCTTGACTAGGATTAGGGTTCCTTATTGCCTATAAATAGAGTTTTATGGTCTAGGGTTCGAGGAGGCCACTCACAATTTCAATAGACGGCTGATTTTGGGGCCACTTAATTCATACTCGGCCAAAGTCTGAGAGAGAGCTAAAGAGAGGGAGTCGTCAACAACGAGAAGGAGATTGACGGGCCAATCGAAGACTTTCTTCATGGGCACTCTCATTACTGCATCGTCCATCCACACATGATGCCAAAAGGGAGGACACCTTCTACATAATGAAGACACACACGTACAGAAACTACGAAGAAGGAAAAGCAGAAGAGTACAAATCATGATCCTCTTCTTTCGGACTTACCCTGCACGCAACAATCCTGCTATCTCCTTCGCGATCAGGACACCAAGCTGCTTCCTCACCGTTCCCACAGCCACGACACATCAGGAAGACCCCCACCGAGGGAAAGCGTTGGCAAGAGGAAAGACATGGATGAGTTTTTTTTATCTTTCTTTTTTCACAATTTGTCGTTCCTCCAATTTGTAGGTCTTGCTCTCAAGTTGTCATCCAATTCGGATGTCTATGGGTTTCCTGATGCTCAAGAAAGCTAGTGCAACGCGTGACATTCGTGGCAAGAGATGGAAAAGACAAATTTTTGGGTCAAAGCTAAGTCCAAGCAGTGGGTTGAGATCAAAGAGAGATAAAGCCTTCACTGCTAAAAGCTGATGTGAATGAAAAATTTTCAAGAGAGAATCAAGTTTTCTTGCTTACCAACCTTCTATCCCGAACAGCCTGTGTTCTGGCCGTTTCCCCGCTGATTGGTCTAGCACGTCCGCCTGTTATTCGAGCTGCTCTCCAATTTGTTTTAGTCATTGTTCAGCCCCGATTTGAGGTCGATGAGTCCATGTTTTGTCATTATTTAAATCTCTAATCTCTCTACTATTTGTTAGATCGTTTGGAGTGTTTTCATGACGAATCGACTCAAAAAGGGACTGTTTCGAGTGGTTTCCATCAAGTGCGCATGTTCTGGAAATTGAGCTCGAAAAGGTAATTTCTTTTCAACTCGTGATAACTAATCTATGCTCGTTTACTTGAAAACTTGCATTATTGTTCTTAGGTCTCCTTTGAACATGTTTGATTTGTGATTGAAGTTGCGAAAAATTCCTTTTCTACCAATTCATGCAAGGGCCGAAAGTTGCTATTTTCATGCATGTAAAATTCTGATTTTCGAAATAAAAATCAATTTGTTCGTGTGGTTGATTGAATGTCGTGATGTTCTTGCAAATTGATCAAATCTCATTGGAATTGTCCCTTTTCTCAAGTTGAACTTTGGTCAATAATTTTCAAAGTCAAATTGAATTGGTAAACAAATCAGATTTTTAAGCACATGAACTCGTACCTCCTTTGGCTGAATTACACATCATGGATAATCCTTGGTTTTAAATCCTACCTTGGAATGGATATTATCTTTTTATGTGATTATCTGTCGATATCTCATGTTGCGGATAAAGATGGTGCGAACTTGGATGGTATCTAATTTCTCTGGAATTATTTGCGTTGGATGATATCTGATATGTCATAGAAATCTGTGCTTTGAACTATTATCTTGCGATCATTGAAGTGGTTGATTGAACTTATCTTGTGATAGTACTTGAATGGTAGAGATGATGTCTGGTTCAATTGAATAACATTCGATTTTTTGTTGTGAGAATTATTTGAAATAATTTTTCCAAATTCTTAAAGATAAATTTCTTAAAACTGGATCATATTTTGGATGAGGAAAGGTGGACCTCAATCTCATATTTTCGGTCACCCCTTTATTTTTTTGAAAATTCGAATCAATTGACATCATTTTTATTTTTTTTTTATTTTTGTCGTGCTTGTTTGTTTTTGATTGTTTATAAAGTTTGCACTTTAATAAACAATATTGGCTATAACACATGCTCCCCAACTAGGCCTTGCCCTTTCGGAAAACGTACATTAAAGTCAACATATGACTTCGATCTCGAAGTACGATCGTGCCCGTACATGTGAATTAGACATCAAATCATCAATCTTGAGGAGCGGATTGCTAGTTCCTCAATAGAATTTCAAGGTTTGCCTTATGTATATAGAGATGACGGTTATTCTATAATATATTCACATGCTAACCCTAATCTCAGGGGATGTTGTGAATAAAATCGGATTTAAAGGTGTTTTATGGGCAATATTGTTTGTTTTTGTTCAAATTTTCCGTGTTTTCATGCTTAAATAAATTCCTGAAAAATCCCAAAAAAATTCCCATGCTTTTCTTAAGTTAGATCGAGTTTCTCTTGACTTTAGGATAGCTTTTATATTTCATTTTTCATAAATCCCAAAATAAACAAAAAAATACAAAAAATGTCATTTGCATTGCATAGCATATAATTTAGTTTGCATTGTCATGTTTTCCATGTCACACATATTTGCCACGTCATGCACTTTGCCACGTCATGCATTTTGCCACGTCATTATGCCATGTCATGCAACGTTGTCATGTCATATCATTTCACATGTCATATAGTTAGATTGCATTAGCATTTTCCATGTCACTCATATTTGCCACGTCATGCACTTTGCCACGTCATGCATTTTGCCACGTCATTATGTCATGTCATGCAACGTTGTCATGTCATATCATTTCACATGTCATATAGTTAGATTGCATTAGCATTTTCCATGTCACTCATATTTGCCACGTCATGCACTTTGCCACGTCATGCATTTTGCCACGTCATTATGCCATGTCATGCAACGTTGTCATGTCATATCATTTCACATGTCATATAGTTAGATTGCATTAGCATTTTCATTTAATAAAAGAAAATCCAAAAAAATTCAATTCATTTAACTAAGGATTTTTCATGGAAATTGGGTACCGAAAGGGCAGTAATTGAAAAGTTAATGTAACAAAGTCTCCGAACTCAATTTCTCTGGTTCGTAGAGATAAAATAGTTCTCCCGCTATTTTATATAGGTTTCTAATCAACCTACCGTAAATGATTAGTGGCGGCTCCGACTGAATTTTTTTTTTCATGAATAAACGTAAGTTGCGATTTGGTAGGACTTGGGAGGGTTCGAGTTAGGTTAGTTAATTTAACTGACCTAATAATCCATTAGCCTAATTTTAGGTTGCGACAACCCCTACCTTCTGACCCGACCCCCAAGGTACGAAGCGAATTCATAGGAAATTTTGGAATTTAAGGTGTATTATGCTCAAGGTCTATTATACTTTTATTTGATTCATTTTCATAAAAAACACAAAAAATCACAAAAATCATTGAAAATGCAAAAAAAAAAAAAAATCATCATATCACGGCTTTAGATGAATTCTTTCGGAAATTACATCCCAACCGAACTCTTAATATAAATTGGATTTTGACTAATCAATTTGTGTTAGTCGAGCTAATCCATCATAAAAACCGAAAATTCATTAAAAGTTATGACATCTCATTTGCTTGCCATATAGTTTAATTGTCACGCATTATTTTACCACGTCACAAATTCCATTTTGTGTCATCTAAAATTGAAATCATGTTTATTCGCATCAAAGTCAATTTTTCTCTAAAATCATTCATGCCTTCTTTTAGAAAAATAATAATAAATAAATCATCTTGCATGTCATTTAAAATTTTCGCATTTCATGCATATTACACGTCATTCATGCATTATTGTGTCATGTCGTCTAGGTTCATGCATTATCATGTCACATGTCATTTAGGTTAGAATTTGCATTTTTTTCTTGCATTAAAATTTGATTTTTATAAAGTCATCATGCATGGTTAATTTTCTAGTCTTATATCACATTTTATATCAAATAGTTGTACTTACATAGCATTCATTTAATCAAGAAAACCCAAAAGAATAATAAAAATAAACCGCACCTTAATTCTTTCAAGTGGAATCAATTGAATTGGCCCAATCAAGAGAATTTTTCACATGAATGGTACCGAAAGGGTGTTAATTGAAAAAATAATATAATCAAGTCCCGAACCTAAATCTCTGATTAGCAGAAAATAAAGTACTCTCCCGTACTTTATTTGGGTATCTAATCTACCTACCAAAAAAGTGGCGGCTCCTAAATAAGAAAAATCATTCAAACTTAAGTTGCGAATTGTAGAGCTTGGGAGAGCTTGGGCTAGGTTAGTTAATTCATTTAATTAATCTGGTAATCCATACACCCGAAATTCAAACCGAATTTTAGGTCGCTACAGCCCGTTTCCATGCAACCGACCAAATTTGAACGCAATCCAAGCTTCCTAGACCCAAGCACAAATCAGCGGTGAAATCGCCCTAATTTCTGACGATCGTGTTTTTCTAGGAAATTACACGCTAGTCGTTCTACATCAGAGCCACAACTTCTTCAAACTATAGTAATTAAGCGCACTCGACAAATTCCAACTCAATTATAATGTACATATATCCGTACTTGAATCTATTGGACAACTTTTAATATCTATCTAGGCGATCTTCTTCAGTGAAATGACGACATTGACGAACGCGGGATTTTCCTTCGACATGTGAGCGGCAAGTTGAGCCCTGTACCTCCTGAACGTCTCGTCCATGATCTCATCACCAAATTGATCGACGAGCAAGGGCTCGGCGACGGCTCTCATGCACTTGGCCAAATTGTATCCCCCATCCTCCGAGACGATCTTAGGATCGAAATCCGAGTCAAATTCACTCCAATTCACTTCGGATACCTCCAAGCGATCAATTGAGAACGAGCCTTGCTTCTGGACCTCCAATCGTACTTCTTTTGGTGAGGGCATGTACTGAGGGATGTTAAAGGAGTCCAATTTCTCTTCTTCTATGAGTCCCTGGATTTGTGGTAAGATGTAAAATTTTAGATTGTGCTACCGAAGATCAGAGACAACTGCGAAATCTAAACTCTTTTGAATTTACTTTTTTGTTTTGGTTACCTCAGAGACCATCTGATTGAGAGCAATAGCCAAGAGCTCCCAAATGGAGCAACACTCTTTGCTAGAAGGATCGTCGCTTCTTCGACCCACGATGGTCAAAACCATACGCCCTCCCATCAACAACTCTTGCCCACGACACTCCAAGAACGTCGAGAAGTCCCTCTGGAATTGCTCGTAGTATGCCCTAATCACCACCGGAGGGCTCGATCTAGCAATGTATATGTTGCCTTTGTTTCCCTCTAGCCCTCTTGGGACCTGATAAAACAAGAAGAGAGAGAGAGAATGAGTTTGTTTCCCATCAAGTTAACAAATGAAACCGCGGGCCAAAATATTACCTGAGACAGCCAATGGAGGCTGTACGAAGAATGAATCAAGTGCAGGCTCTCCCGAGCAAACAATCTCCCATAGAAGGAACCAGGAACCCCATTGAAGAAGCATGACAAGGTCGCCGACGCTCCATACTTGCCCTTCATTTGCCCGCTCAGCTTCTCTTGGAATCTTGGCAAGAGACTACTGAATATGGTATTGAAGTCGTTCCCTGGGAGATCGTTCAAGAACACTTGGAACTCTGGCAGCTCGTGATTCGTGGCCTCGCAGAGACTGATCATGATGTTGATGATCTCATACATGGAAAAGAGAGTGTTGGGGCCAGAGGAACAGCCCAAGTCCGCAATGGTGAGGTTTGCACGGAAGGCAGTGTCGGCAGTGGAGAAGAGAGCCACAACAGCTGCTTCGGTTATGGGCTTCGTCATTGATATCACCTTTCTCTACATAAGGAAAAGAAGAGGGCATTGACTCGAGCTAAAGAGAAAAGGCTTGTATCTTTATTTTTTTTTTCTCATGGACAAAAATCTCAGTTGTAACATATATCTTTTATTGTCGAACAATGATATGTTCTCGATTAAAAGGTGGGCACTTCATATAGAACGATCAAATCTTGCGGATCCCATGTATTTGCTATGTTGATCCGAATTAGAATGTCACAGAAAAAACACTGTTTTGATATAGAATGAAGAGATTATGTTATGGCACATAATCATCAAAAGAGTGTGTAAAAATCAATCTTTAGATGCGGTTTAATCCAAGATTTCATGTGACGAGAGACATACCTGAAGCAATGAGTTGTTAGCATAGCTTGTTTCTCCCATTCCTCCATTCATGTGTAATACTTGCATGAGTTCCATCTCTCTCTCTCTCTCTCTCTCTCTAATTGGCTTGCGTTGGAATTGGTTTGAGACTCTTCTATTTATAGACATTTTAAAGGTACTCTGGGTCGATGATTGATTCTAAGTTGTGTTTCAGTTCGAGTGTGAAACACGCATGGGCACGAGTTTTGCTCCGGAGGAGTCCTTTTGGTGGGATCTCTATCTGCCACGTGAGCTCCGATTCCTTCCAAATCAAGGACAAAAAAAGGCAAGATACTAGTGACGTTCATGTTGGGTTGTAATTTTCCATGCATAGCACGTGCCATAGATACCTTTTAAGAAGCACCGACGCTCTCTAAGGTCTCCATGTCGTGTCCAATACTCCCTGATATGCGACTAACTGTGGTTAGCGCTTCAAACATGCCAGCGATATGCGAGTTTACCATTTCGACTTGCCATTTCGACACGTACGACGTCAATTTCAAGTGTTTTCAATAAATTAGGGATCAAAATATTTATATATATAGACACACGCTTAAGTTATATACTCAGCCACCCCAAAATTAATATACCAAGCCAGCAAAAAAAAAAAAACTAATCGTGAATCCCTAACATAAGAAAAAAGAAGAAACTCACAGCTGATATTTTTATACATATCTGATAATTATACACTTAATATACAATGTGTCCGAACGTGTCAAAGTTCTCTATTTTTTGAGAAATGACGTGTCAGCATATTGTGCCATGTCGTGGTGCGTGTCATTATTTGTGCTACTCAGGATACATGCAACATTGCCATAATTATTAGATGTGAGCAAGATGGACTAACCGAACAAGAAGCCATCCGGATGGACCGAACCGGCCAGTTAGGTCCGTTTTTAGAGATCACCGTTCCAGTTCCTGGTTTTTAAAAGTGGTGCCGGTGTCCGGGCGATCCGATACCCGGTTTCAAGGGGGGAAACCGGACCGATAGTTAATGGGCAATTATACATACCAAACTACAGTGTCTTGGGGCATTGATGTTTATAATCTGCAGCTGAATCTCGCATACAGATGCAACAAATCAACCTAGTTTTCCACAAAAATGCCATCTTTTTGAAGAGAAATAAAAAGATAAATCATCCAAGAAATTAGAGACAAACCTTGGGCTGACAGCTCATGTTGTGCCATCTTGTTGACTAATTAACATCACCGGGACATTATATTCAGTTCGGCTTCTACAAAAAGCTGCTTCACATTGTAATTAATTACAGGTTTGAGCAGCCCGTGGCAAGTGGGTACTTTGTCAATGCACGTTGCCATATTCAGAAGTAGTAGAAGGTAATGGGGAGAGTGGGAAGGCTCGTATGTTTCTGTTGCCGCACTGCTCTTATGCACGCATAATTTTTTTTTTTCACCATGCAGAATGTATTTTGGACATATAAAAAAAACCTTCGTATCTCACCGGTTCCACTAGACCGCCCCTGCACAGGATTGGACCGACCAGTAGGGTTCCAAGTGTTGCGCGGAATAAGCGATCGATCGAAAAATAAACAGAACGAACAAAGTAAATCGAACACTAGATGTACGTGGTTCGGTCGTAAAGACCTACGTCCACGGGGAGAGCAGCAACGAATTCCACTATAGAACGAGCGATATACGGAGATTACAAATCACACTCGAGTTACACAAAACACACTCTTGGTGTTTTTCCCAGCCCCAATTATATCCAAGACGCATACAGTGTTTAGCCCCTAATTCCTAGCGAAATAATCTCTCAATCTCGCGAAGGAATTCAAACACAAATCCAACCTCAAGATTTAACTGGCTTCGACACTTGAATTCTTGATGTAATTCCGCGAACAAAACGAAGTCTCAATGCCAATCATTCGTTGTGACAAACGGCGCTTCAAGACCTTCACGAAGACCCACGCTCAAGCGCTCACGGAAGCTGCGCTTCAAGATTTCGTACGAATGCTATGTACATATCAACCAGGGCTTCCAACCTATCTCGTTTTCTCTTCGTAACTACATATATATATGTCCCGACCAAAAAAAAAAACTACATATATATGTACTCTGCCTTAAGAGAGAAAGGAAAAAAAAAATGACTACTGCATGGATTCGGTCAACTCAGGGCCTGCATGAAAACACTTCTTGCCCAAGAATGGCTTCTGGCAGGAAAATGATTTTTTCAACTTTTACTTTGAATTAGAAGTTGAATTTTCAGCTTCAGCTTCAGAAGTTGATTTTTGATAGAGAAATGCGTTTGATAATGATTCAAAAAGACAATGTTCGAAACATTATTAAAAAAATGTTCGATGGCGGCCGGCGGCGGGCGACCGGCAGCGGCGGCGGCTGGCGACTGGCGACTGGCGGCAGCCGACGGGTGGGCGGGCGGCTGCGGCCGGCGGGCGGGCGGCGGCCAGCCTCGCGAGAATGACTTCTCGAATGGAGAAGCTAGTTTTTTTTACTTCTCAAAATCAACCAAAAATCTTACCAGAAATAAAAAATTCTTGCCAGAAGTAGAAAATCCTACGAGAAGTCAATTTTTTTACCAAACAGCTTTCTACTTCTAGCAGGGTTTTATCAAACGCATTTCCCTGCCAGAATGGCTTTTGGCAGGAAAATGGAAAAAATAAAGTGTTTTCATGCAGGGCCTCAATATAAGTCCAACATGGACTTCTCTTCCTCCTGCACGCAACCTTTTTTTTGCAACAGAGGAAAGCAAATCTTCTCTTCTCTTCCTCTTTATTTGTTTCTTTATTATTATTATCTCAAGAAGAGTCCACGTGAGCAACCCATTACACTTTCCCTCATCTGACAATTCCAATAGAAAAGAGAGATTACTTTCTCCAACTAACTTTCCTTTCTTGTTGTCTTGCACGGTCAAAGTGCAACAAATCTTTGACCCCACCATGTGAATATCGCATCAGGCTTCACCATGAAATAACTTTCCATTCTTGATCGAAACTGGATAATATCAAAAGGAAATATGATTTCTACGATGACGTCCGGAAATATACCATTATATATTTACTCGGATTTCGTTCGCGAGCTCAAACTCGAGACAAATTTTCAACACCAAGAACCTCTGGTCCAGTCTTTAGTTTCGAAAACTGAGAACTGGGACCACCGCCATTTCAATCCCCAGTTCCCAAGAGAACCAGATCAATTCGGACCTTGCTCACCCCTAATAATTATTGTAGTTAATTATTTTCAAAAGTTTTATTAACGAGTTTTCTTAAAACGCTAGGTGATAAAACTAAAATAGCAGAAAAATTGTCGATGTTTTGGGTGCGTGCATACGAAAATTTGAAAATTATTGGTAAGATATATAGAAAGTGGTCTTTCATTTCCATGGCTAGCAACCATCGCCAATCAACGTCTAGGAAAATGAAAGGAGCGACCAGCAACTTTTTGGCATTAAATTGGGCGGTATCATATCGCCACAGAGTTCAATTTCATACATCAAGTGATCGTAGTCCATATCTCCAAGAATAAAGTGAAACTTGATAAACCCCAGCTGATCACCTTTTTCATGCAGTCAGCAACAGGACAAAGCAAATTTCTCGGTTCCATGTAAAGGCGGAAGGCGCGTAGGAGACATAGTTCCTAAAACTCTGCTGCGTTCACATGTACACCTCTCTCTTTGGCCCGTTTTCCACGACTTCACTAAGACCTCTTCAAATGTCTCCATTGCCTCCTTTTGCACGTTTTTCTTTCGTGGACATCATTCTTTAATTTTCGCAATTTTTTTTTCCAAATTTGCGATAATAAAGAAAAAGATGTATATTTAACTAATTTGGCCTTATTCCTTTTTACAAAAAAAAAAAATATGGGACCGACAAAATTATGTGTCAACAGGTATGCTCACGACACCGTTGACAACATGACATTCTATTCTCTCGGATTTTCCTCCAAGTGCTTCTTTATAAGATTAACTATAATGTTATTGGAGGCTTCGACTTGTCGTTGGCATGCGCATAATAAGAAGTAGAGTATCATCTTAATGCCTTGGGACTGAACAAACTACGATACTTCTTTTCCAGTAAATACAGTCCCTTGGTCTGCTGTTATTGTTTCGTTAATCTCAAACAGAATGATGTGCTGCTCAATGAACTCCATCCCGGTTTTCTGGGTTATATTTTTAGAAGACTCGGCTTTCACCCATTTGGTAAAGTAGTCGGTAGCAACCAAAATAAAGCATGCTTCTTAGTTGACGGTGGGTAGATCTTCCCAAAAATATCCATAGCCCAACCCCGAAAAAGGCCAATGCATGACTATCGAGTATAACATGGATTCAGGCACAGTATCGGGCCATGCATTTGCAAACTTGGCAACCCTTTGCATAATCAATGCAATCTTAGGTGTTGGAAAGCGAGGACATACGATAAGTTCCGTGGTCCGCCCATGCAGGCTGCCACACCCCTTTATCCATTTTTGAACGTGAAAAGTCATGTTTACAAGTGACATTTAACTCTCTCCTCTCTGTCAGTTCCAATAACAGAGGAAAAGGAACAACGTTCCTCTTACGTTCTTAGAAGAGAAAAAGAAAAAGGAACGACACCTCCTGCTCTTGTCCCGAATGCGAGGTCGGTAGATGGCGGATTCTCTCGCTGCATTGTGGACATTTAATTTGTGGAAATTGAGGCATGTCCATTATGTGATATATTTCTCCGATCACTGATTCAAGATGATTCTAGGGCTTGTTAATTTCGCCTAATCTATTGCGTTTGTATATGGATTACTTCACTTTCATTGGTATCAGAACGATTGTTCTTGTTTCATGATCAATTTGTGATAATGTCGCAGTAGTTTTTGACATGATAAACCATTTTTTGTTGTCAATGTTCATGGATTGTTTCTGATTTTCTATGCAATGGAAATAATTTTTGAACACATATTCGAAACGGGCTCGATGAAACGAAGATTTTGAGTGGTTGCTTGTCACAAGACGATGCCGGGAGTGGCTGCACGCGTGCTTTGCGTCGCCATGGGATCGGTTCCCAATGCATCGGCGAAACGATGCCTTTTTGTGAAATTTCATTCAACGAAAATGCAATTTGAATGTATCGTCGGGTTCGTATCGTCGATACGAGCGTTTTGAGGGGTAGATCAACGCCGGTTGGTGGCCAGACGAGTTTCCACGCGCCTAAGGGTCATGAGCGGCATGTGCACTGTGGCCAAACAAGTTCCAGACTTATCCCAAACCCGGTTTAATCCGATCCCATAATCGATTTAACCTATTCTAGACTCGGTTCAGATTATTCTAGACCCGGATTGGGATATTCCAAAATCGGTCCAGGACTCGACTGACCCGGTCAACTGTTGACCGGTCAGACCATTTTCTCATAATTGCATTTTGGCCTAATATTTTCCATAAATTTCAATTTGATCCCCAAGCTTTCTCAAAATTTCAATTTGGCCCTTGACTTTTATGGAAATCGCAATTGGATCCCTCAATTTTTTGAAATTTCAATTTAGTCCCTATACCTTTTGAAATTTCAATTTAGTCCTCATGCTTTTTGAAAATTACATTTTTGTCCCTCAAGTCAACCCTCACTGTTGACCACACGTTGATTGAAAGGGCCGAAACTTTGACTGGCTCATACGTGCGCGTCTTAGCTCCGTTGGGGGCGTGTGAGATACTGCTGTGTTCGTCTCAAAATTATCTTCAATTTCATATAATATTTGGATATACTTGATGAATAAAAAATTATGAAAGTACGTATGAAGCCCATGATACACGCATTTTGGGGCCTTTATCTAGTTTTTTTATTTGTACCTTTCAATTTTTGAAAAATATAGAATATGTCTTGCATGTAGAAAGCTACATAGAGTTTGTGTATAGCATATTTTGTTGATATCATGTATAATATCTAATGTGACTTGCTATTTGTATCCTGTAATTTGTATATGATTTGATGCATAAATTATTTGTGTATTAGTTCAAATTATGCAATGCCATGTTATGATTACAAGTTATAGGGATTATTGTATCATTTATGATCCTTTATTTGAGTGGGGAGTTCTAAAAAGTTTTAGTGACTTTAGTGTACTTACATAAATGATTATATTAATGATAATTTCAAGCGAGAATCCTTAGACGATGATTGGGAACGTAATGAGCTTTCGAATCTGAGGCCTTATGTGAAATTATTTATTAATATAATTAGTTAGTGTAAAATAGATACATAAATGTTAGGCATTAATAGTTTGTGAATACATATGTATAGAACTTTGTGTTTAGATACAATGGCTTTAGCTTATTAGAATATCGTAGCAGAGCTTGACAAAAGAAAGAAATTGGATGGCGAAAATTATGAAAACTGGAATAGGATCTAGTATGTGCTAGAAAAGCAAGAAGCACTAAGAACTCTTAACCTAGTTATGAAAGAACCTGAAGATGGGAATACTGCACAATATAGAAGGGAAAAAGAGACATTTGCTGCATGGAAAAAGATGAACTTTATCTCTCGCATTATGTTGCCGAGTCGCATGGAAAATAATTTTATGCATGAGTTCAGGCATTTTTTAAAATGCCAAAGTCATGTGGGAAGTATTTAAAGTCGGTTTTGGTAAGACATAGGTTACCAAATTGAGACAGATCACTATAAGGTTTGACATTTATATGATGCCTTATGGGCAGAATATGAAACCACATTTTGAGGCGTTATCAAACATGAGAAGTGAACTGTAAGATGCAGATCTCATTTTGACTGATGAGTAGCAAGTGGAAGCAGTAATCTGTTCTTTGCTTTTATAGCTGTGTGCATATGAAAATCCATTTGATCCATAATAAAAAGTAAAGACTTTTGAGAATGCTATGCGCCGTCTTAAACTAGAGTGGATTGCCTTCTAGTGGCCAAACCATAAACCGACATTTTTCAAGCTGGTTTAAGCTCATATAAAGCTTCTTGCTCCAAGTGCAAGCATCAAGGTGGATTCAAGAAGTGGATAGACAAAGAAATAAATTTTTCGAGATAGAAATTGAAGTTTAACTGACACGAGAAAGGAAAATGTCCTTTCAAGAAAAATATCTCAACAATGAATATTTTAAATGTGGTAATAAGGGGAAATAAGGGTCACTTTGCTCATAACTGTGGTGAGCCAAAGAAGTTAAAAGTAAAACTTTATGCACTTGAGAGTGTTACTTAAGTCTTTAGTTCATTTTTTGTAACTGAATATTATCCTATGTGGATTGTAAGCTTAAGAGCCACAGACCATGTAACGAAAGATAGAAATGCCTTACTGGAATTTCAACGAGTTCGACATGGAGCAAAGTGAATAAATGTAGAAAAACAATTCCTTGGTGGAAGTTAAAAGAATTGGCACCTGCCAATCGAATATGTGCGGAGGTTGCACCATGTTCCTACATAATGTGTTATATGCTCCAAAAACTCGACGGATTTTAGTTTCCATGTTTTGAACTTTCATAGGTGATGACTTGTCGTTGGGAGCAAATTATTATAGTTTTAGATGGTTTCATTATGCTGATTGTTAAGTACAAGAATGTGAATGTTAGTTATTTCCTATTTTCATCTTTTGTGATGATATGAATATGTGGCATGCTAGACTGGGTCATATTGATCAATAGCAAATATTTATATAAGCCAAATAGGGCTTACTTGACAGTATTGAAAATGTCGATTTGCCTACTTGTGAGCCTTGTCTGGTGTGAAGAATAACGAGGAAACCATTTGGAAGAGCTGAGCTTCCTTTGCAGTTGATCCATTTAGATATGTGGTTTAATAAATGTGAGAGTAAGGCATGAGATGTTTATTTCATCAAATTTATAAATAATTACACTCAAATTGGATATGTTGTTTTATGATTTTTCACAAATCAGAGGCATGAGATGCTTGATTTTTTTTTTAGCTTTTAGAAAAACAATTTAAGATAAAAAAAAATCCGATCGAGGTCGAGAAAATCTATCTGATTAGTTCATATGTTTATGTGATGAAAAAGGAATAGATAAATAGTTGACTATTCTAGCGATTTCTCAATAGAATAGAGTTGTAGAGAGAAGAAGCATGCCCTATTAAAAATGGTTAGGTCTATGATGACAAAAGCTAATTTGCCTATCACCTTTTAGGGTGAGGTTTTGTTGATTGCTGTCTAGATACTTAAATTTATGCCTTCTAAATCAATTACTTCTACTCTATATGAGTTGTGGATAGATAAAAAATGATATTTGAGTTTTCTTAGACTTTGATGTGCTTACTATACGTACGAGTTTCCCTCACAGGTATAGGAAATTGGGCTTTAGAGGCAAAAAGAGTATCTTCATGAGATAATGAGGGAGTTCAAATGTGTATGTTTATAGGTGAGAAAGAAAGTGGGAAATGTAACTGAATTCGAATCACGAGATGTCATATTCATAGTGAATGAATTTTCGAAAAAGGGCGAGATATTGAAAACTATTCTCTATTTAAAATCTTAGTTAGTGATAATGATTTTACTGGGGCATCTCATCCAAGTTGGAGCAATGTGAAAAGTTGGAATTTATTTTGAATCAGTCTCAATTGTAACCACTTAATATGAAGATGTGGTTATTATCTAACCCGAGTGAGAGCGTAATGGAGAATAATGTACTAAGTGTACGATCTCCAATTTGGCAAACAAGTCGCAAAAGCTTTCTCCGTCGACTCGTCGACATTTAGACATTGAAAATAAAGCTTTCATGGTCGCTTCATAAAAATAGAATAAGCCAAGTAATGTAAATGAGGCTTCGATTTGTCCTAATAAGGAAAAGTGCACACAAGCAATGGAAGAAGAGATGGAGTCAATGAGATCAAACCAAGTTTGGGAACTGGTTGATCTTCTGAACGAGCGCAAAGCTATTGAGAAAATGTGAGTTCTCAAAATGAAGCGTAAAGCTGATGGCTCGAATGAGAGATACAAGGCTCGCTTTATGGTGCAAAGATATAATCAATTAGAAGGAAATTATTATAAAAAGGTTTTTTTTTTGCTCTTGTGGTAAGATTGACCTCAATTCATCTCATTCTGACAATAATGATTAGTCTAGATCTTGAATTACATTAAATAGATGTATACGCTGCAATTCTCAGTAGAGAATTAACAGAAGAAATTTATATGAAACACCATGTTGGGTTTGTTATAGAAGGCCAAGAACAAAAGGTATGTCGACTTTTGAGGTCGATATATAGCCTCAAGTAGTCTTTGAGACAATGATATATGTGTTTTCATAATGTCTTAGTGGCATATGATTTTATAACGATTGATAAAGTTCATTGCGTATATATCAAAAGATTCAAACATCAATATGCGATCTTATCATTATATGTTGATGATATACTAATTGTTAGGAACAATGTGGAGTTTGTTAATGCAGTTAAGAATTGGTTATCTTCCAATTTTTAAAATAAAAAATATGAATGAATCTACATACATTCTTGGAGTTAGATTTCAACATATGTTCAAAGAGATTGTGATATCTTTCACAAGAGACTTATATAGATAAAGTCCTTGGATGATAAGCTTTGAGCCGTAAAATGTGTCCTGAGACTCCACAAGCAAATGAAAAAAGTGAAAAATGTTCCATATGCTAGTGTTGTTAGAAGCTTAATGTATGCTATGTGTGTACAAGACCTGATAGTTGTTATGTAGTTGGAATGGTGTGTAGATACCAATCCAATTTAGGTCAAGTATTTTAGATTGCCATAAGGAGAATCCTAAGGTATCTGGAAAGTATTGTCGATTTTTTTGCTGAGTTATCAAGGTAGAGATTTGCGCCTTTAAAGCTATACTAATGTTAATTGAAAAGGAGGTTTAGATGAGAGAAAATCTACTTCTGGGCTTGTGTTTTTATTGTGCAGTGGCACAATATGTTGGAGTAGTGAGAAGCAAACATGTATAGCCTTATCCATGATGAAAATTGATCTCGTGGTATTATCAACAACAATACGACATAATATTTGGCTTAAGAGATGCTTGGATCAGTAAGGTGTTGTTAAGGATGTTGCAGGCTCAATTATTTGTTAATTGTGATAGCCAAGCAGCAATAGCTTACATTAAGGATCCATTGCAAGACCAAACATAAAGTCACGAAATATAATTTTATGAAAGACATGATTGTATGAAAATATGTGAACATACAGTATATATAGACACATAAAATGATAGCAAATCTTTGACGAAGTGAATTCTTAGATACGTTTTCCTTAGTCATGTATTGACAAAGGGATTAATTCCCTACATTGAAATTCTAGAAGTGCATAGAAGTGGGGGTATTGGATATTTATATTTCCCAAAGTTCACAATTAATAGTATTTGTTATCATTATTGATGCCTATGAGTTAATATAACATTTATGCATATTAATGCTTAGTGCATTATGTTTGAGAAAGTATATCAGACAAATGAGAAATTAGCCCCCTCATATGGGTAATCTCCTTTATTTATTGCGTGATGAATATAGATGAGACGAATTCAAGCTTATTATTTAGGTGATAATTGAGAGCTCAAGCTTGAAACTTTGATGTCGCCTTAACATAGTATTAAGATGGGGTCATAATGTTTATTATGTCAAATAGCCCACATATTTCATTTTATCTGTTTTTAATGCCAGAAGTGAGTTCTGATGGATTCTATTAAAGAGAATAGATTTGTGAACTTAAGTTAGACATTGAGTATGTCTGAGTTATCATCTGCATAGTATTAAAAGGAAAGACATACGCTTCATGGGAAATGAGAGAAAATCGTAATACGTACATATTACGATGCATGAGACAACCAAGAAGAGTTGGCAAGAGTCTTGATCTCAACTCTATGGCCGTGTAAGGCTTTGGAGGATAAAAGTTCCTCAATTAAGTCTCCTTACGATTACTTATTCTCAAGATTTCTTTTTCGGTGTTCACTTAGAGTATTGCAAATAGTTATGAGATTGATTCGATCTAATGAGACATTTCAAGAAAAGCAAGCTGAACTGATATTAAGAGGTCTAAGAAAAGAGGAAGATCAATTTGTTTGATGTCACATTCTATCTTTGTGTTCTTGGGTTTAATCATGATTGTGACTACAATTTATTGTATTTGAGTACTCAAAGAGATCAAGAGAGATATGATGTAAATGTGACCGATTGATCTAGGGTACCGCATATTGAATCTACTTTGAGTTAACATGCCTTTTTTGAGTTGCTATATACTCCCAACAGATATATGGCAGCGAGCTCTCACAGTATGCTGGTCGCACGGATTATTTGTTGATATGAACTTTGCAGGAAAGAAGGAGAAAGAGTCATGCTTAACCTTTTGTAAGTAAGTGTGAGTTGTTGACCCTTCGTGGGCAAGTGAGAATTATAGATAGTCCTTCATGGACGAGTGTGAGATGTTGGAAAACGCGAGTGTACGATAAGTTCCGTGGTCCGCTCATGTAGGCTATCACACCCCTTTATCCGTTTTTGAATGTGAAAAGTCACGTTTACAAGTGACGTTTAACTCTCCTCTCTCTATCAATTCCAATAATAGAGAAAAAGGAATGACGTTCCTCTTACGTTTTTAGAAGAGAAAAAGAAAAAGGGACGAACAAAAGGACGACACCTCCCGTTCTTGTCCTGAATGTGAGATCGGTAGATGACGGATTCTCTCGCTGCATTGTGAACATTTAATCTGTGAAAAAATGAGGTATGTTTGTTCTGTGATATATTTCTCCGATCAATGATTCAAGACGATTCCAGGGCTTGTTAATTCCACGAAATCCGTTGCGTTTGTATAGGGATTAGTTCCCTTCACTAGGTTATCATCGGCCAAAAATATTTGTGTCAACGCAAGAGCCATTTCACTTTTATCCTTGCTTGGTGTGCACCACAAATCCCTTGAGGCACTTCAACCATTGCTTTCAACTCTTCTTCTTTATTTAAACATCTTAGTAGAACACCCTCTGCCATTTGTCTGAAGTCGGCTATGGCCTGATGCTTGGCTTATGCTGGATCGGTCATAGTACAATATCCAGGGTACAACTTGGGCGTAATTTTCCTTTTCATATTCTTCAATTTGCACATGTAAGGTCGGCTATGAAGTCGGCTATGGCCTGACCCTTAACCGCTTTCGTCGGTATGTGAACTAGATCCAATGCAAATATGACTAATGCCTATTTAGCCATCCGGTCTTTAATAATAGGCATGCTTAGCATAAACTTAACAATACTTGTTTTACAGATTACAGTTGCAGGAAATACGTAATTCCAGAGTCGAGGTACACGCAAAAAACAAAGGCAAGCCTATCTTTTCTAAGGCTGGGTATCGTCTCTTGGTATCGCTCCACATTCGGCTTAAGTAATAAATCGTTTGTTCCTAGCCCTCGTCATTTTCTGGATCCAACATGCTCCCAATTGTTATATCAGTCACCAACAAATAGAGTTTCAATGGCCTACCTGCTTTAGGTAGCATCAGAATAGGAAGATTTGACGAACATTGCTTCAACTGTTCAAAGTCAAGTTGTTGGGGCTTCCTCCACACGGATTCTTCCTAGGTACTTCAACCTAAAAAATGGGGAAAATGTCTATCTTTCCTGTCAGGTTAGCAATAAATCTATGCAGAAACTTTATGTACCCTATCCCCTATGTTACACGGACACATCCTCCCGGGAGCTGTCCGACACCCTAGGTCAACACGTGTCCGAGATTCTTGTCGCGACCAAAAAAAAATTATTAGGCTAATGGATTATTAGGTTAATTGAATGAACTAACCTAATACGGACTCTCCCAAGCCCTACCAATTCGCAACTTAAAATTCTCTAACATGATTTATAAATTTGGAGTCGCCACTAATCATTTTAGGTAGGTTGATTAGAAACCTAAGTAAAACAGCGGGAGAACCATTTTACTTCTACGAACCAGAGATTATGGATTCGGGGACTTGATTACACTAGTTAATTAAAACTAATGCCCTTTCGGTACCTTAATTCCATGTGGGATGTCCTAAAATCGACGACTCAGATTGAATCAATTTGACGCTAAAAAAAAAGGTCTTTTTGAATTTTCACTTTATGCAATGCGATATGGATGCAATGATGTGAACCTATCTAAATGACGAGTTGACATGCGAACCATGCATAATTAAAATACGATTACCCTATATGCCGAATTTATATGATTAAATCAAGCATGCAGAAGTGGTATCGACTTAATGCGACATTCAAAGCAACATATAAATAGTCATGCAATTAGATAATGTAAACATGCAAAGACTATATGTAACGTGCGAAAATTTATAACTAACCTAGGTAGCATGCGACTCTTAACCTATGTGATTCGCTCATGCCACTGGATCAAACTTAACATGAGAATATCCTAAATCTGAAACTAATGACGTCCAAAATGTCATGGCAAAACTCAATGCAATATAGACATGCGATAATGAGACATGTGAATGATAATGCAATGCATGGAATTTTCAAGAAACTAAGTGATGCATGTAAGTAATTTTCGAGAATTATGATGAGGTAATGAGCAGATTTTTTTTGTCTTTTTTATTATTTGTCTTTATGATGCTGATGCAACCTAACCACATGACACGTGAGATGACATGACATGGCGACGATGCATGACATGGCTTAATGACATGGCAAGATGACATGGATAATGACGTGGAAAAATGTCATAAAAAATGACGTGGCAAGATGACGTGGCAAGATGATATGGCAAAATGACGTGGCAAAATGACGTGGCAAGATGACGTGGCAAAATGACATGGCATTTATGCATGGATGACGTGTACGAATGACAAGGCAAGATGATGTGGCAAGCTGACGTGCAATTATTTTTTATTTATTTTCGGATTTTTTGAAGAGAAGGAAACTGTCCTATCCCCGGCGACCGAACTTCTAGATGTGGTAAAACCTAATCAGTCAGTCAATCAACCAATTAATTAGACAATCAATCATACATGTCAGTCAGTCAATCTGACAATCAATCAATCAATTAATTGGACAATCAATCAAACAGTCTGTCAATCAATCAATTAATCCATCAATCAGTCAGTCAGTTAATCAATCAATCAATCTGCCAACTAACATTCAAACAGAATCCCGATCGCCAACATCCCGATCATCATATTTTCGAATTTTTCTAAAAAAAATCATATCTCAGATCTTGAAATTAAAGATTGATTTTTTATTCGGAGACAGCAAATCAGACCTAAATGGTGATAGGTCAGATTAGCTATATCTGAAATTTTCTTGAAAAAAAAAAATCCATGGATACAATTTAGGTTCAGATTATTTCAAGTTTAAATCACAAGACATGTCAAAGATATCCAATGCCGGAAAATATGTACAGAATTTTATGCATTTGTCTCATTCTCAAAATCAATAATAACCATGTATGAACATAACCGAAAATCAATGTCACCAATTAATCACCCAAATTATGCAGACAAATTTTTTGGGAAAATAAGAACTTTACCTCAAAAAAATTGACTTTCCAAAGCAATCAGACCGAATAGCTAGGGGCCTTCATGAAAGATCCAAATGGTGAAGACGAAGCAGGGTTCGATATGACCTTGGACACAAAAAATAAGCTTGATCCAACGGTCCAATCGGCTGGAAACGCAGGAAGTGCCGGCGGGTGAACAGAGTCCGCGCCTGGAATGGTTTCTGATCAACCTGTTATTAAATCACCAGGAGAGCCCCTTTCAAAGATCCGAACGGTGGGGATGAAGAAGGGATTATTCGGACCTTGGACACAAAAAATGAGCTCGATCCAACGGTCCAATCGGCAGAAACACAAGAACAGCCGGCGGGTGAACAGTGCTCGCGGCCAGGAACAGCTGCTGATTGAGCTGTTGTTCGACCACCAGGAGAACTCTTTTCAACGATCCGAACGGTCGAGCTTAAGAAAGGATCGAGTTAGCCTTGGACACAAAAAATCAGCTCGATTCAACTGTCCAATCGACCGGAAACGCAAGAAGAACCAGCGATTGAAAAATGAGAATAGCTCCTGCTTCTTTTCTCTCTCTCTCTCTCTCTCTCTCTCTCTCTCTCTCTCTCTCTCTCTCTCTCTCCTCCCTCCTTTTCTCGTATCCTTTTTTTGAACGTGACTTTGAAAAAAATGAATCCTCCCTTTTTCACTTTGGTATAAAGGAATATATATAGAGAAAACTAGGGCAGAACGTAAGATTCGATCTTGGCCGTCGGGTAAAGAAAGTTTTGATAGGATAATAGCTGTGGAATTAAAAATCTGAACATCAAGGGCTTCGCCATCAAAAAATTTTCGACCATTCAAGGGAAGCATTAAGGCTTGGCCGAAAATCACCAATTTATGGGCTCACCTACACGAATTTTGAGCTTATTTGGGCTTTAATTAATTAATCGGATAATTAATTAAAAGCCTTCTATTTAAAAGCCCTAAATTGGACTTAATTAAATTCAAATGAAGCCCGAACCCATAAAAATTTGGCCATCTTCTCTTGTGGTCGAAAATTAAATTATGCTCAATTGGCTCGCCTTTGATCCTAATTCAAATAACGTGACCGACAGAAAATAAATATGTAATGCATGAGATTTTTTTTTTGCGAGAGTTATGAATAACCCTCATTTTATGTTATAAATGAATTTTCTAGAAAATTAAAATTTAGGTATCAACAGCTGCCTCTCTTTGAGTGGAGGCTCAGAGAGGTTTCGCTCAAAGACCAAAAGTGGCACCTAAATTTGCATCTAAATCGATTTTTTTTGAAATGATGCAATGCAAGACTGAAAATAACATGCGTCTAACTTCTTTTTTCAAAGAACTTGCGCATGGATCGCGTAAGTGGTATTTGTTTCTACAAATACCTTATACGCTGAGGATTCCCTTAATCACCAGCGCTGTGAGTATCTTAAGGTACTGGGCCCACCCGTCCTCAGGAATTTCTTTCTTCCTGACTCGGGGCGACGCAAGATGTCTGTAGGCCGAATTTACGAGTTCTGGATCGCAAATCGGTAATATTTCTGCAGCACGATCATCCGCTCATTACGTGAAACATCAACAGAGGTTGAAGCTTCTGAGTCGCAATCATCTTATCGTCATGCGAAACGTCGGCTAAGAATAAAGCTTGCAAACCACAATCATCTTCTCGTCCTGTGGAATGTCAGCTGAGAAATGCTTCTGCATCACGATCATCCGCTCATCACGTGAAGCATTAGCTGCGAGTAAAGTTTTTTAACCACGATAATCTTCTCGTCATGTGGAACGTCGGCTAAGAATAAAGCTTTCAAACCACAATCATCTTCTCGTCCTGTGGAATGTCAGCTGAGAAATGCTTCTGCATCACGATCATCCGCTCATCACGTGAAGCATTAGCTGCGAGTAAAGCTTTCGAACCACGATCATCTTCTCGTCATGTGGAACGTCGGCAGTGAATAGTGCTTCTGCATCACGATCATCCGCTCATCACGTGAAGCATTAGCTGTGAGTAAAGCTTTCGAACCACGATCAACTTCTCGTCATGTGGAACGTCAACAGTGAATAGTGCTTCTGCATCACGATCATCCGCTCATCACGTAAAGCATTAGCTGCGAGTAAAGCTTTCGAACCACGATCATCTTCTCGTCATGTGGAACGTTGGTAGTGAATAGTGCTTCTACATCACGATCATCCGCTCATCACGTGAAGCGTTAGGTGCGAGTAAAGCTTTCGAACCACGATCATCTTCTCGTCATGTGGAACGTCGGCTAAGAATAAAGCTTTCAAACCACAATCATCTTCTCGTCATGTGGAATGTCAGCTGAGAAATGCTTCTGCATCACGATCATCCGCTCATCACATGAAGCATTAGCTGCGGGCCGGATTTGCGAAATGCTGGTATCGCAATCTAAGAAAATCTGAATCACATTCATCCTTTATGTGAAACAGCGAACATATTTGCGAAATGCTGATATCGCAATCTGAGAAAATCTGAATCATGTTCATCCTTTATATGAAACAGCGAACAGAATTGCGAAATGTTGGTATCGCAATCTGGAATGGCTTTCGATTCATGATCATCTTCACGTCACATGAAACCTCGGCCGAAAGATCAAATTTGAATGGGGTGCTCGAGTTATGGATCGAGCGAGCCTGATTGTCTTTTGGGATCTTCTGTCTAGATCACCGTGCTTAGCTTGATACCTGCAACATTGAAGATGCGGTCATCCAAGTCTGAAAAAGAATCAGAAAACTTACCTGAGTTGATTGAAACCCGGCTTTTAGGATTTTCTGAATTGGCGTGCTCAATCTGTCCAGTTCATAAGAAAATGGTGTTTTGCATGAACCTTAATGCAAATGCAACAATTTGTGAGCTTCTACTTGCATTGTAAAGCTCCACTGGAGATTTTGTCAATAAGGAAAACTGTTTGATCCTTTCGACAAAATTTGACCAAATAGAATGAGGAACCTTCAGTCAGAAAGGACTTTCTCTCACTCTCTTTGAAAAAGCTATTTGACCCAATCATCGATGCGGGCATGAGAATCACTCGGAGCTATCCTCGTCACACTTGATAAGGGTCCGGGTAATCTTGCAATCAGTATGACCAGACCAATCCACGAGGTCTTTTCAAGGACTGTAATTCAGGCTTGGTCAAAGGCTATTCAAAGGGGACTCGTATGAGTCGTTAGGCCATGAAATGAGATCTTCATCAGCTGCATTGGGTTTACAAGTCAGGAACCCTGCCAAATGAGATAAAAATGATCTTGCTCGCACTTCTTCGAGTAATATTTATAAGCATTTGAAACCCTATATTAACCCAAGTGCCTTAATCTGAATAGACTTTTGGTAAAGGGTTGCGATGTAGGTTCAGGGTAGGCTTGAAATGAATGGCTTATTTTCCACAAAGGGGTTGTGTAAAGATGAGACTGGTGATCATCCATTCTTGATATTTCAGGCAAGAGTGCCGCAGGTAATCTTTGCTGATGTACTCCATAAAAGATTGTTCTTTAAGGAACATTTTGAGAATCAACTCAGGTGAGACCTCCCTTCCTTCCGGAGATTTTTATGAGAGAGCTCTTTTCTTTCTAATGGGAGTGTGCTCTTTTCTTTTTCTTGCATGGTAAGCATCACCATTTTTTTTTTGCATTTTTGTTTTTTTTTGGCGAGCTCTTTTGAAAAGAAAAGAAGAGTCTCATCTGAATTGTTTGCATGTTGTGCTGGCAAATTTTCAAGTTTCAGCTTGCCCCAAGGCACTTTGCTCATCTATCAAATAGTTTGAAATGATTTCCTTTCAGGATGATCACCAATTGGGTTTCGAGAAATGAATCTGTTGCTCAAGTTGGGCTAAGCAAAAGGATGAGTGTGTATGGGTATAGAAATGAAATGCTCTTCATCATGTCTAAAGCACTTGAGCTAACATAGAATTTGCATCTGATAAATACACTTGAAGATTGATGCAAGTGAAAGATAGAAAATTCTCCTCATGCTTTGAATTTTCTGAAATTTGCCCAAATGTGGGGTTGTTCTTGATAGGGGTTTGAAAACGAAACCACCGTTCAAAGGAGTTTAGCAAGGGGAAACCTGTAGTGTTTGGATAAAGGAAATGAACGCGTCACATCATCTTGGTCGTCATACTTTTCGCAAGATAACCCTTTCACCTTGTAAGCATGGAAATCTTCACACTTAGTCACTAAGGATATGATATAGGACGTGTATGGAAATGGCTTGCCTTTCGTCGTCCTGTCGTTCCTCATTCAAAATGATCAATTCAATGGGATCAAAGAGACTTCCTGATTGAAATCATCTCATAGTGTAGATTAGCAATGCAGGCAAAAATATGATGAGATTAATTTGATTTGATCATCCATAATATCAGAAAATGAGTGCAGATCAAATATAGTCATGCATAAATCATGCAAGTATACTCAGATGTGAAAGAAATCTCAAGGAATGGGGAACAATAGATTGCCCCTGTATATGTGAGTAGATCAACCAAGTCAGGAAGTCTAGTCCTCGGGTTGAGCATCGACACATTCCTATATTTGCCCCAAAGCGAGGGACACATGTATGAAGGAGTTGGGTAAGACCTGAGGTGCTCTAGTTGCCCTAATTTAATGGTAATGACTGTCATGGTCAGTCGTATGTTCCTGCAAAAGGAAAGTGTCACCCTTAAAATAATGTGAAACAGAGAGATATACTCCCTTTTTCCAAGTCGGGGTCTGCTTGCCCCCATTTTCAGTCAGGATGGGTACGAGTATAGCTTTCACCAAAGTATGAGATTGCCCCAAACATGGCCAATGTTGGGAATTCCATTTCGAGCAATGGCATATGACTCGTTTCCACGTTTAATCCTGTATGGAAAAGTATTCATGAATAAGAACCTCAAGAAAATGAGATGAACAAAAGTTCGGGATGTTCTTGATTGTCAATCTGCTTCAGAACATGTTTCCTAACTTGGCACCTACAAGAAGAAAAATAGACAGTGATTTCCAATAACGATCAGGCGAAGTGAGAGATACTCCCTTCTGAAATCAAGTGACTTTGGTCTTGCCCCATCTTTTGACATGGCATGATTAATGGATCAGTCGAGGTTGAGGCATGGTTCGGCCTCAGCTGATTGATGAACTAGTTTTTGAACTGGCTGATGTGATGTGACTGATAAGTAGATCGAGGAATCGGCTAAGGATTGCCCCAAGAGTTATCATTTGGGCTGCTTCAAATGCTTAATCACCATGTGTGAAACGTCCAAGAATCAACTGGGTTAATGCCCAGTCAAATGGGAGAACCTGCTCCCTGCCCCTCTGGATTGACTCTGAAACATATAGTAGATGGGTTAGTAAGACAAACATGGTTAGATCACATGCCATCCATTTTTGAAAGTTTTCTTTGAAAAATCATTTTTTGGAAATCTCAAGACGAGAATTCTTGAGAAGCCCAACCCTCAGTGCTTACCATAGATGATAGATTGATCGCTGGTTATCGTCATCAGGTTAGTTTGGGATGCCTCATCAAGATTCCAAAATTTAATGAAAAACATCTATAATTTTATTGATGTGAAAATCAATGAATTACATCTTATTGAATGCCACATTGAATTGAGATGAAATCCTGATGCAAACAAATTGAAAATCTTAATGCAACTTAAAACCTAAAGGAAAGCAGGAAATATCCCACACAGGGGATTACAGAAACATGAGAATGGTATTGATCTGGGTCTACGCCCACTTCCTCGATGATGAATTCTCTTAGCTTCTGGAGAGTCTAATCATCCCATGTGTTCCAGGTAACACCCGAGGGAAACGATGACTAAATGGAGATGGCTCATATTTGAACAGGTGCAGGTATGCCAATTGTATGCTCGGGACAACTAGTAAATCTCGATCTTCTCCACAATATTTCCATGCACGGAACATAAGATCTCCAGCATCAATCATGTCTTGGATTTGGAATCACAGGGTAACACATTCTTCGAGGGAGTGACCTTCTTAACCATAGTGGAAGTCACAAGACTGGCCCGGGCAGGAATTCTGGGAGCTTGTAATCTGATGAGGTGTTTTCTCTCGCTGAATTACTCCATTCTTTAGGAGTACTGGTCATATGATAGCTATTGTTGTGGGAAGCGGAGTAAACACCCTTCCAATCACATTGCATTGATCATACTATTCATCTGAACACCCCGACATGCATCTTTTCTAGAAGTTGATCGATTCTTTCACTTGTAATGATTGCAACTTCAGCTCGATCAATCATTCTACTTGCTCCAGATCGAGTATTACTGGAGTGTGAATGATCCATGATATATCACCTCGAAAGAAAGGCCACACGAAGATGAGTAAAGGGAGTGAGAATAGTGGGCCAGTCCATGACAACTATCTAGACTCAATAAACAAAGCAAAAATCTGAATCAGGCAGTTTTTCAGTTCCGTCGACCTTCACGATAAAATTCGTCATAATTGGTACGTTGATCAAGAAATTTCCAAATTTAAGAGCTGGTCCAGGACTTAACGACGAACAACTTTGATGTTTAGACTTAAGGTAAAAGTGGACCGATCAGTACAGTTTATATTTATTTTGAAAAATTCTTCTCAGGAAAACTGTTCTGTCCGATTTTTGTCAAATGAGCGAAAGACTCCCTTAAAATGCGAATTAAGGTTTGGAATTTTGCAGATTATTATTTTAGACATCAATCTACAACTTTCGTTTTGCATGGTCCAAGAAAAGAGATCATTTAGAAATGGTAATCTGCAAAACAAAGCAAGTGTGAGCCAACTGCCGAAATTCTCACCTACATTGTCTTTGATGAAAATTCGTCCAATAAATGGAAAACACCATGGATCAGTCTCAAAATTTTAAAAAGAATAGCTCAAACTGTTTGGAACATTTTCCATTTAGACACTAGAACTCGAAAATGCCCAGCATACACTTTAAAAAATCCAACCATGCAAAGTATTTGCCTAAACATAGCCATGGACCGACCCGAAAATATAAGTAAGCATGAGGATAAGGATTGAAGAAAGTACCGCCTTTTAGGTCGTCTGAAATGACCAATCACATATACATGCAGATGAAATGTGACGTGAGGTTCGATTTTTATCTATCAAGGCTTAACAAAGGTGGAGCCCCAAGGATTCCCAGATTGAACCACCCTGGTTTGTGATTGAATCAGGATCCCCCGTAGACATTCGGCTCAGCCAAGTATCGACCCGTATCACATGGCGAACGACAGGGGTGATGAATCATGGCACCAATTTGAAAGAGTTCGGGACTTGAAGAGGGAGACTCAGGCCAGATGGTGATGGCCAGAGTGTCCCTAATCAAATACCATCCTAAGCCTAGCCATTCAGGTCCAATGGCGGGTTGTGTGTGCTAAGTGTGGATGTTTAAGGAGTAAAGGCATGCACGACAGTTTAATAGCAATCAACGCTTCAATATAAACCCCTCAAGCATACATTCGTACTCCAATCTACAAGAAGAGGGTTAACAAACACTCGCCCCCTTATCACTCCAAATATGCAAAAACATTTAACACCTTAGGTGAGATTCAATCAAGATCGCCAAGAGCGAGACATCCATGGAATTTTCATTAGGCCTAAATCCACTTAAGCTTTTAATTTTTCGAAAAAATTCAAGTGAACCAATTAAGTTTTAATTCTTTTCGAAAAATTAAAAACAACAAATCCCCAGCGGAGTCGCCAAGCTGTCGTGACCTAAAAAAAATTATCAGGTTAATGGATTATTAGGTTAATTGAATGAACTAACCTAATACGGACTCTCCCAAGCCATACCAATTCGCAACTTAAAATTCTCTGACATGATTTATAAATTTGGAGTCGCTACTAATCATTTTAGGTAGGCAGTGGGAGAACCATTTTACTTCTACGAACCAGAGATTATGGATTCGGGGACTTGATTACACTAGTTAATTAAAACTAATGCCCTTTCGGTACCTTAATTCCATGTGGGATGTCCTAAAATCGATGACTCAGATTGAATCAATTTGAAGCTTAAAAAAAAGGTCTTTTTGAATTTTCACTTTCTATAAATGCAATGCGATATGGATGCAATGATATGAACCTATCTAAATGACGTGGTGACATGCGAACCATGCATAATTAAAATACGATTACCCTATATGCCGAATTTATATGATTAAATCAAGCATGCAGAAGTGGTATAGACTCAATACGACATTCAAAGCAACATATAAATAGTCATGCAATTAGATAATGTAAACATGCAAAGACTATATGTAACGTGCGAAAATTTATAACTAACCTAGGTAGCATGCGACTCTTAACCTATGCGATTCGCTCATGCCATTGGACCAAACTTAGCATGAGAATATCCTAAATCTGAAACTAATGACATCCAAAATGTCATGGCAAAACTCAATGCAATATAGACATGAGATAATGAGACATGTGAATGATAATGCAATGCATGGGATTTTCAAGAAACTGAGTGATGCATGTATGTAATTTTCGAGAATTATGATGAGGTAATGAGCATATTTTTTTTTGTCTTTTTTATTATTTTTCTTTATGATGCTGATGCAACCTAACCACATGACACATGAGATCACATGACATGGCGACGATGCATGACATGGCATAATGACATGGATAATGACGTGGAAAAATGTCATAAAAAATGACGTGGCAAGATGACATGGCAAGATGACATGGCAAAATGATGTGGCAAGATGACGTGGCAAAATGACGTGGCATTTATGCATGGATGACGTGTACGAATGACAAGGCAAGATGATGTGGCAAGCTTACGTGCAATTATTTTTTTTATTTATTTTCGGATTTTTTGAAGAGAAGGAAACTGTCCTATCCCCGGCGACCGAACTTCTAGATATGGTAAAACCCAATCAGTCAGTCAAACAACCAATTAATTAGACAATCAATCATACCTGTCAGTCAGTTGATCTGACAATCAATCAATCAATTAATTGGACAATCAATCAAACAGTCTATCAATCAATCAATTAATTAATCAATCAATTAATCCATCAATCAGTCAGTCAGTTAATCAATCAATCAATCAATCGATCGATCTACCAACTAACATTCAAACAGAATCCCGATCGCCAACATCCCGATCATCATATTTTCGAATTTTTCTAAAAAAAATCATATCTCAGATCTTGAAATTAAAGATTGATTTTTTATTCGGAGACAGCAAATCAGACCTAAACGGTGATAGGTCAGATTAGCTATATCTGAAATTTTCTTGAAAAAATTCATGGATACAATTGAGGTTCAGATTATTTCAAGTTCAAATCACAAGACATGTCAAATATATCCACTGGCGGAAAATATGTACTTAATTTTATGCATTTTTCTCATCCTCAAAATCAATAATAACCATGTATGAACATAACTGAAAATCAATGTCATCAATTAATCACCCAAATTATGCAGACAAATTTTATGGGAAAATAAGAACTCTACCTCAAAAAAATTGACTTTCCAAAGCAATCAGACCGAATAGCCAGGGGCCTCCATGAACGATCCAAACGGTGAATACGAACCAGGGTTCGATATGACCTTGGACACAAAAAATAAGCTCGATCCAACGGTCTAATCGGCTGGAAACGCAGGAAGTGCCGGCGGGTGAACAGAGTCCGCGCCTGGAATGGTTTCTGATCAACCTGTTATCAAATCACCAGAAGAGCCTTTTCAAAGATCCGAACGGTGGGGATGAAGAAAGGATTATGTGGACCTTGGACACAAAAAATGAGCTCGATCCAACGGTCCACTCGGCCAGAAACGCAAGAACAGCCGGCGGATGAACAGTGCCCGTGGCCAGGAACAGCTGCTGATTGAGCTGTTGTTCGACCACCAGGAGAACTCTTTTCAAAGATCCGAACGGTCGAGCTTAAGAAGGGATCGAGTTAGCCTTGGACACAAAAAATCAGCCTGATCCAACGGTCCAATCGACCGAAAACGCCAGAAGAACCGGCGACCATCGATTGAAAAATGAGAATAGCTTCCGCTTTTTCTTTTTTTTTTTTTCTCTCTCTCTCTCCCTCCTTTTCTCGTATCCATTTTTTGGACGTGAACTTTGAAAAAAATGAATCCTCCCTTTTTCACTTTGGTATAAAGGAATATATATAGAGAAAACTAGGGCAGAACGTAAGATTCGATCTTGGCCGTCGGGTAAAGAAAGTTTTGATAGGATAATAGCCGTGGGATTAAAAATCTGAACATCAAGGGCTTCACCATCAAAAAAATTTCGGCCATTCAAGGGAAGCATAAAGGCTTGGCCGAAAATCACCAATTTATGGGCTCACCTACACGAATTTAGAACTTATTTGGGCTTTAATTAATTAATCGGATAATTAATTAAAAGCCTTCTATTTAAAAGCCCTAAATTGGACTGAATTAAATTCAAATGAAGCTCGAACCCATAAAAATTTGGCCATCTTCTCTTGTGGTCGAAAATTAAATTATGCTCAATTGGCTCGCCTTTGATCCTAATTCAAATAACGTGACCGACAGAAAATAAATATATAATGCCTGCGATTTTTTTTTTTTGCGAGAGTTATGAATAACCCTCATTTTATGTTATAAATGAATTTTCTAGAAAATTAAAATTTAGGTGTCAATAATTCTGGCACGAAGTCAATGGTAGGGACAAGCTGGAACTTGCGTGTCCCAGTGTCACACCTGTCAGATACAGCAGAGAAAGGTCGTGAGCGACCTAGGCATCGACCAGCAGGGTCGTGCGAGGCCTTAGGGTGGACCAGCAAGGTCGCGCAATGCTCTGGTGCTAATCAGAAGGGTCACACGAGGGTGAGGCCAGAGGGCTGCTTAGCGAGGTAGTGGAGGTTTTACTTGAGAGGTAATGGAGGGGGCTTGAGATTGAGCGAAGAAGGGAAACGGGAAAGGGAATGGGATAGAGTGAAACAACTTGAAGAGAGAGATGGAGGGCTGCTTGGAAAGGTAATGGAGGTTCTTGCGAGATGGGTTCCTGGGTTTCATCTGTGGACTTGAGTTGCAGATGTCGGAGAGGAGGAGGAAGGAGCGGAGGTGGAAGCTAGCGGTGTTTGTTCCTTTTTTTTTTTTTGAAAAAAAAAGCAGAAAAAGGAAAAAAAGCAAATAAAAAAGTCAAAATATCAAAAAGGAAAATGATGAAAATACCGTTTAAGCCAGACCATTTTTTGTGACTTTGTGTCAACTTTAAACCCTTATTTGAAAAGATGAGAGCACTTCGGATCCTTATTTGAAATTTTCTCAAATCCATGACATGTTTACTAACTTTTTAAACTTGGAAAGGCAAAATTTCACTAGCTAGTTTTAAAGTTTTAAACGTGGTAAGTACATCATATGGAGTTTAGTAAGTCGCAAGGAAGTAAATTTCCCACATTGATTAATAACTTTTGTTGTCGTGGAATAGAAGTTTGCTCTATATTGACCGATCATTTTTTATATAAGTTGAACCTTTTTCAATTCAAAACATTGGTAGAATGAAATGTTGCTTTTAGCCTTACATGAATTTATTATTTGTGTTCTTTATCATGATGTTATTATTATTGAAATCATAAAAATTATTATTTGTCATATATATATATATATATATATATATATTAATAATTCATGTGTCGTGTCGTGTTGTGTCACGAGTTGCGTATCGTGTCGGTGCAACATAGCCTATCACCTTTTGCAATTCTTTCTTTATTATCGACGGTGACAATTCCTAGATAGCTTTAGCTTTATTCTTATCAATCTTTATGCCTCTAGCATTAACCATAAATCCTAAGATATTATCTGTCCTAACTCCAAATGCACACTTTAGGGGGTTCATCCAGTTGAAAAAAATCCACATGCACATTAACATATTTAAAAAATCCATGCCGGTGACCCTTGCCGATGCCGTGTTAGCTTTCCGGTGTCCACATAATCAAAGGCACTTGAGTGATCGATTTTTCAAAGTTATGGTACTCAAATGAGTTGAAAAAGAAGAAGAAGTTATGGCACTGAAGTGAGCGTCGTACAGAAGTTATGGCACTGAAGTGAGCGTCGTACAGAAGTTATGGCACTCGTAGTGTACTTACACCCCAGCTTCATTATAATGTACATAAACATGTAATGCATCTACCGCGAACTTTTGCAACTTATCTAGGCTATCTTCCTCAGTGAAATGACGACATTGACAAACGCGGGATTTTCCTTCGACATGCGAGCGGCGAGTTGAGTCCTGTACCTCCTGAATATCTCGTCCATGATCTCATCACCAAAGTGATTGACGAGCAAGGGCTCGGCGACGGCTCTCATACACCTGGCCAAATTGTATCCCTCATCCTCCGAGATGATCTTAGAATTGAAATCCGAGTCAAGTTCACTCCAATTCACTTCGAATACCTCCAAGCGATCAATTGAGAACGAGCCTTGCTTTTGGACCTCCAATCGTACTTCTTTTGGTGAGGGTGAGGGCGAGTAGTAAGGGATGTTGAAGGAGTCCAGTTTCTCTTCTTCTATGAGTCCCTGGATTAGTTGTAAGATGTAAAATTTTAGATTGCGCTACCGAAGATTAGAAACAATTGCGAAATCTCAACTCTTTTGAATGTACTTTTTTGTTTTGTTTTGTTTTGGTTACCTCGGAGACCATCTGATTGAGAGCAATAGCCAAGAGCTCGCAAATTGTGCAACACTCTTTGCTAGAAGGATCTTCGCTTCTTCGACCCAGGAGGGTCAAAACCATGCGCCCTCCCATCACCAACTCTTGCCAACGACACTCCAAGAACGTCGAGAAGTCCCTCTGGAATTGCTCGTAGTATGCCCTAATCAGCCCCGGAGGGCTCGATTGAGCAATGTATATGTTGCCTTTGTTTCCCTCTAGCCCTCTTGGGACCTGATAAAACAAAGAGAGAGAGAGAGAGAGAGAGAGAGAGAGAGAGAGAGAGAGAATGAGTTTGTTTCCCATCAAGTTAACAAATGAAACCGCGGGCCAAAATTTTACCTGAGACAGCCAATGGAGGCTGTACGAAGAATGAATCAAGTGCAGGCTCTCCCGAGCAAACAATCGCCCATAAAAGGAACCAGGAACCCCATTGAAGAAGCATGACAAGGTCGCCGACGCTCCATACTTGTCCTTCATTTTCTCGTTCAGCTTCTCTTGGAATCTCGGCTAGAGACTACTGAAGATGGTATTGAAGTCGTTCCCCGGGAGATCGTTCAAGAGTACTTGGAACTCCGGCAGCTCGTGGTTCGTAGCCTCGTAGAGACTGATCATGATGTTGATGATCTCATATATGGCAAAGAGAGTGTTGGGGCCAGAGGAACAGCCCAAGTCCGCAATGGCGAGGTTTGCACGGAAGGCAGTGTCGGCAGCGGAGAAGAGAGCCGTAACAGCTGCTTCGGTTATGGGCTTCGTCATTGATGTCACCTTTCTCTACATAAGGAAAAGAAGAAGGCATTGACTCGAGATAAAGAGAAAAGGCTTGTATCTTTTTTTGTTTTTTTTTTTCTCATGGACAAAAATATAAATCTCAATTGTTACGTATATCTTCTATTGTCGAACAATGATATATTCACTATTAAATGGAGGGCACTTCATGTAGAACGATCAAATCTTGCGGATTCCATGTATTTGCTATGTTGATCCCAATTAGAATGTCACGGAGAAAACACTATTTTCGGATTCGGATCGCCCAAGTTTTCCTCAGAAGGTTAGGCCCTTGCCCTTGGGATCCGGGCCGTCCGTTTTTGGACGGACGACTCAAATTTCCTGTTTTTAGGGAGCAATTTTTTGAATTTTTTATATATTTTTTTGTTCGTAATAATCTGGGCCATCCATTCATAACACGGACAGTCCGGATCTCAAGGACATGACCTAACCTTTTGAGGAAAGGTTAGGCGACCTCTTTTCACTATTTTGATATAGTAGAATGAAGAGATTATGTTATGGCACATAATCACCAAAAGAGTGTAATAATCAATCTTTTTTTTTTTGGGGTAAGGATGTTGTTGGAATATATAAATATTAAACCACGTCTTCTTCTATCAGGTTAAGGTTTTAGAGCAGTTGGCAAGTGGTCCCACCAAATCTCACATGGTATCAGAGCAGGAGGTCCTGAGTTCAAATCTTTCCAGGCTCCTATTTACCTCCTTAATGAATTTGTCCACGCTTAGTACTAGGCAAAAAGACCAGACTAAGCGTGAGGGGGAGTGTTGGAATATATAAATATTAAATCACACATTCTTTTATCAGTTTAAGCTTTTAGAGCACTTGACAAGTGGTCCCACCAAATCTCACAGATGTAATAATCAATCTTTTTTTTTTGGTAAAAGTAAGATCTCTATTGAAGAAAGTGCTGGTTACAAACAAAACCTCCGCCGCACACCACCAAAATGTCGCCTAAGGCGTAAGGGCAGCTCGGGTTGGGAAAGCAGCAAAAAAAAAAAAAAAAGCCAAAACGTGGCAGCTACACAAAACTCAGAAACATATCTGAGACAACCTAATCAAAGAGCTATACAAAAATACAAGGCCAAGATTTAATGTGATAAGAGACGTACCTGAAGCGATGAGTTGTTAGCATAGCTTGTTTCTCCCATTCCTCCATTCATGTGTAATACTTGCATGACTTCCATCTCTCTCTCTAATTGGCTTGCGTTGGAATTGGTTTGAGACTCTTCTATTTATAGACATTTTTAAGGTACTCTGGGTCGATGATTGATTCTAAGTTGTTTCAGTTCGAGTGTGAAAAACGCATGGCACGAGTTTTGCTCCGGACAAGTCCTTTTGGTGGGATCTCTATCTGCTATGTGAGCTCCGAGTCCTTCCAAATCAAGAACAAAAAAAGTCAAGATACTTGTGACATTCATGTTGGGTCGTAATTCTCCATGCACAGCACGTGCCTTAAATACATGTTAAGAAGCACCGATGCTCTTGAGGGTCTCCGTATCGTGTCGTGTCATGTCCGATGCTCCCTGACATGTGACCGGCATATTGTCAGCGCTTCAGACATGCCATGGATATGTGAGTTTAGCATCTCAACACGTCATTTCGACTCGTACGATGTCAATTTCAAGTGTTTTCGATAAATTAGGGATCAAAATGTCTATTTTTTATAAATATACTCAGCCACCCCAAAATTACTATTCCAAGCCACCCCCCTAAAAAAAAAAACTAATCATGAATTCTTAACAGAAGAAAAAAAAAGAAACTCACATCTAATATTTTTATACATATATGATATTTATACACTTAATATAGAGTGTGTCCTAATATGTCAGAATTCTTTATTTTTTTAGAAATGATGTGTCAGCAAGTCGTGCCATGTCGCGTGTCGTTATTTGTGCTACTTAGGATACATGCAATATTTCCATAATTATCAGATGTGAGCAAGATGGACTAACCGAACATAAAACTGTTTGGACGGATCAAACCGGCTGGTTAGGTCCGTTTTAGAGATCACGTTCCAGTTCCCGATTTCTAAAAGTGGTATCGGTGTCCGGGCGATTTGATACCCAATTTCAAGGGGGGCAAACCGAACCGATAATTAATGGGCGATTATACATACTAAACTACAGTGTCTTGAGGCATTGATGTCTATAATCTGCAGCTGAATCTCGCACACAGATGCAACAAATCAACCTAGTTTTCCACAAAAATGCCATTTTTTTAAAGAAATAAAAGGATAAATCATCCAAGAAATTAGAGACAATCCTTGGGCTGACAGCTCATGTTGTGCCATCTTGTTGACTAATTAATATCACCGGGACGTTATATTCAGTTCGGCTTCTACAAACAGCTGCTTCACATTGTAATTAATTACAGGTTTGACCAGCCGTGGCAAGTGGGTACTTTGTCAATGCACGATGCCATAATCAGAAGTAGTAGAAGGTAATGGGGGGAGTGGGAAGGCTCGTATGTTTCTGTTGCTTCACTGCACTTATGCACGCATAATTTTTTTTTCCCCCTTGACTATGCAGAATGTATTGGACATAAAAAAAAACCTCCGTATCTTACCGGTCCCACTGGACTGCCCCTGCACAGGATTGGGCCGACCAGTCGAATTCCAAGAACCTTTGGTCCAGTCTCCAGTTTCGAAAACTGAGAACCGGGACCACCGTTTTAGTCCCTAGTTCCCGAGAGAATTGGATCAAATCGGATCATGCTCACTCTTAATAATTATTGTTGAAATTTAAAAGACGTTAATTGTTTTCAAGAGTTTTATTAACGAGTTTCCTTAAAACGCTATGTGAAAAACTAAAATAGCAGAAAAATTGTTGATGTTGTGGGTGCGTGCATACGAAACTTTGAAAATTATTGGTAAGATATATAGAAAGTGGTCTTTTATTTCCATGGCTAGCAACTAGGGGTGAGCAAAAAAATTATAAACCATCCAAACCGGACCGGACCGTACCCAACTGGCTGATTTTGGATGAAAACTGGCGGGTACAGTCCGGTTCCCGGTTCTAATTTTATGGAACCGGCGGGTACGGTTCGGTTCCCGATTTTGGATGAAACCATCCAACCAGCCCAACCGAACCGGCCTTATATATGTTCTTTTAATTAAATCCCTCCTTGAGGGCTCATCTTGCTCGCACTGTGATAATGTGTTTGTTGTAGAACAATAGACACCTTCACGTATTGACTACTTCAGGTGGATGTATTTAATCCATCTATGAACAAATCCTCATCTCCTCAGCTTCATGTTTCTTTTTTCCATTTTTTTCTCGGTAGAAACGTAACCGAAATCTAACCGGAAACTGGACTAGAACGATGGTTCGGTTGGTTCACAGTTCTTAGAAAAAGCGGTTGATTTTCGGTTTGCGCTTTGCAAAACTAGTCTCTAGTAGATGGTTATCGATTCTAAGATGGGATCCATTTATCTTGGAACCGATCACCCCTGTTAGCAATCATCGCGAATCAACGTCAAGGAAAATGAAAGGAACAACCAGCAACATTTTGGCATTAAATTGGGCGGTATCGTATCACCACAGAATTCAATTTCATGCATCATGTGATCGTACTCCATATCTCCAAGAATAAAGTGAAACTTGACAAACCCTAGCTGTTCACCTCTTTCATGCAGTCAGCAACAGGACAAAGCAAATTTCCCGGTTCGATGTAAAGGCGAAAGGCACGTACGACGGTACGAGACAGTGCTCCCAAAACTCTGCTACTCTCATATCTACGATGAAGTGACGTTCTCTTGTACACCTCTCTCTTTCGCCCGTTTCCCACGACTTCACTAAGACCTCTTCAAATTCTCCATTGCCTCCTTTTGCACGTTTTCTTTCGTGGACATCATTCAGTTGCCATTGAGTGGTGGGCAACGAGAGAGAGAAATGGATGTGGATATGGTGTATAAAATGTGCGGACCAAGTGAAGGGATTGCTGGGCTCGGGTCGATCCGATCAAACTTGAATTTTTTTCATTTTTTGTTTATTTATTTTTTGTTTTTCCTAATTTGCGATAGTAAAGAAAAGATGTATATCTAACTAATTTGGCCTTATTCCTTTTTACGAAAAAATAAATATGGGACCAACAAAAGTAGGTATCAATAGGCATGCTCACAACACCGTTGACAACATGGCATTCTACTCTCCGGGATTTTCCTCCAAGTGCTTCTTTATAAGATTAACTATAATGTTATTGAAGGCATCGGCTTGTCGTAAGCATGCGCATAATAAGGAGTAGAGTATAACCTTAATGCCTTGGGACTGAACAAACTCCGATACTTCTTTTCCAGTTGGTCTGCTGTTACTGTTTCGTGAATCTCAAACCGATGAATGATGCGCTGCTCAATGAACTCCATCCCGGTTTTCTGGGTTATATTTTTAGAAGACTCAGTTTTCACCCATTTGGTAAAATAGTCCGTATCAACCAAAATAAAGCCATGCATCTAAGTTGACGGTGGGTACATCTTCCTAAAAATATCCATAGCCCAACCACGAAAAAGGCCAATGCTTGACTATCGAGTTTAACATGAATGTAGGCACAGTATCGGCCCATGCATTTGCAAACCTGACAACCCTTTGCATAGTCAATGCAATCCTAGGTGTTGGGAAACGAGGACATATGATAAGTTCCGTGGTCTGCCCATTTAGGCTACCACACCCCTTTATCCATTTTTGAAAGTGAAAAGTCATGTTTACAAGTGACATTTAACCCTCCCCTCTCTGTCAGTTTCAATAACAAAGGAAAAGGAACGACGTTCCTCTTACGTGCTTAGAAGAGAAAAAGAAAAAGGAACGACGCCTCCTGCTCTTGTCCCGAATGCGAGATCGGTAGATGACGGATTCCCTCGCTGCATAGTTGACATTTAATCTATGGAAAACGAGGTATGTCCGTTCTGTGATATATTTCTCCGATCACTGATTTTAGATGATTTTAGGACTTGTTAGTTCTGCGTAATCCGCTGCGTTTGTATAGGGATTATGTCGCGACCTAAAAAATTAATCAGGCTAATGGATTATCAGGTGACTAACTGTCGCGACCTAAAAATAAAATTATTTCTAGGCTAATGGATTATCAGGTTAATTATTTAACTAACCTAACTCGAACTCTCCCAAGTCCATACCAAATCGCAACTTAAGGTTCAATTGGTTAACATGCAATGTATTTTCAATTTGGAGTCGCCACTAATCATTTATGGTAGGTCGATTAGAAACCTAAATAAAATAGCGGGAGAACTATTTTATTTCTACGAACCAGAGATTAAGAGTCCGGGGACTTGATTACGCTAGATTACTCTAACGCCCTTTCGGTACCATTTTATTTCATGAAAAATCATTTGAGAATGCAACATTAATTGATTTTTAACCTAAGTCACTAACAAAGGCTTTCATGCGGGTGCACAATCAATTAATAGAACATCCAGAAATCAATATAATCAAAGGAGCATGCGCCACGCAAGTTAGTTCTTTTTTTTTTAATTTTTGATTTTTATATGAATGCATGAGATTATTCTATGATGTAATGACATGAATTACATGTAAGACTAAACTAGATGACATGCAAATTAAATGAATGCACAAATGAGACCATGATTTAATTAACTTAACTACGTGACATATAAATTAATCAAAATCAAGACATGCAATTCTAATATACAATTTAAGCTAAAATGCAATCTAAAATGACATGGCGAAGATGAATGACATGGCATGGATGACATGGTAAAGATGACGTGGCATGGATGACGTGATAGGGATGACGTGGCAAGGATGACGTGGCATGGATGACATGACAAGGATGACGTGGCAAGGATGACAATGCAAGGATGACAGGGCGAGGATGAATTTTTATTATTATTTTCGGATGAATTTATTTCCTAAAATAGAACTATGCCAAAACAATTCTTATCTTGCATATTTTAGAGTCTAAATTGACCTAAACCCTAATATATTAAAGACAAATTATTTTATACATGAAGTTCTATTTAAACATGCAATTTCTATCCTAAAATGCTATCTTATCTACGTGATGCTATTTTTAAAAGATATGCAATTTTCAAATACAGTATGTGAATGAATGCATTTTTTTTTAGAATTTTCAGGATTACATCATGCGACATATATATTCTAAAAAATACATCCATCAAGCAAATAAAAATAAAATATGTCAATCAATGCCAATCGATAAAGTGGATACATCAATCGAGTTTTGAAATATTTCGCGAATATTTGAGTTAACCTTTAATTCGTAATCCTACGATTAACGATTGAACCCAAATCCTTGCCTAACCGAGTATTCCATCGATAATCTTAAAGATAGACGTTCTCGATTATGCGGCAAGTTGCGGATTAGGAAAGGAAATTTCCCTAATCAACCTGTATTTTCTTTTTCTTTTTTTTTAAAAGGGTTCAGTTATTCGTCTTCGAAAATCGACAAGCAAATCATCACATAATTCACTCAAGACATGCATCAAATATCCGGCCTACAAATTCACGACTGGGTTGAGGATATTGCAATTACTCCTCCAGTTACACGACCAGACCAACCAAGGTAATTGACCTCAAAAGAAATTCTCAAAAGGTTGGGATGAATCTTAATGCAATCTATTCATTCGTGAAATCAAATTTCCACCAATCTGAGCATGTATTTCATATATACTTTTTAAGATAGTGCAAAGCAAGTCAAGTTCTCTGATTTATATTCCTGTAGGCGACAAACATAAACAAGACTTTTAATCACGAGTTTAGATAGTCTATTCTTGATATTTCAAAAGCATATCTAAAGCATGTGAACATCCAGAGGAATACAAAACCAGCAAAGATTTAACGATGAGGGAACTTTACCTTGGATCGAGTGTCAACCTCGCTAATTGAAATCGCGCAACAGGATGAATTGCACTGGAACAACCTCTGTTTGGTCAGGATTTACGGCCGAGACTATCCTCAAATCCACTAATATTCTAACACAGATAAGGGACCACGTTAGACTTCAAATGATGAAAGCAGAGAAAACTAATCTGCCGTTAAGACAGTCCGAACAGCAGCTTGGTAATGGTGACGAGATTTGATTAAGCGAGCTTCAGGCGGATAGCCGGCCAGACACGTCAAAGCTTGGTTGGCAGGGTTTAAACGAGGTTGGTTCTCACGAGAAACACGCCGGACAGCGGCGTTGGCAGCACGCGGTTGCAGCGAACAGCAGTAGCGGCGGCAAAACAGCAGCAACGATAATCTCCGGGAGATCGGCGAGCGAGTTGGCGATAGCGAGCGAGCGGGACAGCGACGCTGTTGGGCAAAGGAAAACAAGGAGGACCAGTGGCGACGTCCGGATCAGAACGGCGGAGCAGCGCACGGCAGCCACGTTGATCGAAGTGTTGTGGCGGGATTCACAGCTAACCAAGAGAAGCGCGAGCAAAAGAAAGGGTCGTGCGTGAGAGGGGGATGGTCGGTGAGAGAGAGAGTTAATCGAAAATGAGCGTGCCCTCAAAATTTTTTGTCGTCCTTCCTTTTGTTCGCTCACAAATTTCTTAGTATAATGTACCTTCCAATTCTGACATGTGTTTAGGGCTTTTTTCACATAAAGTTTGCCGACCTCCTCTTTTTGTGAATGAAACCATCAACCTTTTATAGTTAAATTCTCTTGTGTCCTCGGCAATTCTGGATTGATGGGAGGTGATGGATGATAATGAACGGAGCATTGCTGATTGATGGGACGTGATTGATGATAATGAACGGAGCATTGCTTTCTCTTCATCAATCACGTGTACAGACATTGATTTATTCCCTGGGATTGCTCAATTCATTGACCAAATTATGGCAAAGCAACTCATTATTTCTTAAGCACATATTCTCAGCCGAGATCTTCTCTTTCCATGGATATGTCCTGTGGTCAAACGTGACAAATCCGTAACTCTTGTTGCCATTTTCTCAAGGGGAAGCGTCACCATTGGAAGACCAGCCCATAGAACACCAGCATCCTTCGTGTGGGCATTACATAATGGTATGTCAAGGAATAAATCTGCTAAAGAACTGCGCTTTACATGCTCATTTCTCATGTCAACATCTATGAAAATGATTTGGTCAGGTTGTACGTCCCCTTGAGCAGCATATGCATGTGTATATTGAGAGTCCACTCAGTTTGCCTTAAGACCAAAATCTTGGCAAATTTTCAACACCGTAGGCATACATGCTATTATCTTAATTAAGATTAATGCCAATCCTTACAATGTGAAATATAATGTATGAATGCTAAACGTGAACGACAAATTAATTATTTTTGGTAGGAATTATAAATAATCCCTGATTTTTCATTTTAAAAATTAATGATTAAAATGATACCCAAAATTTAGGTGTCAACAGTTGCCCCTCTTTGAGTGGAAGCTCGTAGAGGTTTCGCTCAAAGACCCATAGTGGCACCTAAATTTTCATCTAAATCGATTTTTTTTTTGTGAAAATAATGCAATGCAAGACTGAAAATAACATGCGTCTAACTTCTTCTTTCAAAGAACTCGTGCATGGATCGCGTAAGGGGTATTTGTTTCTGCAAATACCTTATACGCCGAGGATTCCTTTAATCACCAGTGCTGTGAGGATCTTAAGGTACTGGGCCCACCCGTCCTCATGGATTTCTTTCTTCTTGGCTCGGGGTGACGCAAGATGTCTATAGGCCGAATTTGCGAGTTCTGGATCGCAAATCGGTAATGCTTCCGCACCACGATCATCCGCTCATCACGTGGAACGTCGGCTAAGAGTAAAGCTTTCAAACCACAATCATCTTCTCGTCCTGTGGAATGTCAGTTGAGAAATGCTTCTGCATCACGATCATCCGCTCATCACGTGAAGCATTAGTTGAGAATAAAGCTTTCCAACCATGATCATCCGCTCATCACGTGGAACGTCAGCTGAGAATTGGCTTCTGCATCACGATCATCCGCTCATCACGTGAAGCATTTAGCTGCGGGCCGGATTTGCGAAATGCTGGTATCGTAATTAGGTAAAAACTGAATCAGATTCATCCTTTATGTGAAACAGCGAACAGATTTACGAAATGCTGGTATCGCAATCTGAGAATATCTGAATCACATTCATCCTTTATGTGAAACAGCAAACAGAATTACGAAATGTTGGTATCGTAATCTGAGAAAATCTGAGTCACATTCATCCTTTATGTGAAACAGTGGACAGAATTACGAAATGATGGTATCGTAATCTGAGAAAATCTGAATAGGGTGCTCGAGTTATGGATCGAGCGGGCCTGATTGTCTTTTGGGATCTTCTGTCTAGATCACTGTGCTTAGCTTGATACCTACAACATTGAAGATGCGGTCATCCAAGTCTAAAAGAGAATCAGAAAACTTACCTGAGTTGACTGAAACCAGGCTTTTAGGTTTTGCTGAATTGGCGTGCTCAACCTGTTCAGTTCATAAGAAAATGGTGTTTTGCATGAACTTTAATGCAAATGCAACAACTTGTGAGCTTCTACTTGCATTGTAAAGCTCCACTGGGGATTTTGTCAATAAGGAAAACTGTCTAATCCTTTCGACAAAATTTGACCAAATAGAATGAGGAACCTTCAGTCAGAAAGGACTTTCTCTCACTCTCTTTGAAAAGGCTATTTGACCCGACCATTGATGCGGGCATGAGAATCACTCAGAGTTGTCCTCATCACACTTGATAAGGGTCCGAGTAATCTTGCAATTAGTATGACCAGACCAATCCATGAGGTCCTTTTAGGGACTGTAATTTAGGCTTGGTCAAAGGCTATTCAAATGGGACTCTCATGAGTCATTAGGCCATGAAATGAAAATCTTCATCAGTTGCATTGGGTTTACAAGTCAGGAACCCTGCGAAATGAAATAAAATGATCTTGCTTTCACTTCTTCAAGCGATATTCATAAGCATTTGAAACCTTATATTAACCCGAGTGCCCTAGTTTGAAGAGACTTTTGGAAAGGGTTGTAATGTAGGTTCAAGGTAGGCTTGGAAATGAGAGGCCTATTTTCAACAAGGGTTCATGAAGATGAGGAAGTTGGTGATCATCCGTCTTTGACACCTTTGCACTTCAGGAATGGTCTTTCTTCATGGAACACATTTCGAACAAATTTAGGCGAAACCTCCCTTCTTTCCGATTTTTTTCTTTTTAAGAGAGCTCTTTCCTTTTCTTTTTTTTTCTTTTTCTCTTCCTTTTCGATGAGAGTAGGCGTTTTTGCCTCTTTTTCTCTTTTTTTTTTTTGGAGAAGGAAGTGTCTCATCTGACAAATTTTCAAATTCCAGCTTGCCCCAAGGTACTTTGCTCATCCGTATGATAATTCGAAACAATCTCTTTTTCAGGATGATCACCAATCGGGTTTGATAGAAATGAATCAGCCGCTCAAGTTGGGTTAAGCAAAGGATGAGTGTCTATGGGTATAGAAATGAAATGCTCTTCATCATGTCCAAAGCACTTGAGCTAACATAGAATTCGCATGCAATAAATACACTTGAAGATTGATGCAAGTGAAAGCAAGAAAATTCCATTCATGCTTTGAATTTTTTGAAATTTGCCCCAATGTGGGGTTGTTCCTGACAGGGGTATGAAATGAAACCACCGTTCAAAGGAGTTTAGCAAAGGGAGACCTGCAGTGTTTGGATAGAGGAAATGAATGCCTCACATCATTTTGGTCGTCATACTTTTCGCAAGATAACCCTTTCGCCTTGTAAGTGTGGAAATCTTCACACTTACTCACTTGGGGTGTTATATAGGACGTGTATGGGAATAGCTCACCTTTCATCATCCTGGTGTTCCTCATTCAAAATGATCAACGTCAATTGACCAAATAAATCTCCAGATTGAACAATTCAGTGACGATTTATAATACAATCAGAAAGCAGGCAAAATATGCACGAGTATTAAGATTTGCAAAAATATTATAACATCTCAGGTATAATATTTCTTGACTGAATCAGCATTGACAGGATTAGTGAAGACACGTCCATCCATCTCTGCCAAGATTAAGGCGCCGCCTGAAAGAGCTTTCTTTACTATGTAGGGTCCGCCATAATTTGGAGCAAACTTCCCTTCTGGCTGTGAGATAATGGGCAGAAGCTTCCGCAGCACAAGGTCTCCCTCCTGAAAATGTCGAGGTCGCACCTTCTTGTTAAAAGTTCGGGCCACTCTCTGTTGATAACATTGGCCATGGCATAAGGCTCTGAGCCGCTTCTCGTCAATCAAGTTCAGCTGATCTATCCTCTGTTGGATCCAATCTGCTTCAGTCAGTTCTATCTGGGACAAAATGTGCAGAGAAGGAATCTCTACTTCGACTGGTAATACTGCTTCCATACCATAAACCAGGGAGTATGGGGTTGCCCTGGTTGATGTCCGGATTGAAGTCCGGTATGCCATAAGTGCGAACGGCAACCTGTCGTGCCAATCTCGATAATTCTCAGCCGTTTTAGACAAGATCTTCTTGATGTTCTTGTTTGCTGCCTCAACTGCCCCGTTCATCTGAGGGCGATATGGAGAAGAATGCAAGTGTTTGATCTTAAATGCTTTGAGCAGTTCTTCCACCAGCTTACTATTCAGATTTGCACCATTATCTGTGATTATAACCTCAGGGGCTCCATATCGAGCAATTAAATCACGTCCGATGAACTTTACTACATTTCGGGACGTGACCGTTGAATACGATGTCGCCTCAATCCACTTGGAAAAATAATCAATTGCCACCAGGATGAACCGATGTCCATTGGAAGCTTTAGGGTTAATCGGGCCAATCACATCTATTCCCCACATGGAAAACGGCCAAGGTTCGGATAACTGATGCAACTCGTTCGGAGGGACATTGATCTTGTCACCATGAATCTGGCATTTATGGCAACTTCTGACATGTTGTATACAATCATTTTCTAAGGTGAGCCAATAATAGCCCAGCCTCATGATCTTCATTGCTAACATATGGCCGTTCATGTGAGGGCCACAGACGCCTTCATGCATTTCTGCCATTAAACGAATCGCTTCAGTCGCTTCCACACATCTCAGTAAGACCGAATCGAAAGACCTTTTATAGAGACTTTCTCCGCTCAGGAAGAATTTTGAAGCCATCTTCCTTATGTACTTCTGGTCTGAAACCGTACTATTCTCAGGAAACTTCTGATCTTGGATATACATCTTGATATCCTGATACCAGGGTTTGCTATTTGGCTCATCCGCTACAACCATGCAGTAGGCTGGCTGTCTTAAGACTTCGAACTTTAGTGGTTCAACTTCTAACCCCTCCGTGACATGCAACATTGATACCAGAGTGGCCAAAGCGTCTGCAAATCGATTTTGAGTTCTAGACAAATATTCAAACGTGATATCCGTAAAACTTTCCGTCAATTCGTCTAAATACTCATGATAGGGCAACAACTTTGGATCTCGCGTCCTCCATTTACCAACCGTCTGGAGAATAATTAAGGCTGAGTCTCCAAACACCTTGAGCTTAGATATTCCCATTTCTATCGCTGCTTGTAGACCGAGAATACAAGCTTCGTATTCGGCGATGTTATTAGTGCAAGGGAACACCAATTTTGCTGCTACTGGATAATGTTGACTTCCAGGAGATATCAGGACTGCTCCCGTGCCGGATCCTGATAAGTTTACAGCTCCATCAAAGTACATTGTCCAAACATAGTCTTCGACTGCCATAATTCGATCTTCAGGTTGATACAGATCATCTCCTTGCCTCGGATTTTCTGCTAGAACATCCACTATAACTCTTCCCTTTACTAATTTTTGAGGCAAATATCGAATGTCAAACTCGGAAACGAGAATTTGCCACTTGGCAAGTTTGCCAACCAATGCAGGCTGATTCAGAAGATATTTAATGGGATCACACTCCGTCACCAAAAGGATTTGGTAATGCAGATTGTATTGTTGCAGCCTGTGTAACACCCATACCAATGCTGCGCACGTCTTTTCAGCCTCTGAGTAATTTAATTCGGAGCCCGTGAATTTCTTGCTTAAATAATAGATGGCCCGTTCTTTAGCATCTCCCTGACTTTCTTGGGCTAGCATGGCCCCAAGTGACTCGCTGTTTATTGTGAGGTAGAGAATCAATGGTTGCCCCGGTGTGGGTGGCACAAGGACAGGTGGATTCATGAGATGCTGCTTCAACTTCTTAAATGCTTCCTCACATTATTCATCCCATCTAATAAGTGCATTCTTTTTCAAGAACTTGAGAAATGGTTTGGCGGTTTCTGTCAACTGAGAGATGAATCAGGAAATATAGTTCAATCTTCCCATGAGACTCCTAACCTCCTTCGCCGTGGTCGGTGGTTTCAATTCACAGATTGCCTTAGCCTTCGATGGATCAATCTCGATACCTCGGTTGCTGACAATGAAACCGAGCAATTTGCCACTGTTAGCTCCAAAAACACACTTCGCTGGGTTGAGACGCAATTTGAACTTCCTAAGCCGCTCAAATAGCTTAATCAAAGTCTGGACGAGGTCTTCTCCTTTCCGGGTCTTGGCAATCATATCATCGACATATACCTCTAACTCGTTATGAATCAGGTCATGAAATAAAGTCACCATGGCCCGTTGATATGTTGCCCCGGCATTCTTCAATCCAAAAGGCATCACCTTGTACTGAAATAATCCCCATGGGGTAGTGAAAGTGATTTTCCTCTTATCATTTTCGTTCATCAGAATCTGGTTGTACCCCGAGAAGCCATCCATGAAGGAAAACAGCTCAAATCCAGCTGTGCTGTCCACCAGAACATCGATATGTGGAAGGGGAAAATTATCCTTCGGGCTGGCCTTATTCAAGTCCCGGTAGTCTACACAAACTCGAACTCGACCATCTTTCTTCATCACTGGAACGATGTTGGCAATCCAGTCTTGGTATTAAGAGGTCTCAACGAATCCCACGTCTAGGAGTTTCATAACCTCCTCTTTGATCTTATTTTCCAACTCCGGTCTAGCTCTTCGTTTCTTCTGCGCTACTGGATCACAAGATGGGTTTAGTGGAAGACAATGTTCAACAATCGAGCGATCGAGCCCTGGCATATCTGCGTAGGACCATGCAAAGATATCTTGGTAATCCTTCAGGAGTTGAATCAACCGTCTAGCTGTGTCCTCAGGAAGGTTTGCCCCAATCTTGACTTCCTTAAGGTTTTCATCATTTCCTAGATTGATAGACAGGGTCTCATCTCCGGTCAACAGCTTGACCGTTTCATGTTCCTCGAATTCCCGACGTATTTCTTCGTATTCGGGGTCGAATTCATCAAGGTCATAAACTCCAGAATCCATTAGATCTCCCTCCACATCCCTGAAACATAAAGTAGGGAATTTAGAAAAATAAACAGGGTTTAAAGATGTATGCCCTATTATTTTTTGATGCGATTGTTTTCTTGGAAAATGTTTCTTCTTGGCTTGTTCTACTTTTCTTTCTGAAAAATTTATTTTACAAAAATTTTGAGACGAGAATCTTTGAAGAAGCCCAACCCTCGGTATCTTACCATTGACGACAATTTGTTTGACCGTTGGTTATCGTCATCGGGTTGGTTTGGGGTACTTCGACAAGATTCCAAAATGATGGATAAAAATTTCTGTAATTTTATTGATCTTCAAAATCAATTCATTACATTTATTGTAAAATATTAACTGAAATGACCGAAATTAAAAGAAAGCTGAAAATATCCCACGCATGGGGTAACATAGACTGGTTACTCTGAATCTAAACCCTCCAATGGATCGTCTGCAGAGTGAATATTGTTCAAAGGCCTTGGCGGTCTGCGTTCCAAGTAGGGTTCTTCTTCAGGGGTCCCATCTATCTGTATAAGGTCTTCAAGCACAGCTCCCACGGTCATGTCACCGAACCATTCAGCCAAGTTAGGTATCTCATCCTCCACATCCGGTTCAGTGGGCTCCACTTCGGCGACCTGCTCCTTCACTGGAACATGGAATACAATCCCTAAATCGTCTTCATACTTTGACAACTCATCATATCCTCCAACCACCCCACCAGATCGGAAAGTGACGTATAGAGGCTGTGGCTGAGAACTATTTTCCTGCTTGCCAAGTCCTCTCACTACCTGTTTGCCATGTCTCCGTCCTGGATAACCAAGGCCCGCCTTATGATTTTGACCTTTAAGCTCGACGGGGGTGCGGACTCCTTGGCCATGTCTTCCCAGTCCCATGCCGGGTTGATAGCCATTCCCTACCATTACTTTGGCTACCATAACAGAAGCGGCCGACACCTCTGGAGTTGGTAAGGGACTCTCTAGAGAGGCATGTATAGTCTGTATTAGCTCGAACACGTGATACGAGCTCTCTTCATTTTCGGTCGGTTCCACATAGGGAATGGCTGTTTCGTTATAGATCTGATAGTCTTCCTCACCAAACACCGTTACCAGTTTCTTCTCGACCACAAATTTAATCTTCCGATGGAGGCTTGAAGGTACGGCTCCTGCATTGTGGATCCAAGGGCATCCAAGTAGAAGATTGAATGCAGAGGGGATATCCAGGACTTGAAATAAAATGTCAAATGTCGATGGTCCGATGAGGATATCCAGATTTATCTGCCCCAGAACATCTTTCTTCATCCCATCAAAGGCTCTGACATGGGTCTTTGGCGACTGCATTTTAGCCAAGTCTACTCCCAATCGGTTCAAGGTGGCCAATGGACATATATTCAATGCCGAACCGTTATCAATGAGGACTCGAGACACAAAGGTCTGTTTGTGCTTCACGGTAATATGCAGGGCTTTGTTATGGCCCCAATCTTCTGTAGGAATCTCATCGTCCGCGAAAGCTACTTGATCCTTCAACAGGACCGCCCCGACAAATCCTTCCAGTTTCTTTTGTTCGATATCTTCAGGGACGTGAACCTGCCCCAGGATCTTCTTTAACGCCTCCTGATGCTTAGGTGAGGTTTGCAACAACTCGAGTAGAGAGACTTGAGCTAGCGCTTTCCTCAGCTGATCTACGATGTTGTATTCGCTAGTCTTAATGATTGCAAGGAACCCCTTAGCTTCTTTCTCTTCGACCGGTCTAGGTGGCTTGTCTTCATTGTAGGTCCGTCCTGATCTAGTTATAAGAGCTAAGTCATAGGACCAAGGGACTGCCCGACCATTTGTATAAGGGAAAGGTTGTGGGGTGGTAATCATTAGGTTCTCGTTCACCACCAGCCCTAGATCATCATCTGACGCGTCTTGTAACGGGGGCATATCTGCTAATTCCGGATCTACTTGAGTTTCTATCTCCTCAATGGGAACCGCTACTTCAGGTGAGGATATAGCCAATGCCGCCAGCTCCTGTTCCCAGTCAATAACCATCCCAGAGATGGTAGCTATCTTCCTAAACTGGTTCATCTGAACCACCAAGCCCTCTCTGATCCACTTAGTAAACATCTCCCCCAGCTGAGTTGAGGTCACCATTTCTCCTGTTTGCTAATAACCCGCCCTGATTAGGGCGTCAAGAGCTTCAGCAGCCTTGACCTTAAATGGACCTGCTGTGCTAATTTCTTCTACTAAAATATCATTGATGGTCCCGGAATGTTCAGGTAGGGGATTCTTCTGGACGTTGGGCTGATTGTTGGGTAGCGAGATTGCCCCAGTCTCAATCAGATCCTGAATACGATTTTTCAGGATGAAACAATTGTCTGTGTCGTGGCCTACTTCCCCACGATGATAATCACACTTCTTACTCGGGTCATACCATCTTGTGTTCGACGTGTTCGCTCTCATTGGCTCTGTAGTTAAGAGTCCTTTCTTCTGTAGGATGGCCCAAATCTGCGTCAAGGTCCCCGGGAGTGGGCTGAACTGCCGGTTCTTCCACGTATATCTTCTCTGGCCACTATTAGCCCTCCGTTCGTCGGGGAGTTGAATGACGGGACTCTGAACCACCGGTCTCTGCGTGTACACCAAGTTAACCTGTGTGGCTGCTGGTTCCTTCTTTGGTGCAAAACGCTTTGGACCGGTTCCGTTGTCTCCATACTAGCCTCTCTTCCAATTACTTTCCACCTCCTCAGCAAAGGAAATAAGGTCGGAGAAAGACGCGACCGTTGATATGAACACATGCGCTCGTACATTCTGTGGCAGGGTAGAGACAAATAGTCTCATCAGTTCCCGTTCGGGAGGTACCGATTTCAATTGTGAGGCGAGACTCCTCCATCTGGTGCCGTACTCCTTAATCGACTCACCTTTCTTCATTTCGGCCCGCTCCAGATCTTGTGTTGTGATGGCCACATCAATATTGAAACTGAAATGCTGCACGAAATCATTGGCCACCTCGTCCCAATCATCTTTGGTATAAACCTCATAAGCAATGTACCACCTCATGGCGGCTCCTTTCAAACTGGCCTGAAAGGTCTGGACCATGAGGGCGTCATTTGCCGCATACTTACCCATTCTAGCCTGGTAAGTCTGGACGTGCTGCACAGGATCTGACGTACCATCATACTTTTCAAAATCTGGGACTTTGAACTTGTCCGGATAGATTGTTCTTGAAAAGGCCGAACGGTCAATCTTAGGGACATGTCGTGCACCCTCAACCTCTTTGAGCCTCTGGTCCATCTTGGCTAGCATCTTCGCATTATCATCCCTTTGTGGAATAATAGCTTCAGGCAGAGAATAGTTCACCAGCGGGATAGACGGAACTTGAGCCGATGATTGGCCGATATGCCCTGAGGCTTTAGCAACGCCTTTAGCTTTTGTTTTGGCCGCAGCGAGCGAGGATACAACCCCGGGCATGTCTTCCTCATCTTCTTCTTCCTCCTCCTGTCGTAGGTCTACGTATAACCCCTTCGACTGAAACAAAGGGTTGGAACGTATGATAGTAGCAGAAGGTAGTTGTTGACCCAGAGACAGCTGGGATATCATAGTCTTCAGCTCGGCCAGTTGATCATTGAAGACCTTGGCTTGCTCCTCCCTTTCCCTTCTCATTTCCTGTCTCATTCTCTCCTCCATTTGGGCAACTGATTCAGCTGGATTGGCCATTTGCCTGGCTTTGGAGCGAGTGTTATATGGATGCTGAGGAGGATCCGTGATATATTACCTGAAAAGAAAGGCCACACGAAGATTAGTAAAGTGAGTGAGATAGTGGGCCAGTCCATGACAACTCTCTAGCAAAAATCTGAATCAGGCAGTTTTTTCAGTTCCATCGACCGTCACGATAAAATTCTTCATAATTGGCACGTTGATCAAGAAATTCCCAAATTTTATGGGCTGATTTAGGACTTAACGGGGAACAACTTTGATGTTCAGACTTAAGGCCAAAAGTGAACCGATCAGTACAGTTTAATATTTATTTTGAAAAAATTCTTCTCAGAAAAACTGTTCTGTCCGGTTTTTGTTAAAGGAACGAAGGACCCCCTTAAAGTACGAATTTAGGTCTGGAATCTTGCAGATCACTAGTTTAGACATCAACCTACAACTTTTATTTTTCATGGTTTGGCAAAGGAGGTCGTTTAAAAATGGTAATCGGCAAAACAAGACGAGCGCCAAAAAACTGCCAAAATTCCAGCTCACATTGTCCTTGATGAAAATTCGCCAAATACATGGAAAACGCCACAGATTATTCTCAAAAGTTTACACGTGATAGCTCAAGATATGATGAACATGCTCCATTTAAATCCCGAAAGAAAAAAAATACGCATGGCACTGTAAAGTTACCCAAAAACAGCAATGCTCAGAATATAATTCCAAGGAAAGACAACTAAAGCATGAAAACAAATGACTCTGAAACATGGCAATCAAGCTATTTTTCTCTTCTTAGTGGGGGCACGATCTATAGACAAATGGGCCTTCAATTCCTTCCAAAGTCGTGCATTTTCCTTAGCCAAGATTTCCATCTGCTTCTTATCCTTTTGGGCCTTCTTCTCGTAGGCTTCAATCTCTGCTTGATGAGTGGGCTTCACGGCTATCAATGGAAACTTCGGGAGTAAATGGGCCGGTATGAAATGGCGTTGAATATATCGGGCCTTAGCATGATAGAGCTTCTCCTTTCCTTCGAGTTCCGTCTCTGGCAACAAAACCCGACGAGTCTTGGACTTGAGCCAAACTTTATCTAGATGCTTGAGCTCGGTTGCATAGCTTTCAGCCGCAATGAATTGGACTTGGAAAGCATCGGGCCCCAATGGTGGGGGAATATCCTGCAAAACTCCATATTGACGTACCACCCGAAGAGGATGATATCTCGTCACGCCGGTAATGCCCAATAAAGATATGGGCTCTTGCTTGCCTTGATACAAACGGGCCTCAGAGATTTGGAACCATATAGCTTGCCATAGGAAAACCTTAGGATTCGGATCTTTCAATAAATCAATCCATTCAGAATAAGACAAACCTTTAATATCTTTTTGGAGTTCTTGAAATTTTGCGATCGGGTTTTCATCCTGGCTCATTTGAGGTATAGTCATTTTGGAACCAATATTAGCATAATGAGAGAAAAACCACATTTGTAAAAGTCCAGTTGAAGCATGAAATGTCTTATCTTCATCTTTTTTAAAGCGAGTCAAGGATATGAATGTTTCAGCTAAGATAGCATTAATGAAATTCATTCCACTACAAACTTGACTAGCTATCCAAGCCATGGATGGACTGATGGAATTCTTTTGAAGTGGGAAAATCACAAGCCCGAAAAAAGCTAAAATGAAAATCCTACTTTGCAAATATGAATCGCTTTCATAAAAACGCTCAATGAGAAAAGAAAAGGGACACATTTGACATTTTTCCTTCAAAATTTTCCTCATCGTATTTTCACTAACTTTTAGGAATTCAGCAAGAAAGACAACTGGATCAAATCCCACACAAGGATGAATTAAATCGATGTTCAAAGGTTTTCCAATAGCAAAGCTATATTCTTCCAAAGTCGGAGTGAACTCATGCTTACCTAGGATAAAGGTAGCGGTACCCGGGCACCAAAAATGTACCAGTGCTTGCATAAACCCAGTCTGTAATCCAATATCCAAAAGAGGCAACATATTGCCTATACGGCTAAGGACATAATTCCTCCCATCGATACTCAAACGGCCCCACATCTGCTTCAATTCAGCCTTCGGAATGTACACGAAACGGAGATCTGAATGCCCCATTGCCTATAGACCGGTGTTGCAAACCTAAATATCATGGACCGGCCCAAAAATAATTAAAAGCAAGATAAAGTTTAGGAGCATACTTTACCGTAGGATAGGAAACTAAATAATCACACAGACATGCGCATGATTCGTGAGTTAAACTTATTCTAACTATCATAGAGGCTGACAAATTGAAGTGAAAGACTTGCGGCAAGGCGACAATCTCTCGCACATGATCAAGATTAATCGTGATCCCACGATATAACCAGGATTAGCCGGGTCATTTCAACTTCGGCTTCTCGAGTTAAAAATTATAACCCCGCCTTGGTAATCTTACCAAACGTGAGTTCTAACCTTTGAAACTCATTTTTGAAGAGGGAGTCGGGATCGAATTCAGACTAACTTTCAAACGTGATCTCACGCAGAACGTTAGGATCTAATCTCGATACCATCCAAAAGCTAGTGACCCAGGTTCGGCCACAAGTTATGTGTGGTGTAGTGCTGAAGCAATTAATCATGCACAACAATTAATAAGCTATCACCACTTCAAAATGTGCATAATTAAACAAACAATCCCAAACACTGATCTGCAAAACAAGGGGTTAGCCAAACACTCCACCCCTTATAACTCCCATCTGCAAAACCATTTAACACATGGTTAGGGACTTACCCGGAGTCCATGTTGCCAAACAAGAAATGTGATTTTTTTCATGAAATATTTTAAGGCCTAAGTCCACTAGGTTCTTAAGTTTTTCAAAAATTAAGAACGATAAGTCCCCAGCGGAGTCGCCAAGCTGTCGCGACCTAAAAATAAAATTATTTCTAGGCTAATGGATTATCAGGTTAATTATTTAACTAACCTAACTCGAACTCTCCCAAGTCCATACCAAATCGCAACTTAAGGTTCAATTGGTTAACATGCAATGTATTTTCAATTTGGAGTCGCCACTAATCATTTATGGTAGGTCGATTAGAAACCTAAATAAAATAGCGGGAGAACTATTTTATTTCTACGAACCAGAGATTAAGAGTCCGGGGACTTGATTACGCTAGATTACTCTAACGCCCTTTCGGTACCATTTTATTTCATGAAAAATCATTTGAGAAGGCAACATTAATTGATTTTTAACCTAAGTCACTAACAAAGGCTATCATGCGGGTGCACAATCAATTAATAGAACATCCAGAAATCAATATAATCAAAGGAGCATGCGCCACGCAAGTTAGTTCTTTTTTTTAATTTTTGATTTTTATATGAATGCATGAGATTATTCTATGATGTAATGACATGAATTACATGTAAGACTAAACTAGATGACATGCAAATTAAATGAATGCACAAATGAGACCATGATTTAATTAACTTAACTACGTGACATATAAATTAATCAAAATCAAGACATGCAATTCTAATATACAATTTAAGCTAAAATGCAATCTAAAATGACATGGCGAAGATGAATGACATGGCATGGATGACATGGTAAAGATGACGTGGCATGGATGACGTGATAGGGATGACGTGGCAAGGATGACGTGGCATGGATGACATGACAAGGATGACGTGGCAAGGATGACAATGCAAGGATGACAGGGCGAGGATGAATTTTTATTATTATTTTCGGATGAATTTATTTCCTAAAATAGAACTATGCCAAAACAATTCTTATCTTGCATATTTTAGAGTCTAAATTGACCTAAACCCTAATATATTAAAGACAAATTATTTTATACATGAAGTTCTATTTAAACATGCAATTTCTATCCTAAAATGCTATCTTATCTACGTGATGCTATTTTTAAAAGATATGCAATTTTCAAATACAGTATGTGAATGAATGCATTTTTTTTAGAATTTTCAGGATTACATCATGCGACATATATATTCTAAAAAATACATCCATCAAGCAAATAAAAATAAAATATGTCAATCAATGCCAATCGATAAAGTGGATACATCAATCGAGTTTTGAAATATTTCGCGAATATTTGAGTTAACCTTTAATTCGTAATCCTACGATTAACGATTGAACCCAAATCCTTGCCTAACCGAGTATTCCATCGATAATCTTAAAGATAGACGTTCTCGATTATGCGGCAAGTTGCGGATTAGGAAAGGAAATTTCCCTAATCAACCTGTATTTTCTTTTTCTTTTTTTTAAAAGGGTTCAGTTTTTCGTCTTCGAAAATCGACAAGCAAATCATCACATAATTCACTCAAGACATGCATCAAATATCCGGCCTACAAATTCACGACTGGGTTGAGGATATTGCAATTACTCGTCCAGTTACACGACCAGACCAACCAAGGTAATTGACCTCAAAAGAAATTCTCAAAAGGTTGGGATGAATCTTAATGCAATCTATTCATTCGTGAAATCAAATTTCCACCAATCTGAGCATGTATTTCATATATACTTTTTAAGATAGTGCAAAGCAAGTCAAGTTCTCTGATTTATATTCCTGTAGGCGACAAACATAAACAAGGCTTTTAATCACGAGTTTAGATATTCTATTCTTGATATTTCAAAAGCATATCTAAAGCATGTGAACATCCAGAGGAATACAAAACCAGCAAAGATTTAACGATGAGGGAACTTTACCTTGGATCGAGTGTCAACCTCGCTAATTGAAATCGCGCAACAGGATGAATTGCACTGGAACAACCTCTGTTTGGTCCAGATTTACGGCCGAGACTATCCTCAAATCCACTGATATTCTAACACAGATAAGGGACCACGTTAGACTTCAAATGATGAAAGCAGAGAAAACTAGCTGCCGTTAAGACAGTCCGAACAGCAGCTTGGTAATGGTGACGAGATTTGATTAAGCGAGCTTCAGGCGGATAGCCGGCCAGACACGTCAGAGCTTGGTTGGCAGGGTTTAAACGAGGTTGGTTCTCGCGAGAAACACGCCGGACAGCGGCGTTGGCAGCACGCGGTTGCAGCGAACAGCAGTAGCGGGGGCAAAACAGCAGCAACGATAATCTCCGGGAGATCGGCGAGCGAGTTGGCGATAGCGAGCGAGTGGGACAGCGACGCCGTTGGGCAAAGGAAAACAAGGAGGACCAGTGGCGACGTCCGGATCAGAATGGCGGAGCAGCGCACGGCAGCCACGTTGATCGAAGTGTTGTGGCGGGATTCACAGCTAACCAAGAGAAGCGCGAGCAAAAGAAAGGGTCGTGCGTGAGAGGGGGATGGTCGGTGAGAGAGAGAGTTCACCGAAAATGAGCGTGCCTTCAAAAAATTTTGTCGTCCTTCCTTTTGTTCGCTCACAAATTTCTGAGTATAATGTACCTTCCAATTCTGACATGTGTTTAAGGCTTTTTTCACATAAAGTTTGCCGACCTCCTCTTTTTGTGAATGAAACCATCAACCTTTTATAGTTAAATTCTCTTGTGTCCTCGGCAATTCTGGATTGATGGGAGGTGATGGATGATAATGAACGGAGCATTGCTGATTGATGGGAGGTGATTGATGATAATGAACGGAGCATTGCTGATTGATGGGAGGTGATTGATGTTAATGAACGGAGCATTGCTTTCTCTTCATCAATCACGTGTACAGACATTGATTTATTCCCTGGGATTGCTCAATTCATTGACCAAATTATGGCAAAGCAACTCATTATTTCTTAAGCACATATTCTCAGCCGAGATCTTCTCTTTCCATGGATATGTCCTGTGGTCAAACGTGACAAATCCGTAACTCTTGTTGCCATTTTCTCAAGGGGAAGCGTCACCATTGGAAGACCAGCCCATAGAACACCAGCATCCTTCGTGTGGGCATTACATAATGGTATGTCAAGGAATAAATCTGCTAAAGAACTGCGCTTTACATGCTCATTTCTCATGTCAACATCTATGAAAATGATTTGGTCAGGTTGTATGTCCCCTTGAGCAGCATATGCATGTGTATATTGAGAGTCCACTCAGTTTGCCTTAAGACCAAAATCTTGGCAAATTTTCAACACCATAGGCATACATGCTACTATCTTAATTAAGATTAATGCCAATCCTTACAATGTGAAATATAATGTATGAATGCTAAACGTGAACGACAAATTAATTATTTTTGGTAGGAATTATAAATAATCCCTGATTTTTCATTTTAAAAATTAATGATTAAAATGATACCCAAAATTTAGGTGTCAACACTAACCTAATATGGACTCTCCCAAGCCCTACCAAATCGCAACTTAAAATAATTAGAATGATTTAGAATTTGGAGTCGCCACTAATCATTTTTGGTAGGTTGATTAGAAACCTAAGTAAAACAGCGAGAGAACCATTTTACTTCTACGAACCAGAGATTATGGATTCGGGGACTTGGTTACACTAGTTAATTAAAACTAATGCCCTTTCGGTACCTTAATTCCATATGAAATGTCCTAAAATCGACGACTCAGATTGAATCAATTTGAAGCTCAAACTATGTAATTCTTTTTTTTTTTGGATTTTGGATTTTTACTTCATTAAATGAAATGCATAAACGATGTGAATGCAATGACTAAATAATAGAAGATGCAATGCAAGACATGCATAATTAAAGTCGTCTCATCCTATATGCAAAATTAACTAATTAATTAAGACATGCAAAATTACATGACATTAGGGCACCATGCAAGACCATTAGTCTAATCATACGAAGATCTTAAGTGAAAACATAATCTGTCATACAATTGATTAGCATGCAAACTATTATGCAATTAATTAAATTAGTGTGAACATCTTAAACATGGTACTAAAGACATGCAAAATGACATGACAAAATATAATGCAACATAGATATGCATGTTATGAGACACACAAATGAAATCATGTAAATGCAAATGTGATAATGCAATGCATGTAATTTTCGAGGAAAAAATCAATGATGCATAGATAACAATTTGCAAAAATATGATGAGATAATGAGCAGTTTTTTTTTTATCTTTTTATTCTTTATACTTTATGATGCCGATGCAACCTAACTACATGACATGTGACATGGCAAGATGGCGTGGCAAAATGACATGGCAAGATGACGTGGCAAAATGACATGGTAAGATTATGTGGCAAAATGACATGTAATTATTATTTTCTTATCTATTTTCGGATTTTTTAAGAGAAGGAAACTGTCCTATTCTCGGCAACCGAAGTTCTAGATATGGTAAAACCCAATCAGTCAGTCAATCAATCAACCAATTAATTGGACACTCCATCAAACATGTCAGCCAGTCAATCAGACAATCAATCAATCAATCAATTAATTGGACAATCAATCAAACAGTCTGTCAATCAAATTACGACCGCCAACTATGTATGATCACCAATTTTCGAAACTTTTCCAAAAACTATCCAGATCTCGAATTAAAGATTGGTTTATTTCCGGAGATAGCAAATCAGACCTAAACGGTGATGGGTTAGATTGACTAAATCCGAGATCTTTTGCAAAAATTCAACTTTGATGTCGTTCTTGAATTTTCTGAAAAAATTTGCAATTTGCTTCGATTATGGTACCAACACATGTGAGGAAATTTTCCACGACAATGCGATCCGATTAATCAACAAATAATCAGAATGTCCAAGCTAAGTAATTTACCTGGATGCGAGCTTTGCACTTTTCCCTTTCGAACTTGAATGAAGATTGCACGCCAAGTTCGATTTTCACAAAAAACTAGCACTTTTCGGAACCCGATTTGCTAGAGATCCATCCCAAGCGATCTTTTCCCAAGCTAATTTCCAACACGTACAAAATTTGGAAATTTCATAAAAAATTGCACCTTTTTCCATGATTCGAGCTCCGAATTGCAAAAGAGCAGAGCCGAACAGCAGCTCAGCAATCGGCAAGGCAGTGAGTGTTTTCGCGTGGCTCCAAGCTGGTTGACGAGGCTGGATGTCGGTGATGCAGGGATGACGGATTGGATCAATGAATCAAATCTGATCTGAAGAAATTTCAGATTTTTCGTTTCTTGTTTGGATCCGACGGGGCTTGCGATTGAGAGTCATCTCCACTGAGCAATTGTGGTGAATAGCTTAGTGGAGATGTCAGAAACCTTTGGCTTTGAACATGAAAATCTATGTAGGACTAGCCTCATGCCAACCTGTACGAACAGCACGACAAAGAATAGATAAATAAAATAGAAGAATGAGGGAGTGGGAATGGAAAGATTCATCTATGTTGTGAGAACTCTAGAATTCTGAATGTGAATTCCCCTGTGATCGTGCAACTCTCGTCCTCCAAAAGCTATGTGCTGAATTTTTGTGGGAAAGATAGACCAATCTGCACTCAAGTCCACTTTGAGCACGTTGATAGTGCAGTAATGATTTCCGTTGGTGGATGCCTCTAGTGGATCCTAGTTATCAATTGGATCTGTCAATGAAACCTCCCTGCACTCGACCCTGACATTCACTCAAAGAACCTGTTAGACTTAATAATAATCAACCAAAACATAGGAATTCCATTGTTTATTGATCAAACTAACAAAAACAAATTCCATCGCTTGACTACTTCCCGCCTCAACTGTGCATGAGCTCCTTTTCATAGATAACACAACACGTCAGAGTCATCGAGGGCTGCTGGATGGGATACTCGAAGAATATCCAACTTGGATGGGCATGCGGTAGCCGCTTGACACGATGGTTCGGCTTCGCAAGATCGCCAAAGAACCATTCCGTCAATGCGACTACCGCTTGATCACGAAGATATTGAGGGAGCTTCGCGGTGTTGGGGGTAATCTTTTTTTGGGGTAAACTGACCTGCAACTAAAAAATGGGGGAGTCCTGTGGTGAGGGAGTCCATAAAAAAAAATAACAATAGAAGCTTAATAGGGACAAAGGAATTGTTAGGCAAGAACTTCCTGTTGGTCTCTGAGTATTCAGCCACCCAAAGTATGAATCCCCAAGTGCATATCCGAGAAGTTGCTTCCTTGTTTGATCAATATCTAAGAATTCCAAGGCCTTTACCCCGGCGCTCCTTGATGGCGATGTGGCTACCCTCTCTAATTTTCTTCTGCCGTATATGTCCATTATACCCACCCCCCCCCCCCCCCCCCCCCCCCTTTTCTCCTTTTGTGTGCAAAGATGGGAGTCACTCATGGTAAGAATTGATTGCCTTGCATCACTCCTCCATTTTCCTGAAAATATTGCTGTAATGAAACCTGATCGCGGGACTTCAAATCATCTTTGATTGATTGATTTTCTTTCCGTTTTACCACAAAACTTGGTCCTACTTGCTTTTATCAGCTCACAGTTTCCTTACTTCACCGTAGGTTATTCTTATCAAATTCAAAGCACCCGCCGCCGATCAAAATGCAAATGACATTCAAAAATTAAATATGTCAAGCATGAAAAATTAATATTTTTTTTTTGCGAGAGTCATAAATAACTCTCATTTTATGCTTAAATGAATGAATTCCTAAAAATCAAAATTTAGGTGTCAACAGATTACTTCCCTTTCATTGGTATCATAACGATTGTTCTTGTTTCCTAATCAATTTGTGATAATCACGCAGTCCTTTTTGGCATGAAAAACCGTTTTTTCGTTGTCAGAGTTCATGGTTTGTTTCTAATTTTCTATGCGATGGAAATAATTTTTGAACACATATTTGGAATGGGCTCAGCGAAACGAAGATTTTGAGTGGTCGCCCGTCACGAGACGATGTTGAGAGTGGTCGTACACGCGCCATGCGCTACCACGGCATTGGTTTCCAACGATGCCTTTTCGTGAAATTTTGTTCAACGAAAATGCAATTTGAATGTATCATCGGGTTCGTATCGTCGATACAAGTGTTTTGAGGGGTAGATCATCACCGATCGGTGGCCAGACAAGTTTACACGTGCCTAAGGGCTCCCCCTTACGCACGCACGTGCACTGTGGCCAAACGGGTTCCAGACTTATCCCAAACCCGGTTTAATTGTATCCCATAATAGATTTAACCTATTCCGGACTCGGTTCAGATTATTCTAGACTCGGATTGGGATATTCCAAAATCGGTCCAGGACCCGACTGACCCAGTCAACTGTTGACCGTTGACCAGACCGGTCAGACCATTTTCTCATAATTGCATTTTGGCCTCATATTTTCTATAAATTTCAATTTGGTCCCCAAGCTTTCTCAAAATTTCAATTTGGTCTATGAGTTTTATGGAAATTGCAATTGGATCCCTCAATTTTTTGAAATTTCAATTGAGTCCCTGCACTTTTCAAAATTTCAATTTAGTCCTCATGCTTTTCGAAAATTACATTTTGGTCCATCAAGTCAACTCTCATCATTGACCACCGTTGACTGAGTGGGCTGAAACTTTGACTTGCTCATACGTGCACATCTTAGCTCGTTGAGGGCGTGTGAGGTACTGTTGTGTTCGTCTCGGAATTATCTTCAATTTGATATATTATTTGGATATAGTTGATGAATAAAAAATTATGAAAATACATATGAAGCCCATGATACACGCATTTTGGGCCATTTGTCGAGTATTTTTATCTGTATCTTTCAATTTTTGAAAAATATAGAACATGTCTTGCATGTAGAAAGCTACATAGAGTTTGTGTAGAGCATATTTTGTTGATATCATGTATAATATTTAATGTGACTTGCCATTTGTATCATATAATCTGTATATGATTTGATGCATAAATTATTTGTATATTAGTTCAAATCATGCTATGCCATGTTATGATTGCAAGATATAGGGATTATTGTATCATTTATGATACTTTATTTGAGTGGGGAGTTCTAAAAAATTTTAGTGACTTTAGTGTATTCGATTTTACATAAATGATAATTTCAAGCGAGGATCTTTAGACGATGACTGGGAACGTAGTAAACGTTTGAATCTGAGGTCTTATGTGAAATTATTTATTAATATAATTAGTTAGTGTATAATAGATGGATAAATGTTAGACATTAATAGTTCATGAATACATGTCTACAGAACTTTGTGTTCAGATACAATGGATTTAGCTTATTAGAATATCGAGCGGAGCTTGACAAAAGTGAGAAATTGGATAGCGAAAATTATGAAGACTGGAATAGGATCTAGTACTAGAAGAGCAAGAAGCACTAAGAGCGCTTACCCTAGTTATGAAAGAACTTGAAAATGGGAATATTGCACAACATAGAAGGGAAAAAGAGGCATTTGGTGCATGGAAAAAGATGAACTTTATTGCTCGCATTATGTTGCCGAGTCGCATGAAAAATAGTTTTATACATGAGTTCGGACATTTTTGAAAATGGCAAAGTCATGTGGGAAGTATTTAAAGTCGGTTTTGGTAAGACATAGGTTACCAAATCGAGATAGATCACTATAAGGTTTGACATTTATATGATGCCTTATGAGTAAAATATGAAACCACATTTTGAGGTGCTGTCAAACATGAGAAGTGAATTGTAAAATACAAATCACATTTTGATTGATGAGTAGCAAGTGCAAGAAGTAATCTGTTTTTTGCTTCATAGTTGTGTGCATATGAAAATCCACTTGATCCACAATAAAAATTAAAGACTTTTGAGAATGCTATGCACTGTCTGAAACTAGAGTGGATTGCCTTTTAATAGCTAAACCATAAATCGACATTTTTCATGCTGGTTTAAGCTCATATAAGGCTTTGTGCTCCAGGCTTAAGCATCAAGGTAGGTTCAAGAAGTGGAAAGACAAAGAAACAAATTTTTCGAGATAGAAATCGAAGTCTCACTGACATAGGAAGGGAAAAAGTCCTTTTAAGAAAAATATCTCAAAGGTGAAATATTTTAAATGTGGCAATAAGGGCAATAAGGGTCACTTTGCTCATAATTATGGTGAACCAAAGAAGATAAAAAAAACTTTATGCACTTGAGAGTGTTACTTAAGTCTCTAGTTCAGTTTTTGTAACTGAATATTATCCTATGTGGATTGTAAACTTAAGAACCACAGACCATGTAACGAAAGATAGAAATGCCTTATTGGAATTTCAACGAAATTTGACATGGAGAAAAGTGAATAAATGTGGAAAAATAATTCCTTGGTGGAAATTAAAAGAATTGGCACCTACCAATCGAATATGCGCGGTGGTCGCACCATGTTCCTGCATAATGTGTTATATGCTCCAAAAACTCAACGGATTTTAGTTTTCGTGTTAGTTTGGTTAAACTTGATTTTAGTTTGAACTTTCATAACGATGGTGATGACTTATCGTTGGGAGCAAGTTATTATAGTTCTAGATGATTTTATTATGCTGATTGTTGAGTAAAAGAATGTGAATGTTTGTTATTTCCTATTTTCATCTTTTGTGATGATATGAATATGTGACATGCTAGGCCGGGTTATATTGATCGATAGCAAATATTTATATAAGCCAAATAGGGCTTATTCGATAGTATTGAAAATATCAATTTGCCTACTTGAGCATTGTCTGGTGAGAAGAAGAAAGAGGAAACCATTTGGAAGAGCTGAGTTTCCTTTGCAGTTGATCCATTTAGACATATGTGGTTCAATAAATGTGGGAGTTAGGAATGAGATATTTATTTCATCAAATCTATAAATAATTACACTCGAATCGGATGTTGATTTATGATTTTTCATAAATCAGAGGCATGAGTTGCTTTAAGAAAATTTTTTAAGCTTTTAGAAAAATAATTTAAAATATAAAAAAATCCGATCAAGGTCGAAAAAATCTATCTGATTAGTTTAGATGTTTATGTGATGAAAAAGAAATAGAAAAATAGTTGACTATTCCAGCGATTTCTCAACAGAATGGAGTTACAAAGAGAAGAAGCATGTCATATTAAAAATAATTATGTCTATGATGGCAAAGGTTAATTTGCCTATCACATTTTGGGGTGAGGTTTTGTTGATTGCTGTCTAGATACTTAACTGTATGCCTTCTAAATCAATTACTGCTACTCCATATGAGTTGTGGACAAATAAAAAATGAGATTCGAGTTTTCTTAGACTTTGATGTCCTTACTATACGTACGAGTTCCCCCCACATGTATAGGAAATTGGGTTTTAGAGGCAAAAAGAGTATAAAAAGAGTATCTTCATGAGATACTGGGGGAGTTCAAATGTGTATGTTTATAGGCGAGTAAGAAAGTGGTAAAAGTAACTAAATTCGAATCATGAGATGTCATATTCTTAGTGAATGAATTTTCGAAAAAGAGCGAGATAATGAAAACTATTCTCTGTTTAAAATCTTGGATAGCAATAATGATTTTACTGGGGCATCTCATCCAAGTGGGAGCAATGTGAGAAGTGGGGAATTTATTTTGAATCAATCTCAATTGTAACCACTTGATGCGAAGATGTCATTGTTATCTAACCCGAGTGGGAGCGTACTAGAGAATGATGTATTAAGTGTACGATCTCTAATTTGGCGAACAATTCGTAAAAAGCTTTATTCGTCGACTCGTCAACGTTTAGACATTGAAGACAAAACTTTCATGGTCGCTCCATAAAAAGAGAATAGGCCAAGTAATGTAAATAAGGCTTCGATTTTTCCTGATAAGGAAAAGTGGATACAAGCAATAGAAGAAGAGATGGAGTTAGTGAGATCAAACCAAGTTTGGAAACTGGTTGAACCAAGTTTGGGAACTGGTTGATCTCTTGAACGGACGCAAAGCTATTGAGAACATGTGAGTTCTCAAAATAAAGCGTAAACTTGATGGCTAGATTGAGAGATATAAGGCTCGCATTATGGTGCAAAGATATAATCAATTAGATGGAAATTATTATCAAAAAGGTTTTTTTGTGGTAAGATTTACCTCGATTCACCTCATTATGGCAATAATGATTAGTATGTATCATGAATTACATCAAATGGATGTATACACTGCGATTCTCGGTAGAGAATTAACAAAAGAAATTTATATGAAACACCATGTTGGGTTTGCTATAGAAGGCCAAGAACAAAAGGCATGTCGACTTTTGAGGTTGATATATAGCCTTAAGTAGTCTTTGAGACAATGTTACATATGTTTTCATAATGTTTTAGTGGCATATGATTTTATAACGATTGATAAAGATCATTGCTTATATATGAAAATATCCAAAGATCAATATGCGATCTTATCATTATATGTTGATGATATATTAATTGCTAGGAGCAATATGGAGTTTGTTAATGTAGTTAAGAATTGGTTATGTTCCAACTTTTGAAATAAAAAATATGGATGAATGATACATTCTTGGAGTTAGATTTCAACATAGGTTCAAAGAGATTGTGATCTCTTTTACAAGATACTTATATAGATAAATTGCTTAGATGATCTAGTTTGTAAGACTATAAACCCAAAGATACTCCTATTACAAGAGGTGAAGCTCTGAGCTGCAAAATGTGCCATGAGACTCCACAAGCGAATGAAAAAAAATGAAAAATGTTCCATATGCTAGTGCTGTTAGAAGCTTAATGTACGCTATGTGTGTATAAGACTTGATATTTGTTATGTAGTTGGAATGGTGTGTAGATACCAATCCAATCGAGGTCAAGCACTTTAGACTGCCATAAGGAGAATCCTAAGGTATCTGGAAAGTACTGCCAATTTTTTTGCTGAGTTATCTAGTTAGAGATCTGCGCCTTGAAGGCTATACTAATGTTGACTGAGAATGACGTTTAGATGAGAGGAAATCTACTTCGGATTTGTGTTCTTATTGTGCAATGGCACAATATGTTGGAGTAGTGAGAAGCAAACGTGTATAGCCTAAGAGATGCTTGGATCAGTAACAATATGACATAATGTTTGGCTTAAGAGATGCTTGGATCAGTAAGGCGTTGCTAAGGATGTTATAGGCTCAATAATTTGTTAATTGTGATAGCCAAGCAGCAATAACTTACACTAGAGATCCATTGCAAGACCAAACATAAAGTCACAAAATATAATTTTGTGAAAGACATGATTGTACAAAAATATGTGAACATATAGCACATATAGATGCATAAAATGATAGCAGATCTTTTGACGAAGTGAATTCCTAGATATGTTTTTCCTTAGTCATGTATTGACAAAGGGATTAGTTCCCTACATTGAAATCTCTAGAAGTGCGTAAAAGTGGGAGTACTGGATATTTATATTTCTTAAAGTTCGCAATTAATAGTATTTATTATCATTATTGATACCTATGAGTTAATATAACATTTATGCATATTAATATTTGGTGCATTATGTTTGAGAAAATATGCCGGACAAGTAAGAGATTAGCCCACTTACATAGGTAATCGTTTTTATTTACTGCGTGATAAATAGAGATGAGACGAATTCAGATTTATTATCTAGGTGATAATTGAAAGCTCGAACTTGAAACTTTGATGTCTTCTTAATAGAGTGTTAAGATGAGGTCATGCTGTTTATTATGTCAAATAGCCCACATATTTCATTTTATCTGTCTTTAATGCTGGATGTGAGCTTTGATGATTTTATTAAAGAGAGTAGATTTGTGAACTCAAGTTAGACATTGAGTATGTCTGAACTTCATCTATACGGTATTAAAAGGAAAAACATATGCTTCATGGAAAAGGAGAGAAAACCGTGATACGTACTTCATATTACGATGCATGAGACAATCAAGAAGAGTTGGCAAGAGTCTTGATCTCAACTCTATGGCTGTGTAAGACTCTTGAGGATAAAATTTCCTCAATTAAGTCTCCTCACGACTCTTACTTATTCTCAAGATTTCTTTTCGGTGTTCACTTAGAGTGTTGCCAATGGTCATGAGATTGATTCGATCTAATGGGACATTTCTAGAAAAGCGAGTTGAATTGAGATTGAGTGGTTTAAGAAAAGAGGAAGATCAATTTATTTGATGTCGCATTCTATCTTTGTGTTCAATGGTCGACCAATTATGATTATTTGAGTTTAATCATGATTGTAACTATAATGTATTGTATTTGAGTACTCAAAGAGATCAAGGGAGATATGATGTAAATGTAACTGATTGATCTAGGATACCACATACTAAATCTACTTTGAGTTGACATGCTTTTTTTGAGCTGCTATATACTCCCAACGAATATATGGCAACGAGCTCTCCCATTATACTGGTCATGCATATTATTTGTTAATATGAACTTTACAAGAAAGAGATAGAAAGATTTATGCTTAATCTTTTATGGGTACGTGTGAGTTGTTAACCCTTCAGGGGCAAGTGAGAATTATATATAGTCTTTCATGGACGAGTAGGAGATGTTGGAAAATGAGGGTGTATGATAAGTTCCATAGTCCACTCATGTAGGCTACCACACCCCTTTATCCGTTTTTGAACATGAAAAGTCACGTTTACAAGTGACGTTTAACTCTCCCCTCTCTATTAATTCTAATAACAGAGAAAAAGGGATAACGTTCCTCTTATGTTCTTAGAAGAGAAAAAGAAAAAGGAACGAACAAAAGGACGACACCTCCCGTTCTTGTCCCGAATGCGAGATTGGTAGATGACGGATTCTCTCGCTGCATTGTGGACATTTAATATGTGGAAGGAGGTATGTCCGTTCTGTGATATATTTCTCTGATCGGTAATTCAAGACAATTCTAGGGCTTGTTAATTCCGCGTAATCCGTTGCATTTGTATAGGGATTAGTTTCCTTCACTAGGTTATCATCGGCCAAAAATATTTGTGTCAATGCAAGAGCCATTTCACTTTTATCCTTGCCTGGTGTGCACCACAAATCCCTTCCTGCACTTCAACCATTGCCATCAACGCTTCTTCTTTATTTAGACATCTCAGCAGAACACCCTCTGCCATTTGTCTGAATAATTCGTCCCCGACTAATACATATGAAGAAATATATTTTCCTCTTCAATATATGAATCTTTACAATATTACAATCGACCTTATATACAATATATGTGCTAACCCTAGCATATCAGTAAATCAGGAAAAGACTATAATAAAGAGAAAAACTGCCTAATTTGTGGGAAATACAGCTCACGCCAACACTCCACTTCAAGTGGGTGAGAAGATGTATTCGATATCCATCTTGATGAGTGAGCTCTAAAACGCTCTACTTGACACAGCTTTGGTCAATACATCAGCTAATTGATTTTCAGATTTGACAAAAGGTAACTGAATTACTTTAGCAACTAAATTCTCCTTGACAAAGTGTATATCAACCTCATCATGTTTGGTTCGATCATGCTGAACCGGATTGTGAGAGATAGCTATAACAACTTTATTATCACAAAACAACTTCATCCCAGACTCTGGTGGATACCCAAGTTCGGACAACAGTCCTTTAAGCCACAATAACTCACACAACCCCTACGCTACTCCTCTGAATTCTGCCTCGGCACTGGACAGAGCCACAACTTTTTGCTTTTTGCTCCTCCATGTGACCAAGTTACCTCTTACAAATGTGAGATAACCTGACGTCGACCTTCTATCTGTTACGTTCCCTGCCCAGTCTGCATCTGTATATCTTTCCACTACAAGGTGACCATTCTTTGCAAAAATTATCCCCCTCCCTGGAGCTGACTTTAAATATCGAATGATACGATATACTGCATTCATATTTTTTTTTTGGGTAAGGATACTGCATTAATATGTTCTTCACTAGGAGCATGCATAAATTGACTCACAACACTTACTGCATAAGCAATGTCTCGGCGAGTGTGAGACAAATAAATTAATCTTCCTACTAATATTTGATATCTCTCCTTGTTAGTCGGCACTTAATCAAAATACTCTCCAAGTTTATGATTCTGTACCATAGGAGTATCAGCGGGCTCACAGTCTAACATTCCTACTTCAGCCAACAAATCAAGTACGTATTTTCTCTGTGATAAGAAAATTCATTCCTTAGACCTAGCTACCTCAATACCCAAGAAATACTTTAGTCCTTCCAAGTTCTTCATCTCAAACTCTTCTGCCAACTTCTCTTGAAGCCTCGAAATTTCTTCAGCATCATCTCCTGTTATGATCATATCATCAACATATATGATCAGGGCAGTCAGCTTACCTTGGCTTCGCTTCAAAAATAAAGTGTGATCTGAATTGCTCTAGGAATAACCATGCTTCCTCATGGCTGAGTTGAACCGACCAAACCAGGCACGAGGTGACTGCTTCAAACCATATAACGACTTCTTCAGTCTACAAACAGCATTTGGCTTATTAACACACCCATATCTAGGTGGAATCTCCATGTAAATATCTTCATCCAAAACTCCATGAAGAAATGTATTCTTCACATCAAACTGATGCAATGGCCAATCCAAATTTACAACAAGCGATAGCAAAACCCGCATAGTATTTAATTTTACAACTGGAGAGAAAGTTTCCTGATAGTCTACACCATAAGTCTATGTGTATCCATTTGCGACCAATCGGGCCTTGTATCTCTCAATAGTTCCATCTGCCTTGTGTTTAATGGTAAATATCCACTTACACCCTACGGCTTTCTTCCCTTTTGGCAAGTCTCCAAGTCTCCAAGTCTGATTTTTTTTCTAGTGCTTTTATCTCCTCCTTCATAGCTTGGACCCATTTTGGATCATTCAAGGCCTCTCCCACCCCATTCGAAATTCGACCAGTTGATACATTTGACACAAAAGCCTTGCAAAATTTCGACAATCTTCTTGTTGACACAAAATCGGCAATGAGATATTTAGACCTTCGTTCCTCTACATCCGGTGAATACCGACTAGGAGACTTGCCTCAATTATGCCTGTCAGGGAGTTTATATCTAACAACCAAATCAGAATCATCAGAAGCCTCAAGATCAGAAAGAGAGCTTACATCAAGATCATTCTCAAGAGAGTGGTCGGGTACTGAAGAAGGGGCAATTTGCGAAGGAGCAGGCTGATCTCGCTCATTAGTTGTAGATATAGGCTGCTGATCATCCCCACTTTCAGCCGAAAAACGAACACCCTCCCACTCATCTTCTGCCATCGCACCCTCCCTCTCATTAAACTGCACAATTGAAACTTTTTGTGAGCTGGTTAATGGTCCAGACCCACCCAATCGTACTCCGGACTCTATATGTCCTCCTGACTCCGCACCCTCCATTCCAATGTCCCACCAATTTTTCCTTTCACTGTAATTCTCCCTCTGAAAGGAACATTGAGGTGGAGAAAAATAGCACTCGGACTCCAGAAAAGTCACGTCCATGGTAACATGTGTCTTCTTGGTCTTCGGATCATAGCAGCTATACCATTTTTGATGAGTTCCATCGCCAACAAATATACATCGTACCGCACATGGGTCAAGTTTGGTGTGTTGGTTCTTGTGAAAATGCACAAAAGCCACACACCCAAACACTTTAGGAGGTATTGTCAAGACTAAAGGGAGAGGCATAAACTGAGATAGAGTTTGTAATGGAGTTTGAAATTACAACACGCGAGAGGGCATACGATTCATCAAGTGAACGGCTGTGATTACCGCTGTATCCTAGAACCTTCTTGGAACATTTCCGCCGACAAGAAGAGCTCTTGCCGTCTCTAGAATGTGGCGGTTCTTTCGTTCAGCCACATCATTCTGTTAAGGGGTTTGAGAGCAAGAGGTCCCATGGATGAGATCATGTTCCTTAAAATAAGAGGTAAGGTGTTGATTGATATATTCTCCATCATTGTCCGTGCGAAGAATCTGAATACGAGCTCCAAATTGAGTAGCAACCATTTTATGAAACATTCGAAATATGTTAGAAGCCTCATCTTTATGCTTCATCAGATACAACCATGTCATACATGTGCATTAGTCAACAAAGGTTATAAACCATCTCATTCCAAACATTGTAGTAATTGGAGATGCACCCCACACATCAGAATGAACCAAACAAAAAGGCTTGCTACTTTTATTAGAGCTCAAAGGAAAAGAAACACGATGACTCTTTGCCATAATGCATGTTTCACATTGAAAAGCAAAATTTGATAAACCACGAAACAACTTAGGAAATAAATACTTCAAATATCTGAATGATGGGTGTCCCAATCGACGATGCCACAACCAAACATCATTCTCCTTACTAACAGACCAACTAGGAGTGTGATATGCACATCCAGAGCTTAGATCATCCACAATGTATAGCCCCTCCTTCTTAGTACCACTCCCAATAATCTCCTTCGTGAGAATGTCTTGAAACAAACAGAAATTTGGGTACATAAAAACACAACAATTCAACTCATCAGTAATTTGTCCAATAGACAATAAACGATTGGACAAAGAGGGCACAAGTAATGTATGAGATAAAGAAAGAGAGGGCGTAAGAGCCACACTCCCAGCCCCGGTGAATGGATGGCAATTTCCATTAGCATTATACACATTGTCTCGCCGCGGTGAGGTACGGTTGACTAGGTCATCGGGGTGAGGCGTCATGTGATCGGTAGCGCCTGAGTCGATAATCCATCCATTGTTTCCACCATGACGAATAATGATAAAACTAGAACCACAATTACCTTAAGGAGGAATGGTGGAAGTATTAGCCGAAGATACCATCGGGACTAAGGAAAGACATGAACTCCCAGTCACCAAGGATGCTTGCCCTATACTCTTGCTCAATTCTGCTTCAGATTTCTTCTTCTTCGCTTGAAAATCGTCCCACCAATCTGGAAATCCATATAGCTTAAAGCAAGTGTCCCTAGTGTGTTTGGAATTTTAACAATGAGAACAGCCGCCGAGCACCTGAGACTTGGCCTTGACTGCACACCGAGAGAGCCCACCTCTACCTGTCGAACTGCTAGCCATCATCTGTAGAGACGGGTCTCCTTGACTGCCCCATGAGACCATTGCTGCACCCGTAGGAAAGCCATCGGCATTGGTCAGCATCACGGTTTGGCGCGCATCTTCCCTGCGGACACGTGCGTAGGCTTGCTCAACGGTGGGGAAAGGCTGTATCTGCAAAACGTCTTCACGGACCTTGTCGAGACGATCATCAAGTACATCCAGAAAGAGGTAAACCATGTCCTCTTGAACAGCATTGTTGTAGCGCTTAATATCTGCAGGACACACCATAGGATTAGGCCTGCAAAAATCAATTTCACGCTAGAGTCCTTGAAGATCATTGTAGTATTTTTCGATTGGTCCTCCAGCTTGCTTGAGTCGTGATACTTGGCGCTTTAAATCGTACACCTGGGAAGTATCGGTGCCATCAAAAAAGGTGGTAGCTACAGAATCCCACACAGCTTTAGCGGTAGGGAATCTGATAAAATTGCCAATCAACGCCGAATCCATGGAGTTGATTAGCCATCCTTACATAGTCGAATCCTCAATTTTCCACTTTGGAAAAACAGGATCTGTAGGCAAAGACTGAGGGAGGTCTCCATTGATATACCCCAGCTTGTCTTTGCCTGTAATATACATCTCGATAACCTGAGACCATAAGCCATAGTTGGCTTCATCCAACTTAACCGCAATCTGAATGAAGCCGAATCATTCTACAATGTCGGTGCTGGAGGAGGAGGAGGAGGAGCTTGGTTCTGATTCAGAATCTGAGTCAATCTGGTGGTCAAATTCTCCAAAAATGCTTCCGTAGTCGAATTCCCTCCTTGATTTTGATGGGGAATCAATGCTTCTCTAGAGTTTTCATCCGCCATGGATCCGAGATCGAGCGTGATCGTGCGAGACGAAATCGGCTGGCCCGAAAACACATCGCGATAAAGAAAATGAGCCGAATTTTTTTTTCCTCTATTTCAATATATGAATCTTTACAGTATTATAATCGACATTATATACAATATATGTGTTAACCCTAGCATATCAGTAAATCAGGAAAAGACTATAATAAAGGGAAAAACTGCCTAATTTGTGGGACATACAGTTCACGCCAACAATATATTTATGAGCTCACCTCTTAAAGACTTTATCTCACGATCTGGGGTTCGTCAAATACTCAACTTAAGGTTTTCTCCAATCCTTTTGAGCATCGATAGTATTGATTTCAAATGCCAAGTTCCAATCTTCAATCAGCGGTAATATTTTTGCCTCAAAACTTATAACATCAGCCAAAGCATTAGTTATTCTATACCTTGACGTCATTTGAGCCTACTCATTAGCTTCCACATCATGGCATCTTTTGATGTAAATAAAGTCGTGATTGGGAAAATTTTCCAACAAGCCCTTGGCTATTGTGAAATATCCGATTAAATTTTCGTTCAAGCATTGGTATTTTTTTCTTAGTTGATTAAAACTTACTGAGAGTCTCCTATCACTCGTACGAACTTAACGTTCATGTCGGTAAAGATATTCAGGCCAACAATTAGCTCTTTATACTCCGTCTGATTATTGGAGCACTCGAAAACTATTTTGACCATTAATTTCGTTTTGTGCCCCCTAAGAGAAGCTAGTATGCTAGTCCCTGGTGTTTGGCTTATGCTGGATCAGTCATAGTACAATATCCAGGGTACAACTTGGGCGAAATTTTCCATATCATATTCTTCAATTTGCACATGTATAGTCGGCTATGAAGTCGGCTATGGCCTGACTCTTAACCAATTTCGTTGGTACGTGAACTAGATCCAATGCAGATATGGCTAATGCCCATTTAGCGATCCGTCCTTTAATAATAGGCATGCGTAGCATAAACTTAACAATATCTGTTTTACAGATTACAGTTGCAGGCAATACGTAATTCCCCAGCCAAGGTACACGCAAAAAACAAAGGCAGGCCTATCTTTTCTAAGGCTGTGTATCGTCTCTTGGTATCTTACTCGGCATTCGGCTTAAGTAATAAACCTCTTGTTCCTAGCCCTCGTCATTTTCTGGATCCAACATGCTCCCAATTGTTATATCGGTCGCCAACAAATAGAGTTTCAACGGTCTACCTGCTTTAGGTGGCATCAGTATATGAAGATTAGACAAACATTGCTTTACCTGTTCAAAGTCAAGTTGCTGTGGCTCCCTCCGCGCGGATTCTTCCTAGGTTCTTCAACCTAAGAAATGGGGAAAATGTCTCTATCTTCCCTGACAGATTAGCAATAAACCTATGCAGAAACTTTATGTACCCTATCACCTATGTTACTCGGACACGCCCAAGCTGTCCCACACGCTGGGTCAACACGTGTCCGAGATTTCGGCACGAAGTCAACGGTAGGGACGCGATGGAACTCGCGTGTCCCAGCGTCGCACCAGTCAGATACAGCAGAGAAAGTTCGTGAGCGACCTAGGCACCGACCAGCAGGGTCATGCAAGGCCTTAGGGTGGACCAGCAAGGTCGCGCGATGCTCTGGTGCTGATCAGAAGGGTCACACGAGGGTCAGGCCAGAGGGCTGCTTAGCGAGGTAATGGAGGTTCTGCTTGAGAGGTAATGGAGGGGGCTTGAGATTGAGCAAAGAAGGGAAACGGGAAAGGGAATGGGAAAGAGTGAGACCACTTGAAGAGAGAGATGGAGGGCTGCTTGGAAAGGTAATGGAGGTTCTTGCGAGATGGGTTCCTGGGTTTCATCTGTGGACTTGAGTTGCAGATGTCGGAGAGGAGGAGGAAGGAGCGGAGGTGGAAGCTAGCGGTGTTTGTTCCTTTTTTTTTTTTTTTTTGAAAAAAAAAGCAGAAAAAGGAAAAAAAGCAAATAAAAAAGTCAAAATATCAAAAAGGAAAATGATGAAAATACCCTTTAAGTCAGACCATTTTTTGAGACTTTATGGCTACTTTAAACTCTTATTTTAAAAGATGAGAGCACTAGGAACCTTTATTTGAAATTTTCTCAAATTCATGACATGTTTGTAGGCCGTAAATAAACCTTATCACGGCTGTCCCCGGATCACCATAGCAGAACACAGAACGCTATACTGGAAAATAAAGGAGCTTGCGTACCTGATTTCGGATCCATAATACTTTAGCCGGAATCTCGATGATCCGATGCTCAAGTCTTCTCCTCTATTACCCTCCGGAATCCTGGCGTCGATGAGACCACCACCCTCACCTTCACTTGGCTTTATAGGAGGAAACAACCTCCCTAGTGAAGTAACTTCTCATGGAAGTTGAGTGATTGAGGAGGTTATGTGTTAGGGCTAGAGGAGGGACTAAAGCTCATTTTATAGAGTCCTTTGGCCAAGCTCCCTCATCACGGGCTGGGCCGAACTCGGCCCACACTAGCCAGGCCCATATAAGACTAATTAAGAATCTTTAGATCTCTCTTTATTAGACCAACCATATGATTCCAATTAATATAAGCTCATACTTAAGAAAACTCTAACATTCTCCCACTTGGGCGAATATTAATTGAAATCGAACTGTAAGTGCACACCTTTATGCTGGTCTAGTAATCGTTCTTAATAGTCAATCCGATCCCATAAAGTATTAAACACCGAATCATGGCAGTAACTGCATAAAAAGGTATGCAGAGCCATCCATGGTCACAAGTGCCCTCTACTCTACTGATATGGATTCAATATGGTAGTGTGGCAAATGGATAGCACTCTATTAAAGAAATACTTTATGTGTTATCCCCTTTGTAAGTCACCATTCTCTCTCCTTTATGTGTCACAATTCCATATGTGCACTAGAGAATATCTTTATGGTTCAAAGGAACCTACTAATGTCTTTACTTTACAGTTAACATCACTTTATGTGTAACAAGACATATAAATACAGCTAGTAACCAAATGCCCATAGCCAATACTTAAGGTTTACACACACCTTAAGATTTCACTAAATATATGTATTCCGTACGGATATTGTCACAAATACATATCAAAATGTTACAAAATGCAACAAAACAGATGTAAACTTTATTAGAGCATAACAAAAGTGCTCCCACTAGACAACAACATCTAATGATGTGCCTAAGCCCATGCTTATGACATGTCTTTCAAAAACACAAGGGCGAAGACCTTTAGTTAGTGGGTCTGCAACCATAGCATCTGTAGAAATATGCTCCACTGCAACGTCACCATTTTGTACAAATTCCTTTATGGTCAAAAACTTGACCTCCATGTGCTTAGTCCCCTTAAGACCTCTGTTGTTGTTGATGAACAACACTGCAGAGTTACTGTCACTGTATAACTGTATGGGTCTATCAACAAAATCAAATACAGCCAACTCCCTAATGAGGTTCCGGAGCCAAATAGCCTGAGTAGCAGCCCCATAGCATGCTATGAACTCCGCTTGCATGGTTGAGGATGATACTGTTTTCTGTTTCTCGCTTTTCCATGATACTGCACTGCCTGCCAACATAAAAATATAACCTGATGTTGACTTCTTATCATCTTGACAGCCTGCATAATCTGAATCCGAGTACCCTACTAGCTGCAAATCCTGAACGTGTCTGTATATCAGCATATAGTCTCTTGTCTTCTTTAAGTACCTCAAAACTTTCTTGGCAGCAACCCAGTGATCGTGTCCTGGATTTGACTAATATCTGCCTAAAAGTCCTGTCGCAAAAGCAATGTCTGGTCTAGTACAAACTTGTGCATACATGATACTACCAACTGCTCTTGCATAAGGTACATCCTTCATATGGGATTTCTCAAAATCTGTTTGAGGACATTGTGAAAGACTCAATTTATCACCTTTACAGATAGGAGTATTTCCTGGCTTGCAATGCTGCATATTAAATCTTTCTAAAATACGATCAACATACGCCCTCTGAGATAATCCCAAAACTCGGCGAGAACGATCCCTATGGATCTCAATACCGAGGACAAAAGACGCTTCACCTAGATCCTTCATGTCAAAGTTCTCTGATAACATCCGCTTTGTTTCATGCAGTAATTCAATATTACTACTCGCAAGCAAGATATCGTCCACATAGAGAATGAGAAAAATGAATTTCCTCCCACTGACCTTGCAGTATATACACTGATCCACTCGATTCTCTACAAAACCGAATGTAGTAACAACGCCATGAAACTTCAAGTACCATTGTCTGGAAGCTTGCTTGAGGCCATAAATAGACTTTTTCAGTTTACACACAAGGTCAACTGAATCATTAGCCATAAAGCCTTCGGGTTGTACCATATAAACCTCCTCATCAAGGTCTCCATTTAGAAATGCAGTTTTTACATCCATCTGGTGTAACTCCATATCCAAATGAGCTACTAATGCCATGATCACTCTGAAAGAATCTTTAGAAGAGACTGGAGAAAAAGTTGCTTCATAGTTGTTGACACCTGATTTTTGACCATTTATTATTGTGATTTTTATTCTTTAAAATTAATTAAAAATATCAAAAAAGGTCATCAAATCACAAAATCAACTTCGGAAGCCTTGGCCTAGCCTCGGGGACCAATTTTGAACAAAAAATATTTTTTGGTATTTTATAATATTTTTCGAATTTATTTAATTATAAAAATACCCAAAAAATCAGAAAAATACCATTCGTGGTCAGAAAAATATACAAAAATATTAAATAATTTTGTTTTAATTTCCTACTCAAGTGTGTTACTTTAAATTTTGAAAATTCGGTTCGGGTCAATGTTCCTTCACGAACACAAACCCGAACCGAGCCTAAAAAAATGCCAATCGAGTCTTTTAATTTGTAGATCCTATAATCTGGACGTCGACCACCGTATGCAATAAACGCCCATTGTTTCTCTTCTTCGTGAGGGGACTAGAATGATTTTTTTTTTTTTTTTATGAAAAGAGGACGGAGTGGAAGACAGAACGGAGCAAAGGTGGGGGAGCGGCGCCTCAACCAAAAACAAGAGTATAATAATAAAAAAAAAAAGGGAAAAGTAGAGGACAACAGGAGTCTGTCCTCCACCATGCAATAGAAAGAAGGATAAAGCAAAAAAAAGAGAGGAGTCAGAAGGGGGCATGGGAATCTTCAAGGCGCGAACGGCACCCTCCATCTGCAAAAAAAAAAGAAGAAGATCAGCCCCTCTCCCTTGTTGACAGGCCGCGCGAGAAACCGGCACCCGAGCACGCTCCTCCTTCCGCCTCCTCCATTGTCGCGAGCCACCACCTCCAATCCTTCTCCACCGATCTGACCCCAGTCTGGTCGTCGAACGCCGCCGGAGTGTCCCAAAAACAGCTTCGTCGTCTGCCCGCCCTATCCGAGGCCTACCCGAGCTGCTTTAGCTCTTGCCGTCGCTCCTGGCCGCCATCAGCCACCGCTCCGTCGTCCCCTGCCTCCAATACCATCCTCTCGACAGCGCCTCGTTGCCCGTTGCCACCCAAGACCGCCGCCTACGCTGCGGCACCGCCGCTCATCGACCAGCCATCATGGATTCCGCCTTCCTCCACCACCTTTGTCACCGTTGCACCACGTCGGACCGCCGCGGAGCCGCCGAAAACCACCAAAACAGCCGGCGAACAGCCCTGCTCTGATTTGGGCTCTGTTTTGCTCCACTTCGGTTCATGTTCTTCCAATGACTTTAGACCATCAGCACTGCCTCAGCCAATATCACACCATCACTCGTTCAGCCCCGTTTTTCACTGAGGATACATGACCCATGCGACATGCCCAGCCGCTGCCGCCTTCGTCTAGTCATACGTGTCCCTTCCCATTCCCCCAGCTACGTCACCACCTCCAGCCATCATCCCGACCGCCGCGCGCCGCCAGCGAGCCAAGACAGGCCCGGCGTCCCCATGCTCTGTTTTTCGTGTTTAGTGGGCATTTCATGGTCCGCAGTCCTTGCGACCACCTTCGACCCTTCCTCAACCACCACACCACTTGCTTGAACCTCTCCGACTTCACTCCACCTCCCGCAGCCGCTGCAGATCCGCCTGAGAGTGGGAAACCAAGACTGCCCAGCTCAGGCCCCTGCTCCGCCCGGTTCTGTTCGAGCTTGGGGTTCCACCGTTCCGCGACCTTCCTCCGCTCATCTCTGGGCCCAAAACACTTCTAGACATTCCCTGATACCCCCACCGATCATCATCCGAATCCAGGGCGGCGTCGGATTCAAGAACAGCACCGACCAGCCCACCCCCCTGCGTCTCGTTTCTGCTCTGTTCTGCTGCGAACAGCTTCTGGTCGCTGCTGTCGCCACCCCTGCCGTCGTTGCACTAGCCACCGCCGACCACCTACGTCTCATTCCAACCACCCTGAACCTCCACCGTCAACCCCAGCATCGGCCACCGCACACAACCACCTGAAATCACCCGACCAGCCCTCTGCTTGCTCTTTCGCTGGGCTGTTGCACCTTGTTTTCGGCCTGGGCCGAACTTTGCTGGGCTTGATCGGTGGCCCATTAAGCTGGCGTGTGGCCCATCAGTCCTGGGATGTGTCTTAACGTGTTGGGCTGAGCTTTTGGGCCTTGTCTTAGGCATGTAACCCAAGTTAATTGAAGGTTTGGGACCCATTAGGTAAAATTCAAGGGTCGCGGTCCGAATGAGTTCGAGGTTCGAGTCGAAGAATTTTCTAGAGATCGCCGCCAATCTCGACTTGAGTATTTGACCGTAACGGGCATGGAGATGGTCGCAGGCTGGGGCTGGGCGATTGAAGACCGGCGTCCAATCAGGTATATTTCGCGTACCCGATCAGTATATTAGAGTTATTTTCTTAAAATATTGTCATCATTGATTTGATTTGCATGTATTCGTTTTAGTCTAGTGGTTAGCTTATTTATCTGGTTGAGTGTTATCTATTGTCAAAGACATGCTTTTTATTAAAATATTTTTCGAAAATATAAAAAAAAATAATAATAATAAATTCAAAAATTCAAAAAAAAATTCTAAAAAATCCAGATAAATTCCAAAAAAATAGGAAATGGCCACAATCAACTGGCCATGGAATATTTTGGGTAATTTGGTATCCAAGTCTTCCAAAAATTGACGATCTTGCCCTTCGGGCCAATCGCCTCCGAGTCTTCCCATTTTACCCCGGTCCGAAGTCACACCTCCCCTAAGCCCTTATGGCTATATTAGGAAGCCATTGATTTGGATTGATGTGCATCAAAGTGATTTATTTATGTACTTGATTGCGCTTTCATTTAAATTGATTGTGATTGATAGGAACAGTCTTCCAATCTGCATGAAATCCTGAATCAAGCTCACCCCACCCAAAACTGCGCCTGCATGAACTCTTAGCCAGGAAAATCACTCGCGTTAGGTACCGAAAGGGCGTTGGTAATAACATCAACGTAACCAAGTCCCCGAACCCAAAATCTCTGGTTCCGCAGAATTGATCGATCTCTCTCAATCGGTCAATAAGGTTTCTGGTCTACCTTCCAAGAAAGACCGGTGGCGACTCCAAATGCATGCACAAGTTGCACATGCCACCACGACCACACTAAGGTCGAAAGCGATCGACTCTTATCGTCGAAGAATACTCCCGCCGCGATTTGGTATGGGCCTGGGAGGGCTCGCGCCGATCCAAGACCCGCGATCGGTAATCCATTAGCCGCGTCCGCTTTCGGACGGGTCGCGACAGCTGGCGACTCCGCTGGGGACACTGTGTTCTAGAACCTATGGTTCTAGACCCCAAGTGGACTTAGGCCGTAATTAAAACGCTGAGTGATTTTTCTAACCATGCAGGCGCTCGTGAAGGTGAGGTAAGTCCGCTTACGATAGGTGTTATATGTTTTTGCAGATTGGAGAAATAAGGGGTGTAGTCCGTGATTAACATTGTCTTATGCAGGTTGGGCGTAGGAATGTATGTTGTGTGGATGATTTGAAGTGCTGATTGATAAACTGCTATGCATGAATTGCATTGTGATGATCACAACACGTGGACACACACAACCGCGCCTAAAACCCCGGGCGTCGCCTATAGGAACACAATAGAAGGAATTGAAAATGGAATCTCCGTGAGGAAAAACGCGGGGTAATCCACTTTTCAATTCCGCTCGCTTCGAACTATGGATCGAGTCCCAATGCAACGATAGCTGTGCAATGGAATCGGCTCTTTCTAGAACTCGAAGTGGGAACCTTAACCTTAGGTGCCAAACCCTCTGATTTTTAGAAGTTCACCATAACTTGTCTCATGCGCATGTCTTTGGGCGGTTGGTACACCTAAAACCGCACATAGGTCGACGAGTTTGGTTGGTAAGACTCTCTATACCTCGAATCTATTACAGTTCATATAAATATAGGCATTTCATTCATTGCATTCTGGTGATTAGATTAAATGCCATTTCAATGATAGATGTGTGTGTTTTTCCCAAACGTCCTTGATAGAAGACGAAGAGGATGATATCCCATGACAAGCACCGAGTGAGCAACAAAGGAGCCTACTATGGACATTATTGAGATATCGTCCAATGAAGATGACGAGTTGGGGCAAGTGATCCGGAAGTCACAGATCGAACTTGGGGCATCCTTAAACGTTAGGATCACATTCCTTTGTTTCATTTTCCATTGCTAGTCCTCTTGTATAGGGTTTACTTTTATCGAGGCTTTCTCTATCTCACCCCTTAGAGTGATTGTATTAGGGATCTATTGGTGTATACATTTAGATGGAACTTGGTTGTATTTCTTTTGACAGGTCATGGGAATGTGATAGTGGCATTTTCTCTAATCATCCGAATACTCCCAAGTCAAGTTTATAATTCCTTTAGAGAAAATTAAAATGGAAATCTTGCACGACCTTTTTGGTCATATAGGGTAATCCAACCCCAATTTCGCTAGAAGGAATTATACACTTGAATTGGTCCATGCATGTTTTACGTCGCTGGTAATCCACGATAATTGATCGAGAATATCGGCGTTGTTTTGAATTTAATGACGAGATAGATGTCCAAATTACTCTCGTTCTTAACAAAACGGCCTTGATTTGGATGCCGTATCTTCAATTAAATTTAAAACACGTTATTATGCCTCGCACTTTTGAGTAATTCGTTCCTCTCGAAATTGATCAAAAGCGATTATTGTGAATTACATTCCTTTCAATAATATGCTTTCTTTCGAGGAATATTGATAAAAACTTTTCGCGCAAGATTAAAACCCTTGTAAAAGTTCTTGTCCTTATTAATCATGGGCAAGCATAGGATTGAAAGGGGTTTTTGATTTCTTTTTCAAATTATTCCTTCTGATTCTGTCTTTTTATTTGCAGGTAAAAAAATAGGTAATAGAGAGAAATCTTTTCCTGGACAAGTCTAAGGCTATTATCTCATCTGATCATGAGCGAGTTATAAAATCAGGACATATTTGCTCGGCTTACTGATATTATGGTTCGGCTCACCCAAGTTGAAGATGTTCGGATGCTCGAAGAAATGAACCATACAGAAGTTAAAACACACACACAAGAGTTCTCATTTATTTTGCTCAGTGGAGGGTTTTCAAAAGCAGGTCATACAATTCGGGGTAGAAAAGTAAAGCCGAAGTGAGCCCTAATTAACGACACGAAGGAGCCCAACTGACCCTCCATGTTATTAATGCTCTGCTCATACTCCCAACTCCGCATGTCATGGTCGGCAAGCCTGAGGAGAAGACTTTTGCATTCTCCCTTAACTTCGGCGACCTTGGCCTCATGTTCTTCGGCGATTGTTTCCAGGTCTCGAACCAGTCCATTCCCGCAAGCTATGTCCGCGGTTATTTTGTCGAGCCGTTCTTCCTGCCAGTCGCTCTGAAGCCTCAACAGGACATTGCGGCGGTCATGCTCGCCGGTGGTCAGGGATAGGGCCAATTGCTCCACCAGATTTCTCCTCTCGCGAAGCAACGTCGCGACCCGCTCATTAGCAAACTCGACGGCCTTTTTGTAACTATCGGCCAGATAGTTGGTCAGCACCAAATGATCAGATCGATCCTCATAACGAGCTCGCAAGACGCGAGCCACGAGAACCTCCCGATTAGCAGCACGGTAGGCCTCTAAGGAGTGTGCAAAGAGAGTCGGGAAAATTCTATATTCCCTCCCCAGTGTAGTACCTTCGAGAGAAGTGGTATCAAGGTCCTCGAGCAGGACACGGATTTCATCCTCGGTCGCAGAATGATCAGTTATGTGTGCGTAACCGCGACCCAGTAGGTTATAAAGCTTTTCCCACTAGGCCAAGACATCAGTTGAAAAAGTGCGTACGGGAGAGGAGGCCATTTGCGTTGGGTTGGCTTGAGAATAAGACGAGTTTGACAGAGAGATTAGAAGGAAGAAGCTGATTATGCGAGAACGTTAACCTTCCATACATTAATTCCTCATTTTATAGCAACTCGAGGATGATGAAGGGTCTCAGTAATAATGCCGGTGGAGCCTAGTTAGGGGGTAAAGCAGGAGGTCCCCTCACGAGAACCATTGGATTCGTTTCGGTCCGCGATTTCCGGCTCATCAATTAAAAGATGTAAAAGATTTGTCGGGATCACCATTATTAGAGTTAGGTGGGAGGTAAGCGCAACCATCGAAGAGAGCCCTAACAGGATTTGGCAGTCCCATCACGATTGAAAAGCTAAGCGAGAAATTCAAAGTCTTGAGGGGGAACGTTTGCCTAATGATGCTTGAAGAGCGTCTCCTGAACATACGAAGTCACTCGAAGAAAACTTTATAGGGAGTGAGCATACATGAGAGAGTGGAGAACTCTGAGTGGGCAAGAACCAATCAAACATTTCTCAATCCAACATATTTAAGAGGTTATTGTCAGCTGCTAGAGGCGACTGACTCAAAAATCTCAGAAATTGAACTACAGAGGGATCTCGAAGATTCCAAGATCAAGTCTAACGCCAAAACCATGGAGCCCAACACTTCTGGCAACGGAAATCAAGATCACGGCGACGACGACAACGACATCCACGATGTTCAACTCGGGAAAAGAAGACGTCCTCACCAATACTCTCAGGAGGAAACCCAAATGCTGGAAACCCTTTTCAGTAAAAGCCATTACATGAAAAAGAAGTGGAGAATTGAATTGAGCCGGGAGTTGGGGATTAATCAGTCGAGGATCCAGTTTTGGTTTCAAAATAGGAGATCCAAATCGAAGGCTCAACGCAAACGTCAGGTGGTCGAGATTTTAAAGGAAGAAAACCAAAAGCTGCGAACAGAAAACATGAGGTATGAAAAAGCTCTCAATATTACCGTTTGCCCTCATTGCGATAACCTCGTCGCCCTCGGTAAGATATTCCCCGATAAGCCTCACGCGATGATTGAAGACGTTCATTTACCACCCTACTCCCTCGGGGCATCTCCTGCTCAACCAGATTTTGCCGGAGTCACGCATGAGCAGGATGATCCTACGAAGATGATACAAATGCCTCCTGGGGGATGGGATTTGCATCGCTTTGATTGGAGTTACAGTTTCAAGGAGCTGGATGTTACCGCCGACCAGCTCAAAGCATATCAGCCTCATGCACAACAATTTTCGATAGGGTCGGGTCCTGCTGGAGATGAGTTAATCAGTCGTCAAGCCATCGATGCAATTTTGGGCCACGATAAGAGGAGGTTCGCTTGGCCCCCTGAATTGCATTCCAGATTCCTAGACGTGGTTCACCAAATGGGGATCGACTCAGCAACTCCGACGCGCATATTTAAGGCCATGAATGTACCGGGGCTTAGTAAGGAGCTGGTCAGGAATCACCTTGCTGCCTACAGAAAGCTATTAAAACAACGTCGAGCGGAGCTAAACCGGGAGGAATCCGTCTCGAGCTCAAAAGCTAGGGGCAACCGCCATTGTAATGCTCAGGCATCAAGAGATACCCGGCCAAATCTAAGCATCAATCAAGCTAGCAACCCGACCACCGGCAAACTGAAAGCTGATCAGAATGTCCTCCCGGGCCATTTCAACATTTCTCAAGAGCGCGTGTCACAAGTACAGCGAGTGCGAACTCCTCCATTCGAGCAGCAGTCTGCTGGTGCTCTGCCTGCTGCTGGTCAACCCACGACAGACGATTTCTTCGATGAGGGGCTCGATGCCTTGTTTAATCAGTGGGAAGCCGGCATGCTTGGACAGCCATGATCTAGCACCTGACTCGGGGCACGATGGGTCGGTCACTACGAACACCCATAGAAAGAAGAACATGTTCACGAGTAGATCACTCATTTTATCGTTGTAAAGTTCCTACGGGAACATTTTTCTTTAATGACTATAGTTAAACCAACGCTATCGACGAACATCGTCATGCTCAGTTGTGATGATCCCTTGTTAGATTAAGTCTGAAACCAGAGACGGTCTTTAAAATTTTGAGTGGCCACGAACTCATTCCTCACCAAGCGCCCGGGATGCTGAAATGAAGAGTAACAGCATGCACAGGGAAAATGCCACTTTCGTTTGAACGATGAAAAGGGGTTGAGAGAAGATCATAGCGTTAATTCCCATGGAGCTAAATGAAAAGGAGTCATTAATCGCGGGTCCACCGCTGCTCCCCACGTTCTCGGGCCTAGCAAATCATAAAAGGCGCCGAAAGATTGTAGACCCACCACTTTGTAGACTGAACTAGGGGACGAGCGCAATACTCGATGAAACCGAATCAATGCAAGAGAGTTTGTGATCCTATCACGAGGAAAAAGAAAGGGGAATACAGACGATGAGTAATTGCAGGATCTCGGGAGGAGCGCTTGCTTGCTGGTCTTCATATGCAGCCTGAAGGATGGTTCCAGGACACGCACAATCACTTGAGAAAATTTCTAGAGTGAGCAAACACGTAAGAGCGAATTGAGAAAGCTGAGTGAACTAGATCAGCCCGAGATACCCCGATCCATCATGTTTAAAAGTTATTCCCATCTGCTAGAAACGCCCGACCTGGACATTTCTGAGCACGAACTGCTGGGAGACTTTGAAGATCCTGGAGCTGAATCCTGCCCGAAGGCCATAGAGACTGACTCCTCCAGCGATGAAATTCTAGGTTTCAGCTACGAAGAAGGAGTATACAATGATGACCGGAGTCGGAAAAGGAAGCAACTACAACGCCACACTCCAGGCCAAATCCGAGAGCTCGAAGCTTTCTTCAATGAATGCCCCACTCCAAGCAGACAACAGAAAATGGAGTTGAGCCGAAAAATAGGATTGGAGCTTTCGAAGGTCAAGTTTTGGTTCGCCAACAAACGAACCCGGGTGAAACAGCAATACGCAGACCATGAGTTACTGGTCCTGAAGGAGGAGAATGAGAAGCTTCAAGCTGAAAGCGCGAGATATAAGGAAGCTCTGACCAAGGCCACCTGCCTTAATTGTGGTAATCCTGTTGTCCTCGGCGAGGTGTTCCTCGATGAACCGTCCCTGTTGACGAATAACGCTCAGCTGTTACCGTATTCTCCACAGCATTTTCCGACACAACCAGATATCGCCGGAGATCTGCATGAGCAAGTCAACACCATAGGATCAACACCAACATCCTCTGAGAAATGGGATATGAATCATCACAGGGGGAGTTCTCTCAATGACGAACTCGCTGTCACAGCCAGCCAATCCAAAGTCGGTGAGTCCCTCCCTGGACAACTTTTGAAACGACTAGATCCCGTAGAGAATAGCTACCGAAGTATTGACGATATTTTGGGTGATAAGAGAACAAGGTTTTACTGGACCTATGAACTTCACACCAAATTTGTTGATACAATTCGAGAGCTGGGAGTTGATTCGGCTAGCCCACTACGCATACTTGAGATTATGAATGTGCCGGGGCTCTCTAGAATTAACGTCGAGTCTCACCTCAAGTACTATAGGAGATTGCTAAGGGATGGAAGGATAGCGTTAAACCATCATAAAGCCAGTTGGAGCTCAGGTGCCGGGCAGAGTTACAACCACGATGATTGGAGAGCCGAGAGCACCCAACCGTGTTTCAGCAATTACGGGACCAGCAGTCGTGTCAGCGACTCCTCTAACCCAAATCAGAATGCTCCGCCGAGCTATCTCAATACTCCTCAAGAGTATATACCGCAGTTCCAGCACATAGGGATTCCTCAGTTTGAGCGCGATTCGGTCATTAATGCTGTCCCTGAAGCGGATCTGGCATTGGTAGAGAGTGCACATATAAACCTGCCGGTCATTGGAGGAAGTTCCAATTCGAGGGGTCAAGTTGCTCACGGCGAGAGCAAAGAGAGGAATCCCTCGCCTGCAGTCGACGACAGCCAATCTGGGCACCAAAGGCTAGAAAGAACAGGCGATTTCCTTGAGGAGGAGCTGGACACTTGGATCAATACTCTTCAGGAATGTATGTCTCGACCCCAACAGGGCAATGATGAAGGTTCCAGCTCAAAGACTCCAGTTCCTCACAATGAAGGCGATGAAGGAAATCTGCCCCCAACAATTGTTGATACCCAACTTGAACATCAATGGCTCGAAGACCCGAGCAATTTCCTTGGCGATGAGTTCAATCTTTGGCTCGATCAATTTGGAGCCGGAGGGCCATCGCAGTGGTGACGCAAGGCAGGTGACCAAACGTCTGATGCAAGGCATGGTTACTCGATGAAAAATGCTTAGACGAAAGGGGTGGAACACTCCTATTGAATATGTTGTTGATCGCACTGTAAGGTTCCCACGGGAACATCTTTCATTAATGTCTAGAGCTAATTGCGCGTGAGTGTCAACATCACCCTTTGAGCATCTTCAAGCCGAGGGCCGTGGATTAATCGCTTAATCCGTGGAGCAAGTTCCCCGAACAATGACTATCACCCGCGGAGTATAATGGGATCTACCCCTTCAATACGAAATACGTTTGGCCGCGAAGCCACCTATTTGGTAAAACGATGTATCGTTCCTAAACGATCTTCAATCGAATACCGAAGTAATGTCTCATTTCTTTCCCTTCTCAGGTGATAAACGTGGATAAATCACTCAAGGAGCCATTTGTTCGAATAACAGAACAGACGTTGCCTAACTGGGGGCAGATGAACAATTGATGTTGCAAACACTCCAAGAATGGATAGGCGGATTTGATAGATGTTGTTCATATCAATACGCAATATCAGAACGGGATGAGAACCAAGAGTAAAGTTGTATCGTTCCAATTTGTCTTAAATTTGAGAATATGAATTGATACTCGTTATTTATCCTTGACAGGGGAATCGCCTTACAGACGAACAGGTTTTCACATCCCATGTATTACCCGTTAGAATACATGACCAAGGGTAAATTGTATCGTTCTAATTTTTTGAAAAATTCGTGAACGTACAATAACATGTTTCTTTCGCATTTTCAGGATCTCCAGCCGCGGGGGACGGGTAAGTATCCCTTTCCCCAATCCATTGAAGATGTTAAATAAAAAACAGAGAGAAAAAGAAAAGCTTTCAGAATCTAATGTCTAGAAAAGACATAGAATTCAAACTTCATTGGCATTCATGTCTTAAAACAGGAGGTTATCTGAACATGAATAAGAACATGCATGGTGCATCATAAAATCCCCTTGACGGGTAAAATTTTTGGAGAAAATGAAAGAGATTTTTTTCCAATCAAAAGTTCAAAACTTTTAAAAAGACGTTTTCTCAAAAGAAAAGAGGCAAAGCCTAGTCCAAACACGTCCTACACACACTGGAGAGAAGTGGAGCGGATCAGATAGCAAAATCTGGACCCACGGAAGTAGGGATTATTCGCAACGATTACATGGGTTGGGATGACGGAGGCATTCGTTTCATATCCCTCAAACACTACAGGTGACCGTTGATAAACCCTTTGAACGACGGTTTTCATTCTTAACCCTGTCAAGAATCACCCCACATCGGGGCAAAATGGAGGTGAGTCCAGCGGTATCAGGAGAAAATGGTTAGAAATTTTCTTGCTCGGACTAACATCAATCTTTGTGTGTTGTTTATATGGTAATCCAAGTGCCATAGGATGACGAGAAGCATTCATTTCTCTATCCCACACACCATATCCTTTGCACAGCCAAGTTGAGCCTGCAAATTCATTTCATAAACCCCTGTTGGTGATCATGGGATGTTTCAAGATGGAAACTGCATCACTCCAAGAACGGAAGAAATCAAGAGATGGGATTTATAGAAAAATCTCATATCGGCATTTAAATGTGCTATGATTCAAGTTGTATATCTAGCACAATTTTCTGAACATCGTAGTTCCAAAGGAAAAGAAAAGGCGGGATTTCAACAAAGAAAAAAATCCCCAGCATCAAGAAAAAGCAAAGTGCCTGGTAAAAGCAAGGCCGATGCTCGTGAAAACTGTTTGATTGATCCCCAATAAAGCCTAGTTGGGAAGAGAGAAAAACCCATAAAGGAGTCAGATCAAGAAGACTGCTCCCCAAATGATGTCAGCCGGGGTACAAAAACACGGACAGAATTGTCAATCTCTTAATACCACAAGAGACGTTCTCTAAAGGACTTGTGCACACCTCAAAAGCGATTGCACACCTCAAAAATTGAAGATGCAGAATGGAAAAGACAGGTGACAAGTTTGCAATGATCACCAACGTCAATCCCCTCATGAATTCTGGGCCAAAAACAAGCCTGTTTCGGTCCCCAATCCTACCAACATCATAACCCTGAAACAGTCTTCTCTGACTAAGACACTTGGGTTAACATGTAGCTTAGCTCGAAGAAGTACGAGCAAGACTATTTCTTTCTCATTTTGCAGGGTTCTTGACTTGTAAACCCGGAGCAGATGGTGAAAACTTTCATTCAATGACCTTGACTCAAGTGAGTCCCCCTTTGAAGACCAATATCCAAGCCCAACATTACGGTCCCGCGGAAGACCTCCCGACCGATCAAAATGTATGCGCTGCGAATGAGCCTAAAACCTAGGCACAGGTTAGTAGAGAATTGAATGCGCTCCCTAAAAAAAAAAACCATTATCGCAAAACAGGTGAGAAAACCTCCTTGTCGAGAAATATTCCAATTGGTGTTTTGAACAAACTCTTTTTGGAATTTTCAAACTGTTGGTCCAGATTTTCCGTGCAAGGGATTTGTGATCACATTTGCATGTTGCAAGAATGCTTTGGATAACCTCCAACATCAAAATAAACATTTCACAATTAAAACTTAAGTCATACGGTTTTTGTCAAATGGATAGCCGTGGTCTTCCCAAAGATTACTAACGTTTTCTTGGTGAAGAAAAATCTTTCAGGCTCAAACTTCTGCAGGATACCTGGAGAACCCAGCTCCCAGAATGTCGCCTCAACAGACTCAAGTGAAGTTTTGTCAAAATAAAATCTTTCACTGCTTCAAAAACTGAATTCCCGACAAACTTCGGGATCTCTAAAAAGAGGGGAAGAAAAACCCTTTTAAATCAAACAGTCTCATCGGACGTGGAGAACCCTCGTCATGAGACCCCTTTTCAAAAATCAAGCAGTCTCATCGGACGTGGAGAATCCTCGTCATGAGACCCCTTTTCAAAGCAAAACAATGGTAGATACCGCCTGAAGGGTCAGCACAAGGTAGAAACCGCCTGAAGGGTCAAACCAAGGTAGAAACCGCCTGAAGGGTCAACTCGAGGTAGAAGCCGCCTGAAGGGTCAAACCACGGTAGATACCGCCTGAAGGGTCAAATATGGTAGAAAACGCCTGAAGGATCAGCCTAATGGTCCGATCCACCATACGGGTCAAAACCTTGACAAATTCCAGACACGGAAAGAGTCATTTCCCTAGGTAAACCTTACAGTAGGTGAACCATTTCTGGTTCGATCCACCACACGGATCAAAATCCTTGGCAAATCCCAAAGTGTGGGACGCGCCTTCCTTAGGTCCCTACCAGTTAGGAATCCCATAATGGTATGACCTACCATACAGGTCAGAGCTTAATCTCCCTAGGATATTCTGAATGACGAGTCTTAGGTATCTGCTTGAAAGTTGTCGCAACCGGCAGCATCTGACAGGTGAGCTTCAGGTAAGCCTCTCTCACTCCGGCCCATGTTCAAATTGTTAAAGCAAATCGGGGATTAATTTGAGCTTTCATCAAAGGGCCTTAAGCAATCCAATGTCGTAGCATTTCTTCTCTCATTTTCCCAGTTGAGTCGGTTAGAAATCAGGTGCCACCTTATCTTTGAGAGAAACCTCTAACGAGATTCCTCTCAAAGAGGGGCAGCTGTTGACACCTGATTTTTGACCATTTATTATTGTGATTTTTATTCTTTAAAATTAATTAAAAATATCAAAAAAGGTCATAAAATCACAAAATCAACTTCGGAAGCCTTGGCCTAGCCTCGGGGACCAATTTTGAACAAAAAATATTTTTTGGTATTTTATAATATTTTTCGAATTTATTTAATTATAAAAATACCCAAAAAATCAGAAAAATACCATTCGTGGTCAGAAAAATATACAAAAATATTAAATAATTTTGTTTTAATTTCCTACTCAAGTGTGTTACTTTAAATTTTGAAAATTCGGTTCGGGTCAATGTTCCTTCACGAACACAAACCCGAACCGAGCCTAAAAAAATGCCAATCGAGTCTTTTAATTTGTAGATCCTATAATCTGGACGTCGACCACCGTATGCAATAAACGCCCATTGTTTCTCTTCTTCGTGAGGGGACTAGAATGATTTTTTTTTTTTTTTTATGAAAAGAGGACGGAGTGGAAGACAGAACGGAGCAAAGGTGGGGGAGCGGCGCCTCAACCAAAAACAAGAGTATAATAATAAAAAAAAAAGGGGAAAAGTAGAGGACAACAGGAGTCTGTCCTCCACCATGCAATAGAAAGAAGGATAAAGCAAAAAAAAGAGAGGAGTCAGAAGGGGGCATGGGAATCTTCAAGGCGCGAACGGCACCCTCCATCTGCAAAAAAAAAAGAAGAAGATCAGCCCCTCTCCCTTGTTGACAGGTCGCGCGAGAAACCGGCACCCGAGCACGCTCCTCCTTCCGCCTCCTCCATTGTCGCGAGCCACCACCTCCAATCCTTCTCCACCGATCTGACCCCAGTCTGGTCGTCGAACGCCGCCGGAGTGTCCCAAAAACAGCTTCGTCGTCTGCCCGCCCTATCCGAGGCCTACCCGAGCTGCTTTAGCTCTTGCCGTCGCTCCTGGCCGCCATCAGCCACCGCTCCGTCGTCCCCTGCCTCCAATACCATCCTCTCGACAGCGCCTCGTTGCCCGTTGCCACCCAAGACCGCCGCCTACGCTGCGGCACCGCCGCTCATCGACCAGCCATCATGGATTCCGCCTTCCTCCACCACCTTTGTCACCGTTGCACCACGTCGGACCGCCGCGAAGCCGCCGAAAACCACCAAAACAGCCGGCGAACAGCCCTGCTCTGATTTGGGCTCTGTTTTGCTCCACTTCGGTTCATGTTCTTCCAATGACTTTAGACCATCAGCACTGCCTCAGCCAATATCACACCATCACTCGTTCAGCCCCGTTTTTCACTGAGGATACATGACCCATGCGACATGCCCAGCCGCTGCCGCCTTCGTCTAGTCATACGTGTCCCTTCCCATTCCCCCAGCTACGTCACCACCTCCAGCCATCATCCCGACCGCCGCGCGCCGCCAGCGAGCCAAGACAGGCCCGGCGTCCCCATGCTCTGTTTTTCGTGTTTAGTGGGCATTTCATGGTCCGCAGTCCTTGCGACCACCTTCGACCCTTCCTCAACCACCACACCACTTGCTTGAACCTCTCCGACTTCACTCCACCTCCCGCAGCCGCTGCAGATCCGCCGGAGAGTGGGAAACCAAGACTGCCCAGCTCAGGCCCCTGCTCCGCCCGGTTCTGTTCGAGCTTGGGGTTCCACCGTTCCGCGACCTTCCTCCGCTCATCTCTGGGCCCAAAACACTTCTAGACATTCCCTGATACCCCCACCGATCATCATCCGAATCCAGGGCGGCGTCGGATTCAAGAACAGCACCGACCAGCCCACCCCCCTGCGTCTCGTTTCTGCTCTGTTCTGCTGCGAACAGCTTCTGGTCGCTGCTGTCGCCACCCCTGCCGTCGTTGCACTAGCCACCGCCGACCACCTACGTCTCATTCCAACCACCCTGAACCTCCACCGTCAACCCCAGCATCGGCCACCGCACACAACCACCTGAAATCACCCGACCAGCCCTCTGCTTGCTCTTTCGCTGGGCTGTTGCACCTTGTTTTCGGCCTGGGCCGAACTTTGCTGGGCTTGATCGGTGGCCCATTAAGCTGGCGTGTGGCCCATCAGTCCTGGGATGTGTCTTAACGTGTTGGGCTGAGCTTTTGGGCCTTGTCTTAGGCATGTAACCCAAGTTAATTGAAGGTTTGGGACCCATTAGGTAAAATTCAAGGGTCGCGGTCCGAATGAGTTCGAGGTTCGAGTCGAAGAATTTTCTGGAGATCGCCGCCAATCTCGACTTGAGTATTTGACCGTAACGGGCATGGAGATGGTCGCAGGCTGGGGCTGGGCGATTGAAGACCGGCGTCCAATCAGGTATATTTCGCGTACCCGATCAGTATATTAGAGTTATTTTCTTAAAATATTGTCATCATTGATTTGATTTGCATGTATTCGTTTTAGTCTAGTGGTTAGCTTATTTATCTGGTTGAGTGTTATCTATTGTCAAAGACATGCTTTTTATTAAAATATTTTTCGAAAATATAAAAAAAAAATAATAATAATAAATTCAAAAATTCAAAAAAAAATTCTAAAAAATCCAGATAAATTCCAAAAAAATAGGAAATGGCCACAATCAACTGGCCATGGAATATTTTGGGTAATTTGGTATCCAAGTCTTCCAAAAATTGACGATCTTGCCCTTCGGGCCAATCGCCTCCGAGTCTTCCCATTTTACCCCGGTCCGAAGTCACACCTCCCCTAAGCCCTTATGGCTATATTAGGAAGCCATTGATTTGGATTGATGTGCATCAAAGTGATTTATTTATGTACTTGATTGCGCTTTCATTTAAATTGATTGTGATTGATAGGAACAGTCTTCCAATCTGCATGAAATCCTGAATCAAGCTCACCCCACCCAAAACTGCGCCTGCATGAACTCTTAGCCAGGAAAATCACTCGCGTTAGGTACCGAAAGGGCGTTGGTAATAACATCAACGTAACCAAGTCCCCGAACCCAAAATCTCTGGTTCCGCAGAATTGATCGATCTCTCTCAATCGGTCAATAAGGTTTCCGGTCTACCCTCCAAGAAAGACCGGTGGCGACTCCAAATGCATGCACAAGTTGCACATGCCACCACGACCACACTAAGGTCGAAAGCGATCGACTCTTATCGTCGAAGAATACTCCCGCCGCGATTTGGTATGGGCCTGGGAGGGCTCGCGCCGATCCAAGACCCGCGATCGGTAATCCATTAGCCGCGTCCGCTTTCGGACGGGTCGCGACAATAGTCTACTCCTTCTCTCTGAGTGAAACCTTTGGCTACCAGTCTGGCCTTAAACTTTTCTATCTTTCCTTTGGAGTCCTTTTTAGTCTTATATACCCATTTACAGCCAATCGCCTTGTGACCCTCAGGTAGATTAACAAGTTCCCAAACGCCATTATGTCTCATGGATTGTATCTCATCTTTCATCGCATCCAACCAAAAATCTGATTGAGGACAAGAAACAGCATCTGTATAAGTGACTGGATCATCTACACAGCCGATATCATAGTCTTGTTCTCCCAGATAGACTACATAGTCCGATGGAATAGCTGACCGTCTCTGCCTGACAGACCTCCTAAGTGGAATTTCTTCAACTTGATCTTGCACCTGTGGGGCTTGAATAGCTTCACCAGAAACCGTTTCATTAATAGGATCCTGAAGCTCAACAGGCTCAGTCTGTGTTGACAGTGGTAATATCACAGTGATTCCCACCTGACTATTATCTTCGATAGTCTCAGAACAGCTACCTTTTTCAGCCACATCAAATTCCAGGAACTTCGCTGTTTGAGATTCCACAATTCTTGTACCTCCATTAGGGTTATAAAATCGATAACCTTTCGAATGATCTGGATAGGACACAAAATAACATCTAGTGGTCCTGGAGTCCAACTTACTTAATGTTGGATTATACAACTTCACTTCTGCAGGACAGCCCCAAACTTTCAAATGGTTTAAGCTGGGTTTACGTCCAGTCCATAACTCAAAAGGAGTCAATGGAACAGCTTTGGTGGGAACCCTATTTAAAACATAAAGGGCTGTCTTTAAAGCCTCACCCCATAGAAAAATAGGTAAGTTGGTTCTACTAATCATACTCCTCATCATATCCATAAGGGTGCGATTGCGCCTTTCGGCTACACCATTCTGTTCAGGACTCCCAGGCATAGTAAACTGAGCTACTATTCCAGAGTCCTCTAAGTATTTGGCAAATGGCCCTTTAAGCTGTCCAGCATCGCCATGACGGCCATAATACTCACCACCTCGGTCAGATCTAACGATCTTTATGACTTTTCCCAACTGCTTCTCGACTTCAGTCCGAAATATCTTAAACTTATCAAGAGACTCAGACTTTTCCTTAATCAAGTACAGGTAACCATAACGGGAATAGTCATCAATAAAAGTGATGAAATAAAAATTTCTACACAAGGTTGCAGTATAGGGTCCACTGATATCAGTGTGAATGACCTCCAATAGGCCAGAACTACGAACTGCCGTCTTTTTCTTTATCTTAGCCATCTTACCTTTACAACAATCTACGCAAGTCTCTAGGTCATTTTTAAGAGTAGGCAGGATGTCAGTCTTTATCAGCCTTTCCACTCTTTCCCTAGAAATGTGACCAAGACGTTTATGCCACAATGCGTAAGATTGTTCCTTAGGTAGAGTTCTTTTGGAAATAATATTTTCAACTGTATAAGCGACGTATATATCATTGGGAGTTAAACACAATCTGTACAATCCATTAGACATGTTGCAGCACCCAACTTTATTTGAATTAAAAGACATGAAAACCACACTGTCTTTTATCTCAAAAGAGTAACCACACATATCCAAAAGTGATACGGAAACTAAGTTCCGTCTAAAGGAAGGTACATAAAAAGTGTTCCTTAACATCAAATTAAAACCAGATTCTAAAACCAAAATGATGTCTCCCACGAACTCAACATCAACTTTATTATTATCTCCCACTTTGAGGATTGATTCAGCTTGATTTGGCTTCCTCCGGTTTATGAATCTCTGTATGGTAAACGCAACATGATTAGTTGCGCCACTATCTAGCCACCATGAACTGGATGGGGCTTCAGATAAATTGGATTCACAAACAAATGCCAAAGAATCAATACCTGCATCCTCACGCTTAGACAGCCAATTCTTATACTTAATGCAGTCCTTCTTTTTATGACCTTTCTTCTTACAGAAGAAGCAACGATCATTGTCCTTCTTAAAGGACGATTTCTTATGACCCGTACTGACAATAGAACCGGTGGTAGAATGAGTTCCTTTATGAGTATGAAACTTAGACCCTTTACCTTTCTTAATGCCAGAAGTGGAGGTAAACAGGGCGAAATGCCCTCCATCCTTTTTCAACTTTTCCTCTTCAGCTACCACTTTGGCTATCAGATCATTAATAGACCAAGTCTCATCCTGAGTATTGAAACTAGTCTTGATCATACCAAATTCAGGGGGAAGGGTGTTTAAGGCTTGATGTACCATAATGGTATCAGGGATTACAATACCAAGAATCTTAAGTTTTGTTTGCAAATCCAGCATTCTTAGAATATAATCCCTAACTCCTCCAACACCCATATTATACTTCATGTTAAAAAGTACCTGGACGAATGTCCCAACCTCAGCATTAGATGATACTCGATTTCTGGCCATCAAAACTTCCATCATTTCTTTCGCAGTGCAGTCAACTGGCAGGCTACTCTTCAAATGTTCTTGTATTGATCGCTTCATTGATAACAAGCAGATCCTGTTGCTCTTTTCCCAAGCGGTAAAATGAGTTGTTTCAAGTGCTGTACTAGTCTCAGTGAGATCAGTTGGCTTATCCTCATAAAGAGCTACATGAACATCTGCCAATTCCATAGCAAACAGAAAATCCTCTTTCCATTTCTTAAAATTTGAACCATTAAGAACCTCAATCGTAATGGAGTTGCCATTCACAGAAAAGGTGACTGAAAAAAAAAACAAGTAATGTATGTCATCAGCATCAAGTGAGTACTGTGTAACTTGAAAACTTCATAAGTACACAAATAAAGAGTCACATGTATCATCATACAATCACCTTTGGGCAGAATGTACAACGCACAGTTATAAACTCTTTACATGATAGCGGCCATGAGAATATATTCTAATCTTCGTGAATCACCACCTTTGGGTGTATGAATCACTAGGACAAGTCAATCCTCAACCATATGCTATACATGTATCCCTCCACAACCAATACACAATCACCTCCTTTGGCAGTATGATTATACATTAGATCAGGAGACATCCCACTACAATATAAGGCTGATATTTCTCAAACCCAATCAAGTGTGCCGCTTTGGCGGTCATTACCCAATTGAATCTTCGAAACTCCCTCGTACCAGGGATATAAACTTTATGACTCACCTTCATTATAGCCATGTAATTAAACTTGATGACATGGGCAATTGTCATTAAAATTACACGCGACGCTAATAACATTACTTCAATCATTAATGCACGTTAAACCTTATACATGCTAAAACTCTACACATCCTGTATGTGGTCATATACATGTAAGCTTGTCATAGTATTTCCGAAACCATATAGAAATACATGAAAAATGCTCAAAATACCCCTAAAAACATACGTACATAAGGGTCTTTATGCGTTTTTCTATTTTTAAAAGCTTCAAACATGTCAAATAAATATACCACAGTGTAGAGAATTTCCATACGAGCACGCCCGTACCAAGATCACCCCCAACGGAGCAACCACGCGCCCTCACGCGCCGGCCAAAGCCTCGGCGCGTGGGGCTCACGCGCCGCACGTGCTCCTCACGTGCGGGGCGAGCTCACCGGTCCAATGACCGGTCCGACCGGCGACCGGTCCAACCGTTGACCGGTCCAACCGTTGACCGGTCCAGCCGTTGACCGGTCCAACCGGTCAACTTTCGGGTCGGAGTCGGGTCGGAGTCGGGTTGGGTTGACCCGGTCAAAGCGGGCTAGTCAACGGGTCGACCCGGTCAATCCGGGTCGGGTTGACCCGAAACCGAAACTACGGGTGACGTCATCCTGCCACGTGGCGCAATCACAACGCGCCACGTGGCACGCAAGGACGCGGCTCGCGCTGGGCGCGTGCCAGCGCGTGCGCGCGTGGGCTACCACGCGCAGCCACCGTGGTGGCGCGTGGTGGCGCGTGCGGCCGCGTCCGGCCTCCTCCGGCGACGATCTACCCATCAAAATGCTCGTCTCGACGAGTACGTTCCAAATATATGATCAAAAATCATTTTCATCCATAAAATATTTTCGAGAAAGGGCAACAAAGATACGTTCCGGATCTTCGCTATGGTGGCTCTGATACCACATGTAGGCCGTAAATAAACCTTATCACGGCTGTCCCCGGATCACCATAGCAGAACACAGAACGCTATACTGGAAAATAAAGGAGCTTGCGTACCTGATTTCGGATCCATAATACTTTAGGCGGAATCTCGATGATCCGATGCTCAAGTCTTCTCCTCTATTACCCTCCGGAATCCTGGCGTCGATGAGACCACCACCCTCACCTTCACTTGGCTTTATAGGAGGAAACAACCTCCCTAGTGAAGTAACTTCTCATGGAAGTTGAGTGATTGAGGAGGTTATGTGTTAGGGCTAGATGAGGGACTAAAGCTCATTTTATAGAGTCCTTTGGCCAAGCTCCCTCATCACGGGCTGGGCCGAACTCGGCCCACACTAGCCAGGCCCATATAAGACTAATTAAGAATCTTTAGATCTCTCTTTATTAGACCAACCATATGATTCCAATTAATATAAGCTCATACTTAAGAAAACTCTAACAATGTTTACTAACTTTTTAAACTTGGAAAGGCAAAATTTCATTGGCTAGTTTTAAATTTTTAGACGTGGTAAGTACATCATATGGAGTTTAGTAAGTCGCAAGGAAGTAGATTTCCCACATTTTGATTAATAACTTTTGTTGTCGTGGAATAGAAGTTTGCTTTATATTGACCGATCATTTTTATATAAGTTGAACCTTTTTCAATTCAAAACATTGGTAGAATGAAATGTTGCTCTTTACCCTTACATGCATTTATTATTTGTGTTCTTTATCATGATGTTATTATTATTGAAATCATATAGACACACACACATACATATAATATATAACATGTCCTAATATGTCGGAATTTTCTATTTTTTTAGAATTCACGTGTCGGCGTGTCGTGTCGTGTCGTGTCGCTTGTCGCATATCGTGTCGGTGCAACATAGCCTATCACCTTTTGCAATTCTTTCTTTATTATCGACGGTCACAATTCCTAGATAGCTTTAGCTTTATTCTTATCAATCTTTATACCTCTAGCATTAACTAGAATTCCTAAGAAATTATCTGCCCTAACTTCAAATGCACACTTTAGGGGATTCATTCAGTTGAAAAAATCCACATGTACATTAACATATTTAAAAAAATCCAAGCCGGTGACCCTTGTCGATGCCATGTCAGCTTTTCCGGTGTCCACATAATTGAAGGCACTTAAGTGGTCAATTTTTTAAGTTATGGTATTCAAATGAGCGAAAAAAAAAAGTTATGGCACTCAAGTGAGTCCGTACAGAAATTTTGGCACTCGTAATGTACTTATACCCCAACTTCATTATATTGTACATAAATATGTAATGCATCTATCTGCGAACTTTTGCAACTTATCTAGGCAATCTTCTTCAGCAAAATGACGACATTGACGAACGCGGGATTTTCCTTCGACATGTGAGCGGCGAGTTGAGTCCTGTACCTCCTGAATATCTCGTCCATGATCTCATCACCAAAGTGATTGACGAGCAAGGGCTCGGCGACGGCTCTCATATACCTGGCCAAATTGTATCCCCCATCCTCCGAGATGATCTTAGGATTGAAATTCGAGTCAAGTTCACTCCAATTCACTTCGAATACCTCCAAGTGATCAATTGAGAACGAGCCTTGCTTCTGGACCTCCAATCGCACTTCTTTTGGTGAGGGCGTGTAGTAAGGGATGTTGAAGGAGTCCAGTTTCTCTTCTTCTATAAGTCCCTGGATTAGTGGTAAGATGTAAAATTTTAGATTGTGCAACCGAAGATTAGAAAAAATTGCGACATCTCAACTCTTTTGATTTTCCTTTTTTGTTTTTGTTTTTGTTTTGGTTACCTCGGAGACCATCTGATTGAGAGCAATAGCCATGAGCTCCCAAATGGTGCGACACTCTTTGCTCGAAGGATCTTCGCTTCTTCGACCCAGGAGGGTCAAAACCATACGCCCTCCCATCACCAACTCTTGCCCACGACACTCCAAGAACGTTGAGAAGTCCCTCTGGAATTGTTCGTAGTATGCCCTAATCACCCCCGGAGGGCTCGATCTAGCAATGTATATGTTGCCTTTGTTTCCCTCTAGTCCTCTTGGGACCTAATAAAACAAACACAGAGAGAGAGAGAGAGAGAGAGAGAGAGAGAGAGAGAGAGTGAGTTTGTTTCCCATCAAGTTAACAAATGAAACCGCGGGCCAAAATATTACCTGTGACAGCCAATGGAGGCTGTACGAAGAATGAATCAGGTGCAGGCTCTCCCGAGCAAACAATCTCCCATAGAACGAACCAGGAACCGCATTGAAGAAGCATGACAAGGTCGCCGACGCTCCATACTTGCCCTTCACTTGCTCGCTTAGCTTCTCTTGGAATCTCGGCAAGAGACAACTGACGATGGTATTGAAGTCGTTCCCTGGGAGATCGTTCAAGAACACTTGGAACTCCGGCAGCTCGTGGTTCGTAGCCTCGCAGAGATTGATCATGATGTTGATGATCTCATACATGGCAAAGAGAGTGTTGGGGCCAGAGGAACAGCCCAAGTCTGCAATGGCGAAGTTTCCACGGATGGCGGTGTTGGCAGTGGAGAAGAGAGCGGTAACAGCTGCTTCGGTTATGGGCTTAGTCATTGATATCACCTTTCTCTACATAAGGAAAAGAAGAAGGCATTGACTCTAGATAAAGAGAAAAGGGAAGGCGGTGTCGGTAGCAGAAAGAAGAGCAGTAACGGTTGCCTCGGTTATCAGTTTCGTATATTTAGTTTTTTTTTTTTTCACGGACAAAAAAATAAATCTCAGTTGTTATTTATATCTTCTATTGTCGAACAATGATATATTCTTGATTAAAAGTTGGGCACTTCATATGGAGCGATAAAATCTTGCGGATTTCATGTATTTGCTATGTTGATCCGATTTAGAATGTCACGGAAAAAAACACTAGTTTGATATAGAATGAAGAGACAATGTTATGGCACATAACCACCAAAAGAGTGTGGAAAAAAACACTAGTTTAGATGCGGTTTAATCCAAGATTTTTTGTGATGAGAGACGTACCTGAAGCAATGAGTTGTTAGCATAGCTTGTTTCTCCCATTCCTCCATTCATGTGTAACACTTGCATGACTTCCATCTCTCTCTCTAATTGGCTTGCGTTGGAATTGGTTCGAGACTTTTCTATTTATAGACATTTTTAAGGTACTCTGGGTCGATGATTGATTCTAAGTTGTGTTTCAGTTCGAGTGTGAAAAACGCATGGGCACGGAGTTTTTCCTTCGGACAAGTCCTTTTGTGGGATCTCTTTCTGTTATTGAAGCTCCGATTCCTGTTCCAAATCAAGGACCAAAAAAGTCAAGATACTTATGACATTCTTGTTGGGTTGTGATTCTCCTTGCACATCACGTGTCCTGGGTGCATGCTAGGAAGCACCGACACTCTTTGAGGCCTTCGTTAAAGGTGTGCATGGTCCAGGCCGATCCGATCCCGGCATGAACCCGGGACTGGACCAATAGTCCGATCTCCATAATTTCGGGACCAAGGACTGGATCAGGACCGGCGGTCCAGTCCGGTCTGGTCCGATCCAGTCCCGGTCCCAGCCCAACCTTTATAGCTTACTACTACGTTCAATTAAAAAAATTCAAATGTGCGTGTACTGGACGGTTGAGAGTTTTTTCATTCTAAAAGCCACATTAACCAGACTTTAGTATCTCATCCATTATTTATTTCCCACTGCGTCTCCTTTTATGTCTCATGTGTTTGTTATCTTTCCTTTTGTTCTTTTCTCAAGAAGTATGTCCAATTGGTGTTTCATTAATTTATTTTTTTTAACAAAAATCATTAGGTTAACAAGATTAGTTTTTTTTTATAAAAAAAATTGCCTGTCCGGTCCGGGCCGGTCCCAAACGATGGAACCCATGGACCGGACCGCCTAGTCACCGGTCCGGTTTATTGGGACCGGAGACCGGACCGCCAACCTCAAGGACCGGACCAACCCACCCGGGCCGGGCCGGTCCCGGGCCGGTCCGGTCCACCTAACCTTCGTGGCTTGTTGTGTCGTGTCTGCCGCTCCCTGATATGCGATCGACATGTGATCAACGCTCCAGACATGCCATCGACATGCAGATCTAGCATTCTGACACGTCATTTCGACACGTACGGAATCAATTATATTTTCAATAAATTAGGGATCAAAATGTTTATTTTTTATAAATATACTTTAGTCATATACTCAGCCACTCCAAAATTAATATATCAAGCCAGCCAAAAGAAAAAACTAATTATGAATCCCTAATAGAAGAAAAAGAAGAAACTCACCGCTGATATTTTTTTATACATATCTAATAATTACACACTTAATATACAATGTGTCCTAACATATCAGAATTATCTTCTTCTTCTTTTTACAAATGACGTGTCAGCGTGTTGCGTCATATCGTGTTACGTGTCGTTATCGGTTCTACTTAGGATACATGCAACACTGCCATAATTATTAGATGTGAGCAAGATGGACTAACCGAACAGGAAACCGTCCGAACGGACTGAACCAGCTGGTTAGGTCCGTTTTTAGAGATCACCGTTTCAATTCTCGGTTTTTAAAAGTGAAACCGGTGTTCGGGCGATCCGATATCTGGTTTCAAGGGGGAAAACCAGACCGATAGTTAATGGGCAATTATACATACTAAACTACAGTGTCTTGGGGCATAGATGTCTATAACCTGCAGCTAAATCTCGAATACAGATGCAACAAATCAACCTAGTTTTCACAAAAAAATGCCATCTTTTTGAAAAGAAATAAAAAGACAAATCATCCAAGAAATTAGAGACAATCCTTGGGCTGACAGCTCATGTTGTGCAATCTTGCTGACTAATTAACATCACCGGGACGTCATATTCAGTTGCCATAATCAGAAGCAGTAGAAGATAATGGGGGGATTGGGAAGGCTTATATGTTTCTGTTGCTGCACTGCACTCATGAACGCACAATTTTTTTTTTTTTACTATGCAGAATGTATTGGACATAAAAAAAAATAAAAAAAAAGCCCGCTGTATCTTACTGGTTCCACTAGACCGACCAATCGGATTCCAAGAATCTCTGGTCGAGTCTTCAATTTCGAAAACTGGAAATAAGATCCACCGTTCCAATCCCCGATTCCCGAGAGAACCGGACTAAATGGGACCATGCTCACCCTTAATAATTATTGTTGACGTTGAAAAGACGTTAATTATTTTCAATAGTTTTATTAATGAGTTTTGTTAAAACACTAGGTGATAAAACTGAAATAGCAAAAAAGTTATTGATGTTAGGGGTGTGCATGGTCCGGGCCGATTCGATCCCGGCATGAACCCGGGGACCGGACCAATAGTCCGGTCTCCATAATTTCGGGACCAAGGACCGGATCGGGACTAGACAGGACCAGGATCGGCGATCCGATCCGGTCCCGATCCTGGCCCAACCTTTATAAAGCCTACTATTACGTTCAATTAAAAACAAATTCAAATGTGCGTGTACTGGACGGTTGAGAGTTTTTTCATTCTAAAAGCCATATTGATTAGACTTTAGTATCTCATCCATCATTTGTTTCCCACTACGTCTCTTTTTATGTCTCATGTGTTTGTTATCTTTCTTTTTGTTCCCTTCTAAAGAAGTATGTCCAGTTGGTGTTTCATTACTTTTTTTTTAAACAAAAATCATTAGGTTAACTAGATTAGCTTTAAAAAAAAATTGCCGGTCCGTTCTCAAATCATGGAACCCAGGGACCGGACAGCCCAGTCACCGGTCCCGTTTATTGGGACCGAGGACCGGACAGCCAATCTCAAGGACCGGACCAATCCGCCCGAGCCGGGCCGATCCCGGGCCAATCTGATCAAGTTTGCACACCCTAGTTGATGTTGTCTGAAAAACTCTCTTATGGCCCGTTTTCCACGGATAGGTCGTCAGATAGGGCCCCGCTAAGCTGACGGCACCGTCTGTTACGGTGCTTTTATGGCCATGAATGTGACATTATGCTCGTGGGGCTTATTTGGGCAATCGGTTGACAAAATTTCCTAATTTTTTTTATATAAAAAAGGCTTAAATATTACAAAATCACAAAAGCATACCCTTTAAAAGAATAATATTTTTGAACACACAATCTTCGATCAATAAGTGTTTTATGCAAGACACGCAATGATGGTGTGTGAAATAAAAATTATTTTCCTCATATATATATATATATATATATATATATATATATATTAATTTTAGCTCCAAATTTGGAAAAAAATTAATAGTGGAAAGGGAGAAACCGGATCAGCAAGTGATCCGGTTTCACCAAAACAATTTTGTGGACACAATTTCATCGTCCCGGCCTCAGAATTGGTGGGACGGTGATGATAGACTTTTCCCTTCAAATATCTCCCTTGCCTCCTTTTGCACGTTTTCTTTCGTGGACGTCATTCACTTGCCATTGAGTGGTGGACATCATTTTTTTCATCTCTCTCTCTCTCTCTCTCTCTCTCTCTGCCCACCACTCATTGGCAAGTGAATATATATGGCCGGAATTTAATCCATAACAAAATAATTTTCATAGAAAATAGATCTTCGGCTTTTAATTGAAGGATATCGGGTTCGTGATGATTCCGAACAGGAAATATCCAAGCGAGTATAGAAATCAATATATAATTGTACAAACATAAACTGAATCGGAGTTTGACTCGACGGAAAAGTTTAGAAAGTACAACGAAAACAACTTCAAAGGAGTTTGACTCGACGATGTGAATTTAAGAATTGCAACTACATCTAAAGAAATCTAATATGCAGTAAACCTAAAGATAAATGAGAGATAAATTGATGAAGAACGTTGAGTTTTGTCGTTAATTGGAGAGAGCTTTACAAAAAGCACACTTAAGGTATTTATAAATAACTACACAATCCCCTCACGCCAACACAGGAGCGCGTCAACACAGGTGTTGAGGGTACACCCATGCATATGTGTAGCTCTTGGCTCTGGTTCCATATTGTCTAATCTCCTGGGTCTTTTAGCTGAAGTCCGAAGAATTAATGATCTTCTGAGGAAGATTTAAGCTATTTCTGTTATGCTTTCGAAGCCTAGACCCACCTTTCACCTTGGCTTGGCTACAGGTTCAAGCGATTACAATTTTAAAATTCAGATGATAGTTATTATCACTCATGGCCTTGTATTTTCTAGGCATTATCCATCAAGTAACCACCCTTATTGTAAGAAGTTTTGTTGCTGACATCAATGCTCCTCAACTATCGGTAAGTGCCAACGCCAATGCTCACCGACGCCTGTTCCCATAGCTTTCATCCGTGTGTCAATTTTAGGTGTCTATGTATATATTCTGGGGCGGATTTTGCCTCGTGGGTTCAAGTGGACCTGATCCAACTCGAATTTTTGTAATTTTTTTTTGTTTTTCCTAATTTGCGATAATAAAGAAAAGATGTATATTTAACTAATTTGGCCTTATTCCTTTTTAAGGAAAAACAATAGCTATGCTCACAACACCATTGACAACATGGCATCCTACTCACTAGGATTTTCCCCCAAGTGCTACTTTATAAGATTAACTATAATCTTATTGGAGGCTTCGGCTTGTTGTTGGCATGCGCATAATAAGGAGTGGTGTGTATCATCTTAATGCCTCGGGACTGAACAAACTTCGATACTTCTTTTCCAGTAAACAAGCGTGAGGATCCCCCGCCTTAAAAGCAAGGGACGTGATGGATCCCCACCATCCATCAATCCCCAAAATAGCCCATATATCAAGGGGGGAAGATGGATGGTGGGGATCCATCATGTCCCTGCCTTTAAAGCAGGGAATCCGAATCCAGTAAAATATAGTCCCTTCGTCTGCTGTTATTGTTTCGGGAATCTCAAACTGATAGAATGATGTGTTGCTCAATGAGCTCCATGATAAATATAGTCCCTTCATTTGCTGTTATTGTTTCGGGAATCTCAAACTGATAGAATGATGTGTTGCTCAATGAGCTCCATCACGGTTTTCTGTGGTTATATTTTTATAATGCTCGGCTTCCACCCATTTTGTAAAGTAGTCCGTGGCAACCAAAATAAAGCCATGCGTCTTGATTAACATTGGATAGATCTTGCCTGTAATATCCAGAGCCTAGCCACAAAAAGGCCAATGCTTGACTATCAAATTTAGCACGGAAGCAGACACATGTTGTATCGGCCCATGCTTTCGACAAGCTTCCCAACCTTTTGCGTAATCAGTGCAATCCTAGGTTATCGTCGGCCAAAAATATCTGTGTCGACGCAAAAGCCATTCAAGCACTTCAGTAATGGCTTTCAACGCTTCTTCTTTATTTAGACATCTCAACAGGATACAGTCTGCCGTTCATCTGAATAATTCGTTCCCAACTAATACATATTTGAGAGCTCGCTGTTGACACTGAATTTTTTTTTCCCATTCAAAAAAAAAAATTTAGGAATTACTTTTAGTTCCCACAAAAAATATTTAATCCATCATTCATATTTAATTTTTAGCATTCATGCATTGCATCGGATCAACAGAAGAAACGGACTTCAAATTGACGCGCGAATTGGGCCAAAATCTATCAGAAGATTCGGCCAGCGCAGGGGAAGGAAGTGTCGAAATTGACAAGGCCTTAGAGCCCTAACAGGCTTGATTTAACTCAATTAGGAAAATGACTTTTTAAATATATATTCAATTAGTCAAAGAAAAGCCCTAATTTGAGCACGTACGAGCATATAATATTTATCAACCCGTGGACACAGAGAAATTAATGGACATGGGTAAATGGAAGAGGAAATCGGCAGAATGTTGACCCCAAAGCACGATCACAAAAGCGGAGTCGGTGTTTGCTCTCTCTCGAAAAAAAAAACCACAAAAAAAAAAGCAACACTGGACCCTATCATCAACTCAAACTTCTGAAGCGATGATTCTCATGTGCACCGCCGCTGCGCCTACAAATCATCCAGCGAACTCAGCCAGTTTGAGATTACCAGTGCAGTTCTCCAACGTTCCCAGCGTCACCCCGAAGTCACTGCGTTCCTTCTTGGCTCAATTTATCGTTGCAGTATCGACGGGGTGATAGTTGTTTGATCAAGTCCAAAAGGCGTCCTTTGTTTTTTTGCAAGACCTTAGTCAAGATAGCAGTTAGATTTTCGGTTGATCAAGTCTGAATTTTGGTTTTGTCTCCTTTTGGATTTTGTCTTGATCTAACGATGCCTTTGTGGGTTCTGTGAGTTTGTTTAGTGCAAAGCAAATATATATGATAAATTTCACAGGGAAAGCTTGTTCGTCGATGGCTGTGGATTTGAGAAGAAAGAGTAGCGAATGTCATGCTACTTCATTGTGAAACCCCACGTTAGACGCCAAGAAAGCTCTCCGCCAACCACCAAATCAAGTCACCGTCGATTGCCTCGAGACACCGCCGTGCGCCATCATCGCCCATGAGTTGAGCCGTCCCGATCCGTTGAGTTGAAATCGGGAATCGATATCCGCAACATTTCAAATTAGGTAAGTTATCTTGTCTAAATTTGATTTGTCGATATTGTTCCGATTTTGAATCGATATGGTACCTCGAATAAAAAACCTAAATCTAAATTAGGAAAAAAACTGAAAAAAAAATGGGAAGTTAGTCAATTCGATCTGTTAAGTTGGACATATCCTACCCGTCGCCATTCGAGTACGATCTTCCGGCTTAGTAAAAACTGGAAAAAAAAAGGGGGGGGGGGGGAAGGTAGCCAATTAGATTTAGATCTGATTTGCTATCTTCATAAGCCGATTTTAAATTTCGGTATTTTAATTTTCAAAAAAATTCAAGAAGCAGATATTCATATTGATTATGGATGCTTATATGGAATTTCGGATACTTTTGATGGATATTGCTCTGAATTTAATTATCTAAAATTTCTAAAAGATTTAGTAAGATATGGGTTTTTAGAAAGCCTATCTAATTAAAAATTTAGGAAGATAAGTTTCTTCTTAGAAAACGAGATAATTGAAAGTTAAATCAAGATAATAGAATTTCAGTGCATATATCATCCCATGTTGCCGACAATTCAAAAGGAAAGAGGATAAAAATCGACTCATGCCATCTTGCATTATGTCATGCATATTTTGAATATCTCATCACATTATCATGCCATAACTAGGGCCTATCCTTCATATTTTATGTCATCTATGCATATCTTTCATGTTTTATGCTACCACACATTGCATATCTTTGCACTATCCCATGTCATGTGCATATCAAGTTTTTGAGTCCCATCTATATTCTTGCCATATTTTTCTCGAAAATTTGCATTATATATATATTCCATACATATCTCGTCATATTTCATGTTATTCGTTGCATATTTTTGCATATCCATGATTTTCGAGTATCACTCATATTCATTCATCATATTTTCGAAGATCATGCATGCATGTGATACGGGCCGAGGTTTTCACGCTCAGACCGGTCGTGCAGATGGCCTAGAGATGCCCCAAGACCTACTTTGTCTTGGTTCCCCTAGGGTTTCTCTATGGTTGTCCTCTCTTTTCTACTAGTTTCCAGAATGTTCCTAGGGACGGGCGAGTCGGTAATTTAGCTAGGATTCTGGAACTTTCCTAATTAATGTCGGTGGTTAGGAAGTTGGGAGATGTAATCTCAGCCATCCGATCGAATCTAGATCAACGGTTGTAATTCGAGGCCCCCTCCTATATAAAGGGGAGTCCTCTAAGTCATTTGGCATCCACAAATCTAAACAACAAAGCTTCCTCCCCAGAGTCTCTCTCTAGAGCTTTCTCTCTCTATGATCGGTCCTTAGTAGAAACAAAGAAAAGGCTTAGCTCGGGCGCCCCCAAGCCATTCAAAATAGCCCGAGTCGCCGCGCAGGTCGATCACAATCTCTCGGCTCGTGACAAGTGGTATCAGAGCAAACATCATAGAGACGAGCCGTTCGTGAGGTTGACGAGCATCAAACTGGTCGAGGTAATGGCTAACCAAAAAGTGGATCAAATTACTGTTGTTGCAGAGGGGGATGTTCCCCAAGACAAAGTGCCCCAGGAGAAAGCCCGGACCAAAACATCAAAGAAAAGAGAATCATCGTCGGACGCTCTCATGGCGCTCACTGAGAAGTTCGACTTGATGAGAAGAACCGTGCAGGAGCTGCTCGCTGGTCTTGAAGACTCCAAGGAGTAGATCGACAAAATGGACCACAAGATCCGTGAAGACTTCACGATCGTCCTAAACGGAGCCATATCTCCACTTCAAATGAAAGACGAAGCTCTCGAGGCGTCTGTTGAAGCTTTGAAGCTAGACGTCCAAGAAAAAGACAACTCCCACCAAGCCGAGATCGAGGCGTTGAAGGTGGAGATTCAAGAGCTCAAGACCGAGCTGGTCTTGTGCAAAACCATCATAGCCCATGGTGTATCCGCGAGTGGTACACTGGCCATCCAAACGACGCCGAAGATAAATGTGCCCGAACCAAAAGACTTCAAAGGCGAACGATCCGCCGTGGAAACAGAAAACTTCATCTAGAGGATGGAGCAGGATGGAGCAGTACTTTGACGCCGTGGGAATTCAAGACGATGCGGCCAAGGTACGAACAGTTTCTTTATACCTAACTGACCAAGCGATGTTGTGGTGGCGTTTCATGATAGATGAAGCCAAGAAAGGTAACCAAGACTACGTGGAAACGTGGGACGAGTTTACCGAACAACTTCGAAATAACTTCTGCCCAGTGTTCGCGGCACAAGAAGCTCGAAGCAAGCTGCATCACCTGGAGCAAAAGAGCTCGATCCGGGAGTACATCAAGGAGTTCACCGAACTCAAACTCCAAATCCCCAACTTGGGAGAAGAGGAGGCTAGGATGCTCTCGGAGCGTTCATGGACAGGCTGAAACCGTGGGCGCAAATCGAGTTGAAGAGGCATGATGTCCAAAGCCTCACCAAAGCAACTTGGGCGAAGAGGAGGCTAGGATGCTCTCGGAGCGTTCATGGACGGGCTGAAACCGTGGGCGCAAATCGAGTTGAAGAGGCATGATGTCCAAAGCCTCACCAAAGCAGTCTCCATGGCTGAGTCACTGGTCGACTTCAGTAAATCCGACTCGACCCGAAGTCCAAGGGAAATGGATCAAGGGATCGAGACAACGACCGTAGGGATGATGATTCCAGGCATGGTCGAAAAGACTACCAAGACAAAGGTAGGGAAAGGTGGGACGAAGGATCGTCTAGGCACCAAAATCGGGACAAACATGTTCAAACACCCTCCTTCATCATCGTGTGCATCATGCGGTGGCCCACATTGGACACAAAAGTGTCCAAAGAAGAACGGTAAGACTCTCTACTCTATCGTCAGGAAGGATGGTGTGGAGGAGTCAAAAGAAAAAGAAGAAGAAGAGCCAAAGCTTGCTCGACTCGGAGGTATCCGAAGAATCGACTCGGTGCGCACTACTCAATCGCCGCCAAAGAAAACTGCAAGACCATAAACGCTCAACTTCGTGGAAGTCAAGGTGCATGGCAAAACACTCCTGGCCTTGGTGGACACGGGCGCAACAAACATGTTTATTTCTACTGAAGTGGCGCGATGGTTGGATCTGGATGTGGAACCCAACGAGCACTACTTCAAAACGCTGAACTCAAAGAATCGCCAAGCTAATGGCGTAGCCAGAGACGTCGAGATTCAAGTCGGCGGATGGAAAGGAAAGCTCGACTTTGAGGTAATTCCGCTCGACGATTATGACTTGATGTTGAGGATTGATTTCTTCGACACAGCTGAAGCGATCGTGGATCTGAGGAGCAAGACGATCATCATCACTGACTCAAAATGCCCATCGGTCGTGGCTATGATCAATGGGGTGGGAAATGCCAAGCGCATCAACACAACCCGACTCGTGGAGAAAGGAGCCGAGATGCCGTTCGAGCCAAAGAACAAAAGCAAACCTCCAAAGGAAAAGTGGGAGCTGCCTACACAAACTCAAAACACTCTGCCCATCAGTGTGCTGTTCCCGGAGCTGGAAAACATTGGTGCGGTCAAGACAAAGACCGAGTCGCTGATGACTCGAGAAGCTGTGCATACTCCGTGCAAAAACCAAGTCCCGAAGCCGAAGAAGCGCTCTCGTGGACGCAAAAACAAGAACCAAAAGAAGCCGATGATCCAGCTGAAGGATGCTGTCGGCCAAAACAAACATTCCGCTGCAAAGAAGAAAAACCCCGAGCCTGGAGCATCGAGGACGGTGCTCGAATCGGTGGGGGAGAATGACACGGGCGGAGGTTTTCACGCCCAGACTGGTCGTGCAGATGGCCGAGAGATGCCCCAAGACCTACTTTCTCTTGGTTCCCCTAAGGTTTCTCTAGGGTTTTCCTCTCTTTTCTACTAGTTTCCAGAATGTTCCTAGGGACGGGCGAGTCGGTAATTTAACTAGGGTTTTGGAACTTTCCTAATTAATGTCGGTGGTTGGGAAGTTGGGAGATGTAATCTCAGCCATCCGATTGAATCTAGATCAACGGTTGTAATTCGAGGCCCCCTCCTATATAAAGGGGAGTCATCTAAGTCATTTGACATCCACAAATCAAAACAACAAAGCTTCCTCCCCAGAGTCTCTCTTTCTAGAGCTTTCTCTCTCTATGATCGGTCTTTAGAAGAAACAAAGAAAAGGCTTAGCTCGGGCGCCCCCAAGCCATTCAAAATAGCCCGAGTCGCCGTGCGGGGCGATCACAATCTCCCGGCCCATGGCACATGTCTTTAAGTGGCCAAAAAATGTCATAAAAAAGATAATACTAAAATTCAGCTCATGTTATTCTATCATCTCATGCGTCCATGGCATTATCCTCATATGTTTCATTGCATGTTTTGCATATTGTCATACCTTTGCATATCTTACATTTTCGAATATTACATGCTAGCATATCATTTTGTTTTTCACGCATGTCGTCTTGCATAAATGTCGTGTAGTTTTGCATGCTTCAACTTGGGTAACTCAGTTTGCATATAGGGTAACTTGACCCTAAATTTGCATGTTTTGCATATCATCCGCCATTTAGATAGTTTCATGTTGTTGCATTCATTTATATCATGCATTTATTTAAAAAGCGAAAACACATAAAAGACACCTTATATGAGCTTAAAGTAAAATCAATCGAGTTGTCAAACTTTAGGATTTTCATGAAATTTAAGATACCGAAAGGGTACAGTTTTAATTAACTAGTGTAATCAAGTCCCTGAATACCTAATCTATGATTTGTATGAGTAAAAAAGTTATCCCACTATTTTACTTATGTTTCTTTTTTAATTAACCTACAAAAAATGATTAGTGGCGACTCCAAACTGTAAATCAAAGTTCCTAATTGGTAGGGCTTGAGAGAGCCTATATTAAGTTAGTCACCTGATAATCCATTAGTCTAAATTTCTTTTTAGGTCGTGACACTCGCCTCTTAAAGTCTTTATCTCACGGGACAGGGTTCATCAAATGCTTATTGTAAGGTTTTCTCCAATCCTCTTGAACGTCGGTAGTGTTGATTTCAAATCCCATGTTTCGATTTTCAATCAGCGGTAACATTTTTACCTCAGAACTTATAACATCAACCAAAACCTTAGTTATTCTATACCTTCACATCATGTGAACCGACTCATTAGATTCCACATTATGACGTATTTTGATATGAATCAAATCATGGTAGGGAAACTTTTCCAACAAGCCCTTGGTTATGGTGAAATATCAGACAAAATTTTCGTTCAAGCATTGGCATTCCCCTCTTAGTTGATTAATCACTTATTGAGAGTCTCCCATCACTCGTACGGACTTAACATTCATGTCGGCCAAGATATATAGGCCAACTATTAGCTCTTTATACCCCACCTGATTATTAGACTACTCGAAATCTAGTTTGAACATTAATTTCGTTGCATCCCGCTAGGAGAAGCTATTAAGATACTAATACCTGATGCTTGGCTTACGCAGGATCCGTCAAAGTATAATATCCAGGCTTTTCACATTTTTCAGTTTGCGCACATGGATCCTAACCCTTAATCGCTTTCATTGGTACTTGAACTAGATCCAATTCAGACATGGCAAATGCCCATTTAGCCATCCGGCCTTTAATAATAGGCCTGCTTAGCATAAACTTCACAATATTTGTTTTACAGATTACATGGGACAATGGCAGGCAACATGTAATGCCTGAGATTAATACATGCAAAAAATAAAGACAAGCCTGTCTTGTATCTCTCTTGGTATTGCTCAGCATCCGGCTTAAGTAATAAGCCACTTGTTCCTTGCCCTCATGATTCTCCTGATCCAGCATGCTCCCGATTTTTGTATCGATCGCCAACAAACAGAGTTTCAATGGCCTAAAGCAGGTGGCATCAAAATAAGAGGATTAGACAAATATTGCTTCACCTGCTCGAAGGTAAAGTTGTTGTGGCTCCCTCCACTCGAATTCTTCTGGGTTCTTCAACCTAAGCAATGGGGAAAATGCCTCTATGTTCTCTGACAGGTTAGTAAGAAGTCTATGAACAAACTTTATTTACCCTATTACCATTTGCAATTCTTTCTTTGTTTTCGACGGTAACAATTCCTGGATAGCTTTAGCTTTATTCGTACCAATCTGCATACCACTAGCATTAACAAGAAATCCTAAGAAATTACCTGCCCTAACTCCAAATGCACACTTTAGGGGATTCATTTTCATTTGATATTTTTTCCGTCCTAACAAATGATCATTCAAGACAGTCAAGATGACTAACCTCCACTCCGTCGATTCGTCAATGATGTCATCAATGCACACCTCGACGAAATCTCTGATCATGTCATGAAAGACGAAATTCAACGCCCGTCGATACGTCGCACAGACATTCTTTATTCCAAATGGCATCACCACTCACTCAAAAGTTCCTACGGCTCTTGGACACTTGAGCGCTGTCTTCGGCAATAAAAAATTGATTATACTCCGAGTGACCATCCATCAAAGATATCATCTCATTTCATCCTTTGTCATTAACTTTCCATTTTTCTTCTTTGCCGGGACTACATTGGAGAGCCATTAAACATACTAGGCGGTTCGAACGAAACCAGCCGTTAACAGCCTTTCTATTTCTTCTTTAACCTTCGATACCACATCGGGAGCAAATCACCTAGGGGGTTGTTTGTGTGGTCTGAACTCCTCCTTGATAGGCAACTTATGCTCAATGACGTCTCTTTGCAACCTGGGCATTTCATGATAGTCCCAGGCAAAGCACCCTTTGAACCTTTTTATTAAACTGATTTAACTCAACTTGAATTCTTCTTCTAACAAGGCACTTATAAGGATAGGCTGTTTATGCCCCCTCATCACTGATAGCCATTTTCACCAAGGGATCCCTGGTCTCCAAGACTTTAGTGTATTCTCTTAGAGAAGATTCCTCAAAGTCCTCTAGCGCCTCCTCTGTTTCACTTGCCAATAAGCAAGAGTACTGCTCAACAAGCTCTTGTAACGAGTTATCCATTCTAATCCCTTACCCGTAATGCGGCAATAAGTTTTTTTTTTTTTAGTACTGATCTCTGGTGGTTTAATCACGAAGGCGTTGTTATCCACGCTTGTATCAAGCTTAACTGACATCTGCCCAAGTGATGCTAGCGATTTGGTTTGCTCTCACATACTCACTTCATTCTTGTTCCAGAAAGCTAGAGTTTGATGCAGGGATGACATTACAAACTGATTTGTGTGAATCCAATCTCTACCCAGTAGCAAATTATAAGACACACCAATGTCCTCAATTGGTTAATCACATGTATCTCCACTATGAAGAAAGTGGTCTTTGATGATCTGTTCTCGATAGCCAAATCTACTAGCGTCAGCTGGCATCCCCAGTGAAGTCTGATAAGGTGACGTTCGTCCGGATCACATCTTCATCTTTCTTCCCGATTTTCTTCAAGAACATATGCGGTGTTAAGTTCAATGTCGCACCAGCATCGACCAGAATTCGGTTAACCGTTTGACCATCAACTCATCCCATCAGCATGAGTATTTTCAGATGCTCTGTTTTATATCCGGGCAACTTTTCAAACTCTACATTATCCTCGTCGATAAATTGAAGTTCGGCCTCAGCCTTCTCTTCAATTTCAATTCCATTTTTCTCCGGTGAAGCCACCCTCATCGCCAACGCTCAGAAATTACACAGCAACCTGGCCTGCACCATATTCGATCCCATTGACGACGCAGACACTTCGGCACGGTCGAATTTTGATTTGAACTTTAGGGACTCCGAATTTTGTGCCTTTTCAGTAACTTTCTGCTCTGAGTTTGACACCCTCCTTATCTTCTCTTTTCCACATTACTCATTCGGTTTAGCCTTCTTTGACTCTTGAGCTTCCTACTGTCAGTTCAATTGTTCTAACTGGTGTTGCAACTCCTGTATCTTCTTCTTTCTTTGAACCCAACGCCTCTGGGTCCTAGACACGCTCCCTACATTTTCATCATCGGCATGTTCTACATCCTTTTGTTGCTCTTGGATGGAAAACCACTGCCCTTCAGGAGGATTTCGAGGAACCTTCAATGTGACCTTGCGATTAGTTTTCCGGCTCAGTAGTGGAGGAAAATCATCATCCTCAAACTCCATCCCCATCTGGTCGGCTCAATATTTTTAACGTTAATACCGGTACTCGATGGCTTCGAGTAGCGAACATAGAAGCCGTACTTCCCATTCGGCACACCCAATGTACCGATCCCTAGGTCTCCATCTAGGTAGGGTTGCTTGAACGACCGTTTATCTACTCTTTCAGGTCTAACCTCACAGCCCTCAGCCCTGGTCGGATGGTTACCTGGAGGTGAAGACCGATTAACAGACGGTCCCTGCATACGCGGGTTATTCCTAGGTCCCAACATCTTGGCATTCAACCCCAATAAGCTAGTGCGTATTGATTCTAATGGTGCAGGTATGCTTTCTCCATGCGGATCCTCATATCCCGAGTCCCACGGCGTCAGTTGCCACTTACACCTTGGCTTCCTCCTACCGTATCTGGACAGAAAACCATAGCTTATCTCTTGATGACACCTCTGGCACATAACCATCAGCGGTGGTCCCTTTTTAGACGCTGCGGACACCATACCAGTCATTTGAGGAAAAAGGATCCATTTCAATTTTCATCTTCTTGTCTGGTTCCTCAGCGAACTTAATCTTCCCTTGGCGGATAGCTTCCTGAGCTGTTCGCTTAAAAATAACACAATTGGAAGTTCTATGGCTTCAAGAGTGGTGTCATTTGCGATACCTCTTAATTGGCTAGCTCTTCTTTTCTCGGTATCTTTTGGCCTTCAGTTAACTTGATAATGAAGAAATATATTTTCCTCTATATTCAATATGAATCTTTACAGCATTACAATCGACCTTATATACAATATATGTGCTAGCCCTAGCATATCAATAAATCAGGAAAGACTATAATACAGGGAAAAACTGCCTAATTTAACGGAAATACAGCTCACGCCAACACTCCCCCTCAAGTGGGTGAGAAGATGTCTTCGATACCCATATTGATGAGTGAGCTCTGAAACGCTCGACTTGACACAGCTTTGGTCAATACATCGGCTAATTGATCTTCAGATTTGACAAAAGGTAACTGAATTACTTTAGCATCTAAATTCTCCTTGACAAAGTGTCTATCAACCTCAACATGTTTGGTTCGGTCATGCTGAACCGGATTGTGAGAGATATCTATAGCAGCTTTATTATCACAAAACAACTTCATCCCAGACTCCGGTGGATACCCAAGTTCGGACAATAGTCCTTTAAGCCACAATAACTCACACAACCCCTTCGCTACTCCTCTGAATTCTGCCTCGGCACTGGACAGAACCACAACTTTTTGCTTCTTGCTCCTCCACGTGACCAAGTTACCTCCTACAAATGTGAGATAACCTGACGTCGACCTTCTATCTGTTATGTTCCCTGCCCAGTCTGCATCTGTATATCCTTCCACTACAAGGTGACCATTCCTTGCCAAAATTATCCCCCTCCCTGGAGCTGACTTTAAATATCGAAGGATACGATATACTGCATTCATATGATCTTCACTAGGAGCATGCATAAATTGACTCACAACACTTACTGCATAAGCAATGTCTGGGCGAGTGTGAGACAAATAAATTAATCTTCCTACTAATCTTTGATATCTCTCCTTATTAGTCGGCACTTGATCAGAATACTCTCTAAGTTTATGATTCTGTACCATAGGAGTATCAGCAGGCTTACAGTCTAACATTCCTACTTCAGCCAACAAATCAAGTACGTATTTTCTCTGTGATAAGAAAATTCCTTCCTTAGACCTAGCTACCTCAATACCCAAGAAATACTTTAGTCCTCCCAAGTTCTTCATCTCAAACTCTTCTGCCAACTTCTCTTGAAGCCTCGAAATTTCTTCAATATCGTCTCCTGTTATGATCATATCATCAACATATATGATCAGGGCAGTCAGCTTACCTTGGCTTCGCTTCAAAAATAAAGTGTGATCTGAATTGCTCTAGGAATAACCATGCTTTCTCATGGCTGAGTTGAACCGACCAAACCAGGCACGAGGTGATTGCTTCAAACCATATAACGACCTCTTCAGTCTACAAACAACATTTGGCTTATTAACACACCCATATCCAGGTGGAATCTCCATGTAAATCTCTTCATTCAAATCTCCATGAAGAAATGCATTCTTTATATCAAACTGATGCAATGGCCAATCCAGATTTGCAGCAAGCGATAGCAAAACCCGCACGGTATTTAATTTTGCAACTGGAGAGAAAGTCTCCTGATAGTCCACACCATAAGTCTGTGTGTATCCTTTTGCGACCAATCGAGCCTTGTATCTCTCAATGGTTCCATCTGCCTTGTGTTTAATGGTAAACACTCACTTACACCCTACGGCTTTCTTCCATTTTGGCAACTCTACAAGTCTCCAAGTCTGATTCTTTTCTAGTGCTTCCATCTCCTCCTTCATAGTTTGGACCCATTTTGGATCCTTCAAGGCCTCTCCCACCCCATTCGGAATTTGAACAGTTGATACATTTGACACAAAAGCCTTGCAAAATTTTGACAATCTTCTTGTTGACACAAAATCGGCAATGGGATATTTAGACCTTCGTTCCTCTACATCCGGTGAATACCGACTAGAAGGCTTGCCTCGATTATGCCTGTCAGGGAGTTTATATCTAACAACCAAATCAGAATTATCAGAAACCTCAAGATCAGAAAGAGAGCTTACCTCAGGATCATTCTCAGGAGAGTGGTCGGGTATTGAAGAAGGGGCAATTTGCGAAGGAGCAGGCTGATCTCGCTCATTAGATGTAGATATAGACTGCTGATCATCCCCACTTTCAGCTGAAAAACGAACACCCTCCCCTTCATCTTCTGTCAGTGCACCACTCCCCTCATTAAACTGCATAATTGAAACTTTTTGTGAGCTGGTTAATGGTCCAGCCCCACCCAATCGCACCCCGGACTCCATATGTCCTCCTGACTCCGCACCCTCCATGCAAATATCCCACCAATTTGTCCTTTCATTGTAATTCTCCCCCTGAAAGGAACATTGGGGTGGAGAAAAATAAGACTCGGACTCCAGAAAAGTCACGTCCATGGTAACATGTGTCTTCTTGGTCTTCGGATCATAGCAGCGATATCCTTTTTGATGAGCTCCATAGCCAACAAATATACATCTTACTGCACATGGGTCAAGTTTGGTGCGTTGGTTCTTGTGAAGATGCACAAAAGCCACACATCCAAACACTTTAGGAGGTATTGTCAAGACTGAAGGGAGAGACATAAACTGAGATAGAGTTTGTAATGGAGTTTGAAATTGCAACACGCGAGAGGGCATACGATTCATCAGGTGAACAGCTGTGATTACCGCTGCATCCCAGAACCTTCTTGGAACATTTCCGCCGACAAGAAGAGCTCTTGCCGTCTCTAGAATGTGGCGGTTTTTTCGTTCGGCCACACCATTCTGCTGAGGGGTTTGAGGGCAAGAGGTCTCATGGATGAGACCATGTTCCTTAAAATAAGAGCTAAGGTGTTGATTGATATATTCTCCACCATTGTCTGTGCGGAGAATCTGAATACGAGCTCCAAATTGAGTAGCAACCATTTTATGAAACATGCGAAATATGGTAGAGGCCTCATCTTTATGCTTCATCAGATACAACCACGTCATACGTGTGCAGTCATCAACAAAGGTTATAAACCATCTCATTCCAGCCATTGTAGTAATTGGAGATGCACCCCACACATCAGAATGAACCAGACAAAAAGGCCTGCTACTTTTATTAGTGCTCAAAGGAAAAGAAACACAATGACTCTTTGCCATAATGCATGTGTCACATTGAAAAACAGAATCTGATAAACCACGAAACAACTCAGGAAATAAATACTTCAAATATCTAAATGATGGGTGTCCCAACCGACGATGCCACTACCAAACATCCTTCTCCTTACTAACAGACTGACTAGGAGTGTGATATACACAGCCAGAGCTTAGATCATCCACAATGTATAGCCCCTCCTTCTTAGTACCACGCCCAATAATCTCCTTCGTGAGAATGTCCTGAAACAAACAGAAGTTCGGGTACATAAGAACACAACAATTCAGCTCATCAGTAATTTGTCCAATAGACAATAAACGGTTGGACAAAGAGGGCACAAGTAATGTATGAGATAAAGAAAGAGAGGGCGTGATAGCCACACTCCCAGCCCCGGTGACTGGATGGCAATTTCCATTAGCATTATACACACTGTCTCGTCGTGGTGAGGTACGGTTGACTAGGTCATCGAGGTGAGGTGTCATGTGATCGGTAGCGCCTGAGTCGATAATCCATCCATTGTTTCCACCATGACGAGTAATGATAAAACCAGAACCACAATTACCTTCAGGTGGAAGATTGGAAGTATTAGCTGAAGATACCATTGGGACTAAGGAAAGAGATGAACTCCCAGTCACCAATGATGCTTGCCCTGTACTCTTGCCCAGTTCTGCTTCAGATTTCTTCTTCTTCGCTTGAAAATCGTCCCACCAATCTGGAAATCCATGTAGCTTAAAACAAGTGTCCCTAGTGTGTTTGGAATTTCCACAATGAGAACAGCCGCTAAACACCTGAGACTTGGCCTTGACAAAAGATCGAGAGCGTCCACCTCTACCCGCCGAATTGCCAGCCATCATCTGTAGAGATGGGTCTCCTCGATTGCCCTGTGAGACCATTGCAGCACCCGTAGGAAAGCCATCAACATTGGTCAACATCACGGTTTGGCGCACATCTTCCCTGCGGACGCGTGCGTAGGCTTGCTCAATAGTGGGGAATGGATCCATCTTCAGAACATCAGCACGAACATTGTCCAGGCGGTCATCGAGACCATCCAAAAAAGTATAAACTCGATCTTCATGGACAATAGCATTGTACCTCTGAATATCGACCGGAAATTGCATAGGATTAGGACGTCGGAAATCAATCTCACGCCAGAGCCCTTGAAGATCATTGTAATATTTCTCGATGGGTCCACCGCCTTGCTTCAATCGAGAAACCTGCCTCTTAAGATCATAGATTTGGGAGGTGTCAGATCCATCAAAAAAAGTCGTTGCCACAGCATCCCAGACGGCTTTGGCAGTAGGAAATCGAATAAAATTTGGTATCAAGGCTGGGTCCATAGAATTGATAAGCCAACCTTTCACCGTCGAATCATCGGTCTTCCATTGTCGAAAAAATGGATCAGTCGGAAGGGGCTCAGGAGAACCACCGTTCAAATAGCCCAGTTTGTCTTTGCCTGAGACATACATCTCAACAACCTGGGACCAGACGCCATAATTTTTGCCATCAAGCTTGACGGCAATCAATGCAACAGGAGCTTCAACGGGCGGCGGTGCGGCCTGCTGGGTCAAGAGCTGCTTCATCGCAGCGGTCAGGTCTGCCAGAATGGCAGTAGCAGAGGCACTAGCATCCGCTTGGTCAGTTTTCACAATTGGCTGATCGTCGGCCATGAGATAGGTCCGCATAATGAATTGCTCGAATGGGACGAAGTCGACCGGCGTGAGACGGCGATGTTGTGACGAAACCGGCCCAAAGGACCGCCGTAGTCGGTGATTGACGTACAGTACCCTAAGGATCAAACCCTAGGGCTCTGATACCATGAAGAAATATATTTTCCTCTATATTCAATATGAATCTTTACAGCATTACAATCGACCTTATATACAATATATGTGCTAGCCCTAGCATATCAATAAATCAGAAAAGACTATAATACAGGGAAAAACTGCCTAATTTAACGGAAATACAGCTCACGCCAACAGATAAGGCCACCTTGCAAGAGGAGATACGAAAATCTCGTCCGACTTCGTCACATCAAACGAATAACTTTCGTATTCTTTTGCCCTAGTCATAACCGATTCTCTAACACTCACTGGCTTCAAAGCCCGGCATACATAAGGCTTATCTAGGACCATCTTGGCAACAACGATCACAATCGGCTCGTCCTGATCACTACCCTCTTCAGAACTATCCTCACAATCCGCTGAAACCAAGTTCTGCTTATAGTCATTTTAATGCTTTTTGTCCTTCTCTTTCCATAGATTCTTAATTCTCACCGTCGCAGCGGTTAAAGAGAACAAGTCCCTAAATTTTTGGCCTTCTAGGCTTCTAGGCATTTTCTGAAATTAAGCTTCAAAACGGCTTTGGCCAGCTCGGTCACTTCCCTCTCAGCAAGAGTAACCATACAACGATTTTCAATCTCTTAGAATATGATTTATACTACTCGATTGTTTCATTTTTAAATTAGCTAGTACTGGCTAACTCAGACAAGGTAACTTTCGGTACCCTCCGGATACGGGACGTTGTCCACCTAGTCAGGATACGGCTTTCGATAGATGGACCTCGAAATCATTCTTCCTTCAACTCCCGTGCGTTTTATCACTATGCCCGTAGCATTTTCAACGATACGCTGGTCCCTAAGTAGATCAGATATCTAAAAGGTGTTTCCTCCCTTCCCCCTGGTGGAGACGAAGGTCTTGCCACATTATTCGCTTGATTCAGACCCCTACTTCCACTCGAGAGTGTAGATGTTATCAACGCCCCATCTGCAAGTGAATTTACTCCTTATCTCGACAATGGTTGATTGGCTTGGGAGTCAGTTCCGTTACCATATTGGCAACCATCGGTTTGAGAACATCAGAAAGATGGTTGACCACATGGTTGGCAAACTCCTCAAACATTCTCTTCATGGTGGCCACCGAAACAGGATCTGGGGCCAACTCTCCCCTCCTTGTTGTCGATAAGTTCCCCTGGTATATCACCCCGTGCTCTGCTCAGAGCAACATTGCCATTGATCTGACCGTCAGTTGTCGATAGCTGTGGAGATTGATTCTTGTTGGTGACGCCACCGCCTTGGTTTCTGGTCTAGCCATCAGCACTTCCTCAAATCATACCACAAATGGTCATACTGGGCATGCCAACAAGATATTCTGTCGGAAATGTCCGCGACAAAAGATCTTTCACCGCATGCGTACAACCTTCAAATTTGATGATTAAATGGGTTCTTGTGACGTGTCCAGACATGAAGTAAATAAATGGACTGAAAGATAAATCTTGCCATGAAGATAAATAAGATAAATAAGATAAAGGAAAGACATATATGATAAATTGCATAATAAAAAGATAAGTATTATTGATTATTGATTGGATTTTGGATCCTTTACAAAGAGTCGTCTCCGACTATCTTGAGCCAGCTACAAAGTGTAACCGTCGGTAACAGTTATTTTTCCCTACTCTATCCCTAGATTCTCGGATTGGCTTCGATCGCTACTCTTTTTGGCGAAGGGATCGTCTGCCCTTCCCTTAGAAGGGCAGGGCCATCCGTGTTATGCATGAATGGCCTAGATTATTACTAAAAAAATAAAAAATCTAAAAAGTTGCCCCTTAAAAATAAGAGATTTGGGCCGTCCGTTTAAGAACGGATGGCTCAGATTGTAAGGGCAGGTGCTTGCCCTTCTAAGAGGAGGGCAGATGATCCGACCTCGTGCTGTCACCGACGTAACGTACCGACCTCGTGCTGTCACCGACGTTTCGCTTATTCAAGCGTCGGCTGATGTTATTGGCTACCAATACATGTTAGCTATGGGCCTTTAAATGACAAATCACTCTCATGGGCTTTCCCACTATCTGAAGGCTGAAGCCCAAGCGGATCTTGGCGTTAACAAATGTATACATGAAAATAAACGGATAGGTTGAACTTAGTAATGTAAATTTCTTTTAAGAACTTCCGACTTTTATGCACTGAAGAATGTGAAATTTATCATCTCCAATTCCTCTTGACATACTTACGTCATTCCTACAGACATACTTATATCTTACGATGCTTACTTTTAGGACTTTGACATTTTAATTATGGACAACCCGATCTCATGACCATATAGAGATTCAATTATGTAATCAACTTAGTCTATATGTCTCGTGAAATTTGTGTCTGATGACATTAGAGTAAGAGCCTCAACTGATGATGGACTAGCTAATAATCACCAAATTTGAAATCTTCGTTTGTAGTCATGTTTGATGATCGATCAGTTCAATCAAGTAGTGTTTTTTTTTTTTTAAAGGTAAGGGTTCACTCAAAGAGTGTTTTTACCCACAATAACTTAGGATGCGGCATAAAAAAACCCGACTACCTAGAGGCTCATGAAACATCCCGCAAGCCTTACAAGCCGATCACATCTCCACTTTTGGTCCGTGCATGTGATCCTGACCTAGAGCAATTTGAACACATTTAGTGGGATTTAAACGGAAAACCTATAATTTCTGAATTAGAAATTTTCAACGCCTTAATTAATTGCTCCAATTTCATGGTTTATTGAAAGAATTGTTCCTTTAGCATTGAACTTCCATGGCATTTACTATGACGACCTAAGCTATTTTTTTAAAATTCGAATGACGTGATGACAATATAATTGTCATCATTTATTTGAAGCTAGTAAGGCAAATGCGAGGAAAGAAATTTGCATCTCCATCCTCAAAAACTCGAATGGAACGTGGGAAAATAACATGAAACGTGGTGCGTGAGGACCCTACTTGTATTCCACAGTGACATCATGCAGTTTATGCTCTGTCGTTTCGCAAATTTTTTTTAAAAAATAATTAAATATATATATATTTTAAATAATCGCTTGTGATGCACGTTTTTATCATCGACAACAACTTATGTCAAAATATTTTCATGGATGATGAAATTGTCTTTCGTTGATTCATTTTTGTAAAAGGTATAAACAATCATTTTAAGAAATTGTAAGATCAAGACATTTTCATGAAACAAACGGTGGTTAAATTGCAATGGTCGTTTGAAGTTTCCACTTGAAGAAAAAGTCCATACAAGCCCAAGACATCACAACACAACAAGTTTGATTGCCAGTGCATTTTATAGTCATTTGTGGGACCTAAAACGTGCGTCCCATGCATTCCCACCTGTGAAGCAAGGACGGTCTTCGGGACAATGAACATGTTGTCCGGCCGTTTATTAACTTAAAAATAAGTTAGATTGTTCTGTTTATTTACAGAAGAAAACTAAATAAAGGTATCTAAGCAGCACCTTATCGATCTAAACGTAGGATTTGTAAGAGTGCACAATCTTGCTAGATATATCACTCTCAGATATGCGGAAGCTTTGTGGTGATAATACGATAAAAATGTAATAGACAACTCAAGATAAACTCGTTATACTAAACTGAAAGTATAACAATCAGAGATTATCTCAAACAACTATTACAACCTATTCTCTCATACCACGCACCACACTTGAAGTCTTTCTCTAGGTTGAGAAAGCTTAGAAAACAACATATAAGACTAGCCTATTTATAGAAGAAACTAAACACTCTAGAAGACAACCATACCTAATCAAACAAAAGAGAGTAATCACTCCTCCAAGCTAACCACCCCTAGTAATAACTCCTCCATGGACAACACCTAAACAACATTTAAATGCTTCAATACACTTATGGAGACAAGCCCTAAACTTGCATTTACTTCTCCTTGGCACGAGTGTAATTAATTAATAATATTAGGTGTTGAACTCCACACACTCCCCCTCAACACCTAATACCCTTTACATCGTCTGCTCTAGGTTCTCGGTCTCCGGCTGCTGATTGCTCCGGTTCCTGACCGCCTAGGCTTTGATATGCTTCATGGCCTGCTGGCTCCAGGTTTACGATCCTCGATCATCCACTCTAGGTTCTCGGTCTCCGGCTGCTGATTGCTCGGGTTCCTGACCGCCTAGGTTCCGGCACGATCCTTGGACAACCTGGGCTCTGATACCAATTGTAAGAGTGCGCAATCTTGCTAGATATATCACTCTCAGATATGCGGAAGCTTTGTGGTGATAATACGATAAAAATGTAATAGACAACTCAAGATAAACTCGTTATACTAAACTGAAAGTATAACAATCAGAGATTATCTCAAACAACTATTACAACCTATTCTCTCATACCACGCACCACACTTGAAGTCTTTCTCTAGGTTGAGAAAGCTTAGAAAACAACATATAAGACTAGCCTATTTATAGAAGAAACTAAACACTCTAGAAGACAACCATACCTAATCAAACAAAAGAGAGTAATCACTCCTCCAAGCTAACCACCCCTAGTAATAACTCCTCCATGGACAACACCTAAACAACATTTAAATGCTTCAATACACTTATGGAGACAAGCCCTAAACTTGCATTTACTTCTCCTTGGCACGAGTGTAATTAATTAATAATATTAGGTGTTGAACTCCACACACTCCCCCTCAACACCTAATACCCTTTACATCGTCTGCTCTAGGTTCTCGGTCTCCGGCTGCTGATTGCTCCGGTTCCTGACCGCCTAGGCTTTGATATGCTTCATGGCCTGCTGGCTCCAGGTTTACGATCCTCGATCATCCACTCTAGGTTCTCGGTCTCCGGCTGCTGATTGCTCGGGTTCCTGACCGCCTAGGTTCCGGCACGATCCTTGGACAACCTGGGCTCTGATACCAATTGTAAGAGTGCGCAATCTTGCTAGATATATCACTCTCAGATATGCGGAAGCTTTGTGGTGATAATACGATAAAAATGTAATAGACAACTCAAGATAAACTCGTTATACTAAACTGAAAGTATAACAATCAGAGATTATCTCAAACAACTATTACAACCTATTCTCTCATACCACGCACCACACTTGAAGTCTTTCTCTAGGTTGAGAAAGCTTAGAAAACAACATATAAGACTAGCCTATTTATAGAAGAAACTAAACACTCTAGAAGACAACCATACCTAATCAAACAAAAGAGAGTAATCACTCCTCCAAGCTAACCACCCCTAGTAATAACTCCTCCATGGACAACACCTAAACAACATTTAAATGCTTCAATACACTTATGGAGACAAGCCCTAAACTTGCATTTACTTCTCCTTGGCACGAGTGTAATTAATTAATAATATTAGGTGTTGAACTCCAACAGGATTTCCATGGATTCTTTCCTCAGATTTGTTTATGGCGGTGCTTGAATTTGTTAATCGACAAGCGAAGACTCACGTGTAGACCATCACGTTATATGGACGCTAACACAAATGTCAAAACTGTTTAACTAATAGTCACGAACATGGCGTGGGATTTGTTGGCTATCGATCGGCTTCTATACTTAGAAAGCATACCAAAATTCTTTGTTTAGGATATATTGAAATTATTGAATTTATGTCTCGAGTTCGAGCTCAATAGATCGAGCTCGATCAGATTTGTGGACACGCAACACGCATGAAACTTGAAAGTCGAACCTTTGCAGTTTTGGAAATCGCCTGAGCGTTGGAGTCCACTTCAACTTGTTTCACGTTGGAGTCAAAGTGGATGAGAACTTTGATTGTGGGAAGAAAACAATAAAGTAAAGGAAAGCGGGGGTTTGTGGATGAGTCAGAAAGAGAAAAAAAAAAGGAAAAAGGAAGAAGTAAAAATTTGTGAAAATCCACTTTCTCGTACGGTGCAGTCATGGTCAACAAAGGATAAAGAAAAATCAAATATATAAAGCTTATCCCTACAAAAGTCGGTTTCAGATCTCTCAAAGCAGAGTGCATACCTAAGGGCCTACATAATAACACTTTTGAAAGTCGATTTCTCTGCCATAAGTCAATCTGGCAGAAAAATCTATTTGGTAAAAATACTTCCGAAGTAGAAATTCGTTTAATAAAAAAATTGACTTATGGTAGAATTTTTCACTTATGATAGGCTTTTTTGCCAGTTTTGAGAATTTAAAAATTTTAACTTCTCGGCTCCAGGATTACTTCTTGAACTACACTTGTCGACCACCGTTGTCGCCGGCCACCGCAGCTGCTTCACCGCCGCCAAAGACCACCTTCCTTCGCGCCTCCCGCCTTCGCCGCGTCCAACTGCCGTTGACCGCCAATGATCGCCACCTACCGACCACCACCGCCGAAAATTTTGTTAATAATGTTTCAAAAATATAAATTTTCAATCATTACCAAACGAATTTATCTGATCATAAGTCAATCTGGAGCATAAGTAGAAAAATCAACTTTTGCTTTTGAGGAAAAGTAGAGAAATCAACTTCTGGTCAGAAGTTGATTTCTGGTAGAGAAGTGTTACCATGTGCGCCTTAAGAGTTGAAAAACGTGAAGTATTAGAGAAGCGTTGTTCGTCGAGTGCTTGGCGAGAGTTTATCTTCGCCGGTTTTGTTTGCAAAATTACATCAAGAATTCAAGTAGTGTGCATTAAATCTTGATGTTAGAGTCGTGTAATTCCTTTGCGAAATTGAGAGATTATTTCGCTAGCAATGTGCATTATTGGATGTAATTGAGACTGAGAAATACAAAGAGTATTTGAGTAGTTCGAGTGTGGTTTGTAATCTCCGTGTATCGTTTGTTCTATAATGAAATTTGTTGCTTCTCTCTCCCATGGACGTAGGTCTCTATGACCGAACCACGTACATTTGGTGTCTGATTTATTTTTTTATTATGTTTATTTATTGCTCAATCGCTTGTTTTGCGCAACAATTGATATTAGAGCTAGACTTGCTTGAGTTGAAGCGAATCGATGGCGACAGAAGAAGTTAAAGTGAAAATAGATAGATTTGATGGGAATGATTTTGATTTCTAGAAGATGCAGATTGAGTATTATCTATATCAGATGAAATTGCATTTACCCTTGTCTGACATTGGAGTAAGCTGATTGGAAATTGCAGGATAGACGAGCGATGTATATTATTCAACTGACGTTGCCTCGTAACATCGCGTTTAATATCGACAAAGAGAAGATCACTCCAGTTTGATGAAAGCCCTATCAAACATGTATGAGAAGCCCTCTGCGATCAACAAGATCTATTTGATGTGTCTTTTGTTTAATTTGAAGATGAGAGAAGATACTCAGTTGCTAATTATATCAATGAATTCAATGTCATCATTAGTCAATTGAGTTCAATTGATATTGACTTTGAAGATGTGCTTTGATTCTATTATCCCCATTACCTGATAGTTGAAATACTATTGTTACCGCTGTTAGTAATTCCTCTGGATCAATAAGTTTAACTTTTGATGAGATTCAAGATTTAATTATGAGTGAGGACATCTGTAGAAGAGAATATGATGAATCTGTATCTACTGCTTTAGTAAGTAAAAATAGTGGAAGAACTGGTATCCGTGTTAGCAGAAGTAGTATGAACTCAAATAGACACAGTCAATGTAAAATTGATGACGATGTCTGTTGGAATTATGGCAAGAGGGGGGCATCTTAGAAGGAATTGCTTTAAGCTGAAAAACGAAATAAGTAAGGAAATTAGAGTTGAATATGTGGATGATGTTGCAGCTGTAGCTGATAATTCTAATGGTGTCGATAGTGTCATGTCTGTCATTGAGAATTCGTCATTTGATAGATGGACTATGAATTCTGGTTGTTCGTTTCATATTACCCCAAATAGAAACTGGTTTACTACTTATCAGTGCATGTATAATAGCAAAGTGAAGTTGGCGAACAACACTGAAGGCGATGTTGTGGGTGTTGGTGATGTTAAAATCGGAATGTATGATGACATTGTAAGGACATTGACTAGAGTAAAACACGTTCCATAATTGAAAAAGAACTTAATTTCCTTAGGTATCCTAGATTCAACTAGATGCAGGTTTTCTTCATAAGGTGGAATTCTGAAGGTTGTTCGAGGAGCACTGGTGATAATGAAATGAATCAAGCATGATAGCCTGTATAGACTTCAAGGTGAGACATTGATAGGTTTCACTTCAGAGATGTTGACATATGTTCGAGAGTATAACATCTACTCGAGAAAGACCTGGGTGTTTGTGCCAATGCACAAGTTTGATGTTGTTGTCAAGAATACACAGTCGAAAGCTTAGATCAAGGTGGAGGCTGATAAGTCGATCAAGCATGCGTGAACTGACAGTATCATGAAGTTCTGCTCGAAGCTGGTAAATAAATTCGGCATGAAAAAGGGCATAGTGAAACACCACACTAATGCTAGTAAACCACAATAGTTTGCAAAATTGATAAGTATGACATTACTAGAGACGGCTCGTAAAATGATTTCCCGTGCTAGTATGGCTAGGATATTCTAGCGGATGCGCTTAGTATGCCGAGCTACCTGGTAAACATATCTCCATCGATGCGATCGGATATCGGACTCCCGAAAAAGCGTGGTCAGATAATGTTGCTTATTATTCTACTTTTAGAATGTTTGGTTGCCTGTATTATTATTAAGTAAGTGATGGTAAGCTTAATGTGAGGGCAAGATGCATGTTCCATGGTTATGCACAAGGTGAGTGAAGCTATTAGTTCACTTGATCGCAGTAGAGAAGTTACATTTGACGAGTTTCCAGTACTTCAAGCTAGGAGTGATTATAGCAGTGTGGATTTGGGTAGTGTTCATCGTGAGGTGGAGTTGTAACCAGAAACTCCAAAGGTAACGGATACTAATGTAGTAATTGACACAGATAGTACTTATAGCGATGTGTAACGTATAGAGCCAACAGTTGCCATAATTGCTGATATTGACAAGGTACGTGTATGATCTTAGATATAGATGCAACGATGGTTTTGCTTTATCTATGGTTGAGGAGGTTATGTCAGAAAGCCATTGTGGAGCAATTAACAATGAATACACAGTTGGTGTTCTGATGAGGTCTGCGGTTATGTCGAAGTTCAAGCGCGGCTTGAGCTTGGATGTTGTCTGTTGCGGTTGAGCCCATTGGGGCTGTTGAGGAGTAGTAGATGAAGTTCGAATTATTAGCGAAGTAATTGTGACTTGGCTCAAATATCTAGCTAAGGTGGATGTTGTTGAATTTACTTTTCGAGTTTGAGCCTAATAGATCGAACCCGATCAGATTTGTGGATATTTATGAAACTTGAAAGTCGAACTTGCTCTGACTAAAATAATAATAATAATAATAAACTTGCAATTTCGAAAATTGCTTGAGCGTTGGAGTCCACTTCAACCTTATTCACGTTGGAGTAAAAGTGGATGAGAACTTTGATTGTGGAAAGAAAACAAGAAAGGAAAGGAAAGTGGGGGCTTGTGGATGAGTAGAAAGAGAAAACAAGAATAAACAAGAATTAAAAGAATGTGAAAATCTACTTTCCCCATAAGATGCGGTCAAGGTCAACAAAGGATAAGGAAAAATCAAATGTACAAAGCTTATACCTGCAGAAATTGGTTTCGAATCTCTTAGAGCAGAGTGCATATCTAAGAGACGAAAAATCGTTTGTCGAGTGAGTTTTTCTTCACTCATTTTGTTCGCGGAATTACATCAAGAATTTAAGTATCGAAGCCAATTAAATTTTAAAGTTAGATTTATATATTTTCTTTGCGAGTTTGAGATATTATTTCGCGAGAAATTGGGAGCTAAATACTGTGTGCGTTATTGGTTGTAATTGGGGTTTGGAAACACAGAAAATGTTTAAGTAACCCGAATGTGGTTTGTAATCTCCGTGTATCGCTTGTTCTATAGTGAAATTCGTTACTGTTCTCCCCGTGGACGTAAATCTTTACGATCGAACCACGCACATTTGGTAACTGATTTATTTTCTTATTTTGTCCATTTATTGTTCGATTGCTTGCTCCGTGTAACAGAATTCCTTTAATATACATCAAGAGGGTCAAGATCCATGTTAGAAACATTGAACGAATTTTATATATATGTAACGAGCTAAAGTGAGAAGTCATATTTATATATATTTACAGTGTCGGGCGTATATATATATATATTAATTTGAACTTACGTAAACATCTCGACAAAATAGACGAAATCCCGAGATTTTTTAACCAATCCCAACCCAATTTGCACGTATTTTAATTTGACAGAAACTTCAACTCTCTGTCTCAGTCAACAATAAAGAGTCATTCTTAATGAGAGAAAATGTCTTATATTATGCACCAGCAAACCCAACAAAAAAGCAAAACATTAAAAAAAAATGTACAGTAGAGTAGATCGTTTTTAATTTGTATGTTATGTTTAATTCTCTAAATGATATGCCAAATTCCTTAAATAAGTCACTAATTTGAATAAGCACTTACAATTTTGCAATATCAATCAGTAAACCTATTTAGTTTATGAGTCTCCATATCTATAACATTACTCTACTCAAAATTGCTAAAGCTAATAAAGGGCCTGTTTTATTTGAATTCTTAAAACGGGTATCGACATAAATAGTTCTCAAACTTTCCATCATTGTCCAATGTCATCCCTATAACCAACGCATTACAGAACGTTAGGGCTGGGTCCTTTTGCTGAATAACCCTCTATATCATAGTGACTTCCTAGTTCCTACTCTTAATTTATTTATGCCTCCAAGTTCTCAAATGTAGATAGCTTCATTAATTTTTTTTATATATTTACTGTTAAAATATGTCTCGAGTTTGAGCCCCCGAAGCGAAAATTATGAATATTTCGAATTTGATATTTTATGACTGTCCGAAATCCAGCAAAATATATTCCGATGGGGCATAAGTTTGCAAAGTGTATATATTGGTCTTGGATCGTAAACTTGATGTTTCTTGAAGTTTGGCTTTTGACAAGAAGACAAGAAAAGGAAAGAAAGAATAAGAAATATTCTTTCCTTATTCCTGTGGATGTCACGATCAAGAGTGGAAAATTGAACGTGGACTTGAAGGCCAAGGTCAATCAATATATATGTTTACTGCGTGTTATTTTGGAAGGAGTGTGTGAGCGCCGTGTGTGGTCCAAACGAAGCCCCGTTTCGTCGAGTGCTTGGCAAGAGTCTATCTTCAGGGAATTACGTTAAGAATTCAAGTATTTAAGTAGCTTAAAGTTGTTAGTTTATTGAATCTTTCAATCACATAAACATAAGATCAAACTGATGAATATAATGTACCGAATCAAAAGAAGCAATTGTTGATCCGATGAGAGAGAAGATGTCTTCTTATGGGCATTGATCTTCACTACTTTCCTCTGTAATAATTGTGATGGAGTGTGTATTTTTCTCTCTAGTGATTATGTGAAAGAAGCGGAAGTGTAAGAATGCAATAACCGTTCTCCATAAAAGAGACTTTATATAGGAGTAATGAGACCAATCCTAGAGCTGCCTAATCTCAATCATCCATCAAGGTTTAATATAAATATACATCCGTAATATGTTTTAAAGAATAAACTTGATAGGCCATATAATTGGGTGGATCTCATCAACTATAATAAAATCTTGTTGTAAGATTTGCGTATTAATTTCTTCGTCAGATTGAGAAATTATTTCATGAGGAATTGAATACCAAACATTGTGTGCGTTATTGAATGTAATTGAGACCGAGAAACAATAAAAGTATTTGAGTGACTCGAGTGATTTGTAATATCCGATGTATCCTTTAATCTAAGTCAAAATTGTTATTTCTCTTCCCGTAGACATAGATCTCTACGGTCGAACTATGCAAACGTGGTGTCATTTTTTTTTTATCTGTCTATTTATTGTTTGATTGCTTGTTTCCCCGCAACATTTACATTCTCACTTACATTTTGGTGCACAACCTCTCATATGTTTCGTTGATACTTCAAATAGCTCTGTTTTCCTGTCATATATAAATCAAGAAAACACCAAATTCGCTCCATCAAACCAATGCATTAGTTCCCACAATTTATGGGGACATACGATAGAAAATCTTCGAAACACAATTCCAAATGTCAAGCCCTTCAACTTGTAAGTGTCTTGCATTTTCTTTACGAAAGATAAGATACACGAAGCAACACAAGTGAAACAGCCACAACATCTTCAAACTATAGTAAACACACTTGACACATTCTTATTTCAATTTCACCATAACATACGTACATCCGTAGTGTATCTATTCGCAAGCTTTTGCGACTCATCTAGGCGATCTTCTTCAGCGAAATGACAACATTGACGAACGCGGGATTTTCCTCAGACATGCAAGCGGCGAGTTGGGCCTTGTACCTCTTGAAGACCTCGTCCATGATCTCTTCGCCGAAGTGGTTGAGGAGCAAGGGCTCAGCGACGGCTCTCATGCACCTGGCCAAATTGTATCCCCCATCCTCGGAGACGACATTAGGGTTGAAATCCGAGTCAAATACACACCAATTCACTTCGGACACCTCCAAGCACTCGATTGAGAATGAGCCTTGCTTCTGGACCTCCAATCGTACTTCTTTTGGTGAGGGCGTGTATTGAGGGATGTTGAAGGAGTCCAGTTTCTCTTCTTCTATGAGTCCCTGCATTAGTGATAGGATTTCAAATTTTAGATTCGGACTACGGAAAGTTAGAAACAATTGTGAAATCATAAGTTGTTTATATCTTGATAAAAGTTGTAGTTGCTTGATTGTGTAAATGGGTATGTATCTACCGCATATTGTTAAAAGATTTATCACTTCTACCCTGATTTTCTTGAATAGATTCCTAAGGAAGAGAAATCGCATGAATTATGTAGGATTTCCAAATCGCACTATTGCCTTCGTCCGAAAATTTCATGTGATAATTCCAGTTAGAGGTTCACAAGAAATTTTTTTAGGTCGTCTGGCAAATACTTTAGGTACTTTAGAATCAGGAATAAACGCATAAATCGTAGTTATAATCTCTTTTTCCATTGCTGTCCAATTCATTGTTATGGTCGATCTCGGAGTGCCAGTTTTTACCAGAGGCATTAAGAACAATCGACCTCAATTTTGTCCTAAGATTGAGACCCTTTTAATTTTCTTTTCTATCTTGGTTACCTCGGAGACCATCTGATTGAGAGCAATAGCCAGGAGCTCCCAAATGGAGCAGCACTCTTTGCTTGAAGGATCGTCGCTTCTTCGACCCAAGAGGGTCAAAACCATGCGCCCTCCCATCACCAACTCTTGCCCACGAAACTCCAAGAACGTCAAGAAGTCCCTCTGGAATTGCTCGTAGTATGCCTTAATCACCCTCGGAGGGCTCGATCTCGCCATGTATATGTTGCCTTTGTTTCCCTCTAGTCCTCGCGGCACCTGACAAGAAAATAAGAGACAGACAATGAGTTCGTTTCCCATCAAGTTAACAAATGGAAATGTCGGTGAAAAAATCACCTGAGACAGCCACATGAGGCTGTACGAGGAATGAATCAAGTGCAGGCTCTCCCGAGCGAACAATCTCCCATAGAACGAACCGGGAACGCCATTGAAGAAGCATGAGAATGTCGCCGATGCTCCATGCTTGCTCGTCGTTTGATGCCTCAGCTTCTCTTGGAATCTCGGCAAGAGGCTACCGAAGATGGTATTAAAGTCATTCCCCGGGAGGTCGTTCAAGAACACTTGGAATTCCGGCAGCTCGTGGTTCGTCACCTTGCAGAGATCGATCACGTAGCTGATGATCTCAGACATGGCGAAGAGAGTGTTGGGGCCAGAGGAACAGCCTAAGTCTGCGATGGCGAGGTTTGCACAGAAGGCAGTGTTGTCAGCTGAGAAGAGAGCGGTAACAGCTGCCTCGGTTACCGGCTTCGTCATCGATATAACCTTTCTCTACAAAAGGAAAAGGAGAAGGCATTGACTCGAGTTAAAGAGAGAAAGCTCGTATCTTTAGTTTCTTTTTTTTCACGGACAAAAAAATAAATCTCAGTTGTTACGTATATCTTCTATTGTCGAACAATAATATATTCTCGAGTAAAAGGTGGGCACTTCATATGGTACGATCAAATCTTGCGGATTCCATGTATTTGCTATGTTGATCCGAAGTAGAATGTCACGAAGAAAACCCTAATTTGATATAGAACGAAGAGATTATATTGTGGAACATAATCACCAAAAGAGTGTGTAATAATCAATCTTTAGATGCGGTTTAATCCAACATTTTATGCGATGAGAGACGTACCTGAAGCATTGAGTTGTTAGCATAGCTTGTTTCTCCCATTCCTCCATTCATGTGCAATACTCGCATGACTTCCATCTCTCTTTCTCTCTCTGGCTGTCTTCCATCTGAATTGGTATGAGGCTCTTCTATTTATAGACTTTTTTGGGGTACTTTGTTCTCAATGATTAATCCAATCATCCTTACCAAAAAAAAAATGATTAATCCAATCATAACACAGACGAGGCTCCTCTAATAATCCGGATCGCCTAACCTTTCCTCAGAAGGTTAGGGACCTAGCCTTACAATTCGGGCAGTCCATTTTTGGACGGACGGCCCAGATCTTTTATTTTTATGGAGTAATTTTTTGAATTATATATATATATTTTTGTTAGTAATAATCTGGGCCGTCCATTCATAACACGGACAGCCCGGATTGCAAGATTAGAGCCTAATATTTTAAGGAAAGTTAGACGATCATTTTTCAATCCTAAGTTGAGTTTTCAGTTCGAGTGTGAAACACGCATGGGCGTGAGTTTTGCTCCGGACAAGTCCCATCTGGTGGGATCTCTATCCGCCATGTGAATGCCGAATCCTTCCAAATCAAGGACAAAGGAAGGACAAGATGCTTGCGACATTCTTGTCGCGTTGTGCTTGGCCACGCACATCACGAGTCTAGGTGCTTGCCATATTGCCATGCATGTTATTGAAATGAGATTATTTAACGAGTGCTCTTAAAACGCTCGGTAAACAAAAAAAAAAAATAGCAGAATTTTTTTTGATGCACTTTGGATAGAAAACGTGCGATTTTAAGGAGAGAACTATATTATACTCTCACAGAGAGGGTCCTAATAGACGAGAGAAGGATATTGCGTATGTATGGTTGTTCTACACGAACATAGTTACCACCGAAGTGGTTCGCCTAGTGGTACCGTAAAAGGATTATCTGTCTTCCATTAGATCACTAATTCGATATAGGCCTCGAAGGAACCTCTAAACTGCTCGTACTACGTTGTCTAGCTATCGCGTGATTCGTCTGAAGAGACCTGGTCGTTAGTACCTTGCACTGATGCGTCTGGATCCCCAGCATGTAAGGCAGGGGATCATGATTTCCTTCACCATTGGATCTTTCCCCCCTATAAAAGAGGGGAAATCCAATGGCCCAAAAAATCATGATCCCCCTGCGCTGATGGCCTTGCCAACATCAACTCTTCATATCCCAGGTGGTGGGGAGCACATCAGGCTTAAAACCAAACTCTCAATAATGGGAGAGGGATATGTTATGCCAAAAGATATGAGCCTTGATTGGCCTGTTTTTCACGTTCACTGGCGCACGAAAATAAGCATCATACATAGGACGAACATATGAACATAGTATTTTTTTTTAAGAACTTTAGATTATTATGCACCGAAAAGTGTAAGATTTTCTCAACGCCAATTCTTATTGACATACTTAGAACTTTGGATGCTTGTTTCTAGGACTATGACTAGCTCGTGGTTAGTCTTGTCTCACGACACATACAGAGATTCAACTATCGTAATGCACTAGGTGATTAAAAAAAAATCCCCAACTAATGATGGACTACATATTAATCTCCGAACTTGAAATCTTCGTAAGTGGTCATATTTGATGATCGACAGGTTCACTCAGAGAGATTTTCGTTTTTGATAACTCAAGGACCCGGCGCAAAGACCCGACTACGTTGGAGGCTCTTGAAACATCCGTTATGCCCTATGAACCGATTAAGTTTGGACCTTTGCTCCATGTAAATGTCGACTCTAATGCAAAATCAGTGAGATTTAAATGGGTGACCTCTAATTTTTCAACTAAGGATCCCTTTTGACCAAAAAAAAAAAAAACTGAGGATCCCTCCACGGCTCTAACTAACCGAGCCAATATTGGGGGATACTCAATGAGTTGCTCTTTCAGCATCTTGCGTCCATGGCATTTTAGCATGATGGCATAAGCTACTCTTTCTGGTAAGGCAATTGCAAGGAAATTGCGTCTTGATTCTTTGAAAATTCAACTAGGACATGGGAATAAAATGGCTAACTTTGAAATGTCGGTGTGTGAGGGTTAGACGTGGCCGGTTCCAGTTCTACAAAATGGCGGAACCGGCGGTTCCGGGCCGGTTCCCTATTCCGAACTTTTAATTTTATTTTTAAAATAATAAATAATGAAATAAAATTAATAAATTATTAATTATAATCAAATTGTATATTATAATAAAATTTGAAAAAGAGAGAGAGAGGAAAGGAATGGGCTTTGAATTATTATTATTATTATTATTATGTAATTTTATAAATTATAATGTAATAAATTACGGTTCCGAAAAATATGGAACCGTAGGCCCGGTCAACGGCCAGTTTCGGGTCCACAGTTCGGTTGGCCACGTCTAGGAGGATCCTAGTTCACTCATTCGATGATGATGTGGTCACCCGCTTCTTGGATTGTTTGTACATTTTGTGGGGACCAAAATGTGTGTCGCGTGCATCTTCGTACGATGTATGACGAAAATGTGATGATGAAATATTTTTTAAAAATGTTACGTCACTTACCGTTGTACATTTACATCTCCAATTATAATCCTTAATTTCTTCGATAAATATGAGCTGAAGACACTATAAATTGAACAGGGAATTTACCACGTCGAACCGCTTAATACTAGTGATCGTAGGCCATTTGTATTCAGTAGGCAAAACCCCACATTCGTTTAAATTAAGAAATGTTTAGTTGAGCTAAAAAAAAAGTCGAATTATAACAAACGAAAACAAAATAATAATTACAGATCTAAACCTAGGATTTCCATGCGTCGGTCCTCACGCACTTGTTACTTGTTAGCCAATAAGAAAAGACTCGAGCATTGACTATTATAACACGTGGATCCTAGTTTTTTTTTTTGGTCAGATTTATTCTTGCCGCCCAATCTCATGATTCCTCACCAATCGATCTGACCTATGATTAGTCAGCGACTCAGCGGAAGTCCAGGAAAAACCATTTTTTTTTTCGATTTTTCTATTGCAAGTTCTGCCCACTTGCTAGTGGCCAGGAAAGAGGATTCCGATACATTCCTTCATGACGAAGAAAATGCCTCGAAAGGCCAACGTCTACCAAGTCAAGATCAGCGTTCCCATTATAAGAAATTTCATGAATTGGAAGATTCGAGTCGAGATAGTCGTTTAAAAAATCGCAAATATCTTGTACGGCGGCACCAATTCAGTTCTAAATCTTTGACCGAAAGGTTACATCGACAAATTCCCAAAAAATTTATGACTGATCCATTTAGGATCAAATTAGCATAATCGCAAGATTTAGGACTAAATTATTAAATTGTGAAAAGATTCAAGACCAAATTGGTGCAATTGAAAAGTTTAGGATTGAATTGACCTCTGTGCAATACGTTTAGAACTTTTTTGATAATTTTCCCCTCGAGAGTGTCTCAAGCGGAACAATCTAATTATGAATTATTCAAGTATGGTTAAGGTTGCCCCTACGATATTAATACTATTAAGGCCAACTCAACTGTGAATAAACAAAGCCTTTTAGTTATTATATTTGCTTGTTCTATGTTCTTGAACTCATTCTGAATTTTGAAATTCTGTAAGACGTGTATTTAGGACTAATAGTTGTAGTCCCTTCTTTAGGTTATGGTACGTTCGCGTGCTTAATTGCTTAACACATGGGACATGTTGTTGGAGTTGGTGAATACTTCGGGGACGCTTGTTTCTCACACCGGGTACGCCCACGTGAGCTTAGGGAAATCAAAGTGTTATCCGACGACATATGACTCATGCGCACGGGATGTGGGGGCAGTGCCCCCGACACGGGTGTTCCGCTGCCCGATCAGCGGCGAGGCTTCCACTGTGTTAGTTTAAACCTCAACGGGTTTAGACTTTTATTTAAGTTAACCCGTATGTTGTAGGCTTAATAGAGGTTTCGCTAGGTTTAGATTTTGGGCCCATTTAGGGCATATATATTTTGCTCGTTTATACTGATCATTGTAACGAGTTGAGTGGCTGTAAACCGAATATTATAGTGAAATCTCTTTGCAGGACGTAGCCCTATTCTAAGGTAAGCCTGGGTAAACTGTGCGTCGTTCAATTTTTCTTGATTCTCTGTTTGATCGTTCTGATTCGGTTGCGATAAATCCCATCACATGTAACCTACGTTGTCTTAACCATTTTAGCTATTAAAACACAAATAATTAGGTAATCTTCTTCTTTTTCGTGTATCGACGTACTCAAAATGGTAGTAGAGCCAGCTGCATCGAGGCCGTTTAGTTACGTTTGTGTTGATTACGCATCACCAAACTTTGTTTTTAATAAACCAATAAACATTGAGGTTGAACTAAAAACAAGTCAAATCATTTTATTATTTATTAACGAAAACAAAGTAGGTAAAACCAAACGGCCATTCTATTAATCCAAACCTAGGATTCTTATGAATTCTTTCGTCAGCACCACTCATTCAGGTGGTGCTAACTGTTGTTATCAATAAGAAAAGACTCGCACGTAGATAATAATGATAAATGGATGCTAAAATAAGTATCAAATTATTACTTGCCGTCCACTCTTATGTCGTGGAGAAAATACCCAAAAAAAAAGTCATAAACCAGTTGCATTTGTGTCAATTCAGTTCTAAGTTTTTCAATTGGACCAATTTAGTTCTAAATCTTTTGCATTTGTGCCAATCAATGTAGTCCATCCTGTCAATTTTGGCTATAATGTGTTGACATGGACACTGGCCGTCTTACGTGGCATGATTCACGCTGCCATGGATAAATAATATAATTCGTTAATTTGTATTTTATTATTGTGGCCATCGTGGGCGACAACAACCATCGCAGCCCACTGACGAGGGTTACAGACCTCGCCGCTTGTTGGCAAGGGTTGCATCCGTCGACCATGCCATCGCCAGCCGCAGGCGAGAGCTGTCAAGCCATTGCCAGATCTGGCAAGGGCTCGGTCCTCGTTTCCAGGCGAGGGCCACGAAGCTCGTCAACCACAATGAAAATACAATAAAAAGAAAAAAAAGCAAAAATATATATTTATGTTAAACTTGTTCACGTCAATCCTGATCGTGTTATATAGGACGATTGTGGCTGAAATTGGCCGAATGAAATATATTGGCATAAATATAAAAGATTTAGAACTAAATTGATATCAATGTAATAAGTTTGATTTTTTTTAAACATTCCCCATTACGTGTATCAGTGAAGTTGCCTATCGCGCCCGCATGGCCCATGAAATAACAATTATCAAGTGGCTGACAAAAAATATAGCAATCAGACAGGGAAAAAAAGATCCAGTTGTCCAAAACCAGCTTCTTCTTTTTCACAACTTTAACGTGGGGTTGGTCGGCAGACGATCGGCTAAGACACGATGGCGTGCGTGGGATTGGTCGGCTGACCATCGGATAGAACAGGATGGTTAAGGTTTAACGTGGGATTTTGTCGCCTGGCTATTAGCCAATATGCTTGAAAGCAGACCTCAAGCCTTTGCATAGACATATTGCATGAATTTTATGTACCGAACGAGATTCATGACCAACGCTAGGTTAAATTAAATCTCAAGTTTGAGCGCGTATACGAAACCCAACTCGTTCGGAGGATCTTGATTTGTTCAGATTTCTTGGGCGGTTGGATGTTCTGTTGGGGGATAAACAGTGAAGGTCATCAAGAGTGGATTAATATATTTGAAAAAGGACAAAAGGAAGGAGCGCTCTTTTGCATTAAGACAGTATATGTTGCACCCTACACAAGATTTGACCGTGGGAGAATATCCAGTATCCAGATTTGACCAACAAAAAAGAACGACTCCAAAATAAGTCGCGTGGAGCTCTGAGTTTGTTTGAGCGTCTTCGCACAGGGGCGTGGGAAGAAATAGAAATGTACATGGACGTTCCTTGAGGACGTGCCCCACAATGGGTTTTGTTCATGGGACTAGAGAATCCTACATTCAATCGAGACATTTTCTCCGTGAAAACGTGAGTGTTTAAGCTGTGACGTAATTGTCGTAATCTATTTAGAGAGAGAGAGAGAGAGAGTGAGAACAACCACATGAGGTTAAACACTATGGGATTGGGCGTAATCTAAGATAGGAAAATACTCGAGCTTATTAGCGGTTGTAACTCTAATTCTCCAATTATAGTGGATTATTACAATTGACTCTCCACGTAGATGTGGGTACCGACATCGGATTGAATCGCGTATTTATCCGGTGTTTTTTATCGATCATCGTTTATTTCTCTGGTAATTTCGTGTTGACTTAATTGTAAGATCTGTTAACGTTTACATGTTATTGTCACAACAATTGATTTCAAAGCTACGGTTAGACAATTTTTAATATAATATAATTTTCAAAGTTTTTATTAAATTTTCTCTTTTTTCCTCTTTTTTTTTTTCTTCTGGTTTCTTCCTCAGTGTCCAGGGAGGGTTGTCGGGCTCTCGTCGGCTGTTGGCCGATAGCCACTTGGCCCTCACCGGCTATGGCCGAGGGCCACGATGCCCTCGCTGGCCGCTGGCATGGGTCGCGACACCACTCCCGCCTCTCCCACGACCATGATGGTCTAGGCGAGGGATGCGACCTCACCCACGGCTGGTGAGGGCTAGGCGACCCTCACCAGCTGCTGAAAGAAGAAACCAGAAGAAAAAAAAAAGAAAAAAATTAATAATGAAATTCAAGAAATATTAAGATACCATTAAAAATTATTCCTGTCAGTGCCAGCTGTGCCACGTAGGATGGTTGCCGTTCACGTTAGCAATTTCTGACCAATATGACTAAATCGGCAAAAAGTAAAATGGTCTAGGATTCAATTGGCAAACTTAAAAGATTTATGGATGAATTGACAAAATTGTAATAGATTTAGGCCTTTTTTATATAATTTTCCTCATGATTGAGTATCGATGTGGCTAAACGGGTCGGTGAAGGCTCAATTCCACCATGTTATGTATGGGTCCATTAGACATGACTTATTTTATGTGACGAACGTCCCCTCCTTGTTCTTAATATACATGCTCATAATCTCCTACGATTTTGTTGATGAAAAGCCCTCTAAGGAGAATAAATAATACATAAGATATTGGAGTCAGAGACCTATACACTCGATATAGGAGAAAATTCCAAGAAATCATAAACTTGTTGCACTTGACAAATTCAGTCTTAAACCTTGTAATTTCCCCAAGTGAGTTCTAAATCTTTTGATAATTTGTCAATTCAGTCCTTTTGAGAAATTTCGAGCTGAAATTGCTGAAGTGGACGCCTGATGTCCTGCATGACACAGTCAACGTTAAAGTGATTTTTTTTAATCTTTTTCTAAATGATTTTTCTTTGATCTTCTTTTTTTATTGTTAAGGTCCGGCTGGGGGGCCACCGGCCACAAGCCTGACAACTCCTGACAGCCACTGGACATGGTTTGCCTACCCTTGTGTGCCCCTAAGTGAGGGCCATGAACCCCCTATCGACAGGGAGGCTCGCAGCCTTCGGCCACACGACCTGTTGGGAGAGTATAGCGGAAGTCCGATACTTTCACTCGGGGAGAACACCAAGAGGGAGCCCAAGTTCGAGCCCGTCAATATATCTAGTTGGATCCACCTTTACTCAAAAACTTAAGCCAATGAGTTATGGGCCAACTTGGATATATTAACTCTCCAACGTGGGACTTTTTCTAACACAACTCACACATGCATCCTAACAATCTCCCCCTCACGTGTGAGCTCCAGTGTTAGGTTTGTTCCCCCTTAATCCAAGTATCCTTCCGCACCAACATATCTCAATTTGAATCTCCATCAACGTCCATCGGGCCCGTTGCTACACCACAACGTCCACTGGCCCTGAAATCGTGTTGGCTCCATCTCAATATGAATCTCATCAATGCCCATCGGGCCCGCACTGCTACACCACTGCGTCCACCGGCTCGAAAATCGCGTTGGCACCAGATTTCTTCTTGAGACGCAATCACCAGATTCCTTCTTGAGATATTCATCGGAACAGATTGGAGGCCCACCAATCAACCATCGGCTTTGATATCAATTGTTGGGTGTACGCAGCGAAAGTCTGATACTTTCACTCGGGGAGATCGCCAAGAGGGAGCCCAAGTCCGAGCCCGTCAATATATCAAATTGGACCCACATTTACTCAAAAGCTTAAACCAATGAGTTATGGGCCAACTTGGATATATTAACTGCTCCACACCACATTAATTCTCCAATGTGGGACATTTTTTAACACAACTCACACGTGCAACCTAACAATCTCCCCATCACGTATGAGCTCCAGTGTTAGGTTTGCTCCTCCTTAATCCAAGTATCCTTCCGCACCAACATATCTCAACTTGAATCTCCATCAACGTCCATCGGGCCCGTTGCTACACCACAACATCCACTGGCCCTGAAACCGTGTTGGCTCCATCTTAGTCTGAATCTCATCAATGCCCATCGGGCCCGCACTGCTACACTACTGCGTCCACCGGCCCGAAAATCGCGTTGGCACCAGATTCATTCTTGAGACGCAATCACCAGATTCTTTCTCGAGATATTCACCGGAATAGATTGGAGGCCCATCAATCAACTATCGGCCCCGATATCAATTGTTGGGTGCACGAAGCGAAAGTCCGATACTTTCACTTGGGGAGATCACCAAGAGGGAGCCCAAGTCCGAACTCGTCAATATATCCAATTAGACCCACCTTTACTCAAAAGTTTAAGCCAATGAGCTATGGGCCAACTTGGATATATTAACTGCTACATATCACATTAATTCTCCAATATTACACTTTTTCTAACACAACTCACACGTGCATCCTAACACGACCCTTGCCCAGTGGCCTGCGAAGACTCATTGCTCTTGCACATGAAGGACGAATGCTACTAGTTCTCGCCTGGCATGGCAAGGGCAACAATAAGCTGGGTGAGGGCGTCGTCCTTTGTTGTTGCTAGTGAGGGCTCACGACTAAAGCTAGGCGAGGACCACGGCCCTTGTCGACCACGTGCAAGGGCCGTGATCCTCGCCATCTAGATGCAAGGGCTTTGCGGCCCTCAGTAAGTAGCCAGTGGAGATCATCGGACCTTGGCCGGTGGTCGACGGCCCTCTCCCATCTATTGACAATAAAGAAAAGTCAATAAAAAATTCAAAAAAAAAGTCACGTCACTGTCGATTGTGCCATTAGGATGGCTGGATGCTCAGTTAGCAATATCCAGCCATAGCAATATCCAGCCATAATTGACCAAAATAACTAAACTGACTATTTGTCAAAATGTGCATGACTCAATGGCACAATTACATGGTTTAGGACTTAATTGGTCAAACTACAATAGATCTAGGACAATTTGGACAATATTCCCATCAATCGGTGGATAGAATTACGTTGGTGTTTACTCATGCAGATTTCTTCAGACGGAATTGTACTTCATTTACTTTTTTGTTTTATTTTGCTAGCATAAATAAATCAAGAAAACATTAAACTCGCTTAATTAAATTAAACCAAAGCATTATGGTGGATACACGAAAGAAAAATCCTCAAAACAGAATCCCAAATGTCAAGCTTTTCAACTTGCAAGCCTCCTGCATTTTCTTTAGGCAATGGGAAGAAATGACCAGATATATACAAGTGAATCAGCCGCACCATCAAAACTATAGAAAACACACTCGTGACATTCAAATTTCAACTTCATTATAAATGTTGCCTATATTCGTAATATATTTAGTTCTGTCAATATTTTACGATTTATCAAGGCAGTTTTCCTCAGCGAAACAATGACACTGACGAACGTGTTTTTTCCATGGACATGCAATCGACGAGCGGAGTCTGTTAGAATATCTTTTAATATTCATGTGGGCTTTATTAATTATTATTGTAAATATTAATTGGTCTAATAAAGAAAGATATATATAGTTTCCTAATTCTAGTCGGATATGGGGCTGGATAGTGTGTGCCGAGATAAACCTAATCTTTGATGAGGAGATATGTTTCATTTTCTATAAATAGAGCTCAAGTCCCTCATCTAAATCCTAATGTCCACATAACCTCACATATAGAATTATAGAATTTTCTGAAGCGACAGTGAAGGGTCGTCTCATTGAAGCCAGTGATAAAGGAGTTCATAGAAGAGAAGCTCTTGAGCATCGGAGGCAATTCCGCATAAAAAATGATGAATCCGAAACAATGTGTGTTAATTCTTTAACTCTATGGATTATGGATTCTTGTATCTATACGTGTGTATCTTGGGTCACTGCATACGGATGAAATACGCAGCTTACATGTGGTATCAGAGCCTACACATTTTAGATTTCGAATCATGTTTTTTGATTGATTTTCGAAAAAAAAAATCAGGATTCAAGAACGCGACCAACGTTTTATTTGCGACTTTTATTATGCTTCGTGCGACTATGGCTTTTTTCAGAACTTTTTATTCGGTAAAGCAAAAGATCAGAGTGCTGATCTCTCAATTCCCAGCAAGCAAAAAAAAAAGGATTTGATATTTCATGAAAAACGAGGCAAATTGAGATCATGCAGGAGGGGTCGCTTGTTAGATCCGATTTGTATGGATATGGTTTGTGAAAGATAACGTTTATGTTATAGCCTGATTTGAATTTGCATTGAATAATTATTTAATTATCGTGGGGATTATGGATAAGAGATACACTGACGATAAGCTTTAAGTTTTTGACGAAAGGAATTTCGAGCACACACATACTATTGCTAATCCACGCTTTTCTCGATCATGGCTCCTGCAATATATATATATATACACACATGTTCGGATTGTATGGAGCATGCCAGTCATCCCCACGCATGCTAGACCTAGGCCCACGCGTGCTTGGCATGTGCAGGTTGACGTCACGTAACGTCACTCAAGCCCGGGTGACTCGACTAGACTCGACGACCCAATTCGATTTGTGAACCCGATCTGACATGACCAGTTGACTATTAACTTGGGTCATCCGGTTGAAACAGTCATTGACCGTTCTAGCCGGATCGCATGACCTAGTTCACTGGTCGGCTAAAGGGGTAGCGGTTGGATCGGATAAACCAGTTAGACCGATTTTCAGTACCGGCTGAGACCGAACACGTGCGATGCACGTGTCAGAGCGTAGGAACTACGCGAAAAGAGAATAAGGCGCGCATGAGGACACGTGACAACTCGGATCGGCGAATTTCAGGAATCGATGTGCTTGTATGCTCATGCTCTACAAGGTATTTCTTTATGGTTTTCTTGAAATACAGGTACTAGTTCACTCGTAAGTACCATATACAGTTATGTAGAGAATGATTTATCGATTACATGTTTATAGTTAGACATGTATTGCTGATAGTATCGATGAAAATTAGCAATGCGTGTAATTTGGAGGATGATTGCCCCTATTTCTAAAATTACATGTATATGGTAAATGTGAAATATAAATTTATATCCCATTTTCAGGTAAATTCAATTAGGTTGTGACCGCCAAAGCGGTACATTTAGTTGAGCTTAATAAAGAACAGTTTACAAAGTATTGGGATGTCTTCTGTTTTAATGCGTAGTTATACTCTCAAATGAGGTAATTGCGTATTCTTACATGGAGAGTTACATGTACAGCATATGGTTGAGGATTGATTAGTCTAAGTGCTGTCATACACCTAAAGGTGGTGATTAACGAAGATTGAAATTAAATCTCATGACCGCTATAATCTAGGGAGTATACAACTGCATGTCATGTTTTCTGCCCAAATGTGATTATATGATGATATATGTATCTCTCAAGGTGAAATTTCACATTAAGCTAATTGAAAACATTGATTGTTTTGCAGTCACCATTTCTGTGAACGGCTACTCTGTTAACATTGAGAATTGAGATTTATACGGGTTCAGGTTTTGAGAACTGAATAAGGATTTTCTGTTTATGAAAGATTGGCAAATATTAATATTGCTCTTGTCAAGAAAGGCCCCATAGATGTCACTTTCATTAGTGAAAATCTTCAAAAGCACTATGTGCTAATTGGGTAAAGAGCCATGAGTTTGCTTGTTTGATATGAAGCGATCCATTAAAGAATACTTAAAAAAGTATTTGTGCCAGTTAACTGCATTGTTAAATAAATGAAGGAAGCCTTGGAGGCTTGAAATTAAATCTCGTCTATTACTAAGAGTGGTATATGTCTGCAATGACTCCTCAATATCAAGTGTGATAGTTCTATTGAGATTAAAGATTACGTCTGAAAGTTGGTGGAATTGCATATTAAGCAGTTTTGAAATCATACTCATAAAGCATTATTGAAAACCACCGGTCATTCTAACGATTTGGATCCATGAAAAACATCCTTTGAAAAGGATGGTGATTGCTACTTCTTTTATAAGAAGAACAATCACATAAAGAAAGATTGCAATTAATGGAAAGACTTGGTTATCTAAGTATGAGCATAAAGTAATGATTCTTTAGTGTTGATTTGTGAATTTATTCTATCTAAAGTCTCATCTGGTTTGTGATGGCTAGATAGCAGTGCAACACATTATATTGTGTTTTCCATATAGGAATTCATAAATTGAAAGATACCAAATCATGTTGAATCAAGCTCACTATAGAAACAACTATAAAGCTGACGTTGAATTGATGGGAATGTCAGTCAGGATTCTGGTTTTAATGTAACATTAACAAACATATTTTATGTACTCTCCTTAAAGACGAAATTTATTTTCTATATCAAGTTTAGACATGTGTAGTTACTCTTTTGAGATTTCAAATAAAGCAATTATTATTATTTTTTAATTAAAATAAAGATTGGTACTACTTTATGTTTAATGGATTGTATAAATTATGTTTATTTCCCAATGGATTATACGTCGCTTATACAGCTGAAACGTTGTTTGCAAAAGATCTCTGCCTAAGAAACAATCATGCGTATTATGGAATAAATTTCTTGGTCACATCAGTAAAGAAAAAGTGGAAAGACTGATAAAGGCAAGCATTCTGCTCACTCTTAAAAGTGACCTAGATACATGCATAGATTGAAGTAGAAGTAAGATAACTAAGATTAATGATAAAACTGTAGTCGATAGTTATGACTTATTGAATGTCATTTATACTGGTATAAGTGGATGCTATATGGCAATATTGTGTAGAGTTTTTTTATCACATTTTAATGATGATTTTTTCTCTATATATTTTTGTACTTGATTAAAGAAAGGTTTAATTTCCGTGACAAGTTCAACATATATATATATTGTTAGATTTAATTGAGGTGGTGAGTTTCATGGTTGAGATGGCAGTGTTGGATAGCTTAAAGAGCCATTTACCAAATACTTAATAGGATTCTGGGATTGTGGCTTTGTGCCCGATAGTCCTTAATAGAAATGTGTGGCCGAAAGGCAAAATCACACCATATGGATATGATGAAGAGTGATTTGTAAAATCAATTTATATGATTTTTGTGGGGTAAAACTTTAAAAATAACCCATTATGTTTCTACGAAAAAAAAAATTATTTCATTGACTTCTTTTGAGACATGGACTAGACGTTAATCTAATTTGAACCATATTAAGATTTGGGGTGTTCATGTAGAAATAAAATTATATAATCCAACATTAGATAAGTTGGATTTCAGAACCACTTAGTTTTATTTCATACCTTACCCAGTTCATTTAAAGGGATATTGATTTATCATCCCAAAAGAGGAACAAGAGTTGTGGAATTACAGATAGCTAAATTGCTGGAGCTTGATATAGCTGAATAAGGATAGTTACTCACAGACTATTAAATGTAATGGTGTGGTAGAGATAACTGTGTTGTTTTTCTACCTATACAGATGATCATGCAGCATTTTAAGTTACGATTAGATTCGGTTGGGGTTCAGGTTCTTGTTATTGAGATAATTCCTGATGAAGTTTATCAGACCCCACAAGTACAGAATAAAAGTTAAAGTAACTCCTTTTAAAAGATCTATCATGCAGAGATGATTAGTTGTACTGTGGCGTCCCAGACCGCCACCCTACGATCATAGGTCTCTAATAACGATAAATAGAGTTTAACCTAATAAATATCAATAGATTAAGGTCTATGATCCACAGGCCACAACACAACAATATGATCTGAAATAAAATTTAACAACTCAGAAATGTAACATGAGGCAGTCAAACATAAGGCCACAATTTATATATAATGACATCATACACGACCACAATAGAGTTCATATAAATATAAACAAAAGGTGACTCTAGTCGTCGTTCCATAGGCATACTGGGATGGCAAAAAAAACTACTCCATCAACCTACGTAGTCGCCTATGCCAAAAGGTCGCCAAATTGCTACCAATCTCAATCCTACTCAGACCGGTCGGAAAGGAACATCTTCTCATCCTTGGACTCCTCAAGTGGCTCGGGTGGTGGCACGTACACGTCAGGCATAGCAGGCTCTAGAGGCGGCGGAATAGGTGCTGCGTCAACATGAGAAGCTGGAACAGGTGGAGGAGGCATAGGAGCTGCAGGCACTACAGGAGTTGGGGGTGCGTCGAAAGTACTCTCAGAAAAAGGGCCAATCAGTCTATTACCCTCACGAATATATATAGCATACCAACGGTAAATGGTCAAAGTGGGCTCTCCCTCGTCAACCCACATAGTATGTACATGCGCTACAAGCTTCAGATGCGGTACGTCAAAATGTATCATATCACGATAGTAAGAATCATAATCATACGGTACTCCAAAACGCCTATGGACTGTCGCCATGGATGATAATCTGAAAATGTGTCCACAAACGTGGGTTAGCGCGACGGCTAGCAAGAAAACATTCAATCCCACCATAGGGGTCCTACGACTCCCTAGGACAAACTATAAGACAATTCTAACTAAAAGAATAATTCGATAACATATCAAAATTCAATCAAGTAACACACAATGCGGAAATGCCATGCTAACATGAAATGACGTGCTCTTCGCTCACACGACCATCGCCAAGCCCAATGGCTTACAGCGACCCCTACTCCAGGGCGTCCTCGACGCATGGTACGACTCTACCCAACACACAGCACAGGGTCGTCAAGCACGTACAAATCCCCGCACACAGTCCAGGGGTGTCATCTCGATTCAGTGCACTGAAGAGCAATTACTTCGTATATCTCATCATATATCGCTCGGCATCGTGTGCTAATGCATGCTCAGCCATGAATCATAAGATTCCCACTATCAACTCTGCAATTGATATAACAATGACAGGCCAACAAACAAGCATGCCAATTCACAAGTACATGTTCATGAGATATGCTATCACCAATGGTTACAAAAATCAAACCACGGAAGAACCATTCGTTGCCCTTACAAGTGTAGTATACCTAGCTACGGTGGTAACACACAATTCTCTTCAAGAGACATACCAATACTTAACCATTTCAATAAAATATTGAGATACTCTCCATCAATGCCTTAGACAAAAACATTCATTGGATTTGACAACTAGCTACCTAGTTGGACTTCCTCGAAAATCTTCATCACCAAACTTCTCCCTATGGGGCTCTCGGTTCTCCAAGATTTTCCCCAGTCCATCTCGTGAAATCATCAATTAAAAGTACTAATATACGATCTCAAGACCTGTAAGAGGCATTCTTACTATTTATCAGCCTATTACTCAAAGACAGTTAGAAGACTTGTTCACAATATAAAATTCCATGTCCGAAAAAATCTGATTGACCCTAACTCAGAACAGAACCGGTTTCCATCATTCAAATTGGTCTAAATCTCCGCGGTTTAACCATCCACTTCCATGCATGCATCGTACGAACATAGAACTATAATAATCCAATCAGGTCAGTCCATTTTGCTCGGTTTTTACCTCAAGAATCACTTCGGCAATCAGAACAGATTTGTACCAAGAGTAAGCTTATTTTCGGTTCTATACATGCCAATCGTTCCAAGCTACTTAGACCAAACTAGGCTTCAACATATCTTTGACATTCCATTCCTACTTAACAAGATTTACTCCCAACATCATACAAGGTAGCCCAAAATCTATTCCAACTCGGTTTCCAAGCTAGAACCGCACCCTACTAATCCTATTCCAACCACAAAGACGATTCTCGCCATTAAATTTACAATCGAACTTCTTAATGAGACGGACACACAAAATACATCTATCCTACGACGAGATTGAAGGAATTCTTGCCTTAGGTAGCTTGTTCTTGCGCGATCACGACGCCTTTTCCTCTCGATTTTCCCTCGACGACGAGCCGCGTCTTTCTTCTTCTTCTTCACGCTCTCGGTCGCTCGTTCTCCTCCTCCCGCTCACTCGCTCATGAACTCTCTCTTTCTCTCTCCCTTAGCTTGCTCTTGGTCGAAAAAGGAAGAAGGGAGAGGAAGGCGAAGGGTTTCCCCTTTGTTGCATGTCTTGGATGGTCCACAAGTGACACTTGTCACACAATTCTTCTTTCCTGGTCTTCGTTTGCCACATGGCATTTCCCCCAATGGTCACTAATCATTGTCAAAGGATTGATAGGATAGATCACCAATGATGCTTCATGCCATTTCCCTAGGATTTTCGCCCATTCCTAGTCCATGGAAGGAAGAGCTCGCGCGCCACTTGGCGTTACCCTCATTGCTCCATTATCCAAGGTGAGATTTGATAGAACTCTTGGCCAATGGTTGAACTTGCTTCCCACGCAATTCCCTAAGCTTCCTTCGGCCAATACAATATCATGAAATGGGAAGGGAAGTCGCCACTTGTTCATTCTTTTCTTGTCCGAACATCATCATGGAAATTGGTATCCAAAAATTTCATTTCTTGATATTCCTTAGGACGGTCGACCAATTAGTCTTTGTATAAGAAAATTATCATGCCGCCACTTAGCATTGCCCTTATGGCCTCTCTATTCTTGCCCACTAAGCTTAGAAATTTTCGAGTATAGGCCATAAATACAAAATCCTCGTCTCGTAGGCCTCTTCAGCGAATCTTCTAATTCCCAATTCCTTCCGTCAAAAGTCAGCTTCAAAACCTATTTGACCATTCTTGGTCATTAGGAATCTAGTAAACGGGGGATGCCACATGTACCATCACACTAAATAGTCTATCTAGGAGAGCATGACTGCAAAATCGACTATGTAATTGATTTAGTAATTTATACAGTTATTATTTCTTATTCATAATTAGAACTATGGTTGGGTGCATAGTAGATGAGATACGGACTATGAAACATACAGTGTTTGAAAGCTTATTAGCATGCCTCAAGATCACAAGTTCATCTGCTACAATTGGGTGTACAAAACTTAAAAGGACTCCAAATAAAAGTTTTTAAGTTATTATATCTGATTACTTTTTAATCAGTGCTTTATTTAAGAAGTTTAAAGACAGATTGGTAGCCAAATTTTTCACTCGTAAAGAATGAGTAAACTTAAAATAATTTTTATTCAGTCTCTCATAAAGATTTTCAGAGTGATTAAGGTATTAATAGCTCATTATAATAAGGAGCTTTACCATACAGATATTGAAACTTCTTTTTGATTGGAGATCTTAATTTGAAAGTCTTTTTATGTAACTCGAAGGTTTTGCAGCAGATTATTTGGATAAACTTGTGCGTAAAGAAAAATGAATCCCATATAATACCATGGAATAAAGTTTGAACATATTCATGGGTATTCTAAACTGAAAAGTCTGTTTTATGGGTTTAATTGAGCTTTTTGACAATTGTTGCTTGAAGTTTCATGGTATTGTTGTTATATTATGTTCTATCAAGAGTAAATTAAATTAGTATATACTACAAGATCAGTGAGAGGAATTTATTTTCCTCGTGTCTTATATAGACGAAATCTTGCTTGAAAGTGATTTTCTTGAATTACTACATAAGGTGAAGTTGATATTGTCAAAGCATTTTGACATGATTGATCTTAATAAGGAGTATTTTGTCCTAGGCATTGAGATCCATATGGATCGTTCTCGCCACATATTGGGTTAATTCTAGAGGATATACATTGATTGTATTCAGTATAAAGTGTTGCAAGTCAAGAACTACTCCTGTCATTAAGAGCAATCGATTAAATTTGTCATAGTGTCTTCATAAAGTTATGAAGAAAACCCAAATAAAGAATGTACCATATCATGGTGCACTTAAAAGCATCAGTTTTGAGGTACTTAAAGAGGACAAAAGACTACATGCTAATTTACAAACATATTCAAGATCTGCAGCTAGTAAGGCAATTAGATTCAGGCTTTGTTAGCTGTCAGGATGATGTGAAGTTGACAATTTCAGACATTTAAATGTCTAAAGAGAAGTGCAGTGCTATAGAAAAGTGTAAACAGAAATCTATGCAATCCTCGATCAAGAAAGCGGAGTTTGTAGTATGCTTTTTAGCTGCTACTCAGGGATTTTTGGCTCCGGAATCTCATTAAAGAGTTGACCATATTTAATTTTGTAGATAGACCCATACAGTTGTATTGTGACTATAACTCTGTAGTATTGTTTATTAACAGCAGTAGAAATCTCAGGGGTCTAAACATCTGTCGATCTAGTTTTTTACCATAAAGGTAATATATGTAAGGGTAACACTACAATAGAGCTTATTACACAGATGATAAGGGTGCAGACTCACTAACTAAAGATCTTTGCCCATATACATTTGGATGACATGTTGCAGACATAAAAGCATCGTGGGATGCTGATATGACATGTTAATTGATGGGCTGAGTAAGCATCATGGGATGCTATTGTTCAGTGGGAGCTTTTTTCGGTATTTGCTCTAATAAAGTTTACATCTGTGTTTGTTACATTTTGTAACATTTAGATATGTATCAACTCCACTGCATGCAATAAAGCTTTAATGATTAAGGGAAATTGAATACATATATCAGTTGAAAATCTCAAGGCATCGTGTAAACCTTGAGTGATGGCTAGGGCATTTATTTTAGCCAAAAGCATATGTCTTGTTACACGTAAAGTATAGTTAACTATAAATGTAAGACATATGTTCGTTCGTTGGAACCGTAAAGATGTTCTCTCGTGACACATCCGGTTTCGTGACACATAAAGTAAGAGAATAGTGACTGACAAGGAGGATGACATATAAGGTGTCTTTGTTATTTGAGATGTTATCCGTTTGCCATATTACCATATAAAATCCATATCAGTAAAGTTAAAAGTATTCGTGATCACGGATGGCTCTGTATCTTCTAATGCAGTTGCTAGCATGGTTTGGTGCTTAAGACTTTATGTGATCGGATTGACTATTGGGAAATATCTATAGACCAATATAAAAATGCGCATATACAGTACAATTTCAATTAATTTAGTCCAAGTGGGAGAATATTAGAATATCTTTTAATATTCATGTGGGCTTTATTAATTGTTATTGTAAATATTAATTGGTCTAATAAAGAAAGATATATACAGTTTCTTCTAGTTAGATATGGGGTTGGATAGTGTAGGCCGAGATAAACCTAATCTTTGATGGAGGATATGTTTCATTCTCTATAAATAGAGCTCAAGTCCCTCCTCTAAACCATAATGTCCACATAACCTCATATATAGAATTGTCTGAAGCGACAATGATGGGCCATCTCATTGAAGCCAGTGATAAAGAGGTTCATAGAGGAGAAGCTCTTGAGCATCGGATTCTCGCAATTCCGCATCAAAAACGATGAATCCGAAAAAGGTCCGTTAATTATTTAACTCTATGGATTATGAATTCGTGTTTCTATACATGTGTATCTTGGGTCGCTGCATACAGATGAAATACGCAGGTTATAGAGCCATGTACCTATGAAGGCCTCATCGATGATCTCTTCACCAAAGTAATTAGCAAGCAAAGGCTTGGCCACGGCTCTCGTGCGCCTGGCCATATTGTATGCCTCATCCTCAGAGACAACATTGAAATTGATGTTGAATATAGTCCGATTCACTTCGGACAACTCCAAGCAATCGGGAGCCTTGCCTTTGGACCTCCAATCGAACTTCTATGAGTCCCCACATCAGCAACAAGCGCAAAGTTTTAGATTTTGATGACGTAAATAAGAAGTAAGTCATAGTTTTCTTAACAAAATTTCAACAGTTGCTTGTCTATGTAATTGGAAATGTAACTGTTGCACAATGTTGACTCGCCAAAAATGACTTAGTCAACGGAAAATACTTTCTGGTCAACGGAAAGTTCATGCACAAAATTAGAAAAGTGAATTGCTAAATCTATAGAGGCAAAAACACTTTTCTGAATTACTCACTCGAATATTTTAATATTTTTTATTTTCTTTCCTTTTATTTTTCCTTCTCCCATGCCAATCGCAAGGTTCATGGGATTTATTAGTAGGTTAATGGAAAAATCGTACCAATCACATTTGTAGGTTGCAAAAAGAATATTGTGGTATTTTAGTGGAACTTGTGGCCATGGAATTCTATACTCTTGTACTGATAATTTCAATCTTGTGGGTTATGCAAACAACGATTGAGCAAGGGATATAGAAACACGAAAAGGTACTTTTGAATATGCTTTCTTTGTTAGATTAGGAGTGATTTCTTGTTCTTCGAAAAAAAAAAACAAGTTGTTGCACTCACGATACTTGAAGCATAATGAATGGCATTAACGTCAACGACATGTCAAGTGATATGGCTTCGTAGGATGCTATACGAATTGATGCATGAACAAACAAACAGGTCCTACCAAAATGATGTCTGACAAAAAGTCAGCTATTGCATTAGCCAAGAATCTAGTTTTTCATGGCAGAAGCAAACACATTGACATCAAGTATCACTATATTCGTGAGCAAGTCAAAGATGGTGAAATTGAGGTTAATTGATTGTGGTCAGTTGTGGGCCTCAGCCCCATATAGAGGTTGTGAAGTTCAGCTTTGTACATACGACCGAACAAAGCATTTGCATTTCAATAAGAGTTCTCCATCAGGCGATTCAGGTCTTTATGCGTGCTATTCATTCCAAATTTCCAAAGTTATCATTGTTCTTTCGGTTCCAAGTAGTTCTCGAGCTTTCCGTCATTGTCCAATGACATCCCTATATCCAACGTGTTACGAAAGGTCAAGGCCCAAGGGCTGAGTTCTACCGCTCAATAACCCTCTGCATATTGCTATACACATTATCGTAGTGATACCTTAGTTCTTTTTTTAAAAAACAAATTCCCAGCATAAATAAAGCAAGAAAACACCAAATTCGTTCCATTAAACCAATGCATCATGGAGATACACGATAGAAAAATCTTTGAAACAAAGTCCCAAATATCACGCCCTTCAACTTGGAAGTCTCTTATGCGACAAGATATATGGAGTAACACAAGTGAGAAAGCCACAACTTCTTCAAACTATGAGAGAAGAACACCGAGGCATATCTCTAGTGTATTTATTCGTGTACTTTTGTGACTTATCTAGGCGATCTTCTTCAGTGAAATGACGACATTGACGAACGTGGGGTTTTCCATGGACATGCGAGCGGCAAGTTGAGCCTTGTACCTCTTGAAGACCTCGTCGATGATCTCTTCCCCGAAGTGATGGACGACCAAGGGCTCGGCCACAGCTCTCATGCATCTGGCCAAGTGGTATCCCCCATCCTCCGAGATGACATTAGGATCGAAATCCGAGTCAATTTCACTCCAATGCACCTCGGATATCTCCAAGCAATCGATTGAGAAAGACCCTTGCTTTTGGACCTCCAATCGCACTTCTTTTGGTGAGGGCGTGTACTGAGGGATGTTAAAGGAGTCCAATTTCTCTTCTTCTATGAGTCCCTGCATTAGTGTTAAGAGAAATCGAATGATCCATGTTTGATTCCCGAATCGACCTCAATTTTTTCCTGAGATGAGATTGTACGCGATTTCAAGTACTCTTTTTATTTCTCTTTTTTGTTTTGGTTACCTCGGAGACCATCTCATTGAGAGCAGCAGCCAAGAGCTCCCAAATGGAGCAACACTCTTTGCTTGAAGGATCGTCGCTTCTTCGACCCAGGAGGGTCAAAACCATACGCCCTCCCATCACCAACTCTTGCCCACGACACTCCAAGAACGTGAAGAAATCCCTCTGGAATTGCTCGAAGTATGCCCTAATCACCATCGGAGGGCTTGATTTCGCCATGTATATGTTGCCTTTGTTTCCCTCTACTCCTCTTGGCACCTGAGGAAGCAAAAATGAGGGAGACAATGAGTTTGTTTCCCATCAAGTTAACTAATGAAACTGGGGGTACAAAATTTACCTGAGACAGCCACATGAGGCTGTACGAGGAATGAATCAAGTGCAGGCTCTCCCGAGGGAACAACCTCCCATAGAACGAACCAGGAACGCCATTGAAGAAGCATGGAAATGTTGCCGACGCTCCATACTTGCTCTTCATCTGCTCGGTCAGCTTCTCTTGGAAACTCGGCAAGAGGCTACTGAAGATGGTATTGAAGTCGTTCCCTGGGAGGTCGTTCAAGAACACTTGGAATTCCGGCAGCTGATGGTTCGTCGCCTGGCAGAGATCGATCATGATGGTGATGATCTCAGACATGGCAAAGAGAGTGTTGGGGCCAGAGGAACAGCCCAAGTCCGCGATGGCGAGGCTTGCCCAAAAGGCAACGTCGGCAGCAGAGAAGAGAGCGGTAACAGCTGCCTCGACTATAGGCTTCGTCATCAATATCACCTTTCTCTACAAAATGAAAGGGAAAAAAAATCAAGAAATAAATCTCATGTTGTACATATGTCTTCTAGTGTCGAACAATGACATATTCTAGATTGAAAAGTGGGCACTTCATATTTTAACGATCAGATTTTGCGGATTCCATGTATTTGCTAATTGTCGCATATTGGATCATCTTGCAAAATCTAGCACTTTCACATACCCCTTTCGTGTACATTCTTCTTCAAGAGAAACCTTGTTGATTGAAAAATGTATCTACAAATTAGGGTGATCATTTGAATTCTTGAATGACAAGTTACATTGCCTCCAAATGGTAGGGCAAAATGGCATCTTTTGTGTATAGAATTTCACATCTTGGTAAACGAGAAAGAACCCAAGGTTTATATAGAACGATGAGATTATGTTCTGGTTCTTAATCACCAAAAGATTGTGTAATAATCGATCTTTAGATGTAGTTTAATCCAAGATTTCATGTGCCCCCTGTGGCACAATGAGAGACATACCTGAAGCAATGAGTTGTTAGCATAGCTCGTTTCTCCCATTCCTTTATTCATGTGCAAAACTTGTTTGACTTCCATCTCTCTCTCTCTCTCTCTCTCTCTCTCTCTCTCTCTCTCTCTCTCTCTCTCTCTCTCTCTCTCTCTCTCTCTCTCTCTCTCTCTCTAATCGGCTGGTGTTTGAATTGGTTTGAGACTCTTCTAATTTATATACATTTTTGGGGTTACTTTGTCTCGATGATCAATCCTAAGCTTAATATAGAACAAAGAGATTATGCGTATAGAATTTCACATTTTGGTAAACAAGAAAGGACCTTAGTTTGATATGGAATGAATAGATTAACTTGTCACTCTTAATCACCAAAAGGGTGTGTAATAATCATTCTTTAAATGCATTTTAATCCAAGATTTGATGCGCTTAGGCATAATGAGAAACGTTATGAGTTGTTAGCATAGCTTGTTTATCCCATTCCTCCATTCACGTGCAATACTTGCGGGACTTCCATCCATCTCTCTCTCTCTCTCTCTCACATTGGCTGGGGTTTGAATTGGTTTGAGACTCTTCTAATTCATTGACATTTTTGGGGTTGCTTTGCCTCGATGATTAATCCTAGTTTGATATAGAATGATGGGGAAAAGTGTCAAAAAAGTCCTAAACATATTGCATTAGTGCGAATTTAGCCTTAAACCTTTTTATTTGCCAATTCAATTCTAAATTAACCTTTTGCATTAGTGCCAATTAAGTCATAAACCTTTTATTGGTGTTAATTCAGTCATAAACATTTTGCATTGATGCCAATTCCGTCCTAATTTTTTTGTATTTATGCCAACTAAGTAAATTCGATCAATTTTGACTAGTAATCGCTGGCGCAAATATCAATTGTCATACATGGCATGGTTGGCGCTAATATGGATATTTTTTAATATTTTTTATGTTTTAAATAATTTTTAAAAAACCAAAAAAATGCTTAAAAATTATTTAAAATTATAGAATAATATTAAAAAAAAGTCCAAGTCAGCCTTTGCCATGCCACGTAGGATAATCGATGTCTATGTCAATCACTTTCGGTAAAAATTGGCCGGATTAACTCAATTTGCATAAATACAAAAATTGTAGGACTGAATTGGTACAAATGTAAAAGGTTTATGACTAAATTAGCACCAATAAAAGGTTTAGGACTGTGCCACCAATGCAAAAGGTTTAGGACTGAATTGACACAAAAAAAAAGTTTAGGACTAAATTGATACTAATACAATAGGTTTAGGACTTTTTTGAAACTTCTCCTGAGAATGAAGAGATTATGTGTATAGAATTTCACATCTTAGTTTGATATAGAATGAAGAGATTATGTTGTGGTTCTTAATCACTAAAATAGTGAGTAATAATCGATTTTTACATGCAATTTAATCTAAGATTTTATGGGCCCACTGTGGCACAAGAAAAACATATTTGAAGTACTGAGCTATTTGCATAGGTCGTTTCTCTCATTCCTCCATTCATGTGCAATACATGCATGACTTCCTCTAATTTACTTGCGTTTGAATTGGTTTGAGATTCTTCTAATTTATAGACTCTTTTTGTGGTCGTGAGCTATTTTAGCCTATTTGTTATGAAGTTTTATTGTATATATTTCTTCCTAGTATAGAATCCTTCCTATTGTGTATATCCTAATTAGGGTTATCTGTTGTCCTACATATATGACAGGATTGTGTATTGTAAATATACAAAAAAATATTCATTGAATAAGAAAAGAGAGTTTTCTTTCTCTTCACTTTTTGGGGTGGTTGTGTCTCAATGACTAATCCTAAGTTTGATATAGAATGAAGAGATTATGTCTATATATTTTTACAACTTGGTAAGCAAGAAAGTACCCTAGTTTAATATGGAATGAAGAGATTATGCTGTGGTTCTTAATCACCAAAAGAGTGTGTAATAATGGATCTTTAGATGCAGTTTAATTTGAGATTTTATGTGCCCACTGTGGCACATTGAGAGACGTTATGAGTTGTTATCATTGCTTGTTTATTCCCAATCCTTCATTCATGTGCAATATTTGCATGACTTCCATCCATATCTCTCTCTCTCTCTCTCTCTCTCTCTCTCTCTCATTGGCTTGCGTTTGAATATTTATAGTTGTTTTTCGGGTTGTCTTGTCTCGATTATTAATCCTAAGTTTGATATAGAATGAAGAGATTATGTGTATAAAATTTCACATCTTGATAAAAGAGAGAACCCTAGTTTGATATAGAATGAAGAGATTATGTTGTGGTTCTTAATTACCAAAATAGTATGTGATAATCGATCTTTAGATGCTGTTTAATCTAAGATTTTATGTGCCCTCCGCGATACAATGAGAGACCTATAAGAAGTAATGAGTTATTAGCATAGCTTGTTTCTCTCATTCCTCTATTCATGTGTAATACTTGCACGACTTCCATCCATCTCTCTCTCTCTCTGGTTTGTCTCGGTGATCAATCCTAATATGATATAGAATGAAGAGATTATGTGCATAAAATTTCATATCTTGGTAAACGAGAAAGAACCCTTGTTTATTATAGAATAAAGAGATTATGTTGTGGTTCTTAACCACCAAAAGAGTGTAATAATCAATCTTTAGAAGCAGTTTAATCCAAGATTTTATGTGCCCACGGTGGCACAATGAGAGACGTACCTGAAGCAATAAGTTGTTAGAATAGCTTGTTTCTTCCATTCCTCCATTCATGTGCAATACTTGCATGACCCACCCACCCCCCCCAAAAAAAAGAAAAAAAAAACAAAACAAAAACACGACCCCTCTCTCTCTCTCTCTCTCTAGTTTGCGTTTGAATTGGTTTGAAACTCTTCTAATTTATGGAAGTTTTTGGGTTGCTTTGTCTCGATGATTAATCCTAAGTTTGAGTTACAGTTCCAGTGCGAAACCCGCATGCGCATAAGTTTTACTTGGACAAGTCCACTTGGTGGGATCTCTCTCAGCCACGTGAACTCCGATTCCTTCCAAATCAAGGACTGCTGGGTGCACACAGCGGAAGTCCAATACTTTTTGCCGGAGAGATCGCCAAGAGGGAGCCCAAGTCTGAGCCCGTCAATATATCCAGTTGGACCTACCTTTACTCAAAAGGTTAAGCCAATGAGTTATGGGCCAACTTGGATATATTAATTGCTCAATGCCACCTTAATTCTCCAATGTGGGACTTCTCGTGCATCCTAACAATCTCCCCCTCACATGTGAGCTCCAGTGTTAGGTTTGCTTCCCTTAATCCAAGTATCTTTTCGCACTAACATATGTCAACTTGAATCTCCGTCAACGCATATCGGGCCCATTGCGACACCACAATGTCCACCGGCTCAAAAACCGCGTTGGCACCAGATTCCTTCTTGAGACACAATCACTAGATTCCTTCTTGAGATATTCACCGGAATAGATTAGAGGCCCACCAATCAACCATCGGCTCTGATACCATTTATTGGGTGCACACAGCGGAAGTCCAATACTTTTTGCCGGGGAGATCGCCAAGAGGGAGCCCAAGTCCGAGCCCGTCAATATATCCAGTTGGACCCACCTTTACTCAAAAGCTTAAGCCAATGAGTTATGGGCCAACTTGGATATATTAATTGTTCAACGCCACATTAATTCTCCAATGTGGGACTTTTCTAACACAAATCACACGTGCATCCTAATAATACAAAAAGAGACAAGACACTTGTGTGATAATCAAGTCATGTTGTGCTTCTCCATGCACATCACGAGTCTAGACACATGCTATACTGCCATGCATGTTGTTGAAATTGAAAGACGTTTATTTTCAAGAGTTTCTATAAACGAGTTCTCTTGAAACGCTAGGAGAAAATACTAAAATAGCAGAAAAATTGTTGATGCAATTTGAACATTGATATCGTGTAATAATAAGAGAAAACTATATCATATCCTCATAAAGAGGGTCTCTAATAGACGAGAGCAAGGGTGTTGCGTATGTATGGTTGCTCTACAAGAACCAAGTTACCAACGAGGAGGTTGGCCTAGTGGGAAGGGAGCACGTCTTCCATGAGATCACAAGCTCAATATAGGTCACGAACGAACCTCTAAAGTGCTCGTACTATGTTTTCTAGCTATCGCATGATCCATGGGAAGAGACCTCCTGATTGTTAGTATCTTGGGGCCTAATACCCTAAAAAAGCACCGACTTTAGCCGTCGCCATGGTTATAAACATAATTTTTTTATCTCATAAAAAACTCTCAATTTTATGTCTAATCTCAATTACATGCTTAATTTTTATTTCGTAAAAAATCATGAAGTTTTACTTGAGTCCCAAATTTGAACTTATTAACCCTCTATTCTAAATTGCTCTTAGTGATCTTACGTGGCATTTTCACGTCATTGCTCTACTTTTCCCCCATATTTCATCTCCAAGATGTTTTTTGGAGATGAATTTCCATATGATCCCAAAAAACATCTTTTTGGATATGAAATTTGATGAAAACTAGAGCAATTAGTGTTGGCTTTCTCCAATTGTTCTTAGTCTTAAGAAAGTCTTCCTTCCATCTCGTTTAGGGATCTTCTGTTTTGTTCTTAGTCTTCAACCTCCCGTGCTCAAGAGTGTTCCATCTCTCGTTGTTGGAAAGCTCCCACTCGTGACACTCAACTCGTCACTCTCGAACAGCTCGTGCTTTAAATTTTTCCATCTATTGGTTGTCAATGAGAAATTTTGGATAAAGAATTACCAGGAGCATATTTCTGACTTAAGTAAAAGTGGATGGTTTTTCACAAAACTGACAAAATGTTAAGAGCAAAATTGGGAATTAGACCTAAAGTGGAGGGGTTTTTAGGGTATTAGGCCATACATTGATGGGGTTACGCTGATGAGCTCACCAACCTAAAATCTTCGTATCACAAGTGGTGTGGAGCAGTTCTGACTTTTATCATAACTTTCCATAACGGGAGTGACCATGGCAACACCCAAAAGGGAACGCTTGCGCTGGTCACCTGATTCCGCTCGATCTTTTTCTAATCAAACAAAAGCTAATAAAGTTAAATGACCTTACTAGGACGAAGGTAAATCGCTATGCTATGAATTTTACGAAAATATGAGCCTTGACTGGCCTGTTTTTAAGGGAAAATTTTAAATAAAGACTGAATTACCCTCATTCTTTTAAAAGAGGGCTCAAAAGAACGTTGTTTTAAATAAAAGTTTAAAATAGTCATGACAGTTTCAAATAAAGATCTGACAATATTCGTTACGGTCAAGGAAAATGACTAACTTTGAAGTATCCGCATTTGAGGACATCATAAAACCCGCTCTTGTAGAAAAAAAGTTGATGGGAATAAATTGCATTGGTCGTACACAAAAGAAGAAGTTTCCATTTGCCAAAAACAATATTGGATTGCTTGTGCATTTTGTAGGACCCAAAATGTGTGTCCCGTGCATTCTCACTTGATCAATGACAAGAAAATTTGATGATGATTTTTTTTATGCTTGGCCACTTATCGTTGCATATCTACTTCTCCAATTCGAATTCTCAATTTCTCTAATAAATATGAGTGAGAGGCACTATAAATTGAACAAGGAATCTGCCACATCGGATTGTTTAATACTATTGATCTTAGGCGTTGCGTTTGTATTAATTAGGCATAACCCAATATTGGTTTATGTTTAATAAATGTTTGATTGAATCAAAAACAAGTCGGATTATTTTCTAATTGACAAACGAAAACAAAATAATAATTACTAATCTAAACCTAGGACTTCCACGCATGGTTTCCTCAGCTTCATTTCAGGCGTCCCTGAGAAAAAAAAATATTTAATTGAACTCAAGACTCGCCCATAGACTATTATAAAATATTGATGCGGAAAAAAAAAAATTGTCGCGTTACTTTGGTTGCATAAGGTAACACTCCAAGGAAAGTGTTTCTGTTCCGAAAGTGTTTCCAGAACGCTTTCAGAACAGAAACGCGTATGGTAAAAAAATATTCCAAAAGTGTTCCGGAGAACACTTTTGTTTTGAGAAACACTTTTAAAGAAACAAAAAAAAAACTTATTTCTTGATTTTGGAACACTTTTGAAAAAAAAATGTTTCAAAAGTGATTCTTTTTTCCAAAACCAACTCTTTTTTTCTGGATTTTTCTCTAAAACTAATTCTGATTCTCTAAAACTAATTTTGTGAACAAAATCAGAATCAAAATTATTTACGTTACCAAACATGATTCTCATCTTTGTTTGTTCTAGGGAAAAGAATCATAAAACCAGAATGGTTCTCATGCAGGCCCTAAATATCTCTAATGTTGAACAAGTCAACTTTGAGTTTGAAAAAAAAAATTAAAAAACAACGCATGGGTCGATCGATGAAACGTTTCGGTGTGCTGAAGAGAGAACTAGCTGATTTTGACATGGCTGCTCACGTGGTGTTGTGTGTTGTCGTGGTTGCATTGTAGACTGATTTTTTTTTTTACCTTACCAAAAAAAAGAAAGCTGTCCTCACAGCAGGATGCTGTCACTACGGTAGGAGGCTACCGTTGCGCAAGAGCCTACTGTCGTGACAAGAGGCTAACATGGTTACGGTGCAAGCAACAGAACAGGTTGACATGGCCACATACTTATTGGAGGTGAGGGTTTGAGAGAGTTGAAAGGGTTTTGTTTGTTTGAAGTATTATACCAAGAGACGTCAAGTGTGGAACGCTCAACAGTGTTATCTCCAGCATAGGAAACCTTAAAGTTATATGCAAACTACTGAGCTGCCCATTTGGACCCAAATAACCATGATTTCACCTATTGGGCTTGCGTGTGAACATATTATATGGATTATATTAACTATATATCCAACAATCTCCTCCTATGTTCACCATACAACACAATCCAATACGGTTATTAGTGTAATGTTCAAGCAAATATAAATCATCCACATTTAGTCCAAGACAATCAACTCGGATTGGTCAAAGAGTTTTAGCAGTAAAATATTAAATTCAATCATCATTTGTAATCTAAATAAGTGAATCATCCTAATCATGAATCTGTTCACAACCAACATATGCATAACGGTCAAGTATCAGTAGGCCAACCAAAATAGTCGAAGGCCTTACAAGTATAAGAAACATGCATAATAATGTTCATAAAATAGAGAAATCAAAATGTAAGTTTCAAGTAAATTGACTCCATCAAAATGAGCAATAGCAGATGAACTGTCAAGCCCTCACATGCTCTAAATAATATATATTCATTCATCAAGTAGGTCATCCTGATCAAGATCCTGCTTATTAAGCTCTCCTCTATCTCTGTCATTGCTTGTAGAATGTCAAATATGAATTTCATATTATCATGAATTCAATCATTTGAATTATATATTAAAAGTGTCTAGTTCTACTAAAAGAACTTAGCAACATAACACCAGGCAGAAAAGAACATATATTAATGTCATAAAGCATCATAATATCATGTTCATAAACATCAAACCAGTTTCATAAATTATGAATAAGGCCTAAACAGTTTAATTTACAAAGAGCCATCAACTTAAGTTTATTTGTAAGAATATAACCATTGCCTAGTTTCAAAGAACATGACCAATCGTCAACTCCCTTACAATAACCTAGTCACGTAATATCATATTTCAATTAAAAACAAGATTAACAAGCTTCTTATGCAAATAATTATTTCTATTTTCAATTTGGAATGTCACAATTACTAATTCTTTAAAGTCAAATAATCTAGTATCAAGTTTGGAATGAGATCATTTAACCAAAAAGGATAGTCCAACCTAATTGGATTGTATCATCAAGTTTGGAATGACACAAGTTTCCCAGATAGAACCTTTGAATTAGGTTAAAGTCATCTTCATCAAGTTTGAAATGAGACAACTCACCATTTTCAAATTCATCAGCAACCATGAACATCGATGAAACACATAAACTGTGCTTATCATTTTGGCCAACAAAAGAAGATTTGATAATTCAAAACACACAATTAGAATGTAAGTAAATGGTAATTAAGACTTGTCTACATAGCCTTTAACACATTTCCCTCACTGTTTTGAATAATCGATCTCTAGGTAGACTTTTTGTGAGAGTATCGGCCAAGTTATCCTTCGATCTCACATCAATTAAGGTGATAACTCATTGTTCTCTCAAATAATTCAATAACGCATGTCTCAGTCTTATATGTCTTCTCTTTGAATTAAAGAGAGCATTCTTGACGACTTGGACAGCTGCTTGATTATCGTAGAACAGGCTTAAAGAATTAATCTTTAGCCGAGTTAAAGGAATATCCATAATCAGATTCTTTATCCACTCTACCTCTTTGCCGACTGAAATTAAAGCAAAAAGTTCTGATTCCATAGACGACAATGCAATACAAGTATGTCTTTTGGATTTCCAAGTAATAGCAACTCTACCCAAAGCGAATACACATCCAGTTGTAGACTTACTATTTCCAATTTCCAAGCACCATGAGGCATCAGAATATCCATCCGCAGTTGGAGGAAAACCAGAGTAACATAGATCATAATCTTTAGGACCTTTAAGATATCTCATCAACCTATTAAGGGCATCACAATACTTTTTACTAGGATTACTAGTGAAACGACTCAACATGCCAACTGTAAAGGCTATGTCGGGTCTAATGCAACTCATAGCATACATGAGACTACTAATCAGTTTCGAGTACTTCAACTAATCCATGTTGGTCCCTTCATTGGAACTCAGTCTTTTATTATAATCACATAGTGTCTCACTCGGTTTACACTCACTATATCCTCGAGTAGAAAGTAACTGCTCAATATAATGAGTCTGGCTAAGAGAGATAACTTGCCTTTCAAAGCTTATTTTCATTCTAAAAATGGTATTAGCAATACCAAGATCTTTCATGTCAAATTCTTTAGCTAAGGTAGCTTTCACGCCACTCACTACAAAATGATCCAAGCCAAGAATTAATATGTCATCAACATACAAGCAAATGATAACTATCTTATTTGACATAGAACGATGGTAAATGCATTTATCTGAATAACTTGATTGAAAACCATAACTCTTTACCACTTTATCAAATTTAAGATGTCATATCTTAGATGCTTGTTTAAGACCATACAAGGATTTGTTCAATTTACAAACTTTGTCCTCAAGACCTTTCGTGACATACCCTTCCGGTTGTTCCATGTAAATTTCTTCATTTAACTCTCCATTTAGGAAAGCTATGTTTACATCCATTTAATGCACTACAAAGTGTTTAATAGAGGCCGAAGTAAGAAGAATTCTTATAGTTGATAAATGACACACATGTGAATAGACATCAAAATTGTCTATTCTACTCTGCTGTTTATAGCCTTTAGCTACTAAACGAGCTATGTATCTGCTATTGATCCATCACTATTCAGTTTCTTCTTCAATACCCACTTATAGCCTATAGTCTTAGCTCATTTTGGCAAGTGTGATTCTGTAGCAAAGAGCTCATTTCATCATTGTCGCGACCCTCTCCAAGTCGGAGGAGGGGGCTAATGGGCCGCTCGATCGTCGCCTGATCGGACGCGGGCCTCTCCCAAGGTCCATTACCCAAATCGCAACGGCTGGATATACGTGGTCGGCCTTCGGTGCGATCTGGTGACATGTGATATGTGTACATGCCAAGGAGTCGCCACCAATCGTTTTGTGGAGGGTACGATCGGAAACCCTATCGAATAGTTGGGACCGATCTATTCGATTCTGCGGAAACCAGAGAAGTGGGATAGGGGACTTTGTTACGCCAACTGCTAGAATTGACGCCCTTTCGACATCTAAGTTGAATGATTTATCTAATCTTAGGATTTCATACAGATGAGTGGGGTACGAATCCTAATTCTAGGAGTTCATGCAGACAAGAATAGCTACTCTATCACTCACAGTCAGTAAAAGTGAATGCGCAAATCAATGATTCATTACATGCGGATAAAACACATAAAAGCAGCATGGCATCCCTAATGAGGCCCTATAAGCCTAGAGAAGTATCAATCAAGGCTTAGGAATGATTTCGATATGATTCGCCCATGAGGGGTAGAATCGTAATTTTGAGAAATTTTGGGGACAATTTGCCTCAGAGGGGCAAAATTGTCATTTCAGATGGGATGTACAGTCAAAAGGTGGTAGAAATGGGATTGACAATAAAATCCTTCCATTTCCTATTTTTTGGGAATTTTCAGAATTTTTCTGAAATTTTAAAAGTGATTTTACCTTTGGAGGGGTAATATCGTCATTTTAGATGAAGATGAGAACTGAAAATCCCAAATATTAGGGTTGGTCACCCACCGGACCCAAACCCTAATTTTAAGCAATTTTCAGGACTCGATCGGAATGGGAAAGGCAATTTTCCCATTGAGGGGCAAAATCGTCATTTTGAAAACTGAAGGACGAGACTCGAAAACCCAAACCCAAGAATTGGTCGCCTAACCGATCCTAATTCTTGCCTTGGCATTATCGACTTTATATCGCTTACACAACAGAGGCGACTTACCCCTAAAGGGTAATATCGTCAATTCTTGGAAGAACGGATAAGAAACCCCAAAAATAGGGTTGGCCAGTTGTCTGTGGTCAATCCTAGATTTTTGGAGATTTCTAGAGTGTCTAGGATTTTCCCACAATTTTCCTACATTTTTTTGGGATTTTCTAGAATTTTCTAACATTTTTTGGATTTTCTAGGATTTTTCTGATTTTTTTTATTTTTTAATATAATTTTTTGATTTTTTTATTTAAAAAATATTATTCGAGCCGGGTCGATCCGACCCACTCGAGTCGGAACCCGGTCCAAACCCGGACCCGCGAGACCCAAACACCCAAAACGACGCCGTTTATTTCCTTTTCTTTTTCCGGATTATCAGACCTGATCCGACGATTCCTATTGAACCGCGTGGCTAATCCACGCCCGTCGGATCTAATTACTAAAACCTACAGCCCAGATGAAACGAGGACTTAACCAGGGCCGTCTGATACGTTTATTAAAACCTACGGTCAGGATTAGATCTCAAGACTCAATCTGAGCCGTCCACCCATACTAACCTAAACGACTTCGCCTACCCACTAACCTAAACGGCACCGTTTTGGTTCTATTTGATTTTTCGATTTAAAACATTTTCGAATAAACCTAATTTCTAATCGGACGGTCACGATAAATTGGACTTGATTAATCTAGACCGTCTAATCTAAGCTGACTCGCCCCTAAAAAACTAACGATCGAACCAACTCAGCATCCACGTGGACCAATCACTCGTTGCCACCTCGACCTTTGACTCGTTGACCTGCCACGTGTGTATCGTCTTCAACCTCTCGACTATGACTGAATGGACGGCCGAAACCCTCCGGTGATGATCCAACGGCGAAACCTCGACAGAATTACACAAAACCAGCACCAATCGACTCGCAGCGATTTCTAGTTTAACATATCTAAGAATCATGGCATCCAATTCACGAAATCGCGAGCATCATGCAGAGCGCCAAGTACGGCCATGGGAGTTCAATTGCTCGATTCGCATCAAATCATGGCAATTCAGTCACAGAATAACACCAATGGAGGTTTAGAAGACTTACCTCGAGCTCCGATTGAGCTCGCTCGGTCCAGATTTATATATCTTTATAAATGTTAATATGTTGGTTAAAAAAAAGCAACGAGATTTTTTATTTTTTGTTAGTACGTGGGGGGCGCCCTCTCCCTCGGCAATTGAATTGCCGCGGGGGTGGGGGGCCTGGACGTGGGGGCAGGACCCCACGTGGGGGGCCCCGCCCCTGAGTCCCGCGGCAATTCAATTTCCGCGGGACTCAGGGGCGGGGCCCCCCACGTGGGGTCCTGCCCCCCACGGCAGAAGGGGGGCCCGCCGTGGCCCCCCTCTCCCACTCCCTCGGCAGGTCAACCGCCGAGGGAGAGGGAGATGGGGGCCCACGGCGGGCCCCACCTCTTCCACGGGGGTTGACCCGCCGAGGGAGAGGTGGGGCCTGCCATGGGCCCCCCTCTTGGTCTCCCCCCGGCATTTCACATGCCGAGGGAGACCTAAATTGGTAAATTTTATTTTTTTAATATTAAAATTGTAAATATTATTATTTTTTTATTATTTTAAAAAAAAAAGCTCACCTTTTGGTGACTTGGATTTTTTCTGAGGTTTATTGGAGTGTGAAACAAAGTTGGCAAATGACTTTTGTTGACCTACTTATTCCAAACTCTTTCTAGTAATATTTTGATCCTCAATGTGAATATACCTCTTTAATCATCCAGTCTCATATGTTCTTTTTGTCTGTACATTTCAGTCTTAAAAGAACTCCATTCAGCATGTAGCTTACTCAACACAAGACCAACAAAGAGATTATCAGACATATCAGAGTTATTATCTTTCATCTTATTCCTCATGTTCTCAAGTTCAATTAACTAAGAGGTGATACTCGAATTCATATTGAATTTAAAGTCAAAGAACTTCTCCGCTATGAGAGTTTTAGAGTGCCCCTCTTGTTTTTGGAACTGAGTATTCAAGTGATCTTATATCTCTTTCGCCGTCTTATACTCACTATAAGTCATAGTTAGACGAGGATTTAGAGAGGCTAACAAGTAATCTCTATAAAAATCTTCATCTTTGTTCCATTGATATTCATCCACATCTTCAGTGGTAGATGCAAAATCACTTAATACAGTATATAATATTTCACGTTCTTTCATGCCAAATTGAACGTGCAATTTCCAACCATGAAATTCAGTAACATCAAATGATTGCAGCTTTATAATATCATAGGAACTATGTTTTACCATTCCAATCAGAGCAAAGAGTTAGAAAGAGTGCACCTTGTAGTCCTCGGAGTTCACAAAGTCGAATAACGCCTCTCACATTGGTCAAACTACTTTGTAGATATGGAATTTGTCAAAATAGATCCCAAAAATAAGTCAGGAGCGCCCAAAAACTTTAATATAGACTGCCCTTGTTGTTGGAAATTCGTCAAAATACGCGAAAATATACGAAAATACGCGGTGCTACAGTAACACGTATGCTACAGTACCCGTTACCTCCGCGCTACAGTGATTCTTTCAACGGCCTATCTCCGCATCCGACCTCCGTTCGACGTGAGTGATCACTCAAAACACTCATATCGGCGAGACGAACAAAACCCAAGTGGTCTCACCCTATGAAATTGGCTAAAATTTCTGGATTCTTGATTCAAAGATTTCGGCACTCGTATCTTCAAACTCAAATCCCGGCCAAACCAACCGTCGAAATTGAAAGTAATTTGTACCTGTGAGTTCGTCTCGACGATATCTTCAAGTAGACACATTGCTCGCTCATATCCGACACACGGAGATAATACTTCAAGATTATTGGAGGTTAGGATTTGAGAGAGTAGAAAGGGTTTTGTCTGCTTGAAGTATTACACCAAGAGACGTCAAGTTTGGAATGTTCAACATTGTTACCTCCAGCATATGAAACCCTAGAGTTATATGCAAGTTACTGGGCTCCAGCCCATTTAGACCTAAATAACCATGATTTCACCTATTGAGCTTGTATGTAAACATATTATATGGATTATATTAACAATATATCCATCAATACTTTGCCATTGGATGAGACGAACAATGTTGATGATTGACGTTAAAAGAGGAATATTTAAAGTTATTGGAAAAGAAAAAGACACGAGATGAGTGGTGCCACGACCTACCTTCTGTTCTTAGACTTGAAAGAAGATCTTTGATCTTCATGCATATTATTATTTGAGCTTTATATGGAGGATTATGAATGGTCGATCTGTTTCATTATGGTTTGATGTTTGGCATCCTCGAGGCCTGCTCTACAAGCTCTTCTCAGATCGTGATATTTATCGCTCTCATATCCCTCGTGACATTTCGGTTCGGACCGTCTTCTCTTCGGTATGGCAACCTTCGGCTTTCCTTACTGCTTTCAATACTTGGTCAGATGCTCCCCCGGCTTTTGTGGAAGCGAAGGAAGACCGTCTTGTTTGGCAAGGGCATTCCTCTGGCTCTTTCTCCATGTCTTCGGCTTAGGACTATATCAGACCCAAGGGGCAACGCGTCTTTTGGCACTCCTTTGTTTGGGACCGAGCCTTTGCACCTAGGCATGGTTTTCTCCTTTGGCTGGCCACACTCAACCGTCTCCCTACTCAGGTGTTACTTCTTTCTTATCGTAGAATTTGGATGGTGCTTGCGCTTTTTGTCATTGTAGACCCGATTCAATAGATCATTTATTCTTTGGATGTCCTATCACGGGCTCTCTAGCGCTCTTTTGGGCCACCAAGTGCAACTTGGCTTGGCGAAACAGGTCTTGGCAAGATACTATTCGTTGGGCCATGCATCTATTTGGCGGCCAATCCTTCCCCCATCGATTAGCTCGATTCTCCTTTGGTGCCCTTTGTCACATGATTTGGATTGAGATGAACCACATCCTCTTCAGAAACAAGACATTGTCTGTGCCGGCCCTCATCCAACATCTTCTTAAGGTTGATAGGGACAAGGGCCTCACTTCCCTTCATGTTGAAGACAATCCACGCAATAGGCGATTGCAAAGAAATTGGGGTATCTCCACTTCCATATTTGATGATCGGCCTGGTGCTACCTAGCCTTTCTTCTCTATTGTTCTTGTTTTCCTTTAGCATCTATTTGGCTCTCTGTTGTTTTGTTTATTTCCCGTGTGGCCGCTCGGTTCACCTTTTTTGGCCGATAGGTCTACGGTTGGTTTGGTTGTTGTCTAGGCCGTCTAGTATAGCGCTTTGGCTTTGATATATCTTGCGGACTGCTACACCTTTGCACCCTTTACGACATGTCCAAGTGTCGTGAGGGGTTCAAGGTTTTTGTGTTCGGTCCTTTCTATATAGTTGGCACTTTGAAAAGTGGAAAGCTATACACAATCTTACTTACTTTACCCAAAAAAAAAAAAAGACAGGAGATGAGAGTTGTGCACCCGATGCACCTTAGAATCTATATAAATAGCATATAAATCCCATTGTCAAGTAATTTGCTTCATATCCTACACCCTTTCTCATATGTATGCCGAATTGGGAGTGAAAAGAGGGTGAACGCACACACAGAGGCAGAACTTGATTCTGATACTATGTTAAAAGTTCAACCCAAAAACTTAAAATGATAAATAAAGGGAGACTAAGAACAAATAAACCTCAGATGACGTGGAATACTTCAACACGCTCAATAAAACCAAAACATTATTGTGGATAAACAAAATCGCAAATGTCAAGTCCTTCAACTTGCACGCCTCTCGTTCTCTACTCAAGATAATAAAAAGAAACAATGTAAGTAAAAAAGCCACGCCTGCTTCAAACAATTCTAAATGCACTTGTGACATTCATATTTCAACTTCACAATCGAGTACATATAGCTGAAATGTACTTATTCTTAAATTTTCTTTCTTTCTTTTCCTTTTTGTGATTTATCTAGGCCATCTTCTCTAGCGAAATGACAACATTGACGAACACATTCTTTTCCTTGGACATGCTATCAGTAAGTACAGCCTGATACCTCTTAAAGACCTCATCAATGATCTCTCCGCCAAAGTGATCAACGAGCAAGGGCTCGGCCACGGATCTCATGCACCTGGCCAAATTGTATCCCCCATCCTTAGAGACGACATCGGAGTCGGAGACGGTGTCAAGTTCACTCCAATTCACTTCGGACACCTCCAAGCAATCGATTGAGAATGAGCCTTGCTTTTGAACCTCCAATCGTACTTCTTTCGGTGAGGGCTTGTACTCGGGGATGTTGAAGGAGTCCAATTTCTGCTCTTCTACGAGTTCCTGAATCAGTGCAGATGCAGAATTTCAGGTTTGGCAACCGAAAATAAGTAACAATCACAAAAGCATCAGTTTGTTACTATCATAATATCTTTAAAAGAAAAAAATCGTAGTTACTTGTACGTGTTATTGGGTACGACGTAACTATTGCATACTGATAATATATGCTGTTTCATATTTTGCTATTGCCCAGTCCATTTTAATCAAATCTGCACTAGCCTAGGAGGGAGCAAGAGCGCTCGAAACACCTAATTGTTTTATCTCTTCCTATCTTATTTTTTGGAGAAATTATAAAATTTAAAAAATATATATAAATCTATTGCATTTGTGTCAATTCAGTCATAAGGCTAATTTAGTCCGAAACTTTATGGCGATTTGCCAATTTAGTCATTTCAGGTAATTTGACTGGGAATTGCTGACTTGTGGTCTAGTCATATGGGCAATTGTTTTTAATTTTCCAATTTTTTTCCCTTTTTCCCTTTGCTGGCCATTGATGAGCCTAGTCAATGGCCGGCTCAGGCGAGGGCCACGTTTGCCAAGGGCCGGCGACCTTTTGATGATTTATTTGTTACCTCGGAGACCATTTGATTGAGAGCACTAGCCAAGAGCTCCCAAATGTAGCCACCCTCTTTGCTTGAAGGATCATCGCTTCTTCGACCCAGGAGGGTCAATACCATACGCCCTCCCACCACCAACTCTTGCGCACGACACTCCAAGAACGTGAAGAAGTCTCTCTGGAATTGCTCGTAGTATGCCCTAATCACCTGCGGAGGGCTCGATCTCGTGATGTATATGTTGCCTTTGTTGCCCTCTAACCCTCTAGGGACCTGACAAGGAGAGAGAGAGAGAGAGAGAGAGATTTCCAACTACTCCCGCTGTTTCTTTGTAAAGAAAGATAAATTTCCTGGAACCCTAATATTGACTTTCTGTGTCTCTACCCTAAAAAATAATGGGTTAGACGAGAGTTCCAGAAAACAACAACAGCAACGATGATAAAAACAGCGTTTCCCATCAGGTTCACAAATGAAACTATGGGACAAAGAATTACCTGAGACAGCCAATGGAGGCTGTACGAAGAATGAATCAAGTGCAGGCTCTCCCGAGCGAACAATCTTCCATAGAACGAACCAGGAACGCCATTGAAGAAGCACGACAACGTTGCCGACCCTCCATACCTGCTGTTCATTTGCTCGTTCAGCTTCCCTTGGAATCTTGGCAAGAAGCTGCTGAAGAGGCTGTTGAAGTCGTTCCCCGGGAGATCGTTCAAGAACACTTGGAACTCCGGTGGCTCGTGCTTCATCGCAGCGCAGAGATCAATCACGATGCTGATGATATCGGACACGGCAGAAAAAGCATTGGGGCCGGTGGAACAGCCCAAGTCCGCGATGGCAAGGGTCCCCGGGACAGTGGCGGCAACAGTGGAGAAAAGAGCAGTGACGGCTGCCTCCGTTATGGGCTTCGTCATCGATAGCGCTTTTCTCTACAGAAAGTAAAGAGAGCACTGGCTCAATATAGAGAGAAAAAAATTTGTGTGTTTAGTTTTTCATGTACCAAGAAAGAAATATCAAAATTAACGAATATTGGAATAATTTCATGAGATCTGGTATTTTCATATACTCTCTGATTTTTTTTATTCAACAAAAATCTCGTGGATTGAATTGCAAGTCAAATTATCTCAAAGGGCATAGTAAATTGGGGCATTTTTGCTTATACGATTTCAAATCTTGGTAAAAACGAAAACAACCCTAGTTTGCTATAAACTAAAGAAACCAAGGTATGGCACCCAGAAGAGGGTAATAATCAAACAGTAAATGCAGTTTAATCCAAGATTTTCTCAGCCCACAATAAGACAATGAGAGATGTACCGGAAGCAACGCGTTGTGAGCATAACTTGTTTCTCCCATTCCTCCATTCATGTGCAGTACTTGAGCGACTTCCATCTCTCGCATGACTTCTCTCTCTTGTTGGCTTGCATTTGAATTGGTTTGAGACTCTTCTATTTGTAGACATTTTTAAGGTGCTTTGTCTTTATCTTGAGATGATTAATTATAAGTTGAGTTTCAGTTCGGGGCACGAGTTTGCACGCACGTGCCCACTTGGTGGGATCCCTCTCTGCCTTGTGTGATCTGATTCCTTTCAAATATAGGACAAAAAGAGTTCGACCAAAAAAAAAAAAGGGACAAAAAGAGACAAGATCCTCGTACATGATACGAATCCAGACACATGCCATATGTCGACGCATGCGGTTGAAATCATGAGTTCTCTTAAAACACTAGACGAATGAAATTATTGATGCCCTTTTGAAAATTTAAAAAAGCGCATACCATGAGGAAAATATACATGCCTTTTTTTTTTTAACAAGTGCCCTCATGGGGGAGAAGAGAAGGATATTGTGTAGCTATATTTCCGCTACAGGAATACGATTACCATCAAGTTGGTTGGCCTTGTTGCGAAGGATTCCGTGAGATTAGAACTTTCTGATTCACATCATGAGCAAGCCTCTAACAACTTCTTCTGTTTTTGTTACCTAGTTATCGCCCTATTCATGTGAAGATGACTTACTTGACTGCTAACATCTTGGTGGAGTTGTGATGACAGGCACGCAAGTCAATGAATTTTCATACCGACAGGGTAATGAGGAATAGTTTTGATTCGGACCGAATATTCCGGATCCCGATAGGCAGTGATCCATAGGCGAATATTCCATAATAGTTTAGCGATCCCTCTGGTAAAAGTACAGACGGATCTGTAGCACTGATCACCTATTTCCAATTTACGAATGCAAGTGAAGTTATAATCACACAACCGTAAAAGCGAAAAAGGGAAATCACTTTGCTTTTAAATTTTTAAGGACCTTGATTGGCCGCATGACACGCATTATCCTTTCCTTGTTGACGTAAAATTTCCCCTTAGATGCTTTAACCTGGTGCCTGTGTGAGGTGATGAGATACCCCACACTGATTTTTATGAGTCAGATAAGGACGAGCTAAAATTTTCATAAGTGATCTAAATATGTGATTTCTTTTTTTCTTTTTCTTTTTAGCAAAGTTGTCCGATAAATTGAAAATGTCTGCTAATTCAAATATACAAATCGAATCCGATCATTGACCATTATGCCCATTGATGAGGTCATATATATTGGACACATCTAATACTGGCGGTAGAAACAAATTATTGTCACTTGCCATATGCGTAATGAGACTTACTAATAGACTTAATCGCAGTATGCATATTTTACGAGTCTCTTGGGCGAGCTTGAAAGGAAAGGCATATAGGAATATAAGCCTTATAGATACTGTTAGAAAATAAATTTAAAATATTTAAACTAACAGGTGGAGGCAGATAAGAAGGAGTTAGTAATTATAAAAAAAAAAACTGATTATTGTGTACTAAAAAAGGTAAAAAGAATTTCTCGACGCCAATTGTTATCGACATACTTATATCTTTTATTATTTTCGTCGGTCATACTTATATCTTAAGTGCTTGTTTTTCGGACTTTGAGAAGAAACTCCTTATGCTCATGTTGACACCTGATTTTTGACCATCCGTTATTATGGTTTTTTATTTCTAAAATTAATTAAAAATAACAAAAAAGGTCAAAAAATTAAAAAATCAACTTTGGAAGCCTTAGCCTAGCCTTAGGAACCAATTTTGAACAAAAAATATTTTTTGAATTTTTTAATATTTTTTGGAATTTATTTAATTATAAAATACCCAAAAAATTAGAAAAAATACCATCCGTGGTCAGAAAATTACACAAAAATATTCAGAAGTTTTATTTTAATTCTCTCTTTAATATTTTCACTTTTTATTAGGGAAATTTGGCTTGGTTCATGGGGTTCCTTCACAAACCTAATCCCGAACCGGGCCTAAAAAAATCCTTTTCGAGTCTTTTAATTCTCAATTCTCACTTTTCATGGGCTATGACATTGAATTCTAGAGTCTTGAAGTGCAATTGGGTCAATTTGCCCTCCAATTTGATCAATTTTAACCAAAAGGGCTTAATTGCACAAATTTTATTCAATTTAGTCCCCGGTTTTACGATTTTCGAAATTAAATTTCACACGGGCACACCCATTAAAATTAAACACCCCTATCCTATAGTATTCATCATGCTGAATCCATTGGTGGGCTCAATTTTGAATAATTCGATCGTTTGGACCTTCGATTTGGTGGAATTCATTTTCGGATCCTAGGGACAATTTGGGGTTTTCATAAAATTTCAATCAATCGATTCGTGAAAATACCCTTATTTGATAGAAAATGTGTCAAGGAGTCCGATTATGCCATCAATTTCACGAAAATAGGTCAATTTGGGGTCTAATTTGAAAGAATTGGTCGAACCGGGCCGGTCGGGCCAGACCCGACCCGGCCCGGTCCGACCGAGTCTGCAACATTGTTGCAGACCACTTGGCCGAGAAGGATAAAAAAACAGGGGAAGATGGGGCGCGGTTTTGGGGAAGAAAAAAGGGCAACCGAGCGTGGGAGGCAGCGAGCAGAGGAATATTCGCGTTTTGGCAGAATGAACGGGCGTCGAGGCGGGCGGTCGGCCACGGGGGAGAGGCTAGCTCGGGTTTAAAGGGGAGAGTGAGGCCGAGAGGTAGGGGATTTTTTTTGGACAGAGACCGGCGTTGGAGCGACCTTCCCGGACCTCGAGCTAACCTCACTGATCACCATTGGAGCTTCGGCCGCCGTCGACAAGCCACCACCAGGTCGGTAGCCCCTCTAAGCTCTAACTCCACGGTCGCACACCATGTGCTCGATAAATTGCCCAAGCGAGCTATGCATTTTGTGGGCCTCGGCCATGCCTTGCCAAGCTTCATTTCATGCGAATCTAGTTTAGAAATTGTTCTATCATCGATCCTCCGCTCCATTGTCCGCTATTTTTGCGTCGGGAACCGCTGAAGGTGGCGGTTCGAGTTTCGCCGGCCGCGGCCCAAGCCGGGAGCTCGACCGAGGGATTTCGGCGGTCGCCGAGCCTCAAGCGACCGTAAGCAGGTCTCCTTGACTCCCGTGTATGCCATGTTGACGTCCAGAATTAACTTTAAAGCTCAAAATTTTTCTGCGAATCCATCTCGCCGGAGTCGGTTCGGTGGCCGCCCATTCGGGGCTTCTTGACGATGTTCGATGCCGTGTTTTAGTCGTACACTAATTTGGGTGGTTAGGGGAGTCAAATGCCGAAGGAATGAGGGAAAAACACTGAGTTTCGGGTAAGATTTGGGGTCTCCGGCGATAGCCGCCGGAATAGTCACTATTCATCATCTTCTCCGGCGGCTATCGCCGGTGGTCAGCGGCTGACGTGGCCGGCCACGTAGGCGCCACGTCAGCCAGGGTGGGGCCGCGACGAGTAAGTAAAACGAACGGCCCGGATCGCGACACGTGTCGCAATCCTGTACTTTTGGGAAAATTTAATGAATTATTTTCGGATAATATTTTAAAACCGATCCGACGGCCCAGGATGTGCCACGTGGCTCTCCGTGGATCGTCCGATCTTATCCAAGATCGGACGCACCAAGAGCGGCCACGTGGCACAACGTGGAACGTTCGAACCGGCGGTTTTTCTTAAAAGGAAAATAAATTAATTTTTGATCCAACGGCCACCAATGAGCCACGTGGCTCCCTGTGGATCGCCCGATCTAATGGAAGATCGGACGCACAAGATGAGGCCACGTGACGCAATGAGAGCCGTCGGATCCGGGGAATTTTCGGATAATTAAATAAAATAGATAAAAAATCAAAAAAATTGTTAAAAAATATAAAAAAATATTTAAAAATATAAAACGGTGTCGTTTTAGGCCGGTGTCGACCCCTAGGGTCGGGCCGGGCGCCCGAGAGGCGCGGGCCGGGTTTGACCCGGCCCGGAAAATATTTTTAAATTAAAAAAAATTCAGAAAATAATAAAAAATAATAAAATAATCAATAAAATCAATAAAAAATAAAAAATCATGAAAATATTCAAAAAATTCGGAAAATTCAGAAAAAATCTAAAAAAATCCCAGAAAATAGGAAATGGCCACATTCAACTGGCCATGACCTGTCCCGGGTCTTTCGACCCCCGACCTTTTCCGAAATGACGGTTTTGCCCTTCCGGCAAACCGTCTTCCAAAAAATTCTAAAAAATTCAGGAAAATCCCAAAAAAATAGGAAATTGCCACAAACAACTGGCCAAGTCTCATCCCGGGTGTTTTGAACCCCGAACCTTCTTTAAAATGACGATTTCGCCCTTCGGGCGAATCGTCTTCCAAAAATTGAAGAAAAATCAAGAAATTCCAAAAAATTCTCAAAAATGGGAAATGGCCACAATCAACTGGCCATGGAATATTTTGGGTAATCCGGTATCCAAACCTTCCAAAAAATGACAATTTTGCCCTTCGGGCTAATTGTCCCCGAATCTTCCCATTTTACCCCTAGCCCTAAATCACATATTCCCTAAGCCCTTTTGGCTATACTAGGAGGCCAATGATTGAAATTGATGTGCATTGACATGATTTATTTATGCACTTGACTTGCGCTTTCGTTAAATTGATTGTGATTGATAGGACTAATATTCCAATCTGCATGAAACCCGAACCATACATATCTCACCCAAAATTGCGCCTGCATGAAATCTTAAATAGGAAAATCACTCGCGTTAGGTACCGAAAGGGCGTTGGTAATGACACCGACGTAACCAAGTCCCCGAACCCAAAATCTCTGGTTCCGCAGGACTGATCGATCTCTCCCAATCGGTCAGTAAGGTTTCCGGTCTACCCTCCAAGAAAGACCGGTGGCGACTCCAAATGCATGCACAATTTGCACATGCCACCACGACCACACTAAGGTCGAAAGCGATCGACTTTTATCGTCGAATCCCTCAAAAAACACTCCCGCCGCGATTTGGTATGGGCCTGGGAGGGCCCGTGCCGATCCAAGACCCGCGATCGGTAATCCATTAGCCGCGTTCGTTTTCGGACGGGTCGCGACAGCTGGCGACTCCGCTGGGGACGTTGTTCTAGAACACTTGGTTCTGGACCTCAAGTGGACTTAGGCCGTAATTAAAACGTTGAGTGATTTTTCTAACCCTGCAGGCGCTCTTGAAGGTGAGGTAAGTCCGCTCACGATAGGTGTTATATGTTTTTGCAGATTGGAGTAATAAGGGGTGTAGTCTGTGATTAACATTGTCTTATGCAGGATGGGCGTAGGAATGCATGTTATATGGATGATTTGAAATGCTGATTGATATATAAATTGTTGCGCATGATTCACTGCATATTTGAGGATCACGACACTTTGCACAAAGCGCCCAAACCCAGGCCGCGAAATCACCTTTTCAGGTAGCCATAGATCAGGGATCGATATGCAACGCTCTAGCGTGGATTGCGCTGGGGTCGACCATATTCGATCCCACTCACTATCCAAGTCGAGACTTTTATCCATTTGTTGTGGATTGCGCTCATGGACGAATTTATCGACTCGGATAGAGGGAAGCCTCTAGGTTCCTCACCTAAGCCATTTTGATTTTTAGAGTCGAGCCTCACTTGTCTCATGCGCATGTATATGGATGGTTGGTATACCTAAAACCAAAAAATCATTGGGTACCTCTCATGGTAAGGTCCTGCCATTTCTATTTAAATTCACTTGCAGCCTTTCATTTTGCACAATATGCTGCATTCATCAAGTCCGATGGTTGAGTCCAATTCCTTGTTAGAGTATGGATAGAAGAGACGATTTCTCTAAGTCGGTCCCACGTCCCGGACGTATTCAAGTATGAGCGACGCGGCATCCGCCATCAGACTGCCCGGACATTCAACGGAGTCTACCCTTTTCGAGTTGTCCGAGGAATGATCCAGTAACCTTACTGGAAATTGAAGGATATGCGATAACAGTAAATCCGAGACACCTGCCGGACATTATCAAAAGGAGATCTGATAAAAACGAAGACCCGAAATAGCCGGACCAAAGACATCAAGCATCGTCCCCCGAAGACCCGACTTGGGGCATCTCTTTAGGTTGTTAAGGGTCACATTCCAGTCGTCCCTTTTCTTTTATCAGGACCATCGAGTCTGTAAGGAGAACCCGTCTGTGGGTCTCCCATCTATCTTTTACACTTCGATTCTTAAGTCTTGTCTAAGTGTCTTGACATTGGAATGTGACACTGGAATTTCTCTCAACCATTCGGATTTTTCGGTTCAATTGCATGCCTCGCCCAGATGAAATTTTTGTTAGAACTCACACTTGGTATTTAACCCAAGTACGAGAATCTAACATTCATTTCATGGTACGCCGGACATGGAATTGAACCGGTCTATAGCATGCATCATTGGTAATCCTTGGTAATTAACTAAAGTTGTCCATGTTTCCTGAATTCAAGAGGAGACATGATATCCAAATTACCTTCGAGAAATCATTTCAATTTGGATGTCCTATCTCTAATCGAATTTAGGACACATTGGAATTGCATTTTTATCTTCTTGGAAATTCCACAGATTTTCTGGGGATTTGCCAAAAGTGTTAACCATGGATTACGCTCCTTTTAGTTTTATGTTTTCTCTTGAAAAACATCGATAAGAATTTTTCACATGAGGTTAAGGCTTGTGTAAAAGTCCTTATCTTCGTTAATCTCAAGAAAGCATAAAATTGAAAGGATTCATGTTTTACTTCCCTTTCTAACATAGTTCTGTAATTTCAACCAGGTAATTTTCAAAAGCGAAATCCGAGGACTTGTGTGAAGACTCAGTCACAAATTAAGATGGACCGAGATGGCGTGGAGAAACGCTTGACCACCCTAGAGAGCCAGATGACTCAGGTGATTGCAACGATGACAGAGATGAAGACACTCATCTTCACCATACAAGGGGCATCCCCGACGGTCTCCAATCTCGACCCGACCGTCCGACCTGTTTTGCCTAAAATATCGGACATTGATCAAGCTGAAGGAGCAAAGGTTTTCCCCGAGAGTAAACCTATGATGGCCGATCTGGAAAAACAGCACAAAGGAAAGCTTGGTATTATTGAGGAAGATGCATTGACTGGAGAGAATCTGTTCGTCACACACCTAATTCGAGAGAAAGACTCTAGTCACCAGAAGAACGTTGAAGGTCACATAAACCCAACCAACGTCGAAACCTGTCTACCCAACGCCTCTCTCACACGCCTTAAAAGGGGGATGTCTGAGGTTCCACAAAGGCCAGAATTCGCCAAGAGATACGATGGCATTGGCTGCCCGAAAACTCACATCGATTACTATTTGGAAGCAATGGCTGATTACGACTGGGATGATTCACTTCTTGTCCAGAATTTTCGGCATAGCCTGGTTGGCCCCGCGTTAGGATGGTTTACAGCGCTTGACGTCAAGGGTATCCAAGAATGGGACGATATGGCCAATCAGTTTCTCCAGCAATACGATTTCAACAGGAAGGCCACCTCTACCAGGATGGATCTGGTACTTGTGAGGCAAAGGAGAAATGAAAGCTTTAAATCATTCGCACAAAGGTGGAGAGCGAAAGCAGCCCGAGTCCAACCTCCATTGGACGAAGAGGAGTTAATAGAGCACCTTCTGAAAGCTCTCCCCTATGATTCCTTTAGTCGGTTGAGTACGGCTCATTACCAATCATTTTCACAATTGGTACACGCGGGTGAAAGGTTAGAATGGGCTAAGCGCAATAGTATAATCAGAGACAAACAAAGGCGTGGAAAATCTTCTCAAATTAGTAAAGAACCGGTCAGGGAGATGAAGACCAACTATCGAGGGACGATGGTCGCAAGTCAAATTTCTGAACACAAGTCGAAACATCAGTCACCTGATTCCATCCCTCACCGGAGACAACCAGCGCCCAAGATAGAGAAAGCCGGCCAATCAAGCAAGAGAGGTCCTCCTTTCTTTACACCACTACCACTTCCTATGTCAGAACTACTCCCTCGGCTTTTGGAGGAAAGGTTAGTAACCCAAGAAACACCGAGGGCGAAACCGCCAAAGTTTCCAGGTTTTGACATGAATCGAACATGTGTGTACCATATGGGTGAGAAGGGACATAATGTCGACAATTGTCGAGCACTACAGTATGATGTGCAAGCTCTCATCGACAACAACCTGCTGGTGTTCGATAGGGCAGGACTCAACGTCCGGCCAGACCTTTTGCCGGATCGCGAAATCAGCGATGTATCCGAAGATGGACCAGAAGGTGATCTAAGGCTTATCATCAACGTACCCGAATTACATGGGGTACCAGCTTTATCTTCTCGAAACCCTAAGAAGGGTACCACCTCGATAGGGCGAAAAGAACCATGCTTAGCCGAGATGGGTAATATGGGCATCATCGGTAGGGTTGAAGACCCCGCTTTTACGGCATCCTTCGAGAAGTTTAACTTAACCTCTAAAGGATATGCGGTAGAGACTATGAGGAAAGAGTCATGGGAGATCCCTACTGGGTACTCATTGAGTGTCGAGGACATTGAAGAGATCGAAGAATTAGAGGAGTACGGAGAGCGTCTGGAAGAAGCGTCCCGAGAGGACAGAAAGTTCACCTGGAATGCCAACAAAGGGGGCGAGACGCCACTTAGAAGGCATCGTCCGGTATGCGAGCCTAGCAAGACAGTTATACCAAGCTCATTGAAGCAGGAGGACCCGTCGGCCCCAACTCCTATCTGGGGTAATGCCTTGTGCGGAACATCGAGAGTTTGCGAGCCCAAGAAGAAGTCGCCAATGCAGTTTACATCACTCCCCATGCCACTATCAAAACTGCTCCCAATACTCTCGGAAAAGGGGAGGGTGACCAAGGAGGTGTCGAGGTATAATCCTCCATTGTCCGAAGGATATGATGAAGCCATATCGTGCGCCTACCATGCAGAGGAGAAGGGGCACAACGCAGACAACTGTATTCGACTGAAAATCAGGGTGCAGAAACTCATCGACAATGGCGTTTTGGATCTCGAGGAGATAAAGCAGAATAGCCAGCAAGACCCGTCATCGGATTGCCAAGGACTGGACAAGATGCACATGGATAACCCTATCGAAGACTATGCCAACCCAGCTGATCGGACAAACGATGACGGCCGATTACATGGATAAGGGAGTCACTTCTTCCTTTCCATCATTACTCTTTGGTCTATTTGCATTTTACTTCGTTTGTAATCTCAAATGCAGTTTAAAAAAAAAAAAAACAAAAACAAAAAAACAACGAAAACAACAAAAATTAAATCAAAAAATGGGGGACGTGTGGGGACACAAATCGGTCGGTGACGATCCGAATGAGAGAAAAGAAAAGATGCAAAGAAAAGAAGAGATGAAAAGAAAAGAAAAGCCCTGAGACCTGATTTCCCACACGTCTCTGTTGACACCTGATTTTTGACCATCCGTTATTATAGTTTTTATTTCTAAAATTAATTAAAAATAGCAAAAAAGGTCAAAAAATTTCAAAATCAACTTTGGAAGCCTTAGCCTAGCCTTAGGAACCAATTTTGAACAAAAAATATTTTTTGAATTTTTTAATATTTTTTGGAATTTATTTAATTATTAAAATACCCAAAAAATAAGGAAAAATACCATTCGTGGTCAGAAAATTACACAAAAATATTCAGAAATTTTATTTTAATTATATCTTTAATATTTTCACTTTTTATTAGGGAAATTTTGCTTGGTTCATGGGGTTCCTTCACAAACATAAACCCGAACCGGGCCTGAAAAATCCTTTTCGAGTCTTTTAATTTTCAATTCTCGATTTTTATAAGCTATGACATTGGATTATAGAGTCTTGAAGTGCAATTGGGCCAATTTGCCCTCCAATTTGATCAATTTTAACCAAAAGGGCTCAATTGCACAAATTTTATTCAATTTAGTCCCCGGTTTTACAATTCTTGAAATTAAATTTCACACGGGCACACCCATTAAAATTAAACACCTCTAACCTATAGTTTTCATCATGAGGAATCCATTGGTGGGCTCATTTTTGATTAATTCGATCGTTTGGCCCCTCAATTTGGCGAAATTCATTTTCGGATCCTAGGGACAATTTGGGGTTTTCATAAAATTTCAATCAATTGGTTCACGAAAATACCCTTATTTGATAGGAAATGTGTCAGGGAGTCCGATTATGCCATCAATTTCATGAAAATAGGTCAATTTGGGGCCCAATTTGGGTATTTGGTCGAACCGGGCCGGTCGGGTCAGATCCGACCCGACCCGGTCCGACCGGGTCTGCAACTAAGTTGCAGACCCGTTGCACGCCAGGCATGGGCAGAAACAGAGGAGCATCGGGCGTGCGTTTTGGCTTAAAAAAAAGGGGAAAGCGAGCACAAGGAGCAGGTCGGCAGAGGATATTCGTCCTTGGCAGAAGTGGGGGACGTGCCGAGGCGGGCGGTCGGCCACGAAAACCGGCAAGATTCCCGGTTTTAACCGAGCGGGCCGAGAAAGAAAGGGGAGAGAGGGAGCGAGTAGGAAGCGAGGGCGACGCATGACGAATATCCCCAACCTTCAGAAAAGCATCGCCGGAGCTCCAGCCATAGTCGACGAGCCCAAACCAGGTCAGTATTTTCCTCCGACCACCATTTCATGCATGCACCCGACGTGTTCGACGAAATGCCCCAGTGGGCTTTGTATTTTTGAGTCTCGGCCGTGTCGTTCCTGGTCCCTTTTAGTGCGATTCTAGCTCCGAACCTTCCCTATAACTACTCCTACGCTTGCCTTGCCCTTGTTTTTGCATCGCGGCACGGCAAAAAACCGAGCTCGGGGAGTTCCGTCGGAAGCGGTTCGGATTGGAGCTCGTAGGAGGAGTTCCGACCGTCGCCGAGGCTTAGGCGACCTCAGGTAAGCATCTAGACCTTTCTTAGATGTTGTGTGGTCGAATGGGATTGGGTTTAAGCAAAAAAAAATTTCTGCAACTTACCTCGCCGGCGCCGGACCTGTGGACGTTCGGTTCGGCCGCTTCTCAGCGTTAAATCGGCCATGATTTCGTTGGATGTTGATGAGGTGTTAATAGGGGGGTGAATGGTGTCGAAATCCCGCTCTCAAACCGACGTTTTTCCGTCGGTTTGGTCCTTCCGGCGAGGCGCCGGCGAGAATCGCCGGCGCCGATCGTCTTCTCCGGCGGACCGTGACTCGGTCAACGAGTCAACTGCTGACGTGGCGTGCCACGTCGGCATGCGGGGTCCGCGGCGGAAGTTAATTAAAACAAAAAAAACGAACGGCCCCGATCGCGACACGTGTCGCGATCCTAATTTTCCGATAATTCATTTTTGGTTTATTAATTAAATTCGATCCAACGGGCGAGGTAGTGCCAAGTGGCACTCTGTGGGACGTCCGATGTTGTCCAAGATCGGACGCACCAAGAGTCGCCACGTGGCCAAGTCTGGACCGTCCGTATCAATGGATTTTTCTAAAATGAAAATTAATTAATTTTTGATCCGACGGCTATTATTGAGCCACGTGGCTCTCTGTGGGTCGCTCGATCTAGTGGAAGATCGGACGCACGAGACGAAGCCACGTGGCACAACGTGGACCGTCCGATCCGGGGAATTTTCGGATAATTAAATAAAATACATAAAAAATAAAAAAAAAATTGTAAAAGATAGAAAAATGTTTAAAAAATAAAACGGTGTCGTTTTAGGCCGGTGTCGACCCCTAGGGTCGGGCCGGGCGCCCGAGAGGCGCGGGCCGGGTTTGACCCGGCCCGGAAAATATTTTTGAATATTTTTAAAAAAAAAAAATTCAAAAAATAATAAATAATAATAAAATAATCAAAAAATCAATAAAAAATGAAAAATCATAAAAATATTCAAAAAATTCGAAAAATTCAGAAAAATTCTAAAAAATTCCAGAAAATAGGAAATGGCCACGTTCAACTGGCCATGACCTGTTCCGGGTCATTTGACCCCCCGATCTTTCCAAAAATGACGGTTTTGCCCTTCCGGCAAACCGTCTTCCAAAAAAATTCTAAAAAATCCAGGAAAATCCCAAAAAATAGGAAATGGCCACAAACAACTGGCCAAAGGCTCATCCCGGGTGTTTTGAACCCCGAACCTTCTTGAAAATGACGATTTCGCCCTTTGGGCGAATTGTCTTCCAAAAATTGAAGAAAAATCAAGAAATTCCAAAAAATTCTCAAAAATGGGAAATGGCCACAATCAACTGGCCATGGAATATTTTGGGTAATTTGGTATCCAAACCTTCCAAAAATGACAATTTTGCCCTTCGGGCTAATTGTCCCAGAATCTTCCCATTTCACCCATAGCCCTAAATCACATCTTCCCTAAGCCCTTATGGCTATACTAGGAGGCCAATGATTGAAATTGATATGCATTGACATGATTTATTTACGCACTTGACTTGCGCTTTCATTATATTGACTGTGATTTGGTAGGACCAGTCTTCCAATCCGCATGAAACCCTGAATCAAACCTATCTCACCCAAAATTGCGTCTGCATGAACTCTTAGTCAGGAAAATCACTCGCGTTAGGTACCGAAAGGGCGTTGGTAATGACACCGACGTAACCAAGTCCCCGAACCCAAAATCTCTGGTTCCGCAGAATTGATCGATCTCTCCCAATCGGTCAGTAAGGTTTCCGGTCTACCCTCCAAGAAAGACCGGTGGCGACTCCAAATGCATGCACAATTTGCACATGCCACCACGACCACACTAAGGTCGAAAGCGATCGACTTTTATCGTCGAATCCCTCAAAAAACACTCCCGCCGCGATTTGGTATGGGCCTGGGAGGGCCCGCGCCGATCCAAAGCCCGCGATCCACATTCAGAGTGGGGGGCCGCGATCGGTAATCCATTAGCCGCGTCCGTTGATTTTCGGACGGGTCGCGACAGCTGGCGACTCCACTGGGGACGTTGTTCTAGAACACTTGGTTCTGGACCTCAAGTGGACTTAAGCCGTAATTAAAACGTTGTGTGATTTTTCTAACCCTGCAGGCGCTTTTGAAGGCGAGGTAAGTCCGCTCACGATAGGTGTTATATGTTTTTGCAGATTGGAGTGATAAGGGGTGTAGTCTGTGATTAACATTGTCTTATGCAGGATGGGCATAGGAATGTATGTTATATGGATGATTTGAAGCGCTGATTGATATATAAATTGTTGCGCATGATTCACTGCATATTTGAGGATCACGACACTTTGCACAAAGCGCCCAAACCCAGGCCGCGAAATCACCTTTTCAGGTAGCCATAGATCAGGGATCGATATGCAACGCCCTAGCGTGGATTGCGCTGGGGTCGACCATATTCGATCCCACTCACTATCCAAGTCGAGACTTTTATCCATTTGTTGTGGATTACACTCATGGACGAATTTATCGACTCGGATAGAGGGAAGCCTCTAGGTTCTTCACCTAAGCCTTTGATTTTTAGATCAAGCCTCACTTGTCTCATGCGCATGTATATGGATGGTTGGTATACCTAAAACCAAAAAATCTTTGGATATCTCTTCTGGTAAAATCTTTTCATTATTATTAGGACCACTTGCTGTCTTTTACTTCTTGCATAGCATGCTGCACTCATCAAGTTTGAATGGTTGAGTCTAATTCCATTTTACAGTACATATAAAATAGAGATGGTTTCCCCAAATCGGCCCAAGGTCCTAGAGGTATTCCAATACGAGCGACGCGTCGTCCGACACGAAGCCACCGAGACGTTCAATGGGTTCCACTCCTTTCGTTTCATCCAAGGAAGGGCACTTACGGGACGCAACCTTATCCGAGGAACGAATTGTTTTTACACCAAGTCCGCGGAACAACTCGAGCGCGCACACAAGTTCGAGCTTGACAGGGAAAAGATGTGGAATATTTATCTGAAACTTAGGGACGTGTTCAGCAGGATAGGAGCGATACCAGCGCCCCCTCCAGATGTTATCGAGATTTTGTCAGACGGAGAAGAGTCTACTGGAGGACATGCGTCGCCTACCCACCCTGTGGTCTTTCCACCCGATGAGGAAGAGGGCCCGATCTAGGCAGGACAGCAGGGGCACCCGACATCATCTGACGATCCGATTTTGGGGGATCACCTTAGGTTCCTTAGGGTTGCTTTTCGGCTATGTCTTCGAAAGTTAGTCGGTCTTTTGAGTCTGTAAAGGGCATCCGCCTGTGGATCTCCCTCATATCCCTTGCGCTTTAATTCCTAAGTCATAGGCGTCCTAAACACCGGAATGCGACATTGGAATTCCACCCAACCATTCAGACTTCCCTGGTCCGATCGTATGTCGCTGCCATTTGAAATCTTAGTTAGAACTCATGTCTGGTTTGTTCGACACCAGTGCGAAGATCTAATTCTCATTTCATGACACATGCGACATGTGATTGAATTAGTTCACGCCATGCATAAGCATATCATCTGCATAGCATCATTATTTTCGTCCATTTCATTATACCCTTTGATGGGGTTAGCGTTGGGACCCCAATTTGGTATTCCTTTTATCCAAACGGAGGAGCCCAACCTTCATCACGTCTGGGGTAAATAATGATTTGAACGAATCTAATGCCCGAGTAATCCATGGATAATTAATCACATTCTCATATTCTAGACTTGATGGGGAGAGGTGACATCCAAATCATCCCGGTCCCGCATAAGGAGCTACAAATGTGGTGGGGACGCCTCAACGAGACCAACCAGACTTACGTCAAGCAAAGACTAGGGCACCTCGTGGATCTTGTCAAAATCAGATATCAACCAGCACTCATACAAACGTTGGCGCGATACTGGGATCCAACTACGCTGACGTTTAACTTCGAGGGCTTAGAGATCACGCCCACACTGGAGGAGTACACAGCCGTCATCGGAGTCAAATCCCAAGAACAATCAGCTCGTCCTCCTTTAGGCCTTAACCCGTCCAAACTGCTATCCAAATTCCTTCGTCTCAAGACCACCGAGATTGAAAAGATTCTCAAATCTAACTCCGGTAGATTCCCATTCTCATTCCTATTTGACAACTACTCGAATCTGCCTATTGACACTGGCCATAAGTCGGGAATGATCTTCATCCTAGCGTTCTTTGGGTTCGTACTGTTCCCTACATCCAGAACCACATTCAATCCTTCCATCGTCCACATAGTCTACCAGGCATGCGACCGTTTAGACTACTCGCATATGATCCTCGCAGAGACTTTCCTATCCCTGAATCGCTACCAAGCTGCTCTAGACCATTCCCAGTCCTCTCGGAAGACTATCTTTCAAGCCTCCAATGGTCTCCTCTTCATGTGGATCACCTCTCACCTTAAAATGCTCAATCTTCATGTGGGCTGCACCCGAATCGACGAGGATATCCATCCTATCCAGTCCTTCCTCAAATGTCAATCGCTCATTTCCAATCGTTCTTTCATTGGCTGGTACAATCTCCTAAAAAGGCTAGAACCCGGACAACTCCGATGGCGGCTGAGGCGGCCCAAAATGTGCAAGGCACGCATCACTACCGAGGGTGGGAGACCGATCCCACTCTTAGGATTCACAGGGGCCGTATCATATCATCTGATTAGAGTTGTCAGACAATTTGGCATGCTGCAGGAAATCCCTCCCCAAGTTCTCCCTGACAAATTCGCCTTCGATGTTCCCCAAGGAACGATTACCAAGAAAACCAAGGCGCGCCTCCAAACCATGATCGATGACATAGAACAAGTACTGAAGGACTTCCCGCCCCAAGACGTGGAGTGGCCGGATCAGCTAGACCCTGAAATGGACTTACATCGGGCCTCCGAAGAGTACATCCGAGCCTTCAAGAGGATTCGACCGACGCCGGTTGAACCGTACGTCCCCGAGTACATTGTCCCATACCAGCCAGGAGTGGAGCCATACATACCGGAGGACGTCGGGCCGTCAGTTTATCAGGAAGTCGAAGTGGTCCACAGCCAGGGATTTTATGACGCCGAGGGGTGATGAAGGAGCAATCCTTCCCATCAAGCCTAGGATGTCGAAATGTCATTATCGCATTCTCATCAAGCTCTTCTAAGAGCCCTTTTATTTGTAATGAACATTTTGGCTTATGCATTAAAACATCCTTTGAAAACTCCAATCTTGATTTGTTGTGGATTACTCGTTGCCCAAATGGCATGGTGATTGTTGTTCATGAACATGTTACCAAGGAATCACACACCCTGTGACTGCTTTTCCATCAACGTAAATCTAATTTTTGGTCTTTCGGACAGGTAGTCTCTAATCACGGAACCTAGAAGAGCTCATATTAGAACTCGTCGTCGAGTCAGAATGGAGCAAGAGGAGTTGGGGTCCCGAGTGGATAACTTGGAAGGCCAAATGACGTCAATGGCCGCTATGCTGGCCGAAATGAAAGCCATGATGGTAGCTGCACAAGAGAGGAACGCCGTACCGGTACCGGACCTTAACCAAACTGCGCGTCCTTCGGCATCCATTGCTTCAGACGCGACGCAGATTCCAGAGGAAAACATGACCGAGAAGGTTAACCAAGTGCCGATGGCTGATGCACCACCGAAGGTTGCACCCGTGATCATTAGCCTAGATGGAAATAAAAAGGAGAAGCCCGTCGGCAAAACTGAAGAAGGTGCAAGGAGGCTGGCAAAAATTGAAGAGTGCCTGAGCAGCCAAGGATACGAGCTGGCCAGATTCGATAAGATGTCGCCATTCGCGAAGATAGAAGCGCCACCAGATTACAAAGAACCCGACTTCATGAGAAAATATAATGGGACAGGTTGTCCCCGAGCTCACCTGAAATATTACCTACGCAAAATGGCGCATTACTCTGACTACGTCCCCTTGCTGATGAATACGTTTCAAGAAAGTCTGTCGGGAGTGGCACTAGCTTGGTTTATCGAAGTGGATTTGGAAGAATATGACGGTTGGGAGGACCTGGCGGAAGATTTTTTACGCCAATATAAGTTCAACACCGCTGCGGCACCTTCTAGAGAGGATTTGCTGAGGACTGTGAAAGGGAAGAGTGAGATAATTCGCACCTACGCTCAAAGGTGGCGTGCCATAGCCACACAAGTCAAACCGTCTATTCCGGAAGATGAGCTGGTTGACATATTCTTGAAGGCGCTCCCCTATGAGTATTTCGACAAGTTGAACACGTCGGGATGTCAGACATTCACGCATCTGATCAAAGTTGCTGAAAGATTGGAGTGGGCGGTGAGAGAAAGGAAGGCGCCAGAAATAGTGACAAGGCGTCAGTATCCGGCCCGGAAGGAAAGGGAAGCCGGGATCGACGTGGCATTTGTACCGAACCCACCTAGGCCCAAGCAGTTCTCCAATTCAAGCCCAGTCCAAGGAGGCCCATCGTGGTCGGCACAGAAGCAATTTGAGCCAAAAAAGAAGTTACCCCCCAAGCAGTTCACACCCTTACCTAGATCATTATCAAAGTTGCTGCCTATGCTGCTAGAGGAGCGCCTGGTCGCTAAAGAGCCCCCGAGGCCAAATCCGGTGAAATTTAATGGTTATGACGAGAGCCAGTCATGTGCCTATCACATGGGAGAGAAGGGCCACAACGTGGATAACTGCTTTATTTTGAAATGCAGGGTGCAGGCTCTCATCGATAGTCGTATTCTCGAATTCGACAAAATGGAACCGAACGTCCAGCAAAATCCACTCCCAGATCATCAAGTTGTAGGGGTAATCTTTGAGGACGAAGAAGAGAATCGCCTTGGATCTGAAACGGGTACGGGCAAGTCTCGCGTGGCTTCGACAGTCATTCCAATCGGCCGGAGCAAAGGAGATATCCCAAAGGGGAATGAAATATTATATCTAACGAAGCCATTGAGTATGATGGTGATTGGCGAACCCGAAAGGTATCCCAAAAAGGGATATCTCAAAGGAGGAACGTATGCCGACGCGAAAAATGCCGGGGCTCTTTGGGACTGGTCACTGGCCAAGGGGTCGCGGGGTGAATCCTCGAGGAGGTTTAATTCAATGGAGCTCGACGGTTTAGTTGGAATGGTGGGAAGTACTAAGCCCCTCATCATCAGCCTAAATAGAATTGACAATTGGAAGGGAGATGGTGACCACCCGCCTAAGCCGGTTGTAATCCGCCTCGCTGACGATGAAGCTGATGATGAATCGAACGTGGAAATTGGAAGGAAGTCACCGGTAATAATAAAAATTCCCCCTGTAGACGACTACAACCCTAAGGAGGTCCATTGGGATTATGGGACAGATAAGATCAGCGCCGTGATGCGATCGGGAAGATTCTACGCACCACGAGAGGGTGAGCCAGAGAAAAGAGAAGTGTCTAAAGAAGACGCCGAGAAGCTTTTGTCTATCGTTAGAACCAGCGAGTTCGAGGTCATAGAGCAGTTGCGAAAGATGCCAGCCCAGATCTCCCTACTGGATCTGTTCTTAAATTCTGAAAAGCACAAGGACGCACTTATGAAAGTCCTGAACGAGGTGCACGTGCCCGAATCCATTAACGAGGTGCAATTGGAGAATTTCGTAGGTGCTATTTTGCTGAAGGATCAGCTAAGTTTCTCCGATGAGGATTTCCCGATGGAAGGTCGGACGCATAATAAGGCGCTGTATATAATAGCGAAATGCCATGGCAAGCAAGTATCTCATGTATTGGTTGATAATGGCTCTGCTTTTAACATCTGCCATTTGGCCACTTTGAGGAGTCTGGGCGTGAATGAAGAACTGATCAGAACCTCTAAAGCCAGTATTAGAGCCTTTGACGGAACGAGGAAGACCGTGGTCGGGGAAATTGAACTGGATGTTTTCATAGGCCCAACCAGCTTTTCCATCGGATTTCAGGTGATGGACCTACCAAGTGCCTTCCTTCTCGGGAGACCGTGGATCCATATAGCCGGAGCTGTACCGTCTAGTCTACATCAGAAGGTCCGCTTTGTAGTTAACAACAAAGTAGTCACTGTGCACGGTGAAGTGGATCTCATGACATACCAGAATAGTGCTGTTCCGCATGTGGAACCGGAAGGGAAAGAAGAGGCAAGTTTCCATTCCCTTGATCTGGTGGCAGCCGTCCACACGCCCGCAGGGACCAAGCTAAGAGTCCCTGCCCTCTCTCAGTATGACCTTTTGCCAGGAAAGATGCTGTTATCCTATGGATTCGCTCCAGGAGGCGGTTTAGGTAAACATAACCAGGGAATCCGAGCACCTTTAAAGCTGAACTCGAACGAAGGCAGGGCTGGCTTAGGATATGTCGGCGAGCGAAATTGGCGCCGTACTGGAGGTAGAGGCTCTGGCCGAAACAGAGGTGAGAATCAAAGAAGCAACGGACGCAAAGGAGGACGAAACGGTTCGTTCATTGGCTCAAGTGTTTGGAAAGGCAAAGCTAAGGCGTTTGGCAACGAGCTTGAGCAGTATTTCTCCAAGGCCTCCAAGTGGCTGGCAGACGAAGTTGCGCTGGACGAGATCGATCCTGATCTGGAGAATCCTTTCCTGGAAGACACTGTGAATGTCATCATTGACTGGCTCGGTGCAAACAATGACGTCACTGAGTAAAGAGACCTCTCTTTCACTTTCAGCATTTCGTTTTATTGCTTGTGTTGCATTTCAATTCAGTCTAGTCATTTCCCTTTCTACTTCCGGTGTGAGCGGATAATGCCTCTTAGATCTCCGACCGTAGGTCCAATTAGCACGCTTTGTAACACGGTCCATTTTGCAAAACATCTCGGGTTTTATTAAGGGCACATGGGGTAACAGATCGGCCCTATGATGATCGCCTCCTTGGCTTGAGGCTTGAGGCCCGATTTACCTTATGTCCCCTGATTTTCAAGTGAGTTTCAGAGATCAATAGTATCTGGGGATACGAGGATTGGTCCCGTCTTTCGGCATTCCTCATTTTATTTTAAAAAGAAAAAGAAAAAAAACAAAACAAAAAAAAAAGGATTTTTCCTGAGTTTCGTTCGTACGAATTGGATGAACTAACCATTCTCATGACATTTCAGGCATATCATCTCCAACATGCATACCAGGTTATTAGACGACTCGGATCATCAGGAAGATTCTTCTTGTGATATTGAAGATGTTGAAGATGAGGGTCAGAGGGCCATCCAGAGAGAGTGCATGGCTTTCGAAGAATCCATGCCTCCCACCACTGAGGAACCGTTGACCGTTAACTTGGGAGACTCGGAAGATGTCAAAGAAGTAAAGATCGGTGGACACCTATCTCAAACGGAGGCGGCCAGAATCACCAAATTGCTGAGAGAATATCAGGATATCTTCGCGTGGTCATACGCAGACATGCCAGGCCTGGATCCTAGTATCGTAGAGCATGCACTGCCCATCAATCCCGGTTTCAAGCCCGTAAAACAGGGAAGCAGAAGGATGAAATCAGAGCTGTCTGATAGAATCAAAGAAGAAGTGATGAAACTTTTAAGGGTGGGCTTTATTGAGGAAATTCCGTATTCTGATTGGATCGCCAACATCGTCCCGGTGATGAAAAAGGATGGAAGGATCCGTATTTGCGTAGACTATCGGGACCTGAACAAGGCAAGCCCGAAGGATGACTTCCCGCTTCCCCACATAGACGTCTTAGTAGACAGTACAGCGGGATATGAACTGTTCTCGTTCATGGATGGATTCTCTGGTTACAATCAGATACTCATGAAGAAGGAAGATCAGGCTAAAACCGCGTTCACAACCCCATGGGGAAATTTCTGTTACAAAGTCATGCCTTTTGGGTTGAGGAATGCCGGGGCAACGTACCAAAAGGCCATGGTAACCTTGTTCCACGATATGATCCACAAGGAAATCGAAGTATATGTCGACGACATGATCGCCAAATCCAGACCAAGACAAGACCATGTTCAGGTATTAAAGAAGTTGTTTGAGCGTTTGCGGAAGTATAGGCTGAGGCTGAACCCTAATAAGTGCATATTTGGGGCAAAGTCTGGAAAGCTACTGGGATTCATAGTCAGTCATAGAGGCATCGAACTTGATCCTTCTAAAATCCAAGCTATAAATGACATAGCAACCCCGTCGACGGTGAAAGAAATTAGAAGCCTTTTAGGGCGATTGAACTATATTGCCAGGTTTATATGCCAACTAACTGACACAGCTAGGCCATTCTTCCGGCTTTTAAAGAAGGGCGCCAAGGTAACTTGGGATGCGGAATGTCATCAGGCACTACAGAGGATTAAGGAATACTTGACCTCCCCACCGATTCTAGTACCCCCGACTCCGGGACATCCGTTGACTCTGTACTTGACTGTTCATCAAGAGTCGCTGGGAGCTCTACTGGCACAGACCAGTCCGGGAGATGGCAAGGAAAGGGCCATATACTATCTGAGTAAAAAGTTCACCTCGTCCGAGATGAATTACTCCCCCGTGGAAAGAACGTGCGCTGCAGCAGTCTGGGTGCTTCGCAGGTTGAGACAATACACCCTACACCATCACATACAGTTGGTGACCGAGAGCGATCCGATCAAATACCTGCTAGAGAAGCCGACTCTAATCGGAAAGTTGGCTAAATGGCAGGTTATGTTATCCGAGTTTGACATAAAAAGTTCATCCCAAAAGTCTGTTAAGGGAAGAGCTATCGCGGATATGCTGGCAGAAGACCCCCATGCAGGGGCAGCCCCGAAGGCAGCTCAAATCAAAGGCCAAGTCTTGATGCTATCAGAAGGCAAGTGGGTCATGTATTTCGATGGCGCGGTCAACCTATCAGGGGCCGGCACTGGGGCGGTACTGCTATCCCCAGAAGGACAACATTATCCCGTCGCTGCCAAATTGATATTTCCATGCACCAACAATATATCGGAATACGAGGCATGTATTCTCGGCTTGCAACTAGCTGCCTCCATGAAGGTGCGAAGATTACATGTCTATGGGGATTCCATGCTTATCATTCTCCAAACTCAAGGGGAGTGGAAGACAAGAGACTCCAAGCTTATTCCTTATCATGAGTTGCTGAAGGAGCTAGCTCTAGGGTTCGAGGAAATCACTTTTGAATATTTGCCAAGGACGCAAAACCATTTTGCGGACGCTTTGGCCACGTTATCCTCTATGTTGCAAGTAGCAGGCGGGCTTAACGTCGAGCCCCTGAGGATAGACGTGATCAGGCAACCGGCCCATTGTATGGCGATCGAGGAGGAATTTGACGGTGAACCGTGGTACCATGACATTAGAAACTATCTCTTAAAAGGAACGTTTCCCGAAGGAAGTCGAGGGGTTGATAAGAGATACATAGTTAAGATGGCCACCAAGTTCTTTTTGAGCGGTCAGACCTTGTACAAAAGGTCATTCGATTCAATTCTGTTGAGATGCGTAGACGCTAAGGAGGCAAACTTGCTCATGAAAGAAATACACGATGGAGTATGCGGTCCACATATGAACGGCCATCTCCTTGCAAGGAAGATCATGCGACTTGGTTACTTTTGGATGACCATGGAGTCGGACTGCAATCAACATGTCAGATCTTGTCATCAATGTCAGGTGTACGGAGACCGGATCAATGCGCCTCCAAATGAACTCCATCAAATGTCAGAAGCTTGGCCATTCTCCATGTGGGGGATAGACATGATCGGGCCAATAAACCCTGCCGCCTCCAATGGTCATCGCTTCATCTTAGTAGCGATCGATTACTTCTCCAAGTGGATTGAGGCCAGTTCATACACAAACGTCTCTGCAAAGAACGTAGCAAGATTCATTAAGAGGGACATAATCTCTCGATATGGGTCTCCTCAAGCGATCATCACAGACAATGGGTCTAATTTGAATAACAAGGTGGTCGATGACCTGCTGAATGACTTCAATATCCGACATCTCAACTCATCCCTCTATCGCCCGCAAATGAACGGAGCAGTGGAAGCGGCGAACAAGAACATCAAGAAAATTCTAGCAAAGACTGCCGAGAATTACAGAGATTGGCATGAGAGGTTACCCTATGCATTAATGGCATATCGGACGTCAATTCGGACTTCAACTGGGGCAACTCCCTACTCCCTCGTTTACGGCATGGAGGCGGTCCTGCCTGTGGAAATGGAAATTCCATCATTGCGAATCCTATCGGAGGTCAAGCTTTCTGAGGCTGAGTGGGTACGACACAGACATGAACAGCTCAGTTTCATTGATGAGAGGCGCCTGAGGGCGATCTGCCACGGCCAAAGTTACCAGAAAAGGGTGGCCAAGTCGTTCAACCGGAAGGTCAAGCCCAAGCATTTTGAAGTCGAAGACCTCGTGGTGAAGAAGATACTGCCAAACGGGGCTCATCCTGGGGGCAAGTTCACTCCGAACTACGAGGGCCCGTATGTTGTAAAAAAGGTCCTGATAGGAGGAGCCTTGATACTTGTGAATTCAGACGGGAAAGAACTGGGATACCCCGTAAACGCCGATGCGGTCAAGAAGTACTATCCTTGAAATAGAATCAGAAGCCGATTTGACTATCTTCTTAATGATCTGAGTCGCTATAGGACCACAGCACGCATTTCATGCATTCCATACATACATGCGCATCTTTCACATTCGCAGGATTGATGAGAGATTCAAGGACCAGACCCTTAACGAGGATACGTGGAAACAGGAGCTGCGATTGCAATGAGCCGAGGTCATCGTCAAATTTACAGGAAAAAGGGACTACCGTAACTCGTTTGAGTTCAGAAGTCTCTAGGACCCTATAAAACCCCCAACGTCCGTACTCGAAATGTCTAGCCTTAACAAAAATGAGTAAAAGAGTGATAATGAGCATTTTCAGCAAGAGGTTTTCAAATCATTCGAAAGGAGATTTTCTCCAACCAAGAAAAGTTGTTCAAAACTTGCAAAAGGACGTTTTCTCAAAAGACGAGAGGCAAAGCCTAGTCCAAACACGTCCTATACACACCTGAGGTGAGTAGAGCGGATCAGATAGCAAAATTGGGACCTACGGGAGCAGGGATTATTCGCAACAATTACATAGATTGGGATGACGGAGGCATTCGTTTCATATCCCCAAACACTACAGGTGACCATTGACAACCCCTTTGAACGGCGGTTTTCATTCTCAACCCTGTCGAGAACCACCCCACATTGGGGCAAAATGGAGGCGAGTCCAGCAGCATCAGGAGAAAATGGTTAGAAATTTTCTTGCTCGGACTAACATCAATCTTTGTGTGTTGTTTATATGGTAATCCAAGTGCCATAGGATGACGAGAAGTATTCATTTCTCTATCCCACACACCATACCCTTCGCACAGCCAAGTTGGGCCTGCCAAATTATTTCATAAACCCGTTGGTGATCGTTACACATTCCAAGACGAATGCATCATCACTTCAGAAACGGAGGAGTGCGAGACTTAGGGATTACAAAGAAATTCCTAGGCTAATGCTTAAAGCGTGTTTAGACATTTGGTCACATGTCTAACACGACCTCTCAAAGATGAGAAAAAGCGGGATTTCAAAAGAAAAATGAAAAGGAAAAGATGATGAGAAAAATCCCCAGCATAAAGAAAAAGCAAAGTGCCTGGTAAAAGCAAGGCCGATGCCTGGGTGAACAATTTGTATCAATCCCACCAGTGAAACCAGTTTAGAAACAGGAGAAGAAAAATTCAGAAGGAGTCAGATTCCAAAAACTACTCCTCAAACGGTATCAAGCGCGGAGCAAAGACGCAGATAGAGTTGGTAGTCTCTTAATGCAGCCAGGGGCGCTTTCTCAGGAATTTGCGCACACCTCGAAAGCGGTTGCACACCTCAAAAATTGAAGATGCAGAATGAAAAAGATAGGTGACAAGTTTGCAATGATCACCAACGTCAATCCCCTCATGAATTCTGGGCCAAAAACAAGCCTTTTTTTCGGTCTCCAATCCTACCAAAGTTACAACCCTGAAACGGTCTTCTCTGACTAAGACACTTGGGTTAACATATTTCTTAGCTCGAAGAAGTGCGAGCAAGACTATTTCTTTCTCATTTTGCAGGGTTCTCGACTTGTAAACCTGGAGCAAATGGTGAAGACTTTCATTCAATGGCCTCGACTCCAAAGCGGGTCCCCCTTGAAAACCAATATCCAAGCCCAACATTACGGTCCCGTGGAAGACCTCCCGACCGATCAAAATGTATGCGCTGCGAATGAGCCTAAAACCTAGGCACAGGTCAGTAGGGCATTGAGTGCATCCCCTATAAAAATCATTACCTCAAAACGGGTGAGAAGACCTCCTCGTCGAGAAATATTCCCATTGATGTTTTGAACAAACTCCTTTTCGAATTTTCAAACTGTTGATCCAGATTTTCCATGCAAGGAATTTGTGATCACATTTGCATGTTGCAAGAATGCTTTGGATAACCTCCAGCATCAAAATGCACATTTCACGATTAAAACTTAAATCATACAGTTTTTGTCAAATGGACAGCCGTGGTCTTCCCAAAGATTACTAACGTTTTCTTGGTGAAGAACAATCTTTCAGGCTCAAACTTCTGTAGGATCCATTGGAGACCCCAAATATCCAGAAGAATGTCTCGCTCTAATGAAAGGAGCACGCATGTTTAAACTTTCTGCAGGATTCTTGGAAATCCCAAATCCCAGAAAAACATTTGCTCCGTGGAGTGGAGCACACAGGTTTGAACTTTCTGCAGGATACCTGGAGAACCCAGCTCCCAGAATGTCACATCAATAGACCCAAATGAAGCTTTGTCAAAATAAAATCTTTCACTGCTTTGAAAACTGAATTCCCGACAAACTTCGGGATCTCTAAAAGAGGGGAAGAAAAACCCTTTTAAAAGAAAATGTCCTAGCTTGGCGTGGAGAACCCTCGTCCTAGGACCCCTTTCAAAAAATCAAGCAATCCCAGTAGACGTGGAGAACCCTCGTCTCGGGATCCTTTTTCAAAATTCAGACAGTCCCATCGGACGTGGAGAACCCATGATCCCGGAAGGATGCCTTGCTCTGCCAAGAAGAGCCCATAGGGTCATGTTTTGCAGGATCCCTGGAGAACCCAGGTCCCAAACTGATACCTTTTTAATGAAAAGTTTGCAGGTTTCAGCTTTCTGCAGGATAATTGGCGTCCCCAGATCCCAGAAAGGTACCTCGCATGCCGAAAGGACAACTCGGCCTTCTGCGAGATTTCAGGTAACCCCTAAATCCCAGAATAGCCTTCAGGTGAACCTAGAGTTAGGCAAACCTTTTCCAAGACCGATCTACAAAACGATCGAGTCTTCAACTAGTCCCGACAAGAAGGGATATGTCAATCTTTAGGCAAAGCCTTTTAGTAGGCAAACCTTTTCCAAGACCGATCTACAGAACGATCGAGTCTTCGACTAGTCCCGACAAGAAGGGATATGTCAATCTTTAGGCAAAGCCTCTTAGTAGGCAAACCTTTTCCAAGACCGATCCACAGAACGATCGAGTCTTCGACTAGTCCCGACAAGAAGGGATATGTCAATCTTTAGGCAAAGCCTTTTAGTAGGCAAACCTTTTCCAAGACCGATCCACAGAACGATCGAGTCTTCGACTAGTCCCGACAAGAAGGGATATGTCAATCTTTAGGCAAAGCCTTTTAGTAGGCAAACCTTTTCCAAGACCGATCTACAAAGCGATCGAGTCCCCGACAAACCCTACAGAACGGGCGCGTCATCCTTAGATTCCTATCAGTCTGGAGTCTCACAACGGTAGAAACCGCCATAAGGGTCAACTTGATGGTAGAAACCGCCATAAGGGTCAACCAGTGGTAGAAACCGCCATAAGGGTCAACTTGATGGTAGAAACCGCCATAAGGGTCAACCAGTGGTAGAAACCGCCATAAGGGTCAACTAATGGTAGAAACCGCCATAAGGGCCAACTAATGGTATGACCTACCATACAGGTCAGAGCTTAATCTCCCTAGGATATTCTAAACCAGTCCTAGGTATCTTTTGGAAAGTCATCGCAACCGGCAGCATCTGACAGGTGAGCTTCAGGTAAGCCTCTCTCACTCCGGCCCATATTCGAATTGCAAGAGTAAACCGGTGATTAATTTGAGCATTCATCAAAAGACTTGAAGGTCCGATGTCATAGCATTTCTTTCCCCTAGTCGAGTCGGTCAAGATCCAGGTGTCATTTTGTCTTTGAAAGCAACCTCTGACGAGCTCACTCTCAAAGAGGGGCAGCTGTTGACACCTGATTTTTGACCATCCGTTATTATAGTTTTTATTTCTAAAATTAATTAAAAATAGCAAAAAAGGTCAAAAAAATTGCAAAATCAACTTTGGAAGCCTTAGCCTAGCCTTAGGAACCAATTTTGAACAAAAAATATTTTTTGAATTTTTTAATATTTTTTGGAATTTATTTAATTATTAAAATACCCAAAAAATAAGGAAAAATACCATTCGTGGTCAGAAAATTACACAAAAATATTCCGAAATTTTATTTTAATTATCTCTTTAATATTTTCACTTTTTATTAGGGAAATTTGTCTTGGTTCATGGGGTTCCTTCACAAACATAAACCCGAACCGGGCCTGAAAAATCCTTTTCGAGTCTTTTAATTTTCAATTCTCGATTTTTATAAGCTATGACATTGGATTATAGAGTCTTGAAGTGCAATTGAGCCAATTTGCCCTCCAATTTGATCAATTTTAACCAAAAGGGCTCAATTGCACAAATTTTATTCAATTTAGTCCCCGGTTTTACAATTCTTGAAATTAAATTTCACACGGGCACACCCATTAAAATTAAACACCTCTAACCTATAGTTTTCATCATGAGGAATCCATTGGTGGGCTCATTTTTGATTACAGCGCTTGACGTCAAGGGTATCCAAGAATGGGACGATATGGCCAATCAGTTTCTCCAGCAATACGATTTCAACAGGAAGGCCACCTCTACCAGGATGGATCTGGTACTTGTGAGGCAAAGGAGAAATGAAAGCTTTAAATCATTCGCACAAAGGTGGAGAGCGAAAGCAGCCCGAGTCCAACCTCCATTGGACGAAGAGGAGTTAATAGAGCACCTTCTGAAAGCTCTCCCCTATGATTCCTTTAGTCGGTTGAGTACGGCTCATTACCAATCATTTTCACAATTGGTACACGCGGGTGAAAGGTTAGAATGGGCTAAGCGCAATAGTATAATCAGAGACAAACAAAGGCGTGGAAAATCTTCTCAAATTAGTAAAGAACCGGTCAGGGAGATGAAGACCAACTATCGAGGGACGATGGTCGCAAGTCAAATTTCTGAACACAAGTCGAAACATCAGTCACCTGATTCCATCCCTCACCGGAGACAACCAGCGCCCAAGATAGAGAAAGCCGGCCAATCAAGCAAGAGAGGTCCTCCTTTCTTTACACCACTACCACTTCCTATGTCAGAACTACTCCCTCGGCTTTTGGAGGAAAGGTTAGTAACCCAAGAAACACCGAGGGCGAAACCGCCAAAGTTTCCAGGTTTTGACATGAATCGAACATGTGTGTACCATATGGGTGAGAAGGGACATAATGTCGACAATTGTCGAGCACTACAGTATGATGTGCAAGCTCTCATCGACAACAACCTGCTGGTGTTCGATAGGGTAGGACTCAACGTCCGGCCAGACCTTTTGCCGGATCGCGAAATCAGCGATGTATCCGAAGATGGACCAGAAGGTGATCTAAGGCTTATCATCAACGTACCCGAATTACATGGGGTACCAGCTTTATCTTCTCGAAACCCTAAGAAGGGTACCACCTCGATAGGGCGAAAAGAACCATGCTTAGCCGAGATGGGTAATATGGGCATCATCGGTAGGGTTGAAGACCCCGCTTTTACGGCATCCTTCGAGAAGTTTAACTTAACCTCTAAAGGATATGCGGTAGAGACTATGAGGAAAGAGTCATGGGAGATCCCTGCTGGGTACTCATTGAGTGTCGAGGACATTGAAGAGATCGAAGAATTAGAGGAGTACGGAGAGCGTCTGGAAGAAGCGTCCCGAGAGGACAGAAAGTTCACCTGGAATGCCAACAAAGGGGGCGAGACGCCACTTAGAAGGCATCGTCCGGTATGCGAGCCTAGCAAGACAGTTATACCAAGCTCATTGAAGCAGGAGGACCCGTCGGCCCCAACTCCTATCTGGGGTAATGCCTTGTGCGGAACATCGAGAGTTTGCGAGCCCAAGAAGAAGTCGCCAATGCAGTTTACATCACTCCCCATGCCACTATCAAAACTGCTCCCAATACTCTCGGAAAAGGGGAGGGTGACCAAGGAGGTGTCGAGGTATAATCCTCCATTGTCCGAAGGATATGATGAAGCCATATCGTGCGCCTACCATGCAGAGGAGAAGGGGCACAACGCAGACAACTGTATTCGACTGAAAATCAGGGTGCAGAAACTCATCGACAATGGCGTTTTGGATCTCGAGGAGATAAAGCAGAATAGCCAGCAAGACCCGTCATCGGATTGCCAAGGACTGGACAAGATGCACATGGATAACCCTATCGAAGACTATGCCAACCCAGCTGATCGGACAAACGATGACGGCCGATTACATGGATAAGGGAGTCACTTCTTCCTTTCCATCATTACTCTTTGGTCTATTTGCATTTTACTTCGTTTGTAATCTCAAATGCAGTTTAAAAAAAAACAAAAACAAAAAAAAAACAAAAACAAAAAAACAACGAAAACAACAAAAATTAAATCAAAAAATGGGGGACGTGTGGGGACACAAATCGGTCGGTGACGATCCGAATGAAAGAAAAGAAAAGATGCAAAGAAAAGAAGAGATGAAAAGAAAAGAAAAGCCCTGAGACCTGATTTCCCACACGTCTCTGTTGACACCTGATTTTTGACCATCTGTTATTATAGTTTTTATTTCTAAAATTAATTAAAAATAGCAAAAAAGGTCAAAAAAATTTCAAAATCAACTTTGGAAGCCTTAGCCTAGCCTTAGGAACCACTTTTGAACAAAAAATATTTTTTGAATTTTTTAATATTTTTTGGAATTTATTTAATTATTAAAATACCCAAAAAATAAGGAAAAATACCATTCGTGGTCAGAAAATTACACAAAAATATTCAGAAATTTTATTTTAATTATCTCTTTAATATTTTCACTTTTTATTAGGGAAATTTTGCTTGGTTCATGGGGTTCCTTCACAAACATAAACCCGAACCGGGCCTGAAAAATCCTTTTCGAGTCTTTTAATTTTCAATTCTCGATTTTTATAAGCTATGACATTGGATTATAGAGTCTTGAAGTGCAATTGGGCCAATTTGCCCTCCAATTTGATCAATTTTAACCAAAAGGGCTCAATTGCACAAATTTTATTCAATTTAGTCCCCGGTTTTACAATTCTTGAAATTAAATTTCACACGGGCACACCCATTAAAATTAAACACCTCTAACCTATAGTTTTCATCATGAGGAATCCATTGGTGGGCTCATTTTTGATTAATTCGATCGTTTGGCCCCTCAATTTGGCGAAATTCATTTTCGGATCCTAGGGACAATTTGGGGTTTTCATAAAATTTCAATCAATTGGTTCACGAAAATACCCTTATTTGATAGGAAATGTGTCAGGGAGTCCGATTATGCCATCAATTTCATGAAAATAGGTCAATTTGGGGCCCAATTTGGGTATTTGGTCGAACCGGGCCGGTCGGGTCAGATCCGACCCGACCCGGTCCGACCGGGTCTGCAACTAAGTTGCAGACCCGTTGCACGCCAGGCATGGGCAGAAACAGAGGAGCATCGGGCGTGCGTTTTGGCTTAAAAAAAAGGGGAAAGCGAGCACGAGGAGCAGGTCGGCAGAGGATATTCGTCCTTGGCAGAAGTGGGGGACGTGCCGAGGCGGGCGGTCGGCCACGAAAACCGGCAAGATTCCCGGTTTTAACCGAGCGGGCCGAGAAAGAAAGGGGAGAGAGGGAGCGAGTAGGAAGCGAGGGCGACGCATGACGAATATCCCCAACCTTCAGAAAAGCATCGCCGGAGCTCCAGCCATAGTCGACGAGCCCAAACCAGGTCAGTATTTTCCTCCGACCACCATTTCATGCATGCACCCGACGTGTTCGACGAAATGCCCCAGTGGGCTTTGTATTTTTGAGTCTCGGCCGTGTCGTTCCTGGTCCCTTTTAGTGCGATTCTAGCTCCGAACCTTCCCTATAACTACTCCTACGCTTGCCTTGCCCTTGTTTTTGCATCGCGACACGGCAAAAAACCGAGCTCGGGGAGTTCCGTCGGAAGCGGTTCGGATTGGAGCTCGTAGGAGGAGTTCCGACCGTCGCCGAGGCTTAGGCGACCTCAGGTAAGCATCTAGACCTTTCTTAGATGTTGTGTGGTCGAATGGGATTGGGTTTAAGCAAAAAAAAATTTCTGCAACTTACCTCGCCGGCGCCGGACCTGTGGACGTTCGGTTCGGCCGCTTCTCGGCGTTAAATCGGCCATGATTTCGTTGGATGTTGATGAGGTGTTAATAGGGGGGTGAATGGTGTCGAAATCCCGCTCTCAAACCGACGTTTTTCCGTCGGTTTGGTCCTTCCGGCGAGGCGCCGGCGAGAATCGCCGGCGCCGATCGTCTTCTTCGGCGGACCGTGACTCGGTCAACGAGTTAACTGCTGACGTGGCGTGCCACGTCGGCAGCCACGTCAGCATGCGGGGTCCGCGCCGGAAGTTAATTAAAACAAAAAAAACGAACGGCCCCGATCGCGACACGTGTCGCGATCCTAATTTTCCGATAATTCATTTTTGGTTTATTAATTAAATTCGATCCAACGGGCGAGGTAGTGCCAAGTGGCACTCTGTGGGACGTCCGATGTTGTCCAAGATCGGACGCACCAAGAGTCGCCACATGGCCAAGTCTGGACCGTCCGTATCAATGGATTTTTCTAAAATGAAAATTAATTAATTTTTGATCCGACGGCTATTATTGAGCCACGTGGCTCTCTGTGGGTCGCTCGATCTAGTGGAAGATCGGACGCACGAGACGAAGCCACGTGGCACAACGTGGACCGTCCGATCCGGGGAATTTTCGGATAATTAAATAAAATACATAAAAAAAATAAAAAAAAATTGTAAAAAATAGAAAAATGTTTAAAAAATAAAACGGTGTCGTTTTAGGCCGGTGTCGACCCCTAGGGTCGGGCCGGGCGCCCGAGAGGCGCGGGCGGGGTTTGACCCGGCCCGGAAAATATTTTTGAATATTTTTTAAAAAAAAATTCAAAAAATAATAAATAATAATAAAATAATCAAAAAATCAATAAAAAAATGAAAAATCATAAAAATATTCAAAAAATTCGAAAAATTCAGAAAAATTCCAGAAAATAGGAAATGGCCACGTTCAACTGGCCATGACCTGTTCCGGGTCATTTGACCCCCCGATCTTTCCAAAAATGACGGTTTTGCCCTTCCGGCAAACCGTCTTCCAAAAAAATTCTAAAAAATCCAGGAAAATCCCAAAAAATAGGAAATGGCCACAAACAACTGGCCAAAGGCTCATCCCGGGTGTTTTGAACCCCGAACCTTCTTGAAAATGACGATTTCTCCCTTTGGGCGAATTGTCTTCCAAAAATTGAAGAAAAATCAAGAAATTCCAAAAAATTCTCAAAAATGGGAAATGGCCACAATCAACTGGCCATGGAATATTTTGGGTAATTTGGTATCCAAACCTTCCAAAAATGACAATTTTGCCCTTCGGGCTAATTGTCCCAGAATCTTCCCATTTCACCCCTAGCCCTAAATCACATCTTCCCTAAGCCCTTATGGCTATACTAGGAGGCCAATGATTGAAATTGATATGCATTGACATGATTTATTTACGCACTTGACTTGCGCTTTCATTATATTGACTGTGATTTGGTAGGACTAGTCTTCCAATCCGCATGAAACACTGAATCAAACCTATCTCACCCAAAATTGCGTCTGCATGAACTCTTAGTCAGGAAAATCACTCGCGTTAGGTACCGAAAGGGCGTTGGTAATGACACCGACGTAACCAAGTCCCCGAACCCAAAATCTCTGGTTTCGTAGAATTGATCGATCTCTCCCAATCGGTCAGTAAGGTTTCCGGTCTACCCTCCAAGAAAGACCGGTGGCGACTCCAAATGCATGCACAATTTGCACATGCCACCACGACCACACTAAGGTCGAAAGCGATCGACTTTTATCGTTGAATCCCTCAAAAAACACTCCCGCCGCGATTTGGTATGGGCCTGGGAGGGCCCGCGCCGATCCAAAGCCCGCGATCCACATTTCAGAGTGGGGGGCCGCGATCGGTAATCCATTAGCCGCGTCCGTTGATTTTCGGACGGGTCGCGACAGTCTCCTAGTTTTCAAAATTTTGGGAGGCAAGGATGTCCAATGATATGAGGACTAGCCCCCATCTCACGTTTTCAGTTTTAATCTTCGTTCTTAAAACATCTCCCAAAGAAATGCATCGTGCATGGATTTTTCCCTATATGTCAACTAACCATCTTGGTGACACTTCAGGCATGCCGTTCTAAGCATACATAGCAGGTTATTACGTGGCTCGGGTTCTCGAGAGGGAGCTACCCTCCAAATCAAAGAAGATGATGGAGATCAGAATCTGGGAGAAGTAAGGTATAGCTGGGATCGCCATGAAGGGTCCGAACCACCCGTCGCCGAGGGAACCGTTTCAGTAAACGTAGGAACCTCAGAGGATGTCAGGGAGGTGAAAATCGATGAAAGTCCATCATCGACAGAGGCATTCAGGATAATCGAACTCCTCAGAGAGTACTAGGACATTTTCGCCTGGTCTGTGTGGACTACCGGGGTCTGAACAGAGCTAGCCCCAAAGACAACTTCCCGTTGCCACATGTCGATGTCCTGGTCGATAGTGCTGCAATATGAATGGTTCTCCTTCATGGATGGGTCCTCTGGCTACAACCAAATCCGTATGAGGGAGGAGGACAAAGCCAAGACGTCATTCGTTACGCCCTGGGGCACTTTCTGTTACAAAGTCATGCCGTTTGGCCTAAAGAATGCTGGGGCAGCCTACCAGAGAGCAGTGGTTACCCTTTTCCACAACACGATGCATAAAGAGATAGAGATGTATGTAGACGACATGATAGCGAAGTCCAAATGTGGTGAGGACCACACCGCGGTGTTGAGGAAATTATTCGAACGACTCAAGAAGTATCAGCTGAGACTGAATCCCGCAAAGTGTGTATTTGGGGCAAGATTTGGCAAGTTGCTAGGGTTCGTAGTTAGCAGTCGTGGCATCAAGATCAACCCCACCAAAGTCCAAGCCATCCTTAGCCTTGGGACCCCCTCAACAGTTGAGGAAGTGAGGAGCCCTTTTGAACTACATCGCCCGCTTTATATCCCAACTTTCAGAAACAGCCAAACCGTTCTTTAAGCTCCCGAAGAAAAATGCTAGAATCAAATGGGACCACGAATGTCAGCAGGCGTTGGACAGGATTAAAGAATACCTGGTTAATCCACCGATATTGGTGCCCCCGATTCCTGGCGTTCCTCTGACCCTCTACCTCACTATTCACAACGAGTCCTTGGGGGCTTTACTCGCTCGGACGAATCCCAAGGATGGCAAGGAGCGAGCAGTTTGTTATCTAAGCAAGAAGTTCATCGCGACAGAGGTGAAATACCCCGAGATAGAGAAAACGTGCGTCGCGCTAATCTGGGTACTCCGTAGGATGAGGCAATACCCCCTTTACCGTACTATCCAGTTAGTCACGGAGAATGACCCAATCAAATACCTGCTAGAGAAGCCGTGGTCGGTAAAAAAAAATTGGCTAAAAGACAGATACTCATTGCTGAAGTTTACATAAGGAGCTCGAATCAGAAGTCACTGAAAGGACGGGCCATCTCCGATATGCCAGCGGAAGGTTCACAAGGTCATGACACCCCCAGACGAAGCATCCAGTGGCCGGAGGCAAATCGCTCCTCTACCCGGAAAAGAGAAACATCGAATACCTCAAATGGCGACTGTGATCGAGAGAATCACCAAACCGCAACATGAGAAATCCCAAGAATGTCAAGCTGTCTAAAGACAGATAAAAATGATCAAGGACTCTGGCAATCGAGATAGATGACCAGAATCGGCAAAATCCACGAGAGCGGGTTCCCTCCATTTGCTTCAAGGAGCCAGGCCGGGGGAAAACTCTCATGATCCCCCATGAAAGCGCATCAGGCCAGGGTTATCAAACCCAGAGATGAAAAACATCAAGACAAGCCTCACTGGGGCAAAATACTTGAAAAACACCGTTCCTTCAAATGTTAGAAAGACGAAGCCTCGAAGGGAATATCTCCTTCCTGAAATTCCAGGTGAAGCCGAATAAATACCCACGCATGTCTCTTCATATGCAGGTGCATGAACGTCTTCAAATTAGATTGAAAATCGTCAAGGGGCATGGGGATGCCAAGGCACGTTGCCAAGACGAACACCGCCCAACTGGGGCAAAGCAGTTGTTGATGTGATCGAGGATCGTCTCACGAACAACACCCACAAATATAAATGAGAGGAAGCAACATCCATCGTCTACACCAAATGAGAAGCGTCAATGATCGACGAAGGAAAGGAATACATCAGTAAGACGTCATCATGAATCCCAAGAGAGAAGACATCCCCAAAGAGGATGAGGATTGCAGCAAAATACAAAATGAAGTTAGTTGGAGCAAGCGTCGCCTAGCTACGACAAATCACACCCAACTGGGGAAAGTGAATCATTTGTGCGCCGGACAAAGAAGGACGTTTCTTCCCTGGCAAAATCCGTGGACGCAATGACAGAGTCGTTCGCATCAGAATTAAACCCCAGGATACAAACCTGGGTGAACGGTAACTTTGTATCGTTCCAATTTGATCTCCCGAAGATTCCATGCTTAACATGAGTTTGCTTTCATTCGGCAGAAAATTGGTGGCACCAAAAAGCCACAAAATAAAGGATCTCGCCCGATGTGGAGGCGAAAAGAAATATACGTTGCAAAAGGCAAGTTGCCGGGAAACGGAACCCTAGAAAATGACGTCGAATACGTCCAAAAGCACAAATTGATCTCATCCAGTGCAAATCCTAGAGAAGGATTTCGTTGCCAAACAGATGGATAGATCATGGCCACGAGCTAGATGGCCGACTTCAACAAGCCTTACATTTGCGTTCAAATGGAGGCGCGAAGCGAGAGTAAAGCAGTATCGTTTCGATTTGTCTCGAATTTCGAAACACGAACTTACACTTAATGTTTATTGTTGACAGGGATTCACCGTCAAGATGGACAGAAAATTGTTGGCACCAGAAAGCCACAAAATAAAAGAACTCGCCGACAATGAGGCAAATAGAATTATCGACCTTGGAAGTCAGGATTCCAAGAAATGGTCTTTGATTATAAGACTGAGTGGAGGGTAAAAAGTATCGCTCCCACATTACATGCTTTGACATGCATTCCGATAACAATTTCCTTTTTCCTTGAATAAAAGAAACTCTTAAGAGTGGCGCTGGAATGCGTCCAAAAACACAAATGGATCTCCTCTGGGGCAAATCCTGGAGAATGATTCATCGCCAACCAAACGGAGGGATCAAGGCCACAAGATGGATGGCCAACTTCTGCAAGCCGCACGTTTGTGTTCAAATGGAAACACAAAATAAGAACAAGGCTGTATCATTCCAATTTGCCTTGAATTTTGGAACGCAAACTGACACATAGTTCCCGTCTTTGACAGGGGCTCGCCATCAAGGCGAAACAGGTTTTCATATCACATGTATTACCCATTGGAATACATGACCAAGGGTAAAATGTATCGTTCCAAGTTTTTGCGAAATTCGTGAACATACAATGACATGCTTGTTTTACGTTTTCAGGGATCCCCGGCCACGGTGGACAGGTAGGTATCCCTTTCCCTAATCAATTGAAGATGTTAGATAAAAACATAGGGAAAACGAAAAGCTTTCAGAATCTAATGTCTGGAAAAGGCATAGAGTTCAAATTTCATTGGCATTCATGTTTTGAAACATGAGGTTGTTTGAACATGATTAGAACATGCATGGTGCATCATAAAATCCCCTTGACGGGTAAAATTTTTGGAGAAAATGAGAGATTTTTCCAATAAAAATTGTTCAAAACTTTCAAAAGGATGTTTTCTCAAAGACGAGGGGCAAAGCCTTATCCAAACACGTCCTATACACACTTGAGAGAAGAGTGGAGCGAATCAGACAGCAAAATCTGGACCTACGGAAGTAGGGACTATTCGCAGCAATTACATGGATTGGGACGACGGAGGCATTCGTTTCATATCCCCCAAACACTACAGGTGACCGTCGATAACCCCTTTGAACGGTGGTTTTCATTCTTAACCCTGTCAAGAACCACCCCACATCGGGGCAAAATGGAGGTGAGTCCAGTAGCATCAAGAGAAAATGGTTAGAAATTTTCTTGCTCGGACTAACATTAATCTTTGTGTGTTGCTTATTGTCGCGACCCGTCCGGAGGCGGACGCGGCTAATGGATTACCGATCGCGGGCCTTCCCCCGCACAAGGGTGCGGATCGCGGGCTTTGGATCGGCGCGGGCCCTCCCAGGCCCATACCAAATCGCGGCGGGAGTATTCTTCGACGATAAGAGTCGATCGCTTTCGACCTTCAGTGTAGTCGTGGTGGCATGTGCTAATTGTGCATGCATTTGGAGTCGCCACCGGTCTTTCTTGGAGGGTAGACCGGAAACCTTACTGACCGATTGGGAGAGATCGATCAGTTCTGCGGAACCAGAGATTTTGGGTTCGGGGACTTGGTTACGCCGGTGTCATTACCAACGCCCTTTCGGTACCTAACGCGAGTGATTTTCCTAATGATTTCATGCAGGCGCAATTTTGGGTGAGGCAGGTTGATTCAAGGTTTCATGCAGATTGGAAGACTATTCCTATCGATCACAATCAATTTTAGTGAAAGCGCAATCAAGTGCGTAAATAAATCACATCGATGCACATTAATTCAAATCAATGGTTCTTCATAAGGGCTTAAGGAATGTGTGATTTCGGACCGGGGTAAAATGGGAAGATTTAGAGACGATTTAGCCCGAAGGGCAAAATCATCAATTTTTGGAAAACTTGGATACCGAATTACCCAAAATATTCCATGGCCAGTTGATTGTGGCCATTTCCTATTTTTTGGAATTTTTTTAGAATTTTTCTGAATTTTCCGAATTTTTTGAATTTTTTATGATTTTCTATATTTTTTATTGATTTTTTGGTTTATTATTATTTTTTTTATATTTATTAACTAAAAGGGGCCGGGTCTGGGTTCTCAGACCCGGACCTGGATCAGGCCCAATGACCGGATCCGGGAAGCAGAACCGGGACCGGGCCCGATTTCCCCGAACCCAGCCCATCCGGTCAAAATAGAGCTAAATGGACAATTCGGCCCTCTTGCTCCAGCCGCCCCACTTAGAAGAAACCACCTCAGGCCCACCTGCTTCAACAAGCCCAAGCAGGCACAACAACGCATTTATCCTAGCAGCCCATTATGGCACTATTCAATCGTCTTCTTCACACAACGTACCTGCATTTCCTATGCCAACGATAGAACTCCCCACCGTGCCGTTCTGGCTTGCCGACGCACCGCCACCGAGCCTCGCTCGGACAGAGTTTCTCGCCACAGCTTCAAGGTCCGCTCCAGCACTGAAAAGGCGTTGCCAAGGCTCCTGCCCGACACGCCGCTCACCCCGCTGCTGCCATCGTGTAGCTACTGACTCCGGTCCGGCGCTGCCTCCGCGTCGCCCGACCCGAGTTCGAGTGGCCTTCGCGCTTATCGGGACCCGCTCGACGCACGGCTAGTAGTAGTTCGCCACCACCACCAGCTGGTTTCGCCGAACGCCAGGATCACGACACTCGAGTTGCTTCCGTCAGGACTTGCTCGTGCGTCGGCTCGCTTCGCCAACAGCCACACCATCACAGCTCGCTAGCGTCGCCATCTCGCCTTCGAAACTTCTGCTCCTTCCTTGGCGGCGGCGAATGGTTGGTTCACAGTGATGCCAGCTTCATGGAACTTCGCACGAATACTCTCGCAAGAGTGTCGAATAAAGCTGTGTACAACATAAACATGGCGAGAGTTAATGCAGAAAATCAGTGTCCATTTGCATCCAAAACTCCCTCAAATGAGAAGAAACTTAGCTTCAACGTTACTTGTGCATTGTCAGCACCCCAGCCCCCATCGTCAACAGGAACACCGAGTCGAGTATGAACACCCGTCTCACCAGCAGGAACGCGAACAAGGTCGTGAAGGCTAGCTGCGGGGCTGTGAGCAGGGGTTGTGGATGGGCTCGGCTGGGTGGCGGTAAGGCGAAGCGAGGAAGAGGCGGCAATAGCTGGACAAGCTGGTGGTAGGCGATGGCGGGGGCAAGCGGCGACGAGTGGAGGTGGTGATGGATTGTGGTAGCACGACGTCAAAGGCTCCCGGGTGGGCTCATAGCTTGGGGAGCACCGCGGGTTCTCTCGGGCCAAGCTCGACAGGGCGACGGGGCTGGCAGCTTCGCCTGAACAAGGCACGACTGCTTCTCTGAGGATCCTCTCCTCAACTGGACTTGCAACGAGTTCGATTTTTTTCTCTGCAACCCACGAGACCCCTCTCTTATTCTGTCCGAAGTTCTCCTCTTCCAGCCCCGCTCCCCACTGCCGAGCCTCTATCCTTTTTTATGCATGGCCTCAACGTGAAGTCCCTTTTCTTTTTCTTTTCTTTTCTTTTTAAGACCTTTGTCCCCCACTTTCCTTTGATGCCTCTTCTTTCAAGATGGTGGAGGAATAATTAATGGATCCCTCATGCTAACGTTGGGTGGACAATGAGTAGTGTTTTTTTTTTATCGCTCTCATGTGCTCTCGCTTCGACTACCACCGCTCGTCCTTATTATTGTGTGGTCCAACTCGCGAAGCTTGACCATCATCATCAACTATCATTGTACCATAAGAACCTGCTCATCTTGACGTCGCATGATTGGTTTGCTTATCCGACAAATTTAAACTCAATTAACTGGCTCTATCCTAAATGCTAAATGAACGTTGGAAAATATACAATGCTTGCGAAAATATTTTTGTGAGAATTATAATTAATTCTCATTTTTACGCTTATGCGAATAATTTAATATATATATCAAAATCAAAATTTAGGTGTCAACAGCTGCCCCTCTTTGAGAGTGAGCTCGTTAGAGGTTGCTTTTAAAGACAAAACGACACCTGAATCTTGACCGACTTGACTGGGGAAAAGAAATGATATGACATCGAAACCTTAAACTTTTGATGAAAGCTCAAATTAATCCCAAGCTTACTCTTGCAATCTGAACATGGGCCGGGAAGAGGGAGGCTTACTTGAAGCTCACCTGTCGAATGCTGCCGGTTGCGACAACTTTCAAGAAGACACCTAGGACTCGTCATTGAGAATATCCTGGGGAGATTAAGCGCTGACCTTGTGTTGACCCTTATGGCGGTTTCTACCTTGAGTTGACCCTTCAGGCGGTTTCTACCTTAATTTTGACCCTTCAGGCGGTATCTACCTTGAGTTGACCCTTCAGGCGGTTTCTACCATTGGTTGACCCTTCAGGCGGTTTCTACCATTGATTGACCCTTCAGGCGGTTTCTACCATACATTGACCCTTCAGGCGGTTTCTACCATTAATTTGCTTTGAAAATGGGTCTCATGACGAGGGTTCTCCACGTCCGATGAGACTGCTTGCGTCTGTTGAGGCGACATTCTGGGAGCTGGGTTCTCCAGGTATCCTGCAGAAGTTTGAGCCTGAAAGATTTTTCTTCACCAAGAAAACGTTAGTAATCTTTGGAAAGACCACGGCTGTTCATTTGACAAAATCGTATGACCTAAGTTTTAATCATGAAATGTGCATTTTGATGCCGAAGGCTACCCAAAACATTCTTGCAACATGCAAATGTGATCACAAATCCCTTGCACGGAAAATCTGGATCAAACAATTTGAAATTTCCAAAAAGAGTTTGTTCAAAACATCTATTGGAGAATTTCTCATCCAAGAGGGCTCCTCACCGCCCTGTGATAATGGTCTTTCGTAATGAATGTGCTCAACTTCCTACTAACATGTGCCTAGGTTTTAGGATCATTCGCAGTGCATACATTTTGATCGGTCGGGAGGTCTTCCACGGGACCGTAATGTTGGGCTTGGATATTGGTTTTCAAGGGGGACCCGCTTTGGAGTCGAGGTCATTGAATGAAAGTCTTCATCATCTGCTCTGGGTTTACAAGTCAAGAACCCTGCAAAATGAGAAAGAAATAGTCTTGCTCGTACTTCTTCGAGCTAAGCTATATGTTAACCCAAGTGTCTTAGTCAGAGAAGACTGTTTCAGGGTTATGATATTGGTAGGATTGGGGACCGAAAAGGCTTGTTTTTGGCCCAGAATTCATGAGGTGTTTGACATTGGTGATCATTGCAGATCTGCCACCTGTCCCTGCCTTTATGCATCTTCAGTCTTTGAGGTGTGCGCCCGCTTTTAAGGTGTGTACAAATCCTTTAGAGAACGTCTCCTGTTGCGTTCAGAGACCGACTCTCTCTATGTCTTTGTTCTGCGCTCGGCACCATTTGGGGAGCAGCCCTTTTGGATTTGGCTCCTTCAAGGATTTCCTCTTTTCCCATCCCGCTTCATTGCGGATCAATCAAACAACTTACACGAGCATCGGCCTTGCTTTTACCAGGCACTTTGCTTTTTCTCGATGCCGTGGATTTTTCTCATTCATTTTTTAAAATCCCACTTTTTCTCATCTTCATGGGATCGTGTTAGACCTATGATCAAAGGTCTAACAAGGTTAAGCAATAACTTAGGAATTTTTTTGCCAACCCTAAGTCTTGAACTTCTTCGTTTCTGAAGTGATGCTGCGTCCATCTTGAAATGTGCAATGATCACCAACCGGTTTATGAAACGAATTTGCAGGCTCAACTTGGCTGTGCAAAGGATTCGGTGTGTGGGGATAGAGAATGAATGCTTCTCGTCATCCAACGGCACTTGGATTACCATATAAACAACACACAAAGATTAATGTTAGTCCGAGCAAGAAAATTTCTAACCATTTTCTCCTGATGCTGCTGGACTCACCTCCATTTTGCCCCAGTGTGGGGTGGTTCTTGACAGGGTTAAGAATGAAAACCGCCGTTCAAAGGGGTTATCAACGGTCACCTGTAGTGTTTGGGGGATATGAAACGAATGCCTCCGTCATCCCAACCCATGTAATCGCTGCGAATGGTCCCTATCTCCGTAGGTCCAGATTTTGCTGTCTGATTCGCTCTACTTCTCTCTTAAGTGTGTATAGGACATGTTTGGACTAGGCTTTGCCTCTCGTCTTTTGAGAAAACGTCCTTTTGAAAGTTTTGAACTTTTGATTGGAAAAAATCTCTTTCATTTTCTCCAAAAATTTTACCCGTCAATGGGATTTTATGATGCACCATGCATGTTCTTATTCATGTTCAGACAACCTCCTGTTTTAAAACATGAATGCCAATGAAGTTTGAATTCTATGTCTTTTCTAGACATTAGATTCTGAAAGCTTTTCTTTTTTATTTAGCATCTTCAATGGATTGGGGAAAGGGATGCTTACCTGTCCCCCGCGACTGCGGATCCCTGCAAATTGTAAAAGAAGTATATCATTGTATGTTCACGAATTTTCCAAAAATCGAAACGATACATCCTACCCTTAGTCATGTACTCTAACGAGTAGTACATGGGATGTAAAAATCTGTTCGTTTGCAAGGCGGCTCCCCTGTCAAGGATAAACAATAAGTGTCAATTCATATTCCCAAATTCAAGACAAATTGGGACGATACAACTTTACTCTTGATTTTCATCCCATTCTGATGTTGCGTATTGATATGAACAACATCTATCAAATCCGCCTATCCATGCTTGGAGTGTTTGTAACATCAATGGTTCATCTGCCCCCAGCTGGGCAGCGTCTGTTCTGCTATTTGAACGCATGACTCCTTAAGTGATTTATCCATATTTATCATCTGAGAAGGAAAAGAAAGAAGACATTATTTCGGTATCCGATTGGAGATCGTTTAGGAACGATACATCGTTTTACCAAATGGGTGGCTTCGCGGCCAGATGCATTTTGCTTTGAAGGGAGGGATTCCATTATGCTCTGCGAACGATGATCATTGCTTGGGGAGCTCGCCCCTGAGCTTAAAGATGCTCAGAAGGTAAGGCGGATCTTCGTACGACTAGTTTTAAGCGTAAATGAGAAATGCCCCCATGGGAGCCTTACAATGGGATTGCCAATACATTCATTCAGGCTATTCAACCTCTTTTCTCCGAACATTTTTTACAAATCGCGCCTTGAATCAAACACCTGATCGTCGGCTCTGTATCACTATTGCAAGAGTCCGCCAGCTTCAGGCTGATCGAGCCAGAAATTGAGTTCCTCTCCAAGGAAATCGCTCGAATCTCCGAGCCATTGATGCTCCAGTCGAGTGTTACCGACCGCTGGCGATAGATCACTCTCGTCTTGGATGATTTGATTCCTCGAGCTGGAACCTCCCTTGTTGACCGGCAAATATGTAGACATGTCCCATGTGAATGTTGGATTTGCCATGGGAAGAGCACTAGCAACATGTTGGTACTCAAATTGGGGAGTTCCTATTTGCGGGAACTGCGGTATATACACTTGAGGGGTATTGAGACTGCTTGGTGGAGCGTTCTGATTTGGGTTAGAGGAGTCGGTGACATGGTTGCTGGTCTCGTCAACACCGAAACATGGCTGGGTGTTCCCGGCTCTACAATCATCGTGGTTGCAGTTATGACCAACATTTAAGTTCGAACCAGCTCCATCCGAGCTTAGTGTCACCCGTCCCTCTTTTAGCAACCTCTTGAAATATCCAAGGTGGCTCGCGACGTTAACTTTAGAGAGTCCCGGCACGTTCAGGATTTCGTGTATGCGCGTTGATCGTGCCGTGTCGATCCCCAACTGTCGAACTGTATCAACAAATTTCTGATGGAGTTCAGCAGTCCAAGAAAATCGCGCTTTCTTGTCAACAAGAACAGCTTGCCGACTAATCTCTATGAGATCTGATTGTGTTGGAAACTGCTCTTGTAAGCCTTCGACGGTATCTGACTGCACCGGAAGACATTTTGAAAGGCATTGTAACATATGAGCACTACCAATCTCTAGAAGTGGCTCTTCGGAGAATATTTCACTGATGAGAATATGGTTATTGCAATCAAGGCAAGTGGCACTGCTTAGCGCTTCCTCATACCTAGCGCTTTCTGTTCGAAGCTTTTCATTTTCTTCCTTCAGAATCGCTAGCTCTTGCTGTCTATGTAGATTCCCCAGCCGGGCTCGTTTGTTACGAAACCAATTATTGACCTTCCTAGGCTCCCACCCTAACTCTCGACCTAGCTCAGCCCTCTGCTTCTCATCTGGATGGGGGCATTCCTCGAAGAAAAAATCAAGCTCCCGGTCTTGACTTGAAGTACGGTGAAGGGGATGTTTTCCTTTCTGACGTTGATCACTGCTATGGGCATTGTTTTCGTTACCACAACCTTGAGTTTCATCGTTGGAAGTGTCAATCTCCATGACCATCGTGCCGGATTCGGTCCCGTGATCTTCAAATTCTTCCAGCAGTTTAAGCTCGGAGACTTCTAAGTCGGGCGTTTCCAACAAATGACGGTATCCTTGGAACATTTTGGATCGAAGTATCACTGGCTGATCATCGCAGAAGTCATCTGATCCTTCGAAATATTGGTGTATGGGTTGGGTAGTATCGCCCGACTGGTTCTTCGAACTGGAACCTCCATCCCTTCTCGAGAACATGAGAGGGGAGTTGACTGATTGGTCCCCATAAGCATCTTCTACTTGGGAATTAGGGAAACAAAAATGCTCAACGTGTTCCCTTGTTAGATCCTTTGAAACCACATGCCCTAGTTCGGCAAGTCCTTGGGCACTAAGCGCGGAAAGCTCATTAGTAAGCGGAAAAACAGCGACGGATGGGTGCTGCGCCTGCTGCATCTGTGGCACACACTCTTGAAGAAAATTGGGATGACTCAGATGAATATTCTGATCAATTTCCCAATAAGTGTTGAATTTGTAACCGAGGTTAGCATGACGCTGTCTTAGCGCTCTTCTGTAACAACCGAGGTGATTTGAGACCATAGCCTTGGTAAGTTCTGGTGCATTCAGGGCCTCCATTACTTTTTTCGGGCGTGCATAGTCGAGCCCTATTCGCCGAACCACGTCTAAGAACCGGCGGTGAAGCTCAAGGGGCCACGCGAAAATCCTCTTCTCTTGGTTCAGAATAGCGTCGACAGCTTGACGGCTGATCTTTAACCCTTCTCGAGCAGGATCTGATCCTGCCATAAGTCGTGGTGGAGAAGACTCGTGGTGACTCTCATCATAGTGGCATATATTCCCTCCTCCAGAAGGCACTGGCACTATCTTTGTAGGATTGATTTGTTCATGCACATCACCAGTATTTTCGATCCTAGCAGAAGGCTTAACGGGAAGCAATCTACTGAGAGTGGTAGGGCCACCGCAGTTAGGGCAGACAATAGTGCTAAGAACTTTTTCATACCTCACATTCTTTGTTCGAAGCTTCTGGTTCTGTTCCTTTAGAAATGCGGTCTCCCGTCGTTTGTACTGCTTACTCAGCTTGGTTCGTTTATTTTGAAACCAATTCAAGATCCTTAAAGGGCTCGTCCCTAGTTTTTGACCCAACTTCTTCCTCTGTTCTGTGTCCGGGAAAGGGCATCCCTTGAAGATAGCTTCAAGTATCTGGACCTCATCCGGAGTGTAGAGCTGGCGACGCTTTCTTTTCTGGCGCGGATCATCGTCGCTGGCGTCTTGGTCGCTGAGGGCTTGAGTCTCCTGGATGGTCGAGTCGATTTCCATATCCTTCGTGACGAATTGATTTCCGAGGTCTTCAAATTCCTCTAGCCGTTCAAGTTCGGAAACATTCAGGTCAGGCGTTTCCAACAGATGATGGTACCCCTTGAACATTTTGGGTCGAAATGTCTTTTCCTGATCTTCGTTCGCTTGATCTTCTCCACCCTTTCTCAGATGTCCGCCCTCTCTGTAATTATCAGAGATTAGGCGTGTTCCAAGAAGCGTCGCTTTGAAATCGAGTAACGAGCGTCTGACGGGCGTTCCTTTCGAGACTTCGTGATTCCCCCCGTCCGTTCTTACTCTCTCTTGCCTGAGTGGAGCGTGCAGATCTCCCGTGTCGACTTTTGCTTTATCGAGCATTACGCCTGTCCCCCTAGCTCGGTCTCCAAAGTAATAGGTCCGCCGGCCTTTAGGTGTTGTTACCTTTTCTAAGCCCGAAATCACGGGACAGAGGTGGATCTGTGACTCACCAGGGATGTATTAATGAGGCTTGATTAGCCCTGCTGCGTATAGAAAAATTATTGCAGCTTTCCCTTTCTCGTTCGAGCGTTAAAGGGCGAGAGGTTGACATCGAGGAGATTAACATTTCGATCTAACCTCTCAAACACTCCTCCATCATTCCTTCTTTTCTCTGTCGTTGAATCGCAGATGGCTTCCTCTCCTGTACCCGCTGCCTCAGCCGAAGCTTCAACCCAATGGGAGAGGTTTTATCACCTCTTGGGTAGAGGTTATGGCTACATAAACAGTCATCCTGAAGCTGAGGTTGAAGTTCGTACTCTGATTCCGGCCCTGGATACTGTGTGTATTGAAGGTACGAAACTTCAAAGGGAGTTTGTGATTTTCCCAACTCTCTTCAACAATTTCCTGCAGGCTTATGAAGTTGCTAGCCGGGAGGTCACTCTGGCTGGTATCGTGCGAGCCCGCTATCAGGACCGAACTGAGTCCCTGATGTTGGCCATGCTGACGGCCGATAACCATAAAAGGGCTGTTGAATACGCCCACGCCCAGGTTTCGATGTTGGTCCGTGAGAGGGACAACTTGGTGGAGCGTCTGGCTCTTTTTGACACCGCCTTTGAGCAAGATCAGCACAACCTCGTGCTGAGGTTCCAGTGTGCCTGGTTGGAGGAAAGGCTTGAAGACCTGAGCATGGATATAGCTCGCGGGAAGGTGCTGGCTCAGGACTTAGAGCTTGAGTCTGAGTACTATGAGACCAAGGTGAACGACCTTAAGGAGAAATGTCGCCTCCTTTTCTTCAAGCTTGTAGACCTCGATTCCCAGAGTGTGGGTTGTAAGCAAGGCATGGATAGCATGGAGAATCAATTGAGCTCATTTGTGATGCTCATTAGAACTCACTTTGGATTTACGGTTCCTCCTCAGTAGTCTGTTTGTAAAGTCTCCTGTTAAGTGCTATAAATGAGAGTGTATGCACATTTCCGCTTATCCTTCGCAAGATTCAATATTGCCCTTGGTTTCGCAATCATAGTGTTTGAGGCAACTGACGATCTTTCCGCTTTCGAGCCCGCTCACGTTATGTTTGTAACCTATGCTGTCACGTTTGCCTTCGTGCGCTTGGTCGATTTATCTCGAACCCATCGTGACAAAAGATTGTTGTAGCTAAACATGATGATGTTAGCAAGCATCATTGTGTGAAATCAACCCTAGGCCTTAAAGAAGAAAGGAACTGCTCCGATTGAAACTTTACAATGCGCAAATAAGAAATAAGTTCTACTTGTGTACAAGCCCCCCCTTTTCTCTGGGTATGTTCGATCACCACCCCATCATGTCTGGGTTCAGGTGCGCGGTCATCGACTCCAGATCATGGCCGTGAAGGTTTGCTAGCCTCCTCCTGATGGATTCTTCGAACTGTGACCACCATCTTTGTTTGAGAAGAAAAGAGGATGGTCGACCTCTTTCCTATCAAAAGCGTGTCTCACTCAGAGATCAGGGAAGCAAAATTGTTCGAAGTGTTCCCCCACTAGATCATCTGAGATCATATGCCCTAGTTGGGCGAACTCCTGAACATTAGACGTCGTGGGTGGATCAGCAGCAGGAAGAGCGCCGGTGGACGGCCGCTGCTCGAGCGGGGAAGTGTATATTTGTTGCACCGGTGGCACGTATTCTTGAGGAACATTAAGATGACTGATAGGGCTATATTGACCAGTTCTCCAACAGTTGGTGGTAGAGCTACCGGCTTGGTTGGTATCGAGACTCGGCAGGGCTCTTCTTGAGGCATGGCTGTTGCATTCGTAGCCGTACCTAATGTTCAAGTTCGAGTCGGGCTCTTCTAGGCGCCGTGCGGCATGACGCCGTCGTAGCTTCCTGCGGTAACCATTAAGGTGGTTTGCGACTAACCTTCTAGCGAGCCCCGGTTCATTCATGACCTCATGTACGCGTGTTGGACATAATGAGTCATTCCCTATTTGGTGAACCGCATCAAGGAATTTTCTGTGAAGCTCTGGAGACCATATGAACTTCTTTTGGCGACTCAGGATAGCATCCGTGACTCGGCGATCATTCCTCGATTCACTCTCGGCGGGGTCTGGTTGTGCCAGAGGTTGTTGCAGGGGAAGCTGGTTGACTTCGAACTGGTCTGTGGTGATAGTAAGCCCATTGTCAGGGAAATTGTAGTAACGCGCCTCCCCTCTTTCCAAAGATGGTTTGAGGGAGTGGGGTGGCGGACGACCACCTGCGATTCTCATAGAAAACTTATCACGGAACATTTCGCGAGTGTCGATAGAACCACCGCAGTTAAGGCAAGCGGCGTTGATGAGGACTTCCTTACACCACATGTTTTCTGCTCGAAGCTTGGCGTATTCTTCTTTTAGAGTTTCGAGCTCTTGACACTTTCCCCGAACCACTGATCTGGCCCGTCTGTTTTGAAACCAGTGCTTGACCCTTAAGGGTTCCATCTCTAATTTCCGGGCTAATTTTCTTCTTCGTCTCGTATCCGGGTAACGACACTTATTGAAGGCGGCTTCGAGTATCTGGATTTCCCTCTCAGTATAGAGCCGGCGACGTCTTCTTCCACGAGATGGGACATCGCCGCTGCCGTCGTTGTTGCTGCTACTGTCGTCGTCGCCACCACTGTCATCGTCGCTGCCCTGATCCTGAACCTCGTTGCCAGCAGGGTTGGGTAGTATGGTTTCGACATCTGGCTCGATCTCAAAGACTTCGAGGTCTCCCAACTGCACATTACCTAGGACATTTGGGTCAGTCATCTCCAACAAATGACTATGACTGTTAAACATACTGGATCAAGAAAAGGTTTGTTCGTCCTTTTTTAATCACTCAAGGTCTTGTAATCCTCTTCCTATGTTTACTCTCTCTAAACTTTCTTTTGAGTGACTTTGCGTATTCAGGAGTCGCTCTTCGAGCATGGAAGACGATCACCAGGCGAGCGCTCTTCTAGAGATTTTGAGTTTCTCGCCTTGTCGTCTTCCTTCCTTTTCATGGTGGAGAGATCACGGATCGCTTTTCTTTCCTCGATAGCCGAACCTGTCCCCCACTATCTCTCAAAAGACTAAATTACGTCCACCACCCGCTCAGCTTTTCATCATGGCAAAGCTATCAACCCTATCGCGGCTCCTTCGATATTTGCGCTCGACTCCCGCTCCATCTCAATAGTGGTGAAATAGACAGCTCTTTTACAACTTTTCAAACTCGTCAGGCCTGAAATCGCGGATCGAGACATGTCTGATGCTTCACGGGAGGAGCAGCCCCTGCTTTACATTAACTACCCCGGCTCCACAAGCATTATTGCTGTAACTTTTCTCCATTTTTGAGCTACTATGAAACGAGGAGAAGGTTAGTGCTCTCATTTGCCCAGCTTTCACTTTCATTCATTCCATCGCACTCGTCTTCCTCTCCATCCTTCCAACAAGAAATGTCTTCGTCTTCTGCTTCTTCCTCTGACTCTTCCCATGCTTGCGTCTTTTCAATCGCAGTCCCGGCCCGATGGGAGAAACTCTATAATCTCTTGGGTCGGGGCTATGCTTACATAGCCGATCATCCGGAGATTGAGGCTGAGATCCGCGTTCTATTTGCGGCCACAGACACTACTTCCATCGAGGGTACTGAGTTGGAGAAGGAGTATAAAACATTCCCAGCCCTCTTTGCAAACTTTCTAGAGGCTTACCGCGTTGCTCACCGTGAAGTTCTCGTGGCTCGTGTCTTGCGAGCCCGCTACGAAGACCACTGTGACTGCCTGACGTTGACTAACTTCGTGGCTGACAGCCACAACAAGGTTATGGAAACTGCCAACGAGCGGGTCTCGACGATGCTTCGTGAACGTGGACATTTGGTGGAGCGTTTGGCCTTGTGCCTGATCACCTATGAGCACGATCGTCGTAACATCATGTTGAAGTTTCAGAGCGATTGGCTGGAAGAGCGACTCGATGCTGTTACGGCGGATGTATCCCGTGGGAGGGAATTGGTCCGGGACTTGGAACTTGCTGCTGAAGATCACAGGGCCAAGGTTGCTGACCTTAAGAATGAGTGCAAGCGCCTTCTTCTCCAGCTCGCGGATCATGATATACGGAGCGGTGAGTGTAGGCAGGGAATCAACCATATGGAGGGCCAATTGAGCTCCTTCGTGCTGCTGATTAGGGCTCAGTTCGGCTTTACTTTTCCGCCTCGCTAATCTGTATTAATCTGCTTTGAAAGTCTTTCGATTGAGCGAAAGTGAATGAAAGCTCATGTGTGTGTGTTTTAGCTTTTTATATGGTCCATTTCTTCGAGCATCCGAACATCTTCAACTTGGGTGAGCTGAACTATAATATCAATAAGTTGAGCAAATATGTCCTGATTTTTTTTAACTTGCTCATGATCAGATGAAAGAATAGCCTCAGATTCATCCAGGAAAAGATTTCTCTCTATTGCCTATTTTTCACCTGCAAATGAAACGACTGAATCAGAAGAAATAATTTGAAAAAGAAAGCATAAACCCCTTTCAATCTTATGCTTGCTCGTGATTAATAAGGACAAAAACTTTTACAAGGGTTTTAATCTTGCGCAAAAGTTTTTTTATCAGTATTCTTCGAAGGAAAGCATATTATTGAAAGGAATGTAATTCACGATAATCGCTTTTGACCAACGACGCGTTTTAAATTTAATTGAAGATACGGCATCCAAATCAAAGCCGTTTTGTTAAGAACGAGGACAATTTGGACATCTATCTCGTCATTAAATTCGAAACAATGCCGGTACTCTTGATCAATTATCGTGGATTACCAGTGGCGTAACACATGCATGAACCGATTCAAGTGTATAATTCCTTCTAGCGAAATTGGGGTTGGATTACCCTATACGACCAAAAGGTCGTGCAAGACTTCCAATTTTAATTTCCTCTAAAGGAATTATAAACTTGACTTGGGAGTATTCGGATGATTAGAGAAAATGCCACTATCACATTCCCATGACCCGTCAAAAGAAATACAACCAAGCTCCATCTGAATGTATACACCAATAGATCCCTAATACAATCACTCTAATGGGGTGAGATAGAGAAAACTTCGATAAAAATAAACCCTATACAAGAGGACTAGTAATGGAAAAACGAAACAAAGGAATGTGATCCTAACGCTTAAGGATGCCCCAGTTTCGATCTGTGTCTTCAGGATCATTTGCCCCAACTCTTCATCTTCATTGGATGATACCTCAATAATGTACCTCAATAATGTCCATAGTATGCTCCTTTACCGTACACCCGGTGTTCGTCGTGGGATACCACCCTCCTCGTCTTCTATCAAGGACGTTGGGGACAAACACACATATCTATCCTAGAAACGACATTTAATCTAATCACCCGAATCCAATGAATGAAATGCCTATACTTATATGAACAGTGATAGATTTGGGGGAATATAGAGTCTTACCAACCCAACTCGTCGACTTATGTGCGGTTTTAGGTGTACCAACCGCCCAAAGACATGCGCATGAGACAAGTGATGGTAAACTTCTAAAAATCAGAGGGTTTGGCACCTAAGGTTAAGGTTCCCACCTCGAGTTCTAGAAAGAGCCGATTCCATTGCACAACTATCGTTGCATTGGGACTCAATCCGTAGTTCGAAGCGAGCGGAATTGAGAAGTGGATTACCCCATGTTTTTCCTCACGGAGATTCCATTTTCAATTCCTTTTATTGTGTTCCTAAAGGCGGCGCCTGGGGTTTTAGGCGCGGTTGTGTGTGTCCATGTGTCGTGACCGTCACAATGCAAGTCATGCACAACAATTTATCAATCAGCACTTCAAATCATCCACACAACATACATTCCTACGCCACACCTGCGTAAAATAAAGTTAATCACAGACTACACCCCTTATCTCTCCAATCTGCAAAAACATATAACACCTACCATGAGCGGACTTACCTCACCTTCAAGAGCGCCTGCAGGGTTAGAAAAAATCACTCAACGTTTTAATTACGGCCTAAGTCCACTTGAGGTCCAGAACCAAGTGTTCTAGAACACATTCCCCAGTGGAGTCGCCAGCTGTCGCGACCCGTCCGGAGGCGGACGCGGCTAATGGATTACCGATCGCGGGCCTTCCCCCGCACAAGGGTGCGGATCGCGGGCTTTGGATCGGCGCGGGCCCTCCCAGGCCCATACCAAATCGCGGCGGGAGTATTCTTCGACGATAAGAGTCGATCGCTTTCGACCTTCAGTGTAGTCGTGGTGGCATGTGCTAATTGTGCATGCATTTGGAGTCGCCACCGGTCTTTCTTGGAGGGTAGACCGGAAACCTTACTGACCGATTGGGAGAGATCGATCAGTTCTGCGGAACCAGAGATTTTGGGTTCGGGGACTTGGTTACGCCGGTGTCATTACCAACGCCCTTTCGGTACCTAACGCGAGTGATTTTCCTAATGATTTCATGCAGGCGCAATTTTGGGTGAGGCAGGTTGATTCAAGGTTTCATGCAGATTGGAAGACTATTCCTATCGATCACAATCAATTTTAGTGAAAGCGCAATCAAGTGCGTAAATAAATCACATCGATGCACATTAATTCAAATCAATGGTTCTTCATAAGGGCTTAAGGAATGTGTGATTTCGGACCGGGGTAAAATGGGAAGATTTAGAGACGATTTAGCCCGAAGGGCAAAATCATCAATTTTTGGAAAACTTGGATACCGAATTACCCAAAATATTCCATGGCCAGTTGATTGTGGCCATTTCCTATTTTTTGGAATTTTTTTAGAATTTTTCTGAATTTTCCGAATTTTTTGAATTTTTTATGATTTTCTATATTTTTTATTGATTTTTTGGTTTATTATTATTTTTTTTATATTTATTAACTAAAAGGGGCCGGGTCTGGGTTCTCAGACCCGGACCTGGATCAGGCCCAAAGACCGGATCCGGGAAGCAGAACCGGGACCGGGCCCGATTTCCCCGAACCCAGCCCATCCGGTCAAAATAGAGCTAAATGGACAATTCGGCCCTCTTGCTCCAGCCGCCCCACTTAGAAGAAACCACCTCAGGCCCACCTGCTTCAACAAGCCCAAGCAGGCACAACAACGCATTTATCCTAGCAGCCCATTATGGCACTATTCAATCGTCTTCTTCACACAACGTACCTGCATTTCCTATGCCAACGATAGAACTCCCCACCGTGCCGTTCTGGCTTGCCGACGCACCGCCACCGAGCCTCGCTCGGACAGAGTTTCTCGCCACAGCTTCAAGGTCCGCTCCAGCACTGAAAAGGCGTTGCCAAGGCTCCTGCCCGACACGCCGCTCACCCCGCTGCTGCCATCGTGTAGCTACTGACTCCGGTCCGGCGCTGCCTCCGCGTCGCCCGACCCGAGTTCGAGTGGCCTTCGCGCTTATCGGGACCCGCTCGACGCACGGCTAGTAGTAGTTCGCCACCACCACCAGCTGGTTTCGCCGAACGCCAGGATCACGACACTCGAGTTGCTTCCGTCAGGACTTGCTCGTGCGTCGGCTCGCTTCGCCAACAGCCACACCATCACAGCTCGCTAGCGTCGCCATCTCGCCTTCGAAACTTCTGCTCCTTCCTTGGCGGCGGCGAATGGTTGGTTCACAGTGATGCCAGCTTCATGGAACTTCGCACGAATACTCTCGCAAGAGTGTCGAATAAAGCTGTGTACAACATAAACATGGCGAGAGTTAATGCAGAAAATCAGTGTCCATTTGCATCCAAAACTCCCTCAAATGAGAAGAAACTTAGCTTCAACGTTACTTGTGCATTGTCAGCACCCCAGCCCCCATCGTCAACAGGAACACCGAGTCGAGTATGAACACCCGTCTCACCAGCAGGAACGCGAACAAGGTCGTGAAGGCTAGCTGCGGGGCTGTGAGCAGGGGTTGTGGATGGGCTCGGCTGGGTGGCGGTAAGGCGAAGCGAGGAAGAGGCGGCAATAGCTGGACAAGCTGGTGGTAGGCGATGGCGGGGGCAAGCGGCGACGAGTGGAGGTGGTGATGGATTGTGGTAGCACGACGTCAAAGGCTCCCGGGTGGGCTCATAGCTTGGGGAGCACCGCGGGTTCTCTCGGGCCAAGCTCGACAGGGCGACGGGGCTGGCAGCTTCGCCTGAACAAGGCACGACTGCTTCTCTGAGGATCCTCTCCTCAACTGGACTTGCAACGAGTTCGATTTTTTTCTCTGCAACCCACGAGACCCCTCTCTTATTCTGTCCGAAGTTCTCCTCTTCCAGCCCCGCTCCCCACTGCCGAGCCTCTATCCTTTTTTATGCATGGCCTCAACGTGAAGTCCCTTTTCTTTTTCTTTTCTTTTCTTTTTAAGACCTTTGTCCCCCACTTTCCTTTGATGCCTCTTCTTTCAAGATGGTGGAGGAATAATTAATGGATCCCTCATGCTAACGTTGGGTGGACAATGAGTAGTGTTTTTTTTTTATCGCTCTCATGTGCTCTCGCTTCGACTACCACCGCTCGTCCTTATTATTGTGTGGTCCAACTCGCGAAGCTTGACCATCATCATCAACTATCATTGTACCATAAGAACCTGCTCATCTTGACGTCGCATGATTGGTTTGCTTATCCGACAAATTTAAACTCAATTAACTGGCTCTATCCTAAATGCTAAATGAACGTTGGAAAATATACAATGCTTGCGAAAATATTTTTGTGAGAATTATAATTAATTCTCATTTTTACGCTTATGCGAATAATTTAATATATATATCAAAATCAAAATTTAGGTGTCAACAGCTGCCCCTCTTTGAGAGTGAGCTCGTTAGAGGTTGCTTTTAAAGACAAAACGACACCTGAATCTTGACCGACTTGACTGGGGAAAAGAAATGATATGACATCGAAACCTTAAACTTTTGATGAAAGCTCAAATTAATCCCAAGCTTACTCTTGCAATCTGAACATGGGCCGGGAAGAGGGAGGCTTACTTGAAGCTCACCTGTCGAATGCTGCCGGTTGCGACAACTTTCAAGAAGACACCTAGGACTCGTCATTGAGAATATCCTGGGGAGATTAAGCGCTGACCTTGTGTTGACCCTTATGGCGGTTTCTACCTTGAGTTGACCCTTCAGGCGGTTTCTACCTTAATTTTGACCCTTCAGGCGGTATCTACCTTGAGTTGACCCTTCAGGCGGTTTCTACCATTGGTTGACCCTTCAGGCGGTTTCTACCATTGATTGACCCTTCAGGCGGTTTCTACCATACATTGACCCTTCAGGCGGTTTCTACCATTAATTTGCTTTGAAAATGGGTCTCATGACGAGGGTTCTCCACGTCCGATGAGACTGCTTGCGTCTGTTGAGGCGACATTCTGGGAGCTGGGTTCTCCAGGTATCCTGCAGAAGTTTGAGCCTGAAAGATTTTTCTTCACCAAGAAAACGTTAGTAATCTTTGGAAAGACCACGGCTGTTCATTTGACAAAATCGTATGACCTAAGTTTTAATCATGAAATGTGCATTTTGATGCCGAAGGCTACCCAAAACATTCTTGCAACATGCAAATGTGATCACAAATCCCTTGCACGGAAAATCTGGATCAAACAATTTGAAATTTCCAAAAAGAGTTTGTTCAAAACATCTATTGGAGAATTTCTCATCCAAGAGGGCTCCTCACCGCCCTGTGATAATGGTCTTTCGTAATGAATGTGCTCAACTTCCTACTAACATGTGCCTAGGTTTTAGGATCATTCGCAGTGCATACATTTTGATCGGTCGGGAGGTCTTCCACGGGACCGTAATGTTGGGCTTGGATATTGGTTTTCAAGGGGGACCCGCTTTGGAGTCGAGGTCATTGAATGAAAGTCTTCATCATCTGCTCTGGGTTTACAAGTCAAGAACCCTGCAAAATGAGAAAGAAATAGTCTTGCTCGTACTTCTTCGAGCTAAGCTATATGTTAACCCAAGTGTCTTAGTCAGAGAAGACTGTTTCAGGGTTATGATATTGGTAGGATTGGGGACCGAAAAGGCTTGTTTTTGGCCCAGAATTCATGAGGTGTTTGACATTGGTGATCATTGCAGATCTGCCACCTGTCCCTGCCTTTATGCATCTTCAGTCTTTGAGGTGTGCGCCCGCTTTTAAGGTGTGTACAAATCCTTTAGAGAACGTCTCCTGTTGCGTTCAGAGACCGACTCTCTCTATGTCTTTGTTCTGCGCTCGGCACCATTTGGGGAGCAGCCCTTTTGGATTTGGCTCCTTCAAGGATTTCCTCTTTTCCCATCCCGCTTCATTGCGGATCAATCAAACAACTTACACGAGCATCGGCCTTGCTTTTACCAGGCACTTTGCTTTTTCTCGATGCCGTGGATTTTTCTCATTCATTTTTTAAAATCCCACTTTTTCTCATCTTCATGGGATCGTGTTAGACCTATGATCAAAGGTCTAACAAGGTTAAGCAATAACTTAGGAATTTTTTTGCCAACCCTAAGTCTTGAACTTCTTCGTTTCTGAAGTGATGCTGCGTCCATCTTGAAATGTGCAATGATCACCAACCGGTTTATGAAACGAATTTGCAGGCTCAACTTGGCTGTGCAAAGGATTCGGTGTGTGGGGATAGAGAATGAATGCTTCTCGTCATCCAACGGCACTTGGATTACCATATAAACAACACACAAAGATTAATGTTAGTCCGAGCAAGAAAATTTCTAACCATTTTCTCCTGATGCTGCTGGACTCACCTCCATTTTGCCCCAGTGTGGGGTGGTTCTTGACAGGGTTAAGAATGAAAACCGCCGTTCAAAGGGGTTATCAACGGTCACCTGTAGTGTTTGGGGGATATGAAACGAATGCCTCCGTCATCCCAACCCATGTAATCGCTGCGAATGGTCCCTATCTCCGTAGGTCCAGATTTTGCTGTCTGATTCGCTCTACTTCTCTCTTAAGTGTGTATAGGACATGTTTGGACTAGGCTTTGCCTCTCGTCTTTTGAGAAAACGTCCTTTTGAAAGTTTTGAACTTTTGATTGGAAAAAATCTCTTTCATTTTCTCCAAAAATTTTACCCGTCAATGGGATTTTATGATGCACCATGCATGTTCTTATTCATGTTCAGACAACCTCCTGTTTTAAAACATGAATGCCAATGAAGTTTGAATTCTATGTCTTTTCTAGACATTAGATTCTGAAAGCTTTTCTTTTTTATTTAGCATCTTCAATGGATTGGGGAAAGGGATGCTTACCTGTCCCCCGCGACTGCGGATCCCTGCAAATTGTAAAAGAAGTATATCATTGTATGTTCACGAATTTTCCAAAAATCGAAACGATACATCCTACCCTTAGTCATGTACTCTAACGAGTAGTACATGGGATGTAAAAATCTGTTCGTTTGCAAGGCGGCTCCCCTGTCAAGGATAAACAATAAGTGTCAATTCATATTCCCAAATTCAAGACAAATTGGGACGATACAACTTTACTCTTGATTTTCATCCCATTCTGATGTTGCGTATTGATATGAACAACATCTATCAAATCCGCCTATCCATGCTTGGAGTGTTTGTAACATCAATGGTTCATCTGCCCCCAGCTGGGCAGCGTCTGTTCTGCTATTTGAACGCATGACTCCTTAAGTGATTTATCCATATTTATCATCTGAGAAGGAAAAGAAAGAAGACATTATTTCGGTATCCGATTGGAGATCGTTTAGGAACGATACATCGTTTTACCAAATGGGTGGCTTCGCGGCCAGATGCATTTTGCTTTGAAGGGAGGGATTCCATTATGCTCTGCGAACGATGATCATTGCTTGGGGAGCTCGCCCCTGAGCTTAAAGATGCTCAGAAGGTAAGGCGGATCTTCGTACGACTAGTTTTAAGCGTAAATGAGAAATGCCCCCATGGGAGCCTTACAATGGGATTGCCAATACATTCATTCAGGCTATTCAACCTCTTTTCTCCGAACATTTTTTACAAATCGCGCCTTGAATCAAACACCTGATCGTCGGCTCTGTATCACTATTGCAAGAGTCCGCCAGCTTCAGGCTGATCGAGCCAGAAATTGAGTTCCTCTCCAAGGAAATCGCTCGAATCTCCGAGCCATTGATGCTCCAGTCGAGTGTTACCGACCGCTGGCGATAGATCACTCTCGTCTTGGATGATTTGATTCCTCGAGCTGGAACCTCCCTTGTTGACCGGCAAATATGTAGACATGTCCCATGTGAATGTTGGATTTGCCATGGGAAGAGCACTAGCAACATGTTGGTACTCAAATTGGGGAGTTCCTATTTGCGGGAACTGCGGTATATACACTTGAGGGGTATTGAGACTGCTTGGTGGAGCGTTCTGATTTGGGTTAGAGGAGTCGGTGACATGGTTGCTGGTCTCGTCAACACCGAAACATGGCTGGGTGTTCCCGGCTCTACAATCATCGTGGTTGCAGTTATGACCAACATTTAAGTTCGAACCAGCTCCATCCGAGCTTAGTGTCACCCGTCCCTCTTTTAGCAACCTCTTGAAATATCCAAGGTGGCTCGCGACGTTAACTTTAGAGAGTCCCGGCACGTTCAGGATTTCGTGTATGCGCGTTGATCGTGCCGTGTCGATCCCCAACTGTCGAACTGTATCAACAAATTTCTGATGGAGTTCAGCAGTCCAAGAAAATCGCGCTTTCTTGTCAACAAGAACAGCTTGCCGACTAATCTCTATGAGATCTGATTGTGTTGGAAACTGCTCTTGTAAGCCTTCGACGGTATCTGACTGCACCGGAAGACATTTTGAAAGGCATTGTAACATATGAGCACTACCAATCTCTAGAAGTGGCTCTTCGGAGAATATTTCACTGATGAGAATATGGTTATTGCAATCAAGGCAAGTGGCACTGCTTAGCGCTTCCTCATACCTAGCGCTTTCTGTTCGAAGCTTTTCATTTTCTTCCTTCAGAATCGCTAGCTCTTGCTGTCTATGTAGATTCCCCAGCCGGGCTCGTTTGTTACGAAACCAATTATTGACCTTCCTAGGCTCCCACCCTAACTCTCGACCTAGCTCAGCCCTCTGCTTCTCATCTGGATGGGGGCATTCCTCGAAGAAAAAATCAAGCTCCCGGTCTTGACTTGAAGTACGGTGAAGGGGATGTTTTCCTTTCTGACGTTGATCACTGCTATGGGCATTGTTTTCGTTACCACAACCTTGAGTTTCATCGTTGGAAGTGTCAATCTCCATGACCATCGTGCCGGATTCGGTCCCGTGATCTTCAAATTCTTCCAGCAGTTTAAGCTCGGAGACTTCTAAGTCGGGCGTTTCCAACAAATGACGGTATCCTTGGAACATTTTGGATCGAAGTATCACTGGCTGATCATCGCAGAAGTCATCTGATCCTTCGAAATATTGGTGTATGGGTTGGGTAGTATCGCCCGACTGGTTCTTCGAACTGGAACCTCCATCCCTTCTCGAGAACATGAGAGGGGAGTTGACTGATTGGTCCCCATAAGCATCTTCTACTTGGGAATTAGGGAAACAAAAATGCTCAACGTGTTCCCTTGTTAGATCCTTTGAAACCACATGCCCTAGTTCGGCAAGTCCTTGGGCACTAAGCGCGGAAAGCTCATTAGTAAGCGAAAAAACAGCGACGGATGGGTGCTGCGCCTGCTGCATCTGTGGCACACACTCTTGAAGAAAATTGGGATGACTCAGATGAATATTCTGATCAATTTCCCAATAAGTGTTGAATTTGTAACCGAGGTTAGCATGACGCTGTCTTAGCGCTCTTCTGTAACAACCGAGGTGATTTGAGACCATAGCCTTGGTAAGTTCTGGTGCATTCAGGGCCTCCATTACTTTTTTCGGGCGTGCATAGTCGAGCCCTATTCGCCGAACCACGTCTAAGAACCGGCGGTGAAGCTCAAGGGGCCACGCGAAAATCCTCTTCTCTTGGTTCAGAATAGCGTCGACAGCTTGACGGCTGATCTTTAACCCTTCTCGAGCAGGATCTGATCCTGCCATAAGTCGTGGTGGAGAAGACTCGTGGTGACTCTCATCATAGTGGCATATATTCCCACCTCCAGAAGGCACTGGCACTATCTTTGTAGGATTGATTTGTTCATGCACATCACCAGTATTTTCGATCCTAGCAGAAGGCTTAACGGGAAGCAATCTACTGAGAGTGGTAGGGCCACCGCAGTTAGGGCAGACAATAGTGCTAAGAACTTTTTCATACCTCACATTCTTTGTTCGAAGCTTCTGGTTCTGTTCCTTTAGAAATGCGGTCTCCCGTCGTTTGTACTGCTTACTCAGCTTGGTTCGTTTATTTTGAAACCAATTCAAGATCCTTAAAGGGCTCGTCCCTAGTTTTTGACCCAACTTCTTCCTCTGTTCTGTGTCCGGGAAAGGGCATCCCTTGAAGATAGCTTCAAGTATCTGGACCTCATCCGGAGTGTAGAGCTGGCGACGCTTTCTTTTCTGGCGCGGATCATCGTCGCTGGCGTCTTGGTCGCTGAGGGCTTGAGTCTCCTGGATGGTCGAGTCGATTTCCATATCCTTCGTGACGAATTGATTTCCGAGGTCTTCAAATTCCTCTAGCCGTTCAAGTTCGGAAACATTCAGGTCAGGCGTTTCCAACAGATGATGGTACCCCTTGAACATTTTGGGTCGAAATGTCTTTTCCTGATCTTCGTTCGCTTGATCTTCTCCACCCTTTCTCAGATGTCCGCCCTCTCTGTAATTATCAGAGATTAGGCGTGTTCCAAGAAGCGTCGCTTTGAAATCGAGTAACGAGCGTCTGACGGGCGTTCCTTTCGAGACTTCGTGATTCCCCCCGTCCGTTCTTACTCTCTCTTGCCTGAGTGGAGCGTGCAGATCTCCCGTGTCGACTTTTGCTTTATCGAGCATTACGCCTGTCCCCCTAGCTCGGTCTCCAAAGTAATAGGTCCGCCGGCCTTTAGGTGTTGTTACCTTTTCTAAGCCCGAAATCACGGGACAGAGGTGGATCTGTGACTCACCAGGGATGTATTAATGAGGCTTGATTAGCCCTGCTGCGTATAGAAAAATTATTGCAGCTTTCCCTTTCTCGTTCGAGCGTTAAAGGGCGAGAGGTTGACATCGAGGAGATTAACATTTCGATCTAACCTCTCAAACACTCCTCCATCATTCCTTCTTTTCTCTGTCGTTGAATCGCAGATGGCTTCCTCTCCTGTACCCGCTGCCTCAGCCGAAGCTTCAACCCAATGGGAGAGGTTTTATCACCTCTTGGGTAGAGGTTATGGCTACATAAACAGTCATCCTGAAGCTGAGGTTGAAGTTCGTACTCTGATTCCGGCCCTGGATACTGTGTGTATTGAAGGTACGAAACTTCAAAGGGAGTTTGTGATTTTCCCAACTCTCTTCAACAATTTCCTGCAGGCTTATGAAGTTGCTAGCCGGGAGGTCACTCTGGCTGGTATCGTGCGAGCTCGCTATCAGGACCGAACTGAGTCCCTGATGTTGGCCATGCTGACGGCCGATAACCATAAAAGGGCTGTTGAATACGCCCACGCCCAGGTTTCGATGTTGGTCCGTGAGAGGGACAACTTGGTGGAGCGTCTGGCTCTTTTTGACACCGCCTTTGAGCAAGATCAGCACAACCTCGTGCTGAGGTTCCAGTGTGCCTGGTTGGAGGAAAGGCTTGAAGACCTGAGCATGGATATAGCTCGCGGGAAGGTGCTGGCTCAGGACTTAGAGCTTGAGTCTGAGTACTATGAGACCAAGGTGAACGACCTTAAGGAGAAATGTCGCCTCCTTTTCTTCAAGCTTGTAGACCTCGATTCCCAGAGTGTGGGTTGTAAGCAAGGCATGGATAGCATGGAGAATCAATTGAGCTCATTTGTGATGCTCATTAGAACTCACTTTGGATTTACGGTTCCTCCTCAGTAGTCTGTTTGTAAAGTCTCCTGTTAAGTGCTATAAATGAGAGTGTATGCACATTTCCGCTTATCCTTCGCAAGATTCAATATTGCCCTTGGTTTCGCAATCATAGTGTTTGAGGCAACTGACGATCTTTCCGCTTTCGAGCCCGCTCACGTTATGTTTGTAACCTATGCTGTCACGTTTGCCTTCGTGCGCTTGGTCGATTTATCTCGAACCCATCGTGACAAAAGATTGTTGTAGCTAAACATGATGATGTTAGCAAGCATCATTGTGTGAAATCAACCCTAGGCCTTAAAGAAGAAAGGAACTGCTCCGATTGAAACTTTACAATGCGCAAATAAGAAATAAGTTCTACTTGTGTACAAGCCCCCCCTTTTCTCTGGGTATGTTCGATCACCACCCCATCATGTCTGGGTTCAGGTGCGCGGTCATCGACTCCAGATCATGGCCGTGAAGGTTTGCTAGCCTCCTCCTGATGGATTCTTCGAACTGTGACCACCATCTTTGTTTGAGAAGAAAAGAGGATGGTCGACCTCTTTCCTATCAAAAGCGTGTCTCACTCAGAGATCAGGGAAGCAAAATTGTTCGAAGTGTTCCCCCACTAGATCATCTGAGATCATATGCCCTAGTTGGGCGAACTCCTGAACATTAGACGTCGTGGGTGGATCAGCAGCAGGAAGAGCGCCGGTGGACGGCCGCTGCTCGAGCGGGGAAGTGTATATTTGTTGCACCGGTGGCACGTATTCTTGAGGAACATTAAGATGACTGATAGGGCTATATTGACCAGTTCTCCAACAGTTGGTGGTAGAGCTACCGGCTTGGTTGGTATCGAGACTCGGCAGGGCTCTTCTTGAGGCATGGCTGTTGCATTCGTAGCCGTACCTAATGTTCAAGTTCGAGTCGGGCTCTTCTAGGCGCCGTGCGGCATGACGCCGTCGTAGCTTCCTGCGGTAACCATTAAGGTGGTTTGCGACTAACCTTCTAGCGAGCCCCGGTTCATTCATGACCTCATGTACGCGTGTTGGACATAATGAGTCATTCCCTATTTGGTGAACCGCATCAAGGAATTTTCTGTGAAGCTCTGGAGACCATATGAACTTCTTTTGGCGACTCAGGATAGCATCCGTGACTCGGCGATCATTCCTCGATTCACTCTCGGCGGGGTCTGGTTGTGCCAGAGGTTGTTGCAGGGGAAGCTGGTTGACTTCGAACTGGTCTGTGGTGATAGTAAGCCCATTGTCAGGGAAATTGTAGTAACGCGCCTCCCCTCTTTCCAAAGATGGTTTGAGGGAGTGGGGTGGCGGACGACCACCTGCGATTCTCATAGAAAACTTATCACGGAACATTTCGCGAGTGTCGATAGAACCACCGCAGTTAAGGCAAGCGGCGTTGATGAGGACTTCCTTACACCACATGTTTTCTGCTCGAAGCTTGGCGTATTCTTCTTTTAGAGTTTCGAGCTCTTGACACTTTCCCCGAACCACTGATCTGGCCCGTCTGTTTTGAAACCAGTGCTTGACCCTTAAGGGTTCCATCTCTAATTTCCGGGCTAATTTTCTTCTTCGTCTCGTATCCGGGTAACGACACTTATTGAAGGCGGCTTCGAGTATCTGGATTTCCCTCTCAGTATAGAGCCGGCGACGTCTTCTTCCACGAGATGGGACATCGCCGCTGCCGTCGTTGTTGCTGCTACTGTCGTCGTCGCCACCACTGTCATCGTCGCTGCCCTGATCCTGAACCTCGTTGCCAGCAGGGTTGGGTAGTATGGTTTCGACATCTGGCTCGATCTCAAAGACTTCGAGGTCTCCCAACTGCACATTACCTAGGACATTTGGGTCAGTCATCTCCAACAAATGACTATGACTGTTAAACATACTGGATCAAGAAAAGGTTTGTTCGTCCTTTTTTAATCACTCAAGGTCTTGTAATCCTCTTCCTATGTTTACTCTCTCTAAACTTTCTTTTGAGTGACTTTGCGTATTCAGGAGTCGCTCTTCGAGCATGGAAGACGATCACCAGGCGAGCGCTCTTCTAGAGATTTTGAGTTTCTCGCCTTGTCGTCTTCCTTCCTTTTCATGGTGGAGAGATCACGGATCGCTTTTCTTTCCTCGATAGCCGAACCTGTCCCCCACTATCTCTCAAAAGACTAAATTACGTCCACCACCCGCTCAGCTTTTCATCATGACAAAGCTATCAACCCTATCGCGGCTCCTTCGATATTTGCGCTCGACTCCCGCTCCATCTCAATAGTGGTGAAATAGACAGCTCTTTTACAACTTTTCAAACTCGTCAGGCCTGAAATCGCGGATCGAGACATGTCTGATGCTTCACGGGAGGAGCAGCCCCTGCTTTACATTAACTACCCCGGCTCCACAAGCATTATTGCTGTAACTTTTCTCCATTTTTGAGCTACTATGAAACGAGGAGAAGGTTAGTGCTCTCATTTGCCCAGCTTTCACTTTCATTCATTCCATCGCACTCGTCTTCCTCTCCATCCTTCCAACAAGAAATGTCTTCGTCTTCTGCTTCTTCCTCTGACTCTTCCCATGCTTGCGTCTTTTCAATCGCAGTCCCGGCCCGATGGGAGAAACTCTATAATCTCTTGGGTCGGGGCTATGCTTACATAGCCGATCATCCGGAGATTGAGGCTGAGATCCGCGTTCTATTTGCGGCCACAGACACTACTTCCATCGAGGGTACTGAGTTGGAGAAGGAGTATAAAACATTCCCAGCCCTCTTTGCAAACTTTCTAGAGGCTTACCGCGTTGCTCACCGTGAAGTTCTCGTGGCTCGTGTCTTGCGAGCCCGCTACGAAGACCACTGTGACTGCCTGACGTTGACTAACTTCGTGGCTGACAGCCACAACAAGGTTATGGAAACTGCCAACGAGCGGGTCTCGACGATGCTTCGTGAACGTGGACATTTGGTGGAGCGTTTGGCCTTGTGCCTGATCACCTATGAGCACGATCGTCGTAACATCATGTTGAAGTTTCAGAGCGATTGGCTGGAAGAGCGACTCGATGCTGTTACGGCGGATGTATCCCGTGGGAGGGAATTGGTCCGGGACTTGGAACTTGCTGCTGAAGATCACAGGGCCAAGGTTGCTGACCTTAAGAATGAGTGCAAGCGCCTTCTTCTCCAGCTCGCGGATCATGATATACGGAGCGGTGAGTGTAGGCAGGGAATCAACCATATGGAGGGCCAATTGAGCTCCTTCGTGCTGCTGATTAGGGCTCAGTTCGGCTTTACTTTTCCGCCTCGCTAATCTGTATTAATCTGCTTTGAAAGTCTTTCGATTGAGCGAAAGTGAATGAAAGCTCATGTGTGTGTGTTTTAGCTTTTTATATGGTCCATTTCTTCGAGCATCCGAACATCTTCAACTTGGGTGAGCTGAACTATAATATCAATAAGTTGAGCAAATATGTCCTGATTTTTTTTAACTTGCTCATGATCAGATGAAAGAATAGCCTCAGATTCATCCAGGAGAAGATTTCTCTCTATTGCCTATTTTTCACCTGCAAATGAAACGACTGAATCAGAAGAAATAATTTGAAAAAGAAAGCATAAACCCCTTTCAATCTTATGCTTGCTCGTGATTAATAAGGACAAAAACTTTTACAAGGGTTTTAATCTTGCGCAAAAGTTTTTTTATCAGTATTCTTCGAAGGAAAGCATATTATTGAAAGGAATGTAATTCACGATAATCGCTTTTGACCAACGACGCGTTTTAAATTTAATTGAAGATACGGCATCCAAATCAAAGCCGTTTTGTTAAGAACGAGGACAATTTGGACATCTATCTCGTCATTAAATTCGAAACAATGCCGGTACTCTTGATCAATTATCGTGGATTACCAGTGGCGTAACACATGCATGAACCGATTCAAGTGTATAATTCCTTCTAGCGAAATTGGGGTTGGATTACCCTATACGACCAAAAGGTCGTGCAAGACTTCCAATTTTAATTTCCTCTAAAGGAATTATAAACTTGACTTGGGAGTATTCGGATGATTAGAGAAAATGCCACTATCACATTCCCATGACCCGTCAAAAGAAATACAACCAAGCTCCATCTGAATGTATACACCAATAGATCCCTAATACAATCACTCTAATGGGGTGAGATAGAGAAAACTTCGATAAAAATAAACCCTATACAAGAGGACTAGTAATGGAAAAACGAAACAAAGGAATGTGATCCTAACGCTTAAGGATGCCCCAGTTTCGATCTGTGTCTTCAGGATCATTTGCCCCAACTCTTCATCTTCATTGGATGATACCTCAATAATGTACCTCAATAATGTCCATAGTATGCTCCTTTACCGTACACCCGGTGTTCGTCGTGGGATACCACCCTCCTCGTCTTCTATCAAGGACGTTGGGGACAAACACACATATCTATCCTAGAAACGACATTTAATCTAATCACCCGAATCCAATGAATGAAATGCCTATACTTATATGAACAGTGATAGATTTGGGGGAATATAGAGTCTTACCAACCCAACTCGTCGACTTATGTGCGGTTTTAGGTGTACCAACCGCCCAAAGACATGCGCATGAGACAAGTGATGGTAAACTTCTAAAAATCAGAGGGTTTGGCACCTAAGGTTAAGGTTCCCACCTCGAGTTCTAGAAAGAGCCGATTCCATTGCACAACTATCGTTGCATTGGGACTCAATCCGTAGTTCGAAGCGAGCGGAATTGAGAAGTGGATTACCCCATGTTTTTCCTCACGGAGATTCCATTTTCAATTCCTTTTATTGTGTTCCTAAAGGCGGCGCCTGGGGTTTTAGGCGCGGTTGTGTGTGTCCATGTGTCGTGACCGTCACAATGCAAGTCATGCACAACAATTTATCAATCAGCACTTCAAATCATCCACACAACATACATTCCTACGCCACACCTGGTTAACATATAGCTTAGCTCGAAGAGGTACGAGCAAGACTATTTCTTTCTCATTTTGCAGGGTTCTCGACTTGTAAACCTGGAGCAGATGGTGAAAACTTTCATTCAATGGCCTCGACTCCAAAACGGGTCTCCCTTGAAAACCGATACCCAAGCCCAACATTACGGTCCCGTGGAAGACCTCCCGACCGATCAAAATGTATGCGCTGCGAATGAGCCTAAAACCTAGGCACAGGTCAGTAGGGAATTGAGTGCATTCCCCTATAAAAATCATTACCTCAAAACAGGTGAGAAGACCTCCTCGTCGAGAAATATTCCAATTGATGTTTTGAACAAACTCTTTTTGGAATTTTCAAACTGTTGATCCAGATTTTCCGTGCAAGGGATTTGTGATCACATTTGCATGCTGCAAGAATGCTTTGGATAACCTCCAGCATCAAAATGCACTTTTGACGATTAAAACTCAAGTCGTGCGATTTTTGTCAAATGGACAGTCGTGGTCTTCCCAAAGATTACTAACGTTTTCTTGGTGAAGAAAAATCTTTCAGGCTCAAACTTCTGCAGGATACCTGGAGGACCCAGCTCCCAGAATGCCGCCTCAACAAACTCCAAGTGAAGCTTTGCAAAGATAAAATCTTTCACGGCTTCAAAACTGAATTCCCGAGAGGTTTTGGGATCTTTCAAAAAGGGGTGAGGATAGAACCCTTTTTCAAAAAAAATCAAACAATCCCAGTAGACGTGGAGAACCCTCGTCTCGGAACCCTTTTTCGAAAAATCAAGCAGTCCTAGCATGACGTGGAGAACCCTCGTCCTAGGACCCCTTTTAAAACAAAAAATCAAACAGTCCTAGCTTGACGTGGAGAACCATCGTCCTAGGACCCCTTTTAAAAAAAAAAATCAAACAGTCCTAGCTTGACGTGGAGAACCCTCGTCCTAGGACCCTTTTCAAAAATATCAGACAGTCCTAGCATGACGTGGAGAACCCTCGTCCTAGGACCCCATTTTCAAAAAATCAAACAATCCCAGTAGACGTGGAGAACCCTCGTCTCGGGACCCTTTTTCAGAAAAATCAAGTAGTCCTAGCATGACGTGGAGAACCCTCGTCCTAGGACCCCCTTTTCAAAAATACCAAACAGTCCTAGTTTGACGTGGAGAACCCTCGTCCTAGGACCCCTTTTTCAAAAAATCAAGCATGTCCTGGTTTGACGTGGAGAACCCTCATCCTAGGACCCCTTTTTCAAAAAAAAAAAAATCAAGCAGTCCTAGTTTGACGTGGAGAACCCTCGTCCTAGGACTCCCTTGTCAAAAAATCAAACAATCCCAGTAGACGTGGAGAACCCTCGTCTCGGGACCCTTTTTCGAAAAATCAAGCAGTCCTAGCATGACGCGGAGAACCCTCGTCCTAGGACCCCTTTTAAAACAAAAAATCAAACAGTCCTAACTTGACGTGGAGAACCCTCGTCCTAGGACCCCTTTACAAAAAATCAAGCAATCCCAGTAGACGTGGAGAACCCTCGTCTCGGGACCCTTTCAAAAATACCAAACAGTCCTGGTTTGACGTGGAGAACCCTCGTCCTAGGACCCCTTTTTCAAAAAAAAATAAAAAAATCAAGCAGTCCTAGTTTGACGTGGAGAACCCTCGTCCTAGGCCCCCTTTTCAAAGATATCAAACAGTCTCAACGGACGTGGAGAACCCTCATCCTGAGACCCCTTTTCAAAAATTCAAAAATCCCCTCTGACTTGGAGAACCCTTGTCATGGAAAACCCATTCAAAAAACACAAAAATCCCCTCTGACCCCGCTAGTCAGCGTCATGGGATCCCCCAAAAGCGCGATGACATAGATAAATCTCTCTGTAAGTGTTCACAGGTTGGTAGCCGCGGATCTGTCATCTTCCGGACCGGATCGCCAATTTTCAGCTTCAGAAGATTTCTTCCACCCAAAATCCCCACCAGACGGGGATATACGACAGAGGTGTCTCAAAGCACAGTTCGAGATCGGAGCCCATAACGCTCGCGACTTGCCGCCTAGAGATACGGTGACCGCCTTTTTCGCGAAGTACGCGCCGGATAGCCATGCCTCGAAGCTCTCACCCTTCGGAACGGATTGCAACCGGTAGCCGCGGAAGAGACATTTGTTCCACCCCAAATCCCCACCAGACGGGGATATACGACAGAGGTGTCTCAAAGCACAGTTCGAGATCGGAGCCCATAACGCTCGCGACTTGCCGCCTAGAGATACGGTGACCGCCTTTTTCGCGAAGTACGCGCCGGATAGCCATGCCTCGAAGCTCTCACCCTTCGGAACGGATTGCAGCCGGTAGCCGCGGAAGAGACATTTATTCCACCCAAAATCCCCACCAGGCGGGGATATACGACAGAGGTGTCTCAAAGCACAGTTCGAGATCGGAGCCCATAACGCTCGCGACTTGCCGCCTAGAGATACGGTGACCGCCTTTTTCGCGAAGCACGCGCTGGATAGCCATGCCTCGAAGCTCTCACCCTTCGGAACGGATTGCAGCCGGTAGCCGCGGAAGAGACATTTGTTCCACCCCAAATCCCCACCAGACGGGGATATACGACAGAGGTGTCTCAAAGCACAGTTCGAGATCGGAGCCCATAACGCTCGCGACTTGCCGCCTAGAGATACGGTGACCGCCTTTTTCGCGAAGTACGCGCCAGATAGCCATTCATCGAAGCTCTCACCCTTCGGAACGGATTGCAGCCGGTAGCCGCGGAAGAGACATTTATTCCACCCAAAATCCCCACCAGGCGGGGATATACGACAGAGGTGTCTCAAAGCACAGTTCGAGATCAGAGCCCATAACGCTCGCGACTTGCCGCCTAGAGATACGGTGACCGCCTTTTTCGCGAAGCACGCGCTAGATAGCCATGCCTCGAAGCTCTCACCCTTCGGAACGGATTGCAGCCGGTAGCCGCGGAAGAGACATTTATTCCACCCAAAGTCCCGACAAGAAGGGATATGTCATTCTTTAGGCAGAGCCTTTTAGTAGGCAAACCTTTCCCAAGACCGATCTACAGAACGATCGAGTCTTCGACTAGTCCCGACAAGAAGGGATATGTCAATCTTTAGGCAGAGCCTTTTAGTAGGCAAACCTTTCCCAAGACCGATCTACAGAACGATCGAGTCTTCGACTAGTCCCGACAAGAAGGGATATGTCATTTCATAGGCGGAGCCTTTTAGTAGGCAAACCTTTTCCAAGACTGATCTACAGAACGATCAAGTCTCCGACAAACCCTACAGAACGGGCGCGTCATCCTTAGATTCCTATCAGTCTGGAGTCTCACCAAGGTAGATACCGCCTGAAGGGTCAACTGAAGGTAGAAACCGCCTGAAGGGTCAAACCAAAGGTAGATACCGCCTGAAGGGTCAACTGAAGGTAGATACCGCCTGAAGGGTCAAATGAAGGTAGAAACCGCCTGAAGGGTCAAATGAAGGTAGAAACCGCCTGAAGGGTCAAATGAAGGTAGACACCGCCATAAGGGTCAACTCATGGTAGAAACCGCCATAAGGGTCAACCAATGGTAGAAACCGCCATAAGGGTCAACCTCAAGGTAGATACCGCCATAAGGGTCAAAACTAAATTCAAAGGTAGAAACCGCCATAAGGGTCAACCAATGGTAGAAACCGCCATAAGGGTCAACTAATGGTATGACCTACCATACAGGTCAGAGCTTAATCTCCCTAGGATATTCTGAACGAGTCCTAGGTATCTTCTTGAAAGTCGTCGCAACCGGCAGCATCTGACAGGTGAGCTTCAGGTAAGCCTCTCTCACTCCGGCCCATGTTCGAATTGCAAGAGTAAACCGGTGATTAATTTGAGCATTCATCAAAAGGCTTAAGAATCCAATGTCATAGCATTTCTTTTCCCCTATCGAGTCGGTTAAGATCCAGGTGTCATTTTATCTTTGAAAGCGACCTCTGACGAGCTCACTCTCAAAGAGGGGCAGCTGTTGACACCTGATTTTTGACCATCCGTTATTATGGTTTTTTATTTCTAAAATTAATTAAAAATAACAAAAAAGGTCAAAAAATTAAAAAATCAACTTTGGAAGCCTTAGCCTAGCCTTAGGAACCAATTTTGAACAAAAAATATTTTTTGAATTTTTTAATATTTTTTGGAATTTATTTAATTATAAAATACCCAAAAAATTAGAAAAAATACCATCCGTGGTCAGAAAATTACACAAAAATATTCAGAAGTTTTATTTTAATTCTCTCTTTAATATTTTCACTTTTTATTAGGGAAATTTGTCTTGGTTCATGGGGTTCCTTCACAAACCTAATCCCGAACCGGGCCTAAAAAAATCCTTTTCGAGTCTTTTAATTCTCAATTCTCACATTTCATGGGCTATGACATTGAATTCTAGAGTCTTGAAGTGCAATTGGGTCAATTTGCCCTCCAATTTGATCAATTTTAACCAAAAGGGCTTAATTGCACAAATTTTTTTCAATTTAGTCCCCGGTTTTACGATTTTCGAAATTAAATTTCACACGGGCACACCCATTAAAATTAAACACCCCTATCCTATAGTATTCATCATGCTGAATCCATTGGTGGGCTCAATTTTGAATAATTCGATCGTTTGCACCTTCGATTTGGTGGAATTCATTTTCGGATCCTAGGGATAATTTGGGGTTTTCATAAAATTTCAATCAATCGATTCGTGAAAATACCCTTATTTGATAGAAAATGTGTCAAGGAGTCCGATTATGCCATCAATTTCACGAAAATAGGTCAATTTGGGGTCTAATTTGAAAGAATTGGTCGAACCGGGCCGGTCGGGCCAGACCCGACCCGGCCCGGTCCGACCGGGTCTGCAACATTGTTGTAGACCACTTGGCCGAGAAGGATAAAAAAAACAGGGGAAGATGGGGCGCGGTTTTGGGGAAGAAAAAAGGGCAGCCGAGCGTGGGAGGCAGCGAGCAGAGGAATATTCGCGTTTTGGCAGAATGAACGGGCGTCGAGGCGGGCGGTCGGCCACGGGGGAGAGGCTGGCTCGGGTTTAAAGGGGAGAGTGAGGCCGAGAGGTAGGGGATTTTTTTTGGACAGAGACCGGCGTTGGAGCGACCTTCCCGGACCTCGAGCTAACCTCACTGATCACCATTGGAGCTTCGGCCGCCGTCGACAAGCCACCACCAGGTCGGTAGCCCCTCTAAGCTCTAACTCCACGGTCGCACACCATGTGCTCGATAAATTGCCCAAGCGAGCTATGTATTTTGTGGGCCTCGGCCATGCCTTGCCAAACTTCATTTCATGCGAATCTAGTTTAGAAATTGTTCTATCATCGATCCTCCGCTCCATTGTCCGCTATTTTTGCGTCGGGAACCGCTGAAGGCGGCGGTTCGAGTTTCGCCGGCCGCGGCCCAAGCCGGGAGCTCGACCGAGGGATTTCGGCGGTCGCCGAGCCTCAAGCGACCGTAAGCAGGTCTCCTTGACTCCCGTGTATGCCATGTTGACGTCCAGAATTAACTTTAAAGCTCAAAATTTTTCTGCGAATCCATCTCGCCGGAGTCGGTTCGGTGGCCGCCCATTCGGGGCTTCTTGACGATGTTCGATGCCGTGTTTTAGTCGTACACTAATTTGGGTGGTTAGGGGAGTCAAATGCCGAAGGAATGAGGGAAAAACACTGAGTTTCGGGTAAGATTTGGGGTCTCCGGCGAAAATTCCGGCGATAGCCGCCGGAATAGTCACTATTCATCATCTTCTCCGGCGGCTATCGCCGGTGGTCAGCCGGTCAACCGGTCAACGGCTGACGTGGCCGGCCACGTAGGCGCCACGTCAGCCAGGGTGGGGCCGCGACGAGTAAGTAAAACGAACGGCCCGGATCGCGACACGTGTCGCGATCCTGTACTTTTGGGAAAATTTAATGAATTATTTTCGGATAATATTTTAAAACCGATCCGACGGCCCAGGATGTGCCACGTGGCTCTCCGTGGATCGTCCGATCTTATCCAAGATCGGACGCACCAAGAGCGGCCACGTGGCACAACGTGGAACGTTCGAACCGGCGGTTTTTCTTAAAAGGAAAATAAATTAATTTTTTATCCAACGGCCACCAATGAGCCACGTGGCTCCCTGTGGATCGCCCGATCTAGTGGAAGATCGGACGCACAGGATGAGGCCACGTGGCGCAATGAGAGCCGTCGGATCCGGGGAATTTTCGGATAATTAAATAAAATAGATAAAAAAATCAAAAAAATTGTTAAAAAATATAAAAAAATATTTAAAAATATAAAACGGTGTCGTTTTAGGCCGGTGTCGACCCCTAGGGTCGGGCCGAGCGCCCGAGAGGCGCGGGCCGGGTTTGACCCGGCCCGGAAAATATTTTTAAATTAAAAAAAATTCAGAAAATAATAAAAATAATAAAATAATCAATAAAATCAATAAAAAAATAAAAAATCATGAAAATATTCAAAAAATTCGGAAAATTCAGAAAAAATCTAAAAAAATCCCAGAAAATAGGAAATGGCCACATTCAACTGGCCATGACCTGTCCCGGGTCTTTCGACCCCCGACCTTTTCCGAAATGACGGTTTTGCCCTTCCGGCAAACCGTCTTCCAAAAAATTCTAAAAAATTCAGGAAAATCCCAAAAAATAGGAAATGGCCACAAACAACTGGCCAAGTCTCATCCCGGGTGTTTTGAACCCCGAACCTTCTTTAAAATGACGATTCCGCCCTTCGGGCGAATCGTCTTCCAAAAATTGAAGAAAAATCAAGAAATTCCAAAAAATTCTCAAAATTGGGAAATGGCCACAATCAACTGGCCATGGAATATTTTGGGTAATCCGGTATCCAAACCTTCCAAAAAATGACAATTTTGCCCTTCGGGCTAATTGTCCCCGAATCTTCCCATTTTACCCCTAGCCCTAAATCACATATTCCCTAAGCCCTTATGGCTATACTAGGAGGCCAATGATTGAAATTGATGTGCATTGACATGATTTATTTATGCACTTGACTTGCGCTTTCGTTAAATTGATTGTGATTGATAGGACTAATATTCCAATCTGCATGAAACCCGAACCATACCTATCTCACCCAAAATTGCGCCTGCATGAAATCTTAAATAGGAAAATCACTCGCGTTAGGTACCGAAAGGGCGTTGGTAATGACACCGACGTAACCAAGTCCCCGAACCCAAAATCTCTGGTTCCGCAGGACTGATCGATCTCTCCCAATCGGTCAGTAAGGTTTCCGGTCTACCCTCCAAGAAAGACCGGTGGCGACTCCAAATGCATGCACAATTTGCACATGCCACCACGACCACACTAAGGTCGAAAGCGATCGACTTTTATCGTCGAATCCCTCAAAAAACACTCCCGCCGCGATTTGGTATGGGCCTGGGAGGGCCCGCGCCGATCCAAGACCCGCGATCGGTAATCCATTAGCCGCGTCCGTTTTCGGACGGGTCGCGACAGCTGGCGACTCCGCTGGGGACGTGGTTCTAGAACACTTGGTTCTGGACCTCAAGTGGACTTAGGCCGTAATTAAAACGTTGAGTGATTTTTCTAACCCTGCAGGCGCTCTTGAAGGTGAGGTAAGTCCGCTCACGATAGGTGTTATATGTTTTTGCAGATTGGAGTAATAAGGGGTGTAGTCTGTGATTAACATTGTCTTATGCAGGATGGGCGTAGGAATGCATGTTATATGGATGATTTGAAGCGCTGATTGATATATAAATTGTTGCGCATGATTCACTGCATATTTGAGGATCACGACACTTTGCACAAAGCGCCCAAACCCAGGCCGCGAAATCACCTTTTCAGGTAGCCATAGATCAGGGATCGATATGCAACGCTCTAGCGTGGATTGCGCTGGGGTCGACCATATTCGATCCCACTCACTATCCAAGTCGAGACTTTTATCCATTTGTTGTGGATTGCGCTCATGGACGAATTTATCGACTCGAATAGAGGGAAGCCTCTAGGTTCCTCACCTAAGCCATTTTGATTTTTAGAGTCGAGCCTCACTTGTCTCATGCGCATGTATATGGATGGTTGGTATACCTAAAACCAAAAAATCATTGGGTACCTCTCATGGTAAGGTCCTGCCATTTCTATTTAAATTCACTTGCAGCCTTTCATTTTGCACAATATGCTGCATTCATCAAGTCCGATGGTTGAGTCCAATTCCTTGTTAGAGTATGGATAGAAGAGACGATTTCTCTAAGTCGGTCCCACGTCCCTGACGTATTCAAGTATGAGCGACGCGGCATCCGCCATCAGACTGCCCGGACATTCAACGGAGTCTACCCTTTTCGAGTTGTCCGAGGAATGATCCAGTAACCTTACTGGAAATTGAAGGATATGCGATAACAGTAAATCCGAGACACCTGCCGGACATTATCAAAAGGAGATCTGATAAAAACGAAGACCCGAAATAGCCGGACCAAAGACATCAAGCATCGTCCCCCGAAGACCCGACTTGGGGCATCTCTTTAGGTTGTTAAGGGTCACATTCCAGTCGTCCCTTTTCTTTTATCAGGACCATCGAGTCTGTAAGGAGAACCCGTCTGTGGGTCTCCCATCTATCTTTTACACTTCGATTCTTAAGTCTTGTCTAAGTGTCTTGACATTGGAATGTGACACTGGAATTTCTCTCAACCATTCGGATTTTTCGGTTCAATTGCATGCCTCGCCCAGATGAAATTTTTGTTAGAACTCACACTTGGTATTTAACCCAAGTACGAGAATCTAACATTCATTTCATGGTACGCCGGACATGGAATTGAACCGGTCTATAGCATGCATCATTGGTAATCCTTGGTAATTAACTAAAGTTGTCCATGTTTCCTGAATTCAAGAGGAGACATGATATCCAAATTACCTTCGAGAAATCATTTCAATTTGGATGTCCTATCTCTAATCGAATTTAGGACACATTGGAATTGCATTTTTATCTTCTTGGAAATTCCACAGATTTTCTGGGGATTTGCCAAAAGTGTTAACCATGGATTACGCTCCTTTTAGTTTTATGTTTTCTCTTGAAAAACATCGATAAGAATTTTTCACATGAGGTTAAGGCTTGTGTAAAAGTCCTTATCTTCGTTAATCTCAAGAAAGCATAAAATTGAAAGGATTCATGTTTTACTTCCCTTTCTAACATAGTTCTGTAATTTCAACCAGGTAATTTTCAAAAGCGAAATCCGAGGACTTGTGTGAAGACTCAGTCACAAATTAAGATGGACCGAGATGGCGTGGAGAAACGCTTGACCACCCTAGAGAGCCAGATGACTCAGGTGATTGCAACGATGACAGAGATGAAGACACTCATCTTCACCATACAAGGGGCATCCCCGACGGTCTCCAATCTCGACCCGACCGTCCGACCTGTTTTGCCTAAAATATCGGACATTGATCAAGCTGAAGGAGCAAAGGTTTTCCCCGAGAGTAAACCTATGATGGCCGATCTGGAAAAACAGCACAAAGGAAAGCTTGGTATTATTGAGGAAGATGCATTGACTGGAGAGAATCTGTTCGTCACACACCTAATTCGAGAGAAAGACTCTAGCCACCAGAAGAACGTTGAAGGTCACATAAACCCAACCAACGTCGAAACCTGTCCACCCAACGCCTCTCTCACACGCCTTAAAAGGGGGATGTCTGAGGTTCCACAAAGGCCAGAATTCGCCAAGAGATACGATGGCATTGGCTGCCCGAAAACTCACATCGATTACTATTTGGAAGCAATGGCTGATTACGACTGGGATGATTCACTTCTTGTCCAGAATTTTCGGCATAGCCTGGTTGGCCCCGCGTTAGGATGGTTTACAGCGCTTGACGTCAAGGGTATCCAAGAATGGGACGATATGGCCAATCAGTTTCTCCAGCAATACGATTTCAACAGGAAGGCCACCTCTACCAGGATGGATCTGGTACTTGTGAGGCAAAGGAGAAATGAAAGCTTTAAATCATTCGCACAAAGGTGGAGAGCGAAAGCAGCCCGAATCCAACCTCCATTGGACGAAGAGGAGTTAATAGAGCACCTTCTGAAAGCTCTCCCCTATGATTCCTTTAGTCGGTTGAGTACGGCTCATTACCAATCATTTTCACAATTGGTACACGCGGGTGAAAGGTTAGAATGGGCTAAGCGCAATAGTATAATCAGAGACAAACAAAGGCGTGGAAAATCTTCTCAAATGAGTAAAGAACCGGTCAGGGAGATGAAGACCAACTATCGAGGGACGATGGTCGCAAGTCAAATTTCTGAACACAAGTCGAAACATCAGTCACCTGATTCCATCCCTCACCGGAGACAACCAGCGCCCAAGATAGAGAAAGCCGGCCAATCAAGCAAGAGAGGTCCTCCTTTCTTTACACCACTACCACTTCCTATGTCAGAACTACTCCCTCGGCTTTTGGAGGAAAGGTTAGTAACCCAAGAAACACTGAGGGCGAAACCGCCAAAGTTTCCAGGTTTTGACATGAATCGAACATGTGTGTACCATATGGGTGAGAAGGGACATAATGTCGACAATTGTCGAGCACTACAGTATGATGTGCAAGCTCTCATCGACAACAACCTGCTGGTGTTCGATAGGGCAGGACTCAACGTCCGGCCAGACCTTTTGCCGGATCGCGAAATCAGCGATGTATCCGAAGATGGACCAGAAGGTGATCTAAGGCTTATCATCAACGTACCCGAATTACATGGGGTACCAGCTTTATCTTCTCGAAACCCTAAGAAGGGTACCACCTCGATAGGGCGAAAAGAACCATGCTTAGCCGAGATGGGTAATATGGGCATCATCGGTAGGGTTGAAGACCCCGCTTTTACGGCATCCTTCGAGAAGTTTAACTTAACCTCTAAAGGATATGCGGCAGAGACTATGAGGAAAGAGTCATGGGAGATCCCTGCTGGGTACTCATTGAGTGTCGAGGACATTGAAGAGATCGAAGAATTAGAGGAGTACGGAGAGCGTCTGGAAGAAGCGTCCCGAGAGGACAGAAAGTTCACCTGGAATGCCAACAAAGGGGGCGAGACGCCACTTAGAAGGCATCGTCCGGTATGCGAGCCTAGCAAGACAGTTATACCAAGCTCATTGAAGCAGGAGGACCCGTCGGCCCCAACTCCTATCTGGGGTAATGCCTTGTGCGGAACATCGAGAGTTTGCGAGCCCAAGAAGAAGTCGCCAATGCAGTTTACATCACTCCCCATGCCACTATCAAAACTGCTCCCAATACTCTCGGAAAAGGGGATGGTGACCAAGGAGGTGTCGAGGTATAATCCTCCATTGTCCGAAGGATATGATGAAGCCATGTCGTGCGCCTACCATGCAGAGGAGAAGGGGCACAACGCAGACAACTGTATTCGACTGAAAATCAGGGTGCAGAAACTCATCAACAATGGCGTTTTGGATCTCGAGGAGATAAAGCAGAATAGCCAGCAAGACCCGTCATCGGATTGCCAAGGACTGGACAAGATGCACATGGATAACCCTATCGAAGACTATGCCAACCCAGCTGATCGGACAAACGATGACGGCCGATTACATGGATAAGGGAGTCACTTCTTCCTTTCCATCATTACTCTTTGGTCTATTTGCATTTTACTTCGTTTGTAATCTCAAATGCAGTTTAAAAAAAAACAAAAACAAAAACAAAACAAAAACAACAAAACAACGAAAACAACAAAAATTAAATCAAAAAATGGGGGACGTGTGGGGACACAAATCGGTCGGTGACGATCCGAATGAGAGAAAAGAAAAGATGCAAAGAAAAGAAGAGATGAAAAGAAAAGAAAAGCCCTGAGACCTGATTTCCCACACGTTTCCTAGTTTTCAAAATTTTGGGAGGCAAGGATGTCCAATGATATGAGGACTAGCCCCCATCTCACGTTTTCAGTTTTAATCTTCGTTCTTAAAACATCTCCCAAAGAAATGCATCGTGCATGGATTTTTCCCTGTATGTCAACTAACCATCTTGGTGACACTTCAGGCATGCCGTTCTAAGCATACATAGCAGGTTATTACGTGGCTCGGGTTCTCGAGAGGGAGCTACCCTCCAAATCAAAGAAGATGATGGAGATCAGAATCTGGGAGAAGTAAGGTATAGCTGGGATCGCCATGAAGGGTCCGAACCACCCGTCGCCGAGGGAACCATTTCAGTAAACGTAGGAACCTCAGAGGATGTCAGGGAGGTGAAAATCGATGAAAGTCCATCATCGACAGAGGCATTCAGGATAATCGAACTCCTCAGAGAGTACTAGGACATTTTCGCCTGGTCTATGTGGACTACCGGGGTCTGAACAGAGCTAGCCCCAAAGACAACTTCCCGTTGCCACATGTCGATGTCCTGGTCGATAGTGCTGCAATATGAATGGTTCTCCTTCATGGATGGGTCCTCTGGCTACAACCAAATCCGTATGAGGGAGGAGGACAAAGCCAAGACGTCATTCGTTACGCCCTGGGGCACTTTCTGTTACAAAGTCATGCCGTTTGGCCTAAAGAATGCTGGGGCAGCCTACCAGAGAGCAGTGGTTACCCTTTTCCACAACACGATGCATAAAGAGATAGAGATGTATGTAGACGACATGATAGCGAAGTCCAAATGTGGTGAGGACCACACCGCGGTGTTGAGGAAATTATTCGAACGACTCAAGAAGTATCAGCTGAGACTGAATCCCGCAAAGTGTGTATTTGGGGCAAGATTTGGCAAGTTGCTAGGGTTCGTAGTTAGCAGTCGTGGCATCAAGATCAACCCCACCAAAGTCCAAGCCATCCTTAGCCTTGGGACCCCCTCAACAGTTGAGGAAGTGAGGAGCCCTTTTGAACTACATCGCCCTCTTTATATCCCAACTTTCAGAAACAGCCAAACCGTTCTTTAAGTTCCCGAAGAAAAATGCTAGAATCAAATGGGACCACGAATGTCAGCAGGCGTTGGACAGGATTAAAGAATACCTGGTTAATCCACCGATATTGGTGCCCCCGATTCCTGGCGTTCCTCTGACCCTCTACCTCACTATTCACAACGAGTCCTTGGGGGCTTTACTCGCTCGGACAAATCCCAAGGATGGCAAGGAGCGAGCAGTTTGTTATCTAAGCAAGAAGTTCATCGCGACAGAGGTGAAATACCCCGAGATAGAGAAAACGTGCGTCGCGCTAATCTGGGTACTCCGTAGGATGAGGCAATACCCCCTTTACCGTACTATCCAGTTAGTCACGGAGAATGACCCAATCAAATACCTGCTAGAGAAGCCGTGGTCGGTAAAAAAAAATTGGCTAAAAGACAGATACTCATTGCTGAAGTTTACATAAGGAGCTCGAATCAGAAGTCACTGAAAGGACGGGCCATCTCCAATATGCCAGCGGAAGGTTCACAAGGTCATGACACCCCCAGACGAAGCATCCAGTGGCCGGAGGCAAATCGCTCCTCTACCCGGAAAAGAGAAACATCGAATACCTCAAATGGCGACTGTGATCGAGAGAATCACCAAACCGCAACATGAGAAATCCCAAGAATGTCAAGCTGTCTAAAGACAGATAAAAATGATCAAGGACTCTGGCAATCGAGATAGATGACCAGAATCGGCAAAATCCACGAGAGCGGGTTCCCTCCATTTGCTTCAAGGAGCCAGGCCGGGGGAAAACTCTCATGATCCCCCATGAAAGCGCATCAGGCCAGGGTTATCAAACCCAGAGATGAAAAACATCAAGACAAGCCTCACTGGGGCAAAATACTTGAAAAACACCGTTCCTTCAAATGTTAGAAAGACGAAGCCTCGAAGGGAATATCTCCTTCCTGAAATTCCAGGTGAAGCCGAATAAATACCCACGCATGTCTCTTCATATGCAGGTGCATGAACGTCTTCAAATTAGATTGAAAATCGTCAAGGGGCATGGGGATGCCAAGGCACGTTGCCAAGACGAACACCGCCCAACTGGGGCAAAGCAGTTGTTGATGTGATCGAGGATCGTCTCACGAACAACACCCACAAATATAAATGAGAGGAAGCAACATCCATCGTCTACACCAAATGAGAAGCGTCAATGATCGACGAAGGAAAGGAATACATCAGTAAGACGTCATCATGAATCCCAAGAGAGAAGACATCCCCAAAGAGGATGAGGATTGCAGCAAAATACAAAATGAAGTTAGTTGGAGCAAGCGTCGCCTAGCTACGACAAATCACACCCAACTGGGGAAAGTGAATCATTTGTGCGCCGGACAAAGAAGGACGTTTCTTCCCTGGCAAAATCCGTGGACGCAATGACAGAGTCGTTCGCATCAGAATTAAACCCCAGGATACAAACCTGGGTGAACGGTAACTTTGTATCGTTCCAATTTGATCTCCCGAAGATTCCATGCTTAACATGAGTTTGCTTTCATTCGGCAGAAAATTGGTGGCACCAAAAAGCCACAAAATAAAGGATCTCGCCCGATGTGGAGGCGAAAAGAAATATACGTTGCAAAAGGCAAGTTGCCGGGAAACGGAACCCTAGAAAATGACGTCGAATACGTCCAAAAGCACAAATTGATCTCATCCAGTGCAAATCCTAGAGAAGGATTTCGTTGCCAAACAGATGGATAGATCATGGCCACGAGCTAGATGGCCGACTTCAACAAGCCTTACATTTGCGTTCAAATGGAGGCGCGAAGCGAGAGTAAAGCAGTATCGTTTCGATTTGTCTCGAATTTCGAAACACGAACTTACACTTAATGTTTATTGTTGACAGGGATTCACCGTCAAGATGGACAGAAAATTGTTGGCACCAGAAAGCCACAAAATAAAAGAACTCGCCGACAATGAGGCAAATAGAATTATCGACCTTGGAAGTCAGGATTCCAAGAAATGGTCTTTGATTATAAGACTGAGTGGAGGGTAAAAAGTATCGCTCCCACATTACATGCTTTGACATGCATTCCGATAACAATTTCCTTTTTCCTTGAATAAAAGAAACTCTTAAGAGTGGCGCTGGAATGCGTCCAAAAACACAAATGGATCTCCTCTGGGGCAAATCCTGGAGAATGATTCATCGCCAACCAAACGGAGGGATCAAGGCCACAAGATGGATGGCCAACTTCTGCAAGCCGCACGTTTGTGTTCAAATGGAAACACAAAATAAGAACAAGGCTGTATCATTCCAATTTGCCTTGAATTTTGGAACGCAAACTGACACATAGTTCCCGTCTTTGACAGGGGCTCGCCATCAAGGCGAAACAGGTTTTCATATCACATGTATTACCCATTGGAATACATGACCAAGGGTAAAATGTATCGTTCCAAGTTTTTGCGAAATTCGTGAACATACAATGACATGCTTGTTTTACGTTTTCAGGGATCCCCGGCCACGGTGGACAGGTAGGTATCCCTTTCCCTAATCAATTGAAGATGTTAGATAAAAACATAGGGAAAACGAAAAGCTTTCAGAATCTAATGTCTGGAAAAGGCATAGAGTTCAAATTTCATTGGCATTCATGTTTTGAAACATGAGGTTGTTTGAACATGATTAGAACATGCATGGTGCATCATAAAATCCCCTTGACGGGTAAAATTTTTGGAGAAAATGAGAGATTTTTCCAATAAAAATTGTTCAAAACTTTCAAAAGGATGTTTTCTCAAAGACGAGGGGCAAAGCCTTATCCAAACACGTCCTATACACACTTGAGAGAAGAGTGGAGCGAATCAGACAGCAAAATCTGGACCTACGGAAGTAGGGACTATTCGCAGCAATTACATGGATTGGGACGACGGAGGCATTCGTTTCATATCCCCCAAACACTACAGGTGACCGTCGATAACCCCTTTGAACGGTGGTTTTCATTCTTAACCCTGTCAAGAACCACCCCACATCGGGGCAAAATGGAGGTGAGTCCAGTAGCATCAAGAGAAAATGGTTAGAAATTTTCTTGCTCGGACTAACATTAATCTTTGTGTGTTGCTTATATGGTAATCCAAGTGCCATAGGATGACGAGAAGCATTCATTTCTCTATCCCACACACCATATCCTTTGCACAGCCAAGTTGAGCCTACAAATCCGTTTCATAAACCCGTTGGTGATCATTGCACATTCCAAGACGGATGCATCATCACGTCAGAAACAGAGGAGTTCGAGACTTAGGGATTACAAAGAAATTCCTAGGCTAATGCTTAAAGCATGTTTAGACATTCGAGCATATGTCTAACATGATCTACCGAAGATGAGAAAAGCGGGGTTTCAAAAGGAAAATGAGGACGAAGAAAATCCCCAGCATCAAGAAAAAGCAAAGTGCCTGGTAAAAGCAAGGCCGACGCTCGTGTAAGTTGTCTGATTGATCCCCAATGAAGCCTGGATGGGCAAAGAAAGAGAAAATCCCTAAGGGAGTCAGATCAAAAAGGCTGCTCCCCAAATGCTGCTAAAGAGCTGGTGCACACCTCAAAATCGGTTGCACACCTCAAAGACTAAAGATGCAGAAAGGAAAAGACATGTGGCAAGTTTGCAATGATCACCAACGTCAACCCCTTCATGAATTCCGGGCCAAAAACAAGCTTTTTTTCTTCGGTCCCCAATCCTACCAACATCGTAACCCAGAAACAGTCTTCTCTGACTAAGACACTTGGGTTAACATATAGCTTAGCTCGAAGAGGTACGAACAAGACTATTTCTTTCTCATTTTGCAGGGTTCTCGACTTGTAAACCTGGAGCAGATGGTGAAAACTTTCATTCAATGGCCTCGACTCCAAAACGGGTCTCCCTTGAAAACCGATACCCAAGCCCAACATTACGGTCCCGTGGAAGACCTCCCGACCGATCAAAATGTATGCGCTGCGAATGAGCCTAAAACCTAGGCACAGGTCAGTAGGGAATTGAGTGCATTCCCCTATAAAAATCATTACCTCAAAACAGGTGAGAAGACCTCCTCGTCGAGAAATATTCCAATTGATGTTTTGAACAAACTCTTTTTGGAATTTTCAAACTGTTGATCCAGATTTTCCGTGCAAGGGATTTGTGATCACATTTGCATGCTGCAAGAATGCTTTGGATAACCTCCAGCATCAAAATGCACATTTGACGATTAAAACTCAAGTCGTGCGATTTTTGTCAAATGGACAGCCGTGGTCTACCCAAAGATTACTAACGTTTTCTTGGTGAAGAAAAATCTTTCAGGCTCAAACTTCTGCAGGATACCTGGAGGACCCAACTCCCAGAATGCCGCCTCAACAAACTCCAAGTGAAGCTTTGCAAAGATAAAATCTTTCACGGCTTCAAAACTGAATTCCCGAGAGGTTTTGGGATCTTTCAAAAAGGGGTGAGGATAGAACCCTTTTTCAAAAAAAATCAAACAATCCCAGTAGACGTGGAGAACCCTCGTCTCGGGACCCTTTTTCGAAAAATCAAGCAGTCCTAGCATGACGTGGAGAACCCTCGTCCTAGGACCCCTTTTAAAACAAAAAATCAAACAGTCCTAGCTTGACGTGGAGAACCATCGTCCTAGGACCCCTTTTCAAAAAAAAAAAAAATCAAACAGTCCTAGCTTGACGTGGAGAACCCTCGTCCTAGGACCCCTTTTCAAAAATATCAGACAGTCCTAGCATGACGTGGAGAACCCTCGTCCTAGGACCCCATTTTCAAAAAATCAAACAATCCCAGTAGACGTGGAGAACCCTCGTCTCGAGACCCTTTTTCAGAAAAATCAAGTAGTCCTAGCATGACGTGGAGAACCCTCGTCCTAGGACCCCCTTTTCAAAAATACCAAACAGTCCTAGTTTGACGTGGAGAACCCTCGTCCTAGGACCCCTTTTTCAAAAAATCAAGCATGTCCTGGTTTGACGTGGAGAACCCTCGTCCTAGGACCCCTTTTTCAAAAAAAAAAATCAAGCAGTCCTAGTTTGACGTGGAGAACCCTCGTCCTAGGACCCCCTTGTCAAAAAATCAAACAATCCCAGTAGACGTGGAGAACCCTCGTCTCGGGACCCTTTTTCGAAAAATCAAGCAGTCCTAGCATGACGCGGAGAACCCTCGTCCTAGGACCCCTTTTAAAACAAAAAATCAAACAGTCCTAGCTTGACGTGGAGAACCCTCGTCCTAGGACCCCTTTACAAAAAAATCAAGCAATCCCAGTAGACGTGGAGATCCCTCGTCTCGGGACCTTTTCAAAAATACCAAACAGTCCTGGTTTGACGTGGAGAACCCTCGTCCTAGGACCCATTTTTCAAAAAAAAATAAAAAAATCAAGCAGTCCTAGTTTGACGTGGAGAACCCTCGTCCTAGGCCCCCTTTTCAAAGATATCAAACAGTCTCAACGGACGTGGAGAACCCTCATCCTGAGACCCCTTTTCAAAAATTCAAAAATCCCCTCTAACTTGGAGAACCCTTGTCATGGAAAACCCTTTCAAAAAACACAAAAATCCCCTCTGACCCCGCTAGTCAGCGTCATGGGATCCCCCAAAAGCGCGATGACATAGATAAATCTCTCTGTAAGTGTTCACAGGTTGGTAGCCGCGGATCTGTCATCTTCCGGACCGGATCGCCAATTTTCAGCTTCAGAAGATTTCTTCCACCCAAAATCCCCACCAGACGGGGATATACGACAGAGGTGTCTCAAAGCACAGTTCGAGATCGGAGCCCATAACGCTCGCGACTTGCCGCCTAGAGATACGGTGACCGCCTTTTTCGCGAAGTACGCGCCGGATAGCCATGCCTTGAAGCTCTCACCCTTCGGAACGGATTGCAGCCGGTAGCCACGGAAGAGACATTTATTCCACCCAAAATCCCCACCAGGCGGGGATATACGACAAAGGTGTCTCAAAGCACAGTTCGAGATCGGAGCCCATAACGCTCGCGACTTGCCGCCTAGAGATACGGTGACCGCCTTTTTCGCGAAGCACGCGCTGGATAGCCATGCCTCGAAGCTCTCACCCTTCGGAACGGATTGCAGCCGGTAGCCGCGGAAGAGACATTTGTTCCACCCCAAATCCCCACCAGACGGGGATATACGACAGAGGTGTCTCAAAGCACAGTTCGAGATCGGAGCCCATAACGCTCGCGACTTGCCGCCTAGAGATACGGTGACCGCCTTTTTCGCGAAGTACGCGCCGGATAGCCATTCATCGAAGCTCTCACCCTTCGGAACGGATTGCAGCCGGTAGCCGCGGAAGAGACATTTATTCCACCCAAAATCCCCACCAGGCGGGGATATACGACAGAGGTGTCTCAAAGCACAGTTCGAGATCAGAGCCCATAACGCTCGCGACTTGCCGCCTAGAGATACGGTGACCGCCTTTTTCGCGAAGCACGCGCTAGATAGCCATGCCTCGAAGCTCTCACCCTTCGGAACGGATTGCAGCCGGTAGCCGCGGAAGAGACATTTATTCCACCCAAAGTCCCGACAAGAAGGGATATGTCATTCTTTAGGCCGAGCCTTTTAGTAGGCAAACCTTTCCCAAGACCGATCTACAGAACGATCGAGTCTTCGACTAGTCCCGACAAGAAGGGATATGTCAATCTTTAGGCAGAGCCTTTTAGTAGGCAAACCTTTCCCAAGACCGATCTACAGAACGATCGAGTCTTCGACTAGTCCCGACAAGAAGGGATATGTCATTTCATAGGCGGAGCCTTTTAGTAGGCAAACCTTTTCCAAGACTGATCTACAGAACGATCAAGTCTCCGACAAACCCTACAGAACGGGCGCGTCATCCTTAGATTCCTATCAGTCTGGAGTCTCACCAAGGTAGATACCGCCTGAAGGGTCAACTGAAGGTAGAAACCGCCTGAAGGGTCAAACCAAAGGTAGATACCGCCTGAAGGGTCAACTGAAGGTAGATACCGCCTGAAGGGTCAAATGAAGGTAGAAACCGCCTGAAGGGTCAAATGAAGGTAGACACCGCCATAAGGGTCAACTCATGGTAGAAACCGCCATAAGGGTCAATCAAAGGTAGAAACCGCCATAAGGGTCAACCAATGGTAGAAACCGCCATAAGGGTCAACCTCAAGGTAGATACCGCCATAAGGGTCAAAACTAAATTCAAAGGTAGAAACCGCCATAAGGGTCAACCAATGGTAGAAACCGCCATAAGGGTCAACTAATGGTATGACCTACCATACAGGTCAGAGCTTAATCTCCCTAGGATATTCTGAACGAGTCCTAGGTATCTTCTTGAAAGTCGTCGCAACCGGCAGCATCTGACAGGTGAGCTTCAGGTAAGCCTCTCTCACTCCGGCCCATGTTCGAATTGCAAGAGTAAACCGGTGATTAATTTGAGCATTCATCAAAAGGCTTAAGAATCCAATGTCATAGCATTTCTTTTCCCCTATCGAGTCGGTTAAGATCCAGGTGTCATTTTATCTTTGAAAGCGACCTCTGACGAGCTCACTCTCAAAGAGGGGCAGCTGTTGACACCTGATTTTTGACCATCCGTTATTATGGTTTTTTATTTCTAAAATTAATTAAAAATAACAAAAAAGGTCAAAAAATTAAAAAATCAACTTTGGAAGCCTTAGCCTAGCCTTAGGAACCAATTTTGAACAAAAAATATTTTTTGAATTTTTTAATATTTTTTGGAATTTATTTAATTATAAAATACCCAAAAAATTAGAAAAAATACCATCCGTGGTCAGAAAATTACACAAAAATATTCAGAAGTTTTATTTTAATTCTCTCTTTAATATTTTCACTTTTTATTAGGGAAATTTGTCTTGGTTCATGGGGTTCCTTCACAAACCTAATCCCGAACCGGGCCTAAAAAAATCCTTTTCGAGTCTTTTAATTCTCAATTCTCACTTTTCATGGGCTATGACATTGAATTCTAGAGTCTTGAAGTGCAATTGGGTCAATTTGCCCTCCAATTTGATCAATTTTAACCAAAAGGGCTTAATTGCACAAATTTTATTCAATTTAGTCCCCGGTTTTACGATTTTCGAAATTAAATTTCACACGGGCACACCCATTAAAATTAAACACCCCTATCCTATAGTATTCATCATGCTGAATCCATTGGTGGGCTCAATTTTGAATAATTCGATCGTTTGCACCTTCGATTTGGTGGAATTCATTTTCGGATCCTAGGGATAATTTGGGGTTTTCATAAAATTTCAATCAATCGATTCGTGAAAATACCCTTATTTGATAGAAAATGTGTCAAGGAGTCCGATTATGCCATCAATTTCACGAAAATAGGTCAATTTGGGGTCTAATTTGAAAGAATTGGTCGAACCGGGCCGGTCGGGCCAGACCCGACCCGACCCGGTCCGACCGGGTCTGCAACATTGTTGTAGACCACTTGGCCGAGAAGGATAAAAAAAACAGGGGAAGATGGGGCGCGGTTTTGGGGAAGAAAAAAGGGCAGCCGAGCGTGGGAGGCAGCGAGCAGAGGAATATTCGCGTTTTGGCAGAATGAACGGGCGTCGAGGCGGGCGGTCGGCCACGGGGGAGAGGCTGGCTCGGGTTTAAAGGGGAGAGTGAGGCCGAGAGGTAGGGGATTTTTTTTGGACAGAGACCGGCGTTGGAGCGACCTTCCCGGACCTCGAGCTAACCTCACTGATCACCATTGGAGCTTCGGCCGCCGTCGACAAGCCACCACCAGGTCGGTAGCCCCTCTAAGCTCTAACTCCACGGTCGCACACCATGTGCTCGATAAATTGCCCAAGCGAGCTATGTATTTTGTGGGCCTCGGCCATGCCTTGCCAAACTTCATTTCATGCGAATCTAGTTTAGAAATTGTTCTATCATCGATCCTCCGCTCCATTGTCCGCTATTTTTGCGTCGGGAACCGCTGAAGGCGGCGGTTCGAGTTTCGCCGGCCGCGGCCCAAGCCGGGAGCTCGACCGAGGGATTTCGGCGGTCGCCGAGCCTCAAGCGACCGTAAGCAGGTCTCCTTGATTCCCGTGTATGCCATGTTGACGTCCAGAATTAACTTTAAAGCTCAAAATTTTTCTGCGAATCCATCTCGCCGGAGTCGGTTCGGTGGCCGCCCATTCGGGGCTTCTTGACGATGTTCGATGCCGTGTTTTAGTCGTACACTAATTTGGGTGGTTAGGGGAGTCAAATGCCGAAGGAATGAGGGAAAAACACTGAGTTTCGGGTAAGATTTGGGGTCTCCGGCGAAAATTCCGGCGATAGCCGCCGGAATAGTCACTATTCATCATCTTCTCCGGCGGCTATCGCCGGTGGTCAGCCGGTCAACCGGTCAACGGCTGACGTGGCCGGCCACGTAGGCGCCACGTCAGCCAGGGTGGGGCCGCGACGAGTAAGTAAAACGAACGGCCCGGATCGCGACACGTGTCGCGATCCTGTACTTTTGGGAAAATTTAATGAATTATTTTCGGATAATATTTTAAAACCGATCCGACGGCCCAGGATGTGCCACGTGGCTCTCCGTGGATCGTCCGATCTTATCCAAGATCGGACGCACCAAGAGCGGCCACGTGGCACAACGTGGAACGTTCGAACCGGCGGTTTTTCTTAAAAGGAAAATAAATTAATTTTTGATCCAACGGCCACCAATGAGCCACGTGGCTCCCTGTGGATCGCCCGATCTAGTGGAAGATCGGACGCACAGGATGAGGCCACGTGGCGCAATGAGAGCCGTCGGATCCGGGGAATTTTCGGATAATTAAATAAAATAGATAAAAAATCAAAAAAATTGTTAAAAAATATAAAAAAATATTTAAAAATATAAAACGGTGTCGTTTTAGGCCGGTGTCGACCCCTAGGGTCGGGCCGAGCGCCCGAGAGGCGCGGGCCGGGTTTGACCCGGCCCGGAAAATATTTTTAAATTAAAAAAAATTCAGAAAATAATAAAAATAATAAAATAATCAATAAAATCAATAAAAAATAAAAAATCATGAAAATATTCAAAAAATTCGGAAAATTCAGAAAAAATCTAAAAAAATCCCAGAAAATAGGAAATGGCCACATTCAACTGGCCATGACCTGTCCCGGGTCTTTCGACCCCCGACCTTTTCCGAAATGACGGTTTTGCCCTTCCGGCAAACCGTCTTCCAAAAAATTCTAAAAAATTCAGGAAAATCCCAAAAAATAGGAAATGGCCACAAACAACTGGCCAAGTCTCATCCCGGGTGTTTTGAACCCCGAACCTTCTTTAAAATGACGATTCCGCCCTTCGGGCGAATCGTCTTCCAAAAATTGAAGAAAAATCAAGAAATTCCAAAAAATTCTCAAAATTGGGAAATGGCCACAATCAACTGGCCATGGAATATTTTGGGTAATCCGGTATCCAAACCTTCCAAAAAATGACAATTTTGCCCTTCGGGCTAATTGTCCCCGAATCTTCCCATTTTACCCCTAGCCCTAAATCACATATTCCCTAAGCCCTTATGGCTATACTAGGAGGCCAATGATTGAAATTGATGTGCATTGACATGATTTATTTATGCACTTGACTTGCGCTTTCGTTAAATTGATTGTGATTGATAGGACTAATATTCCAATCTGCATGAAACCCGAACCATACCTATCTCACCCAAAATTGCGCCTGCATGAAATCTTAAATAGGAAAATCACTCGCGTTAGGTACCGAAAGGGCGTTGGTAATGACACCGACGTAACCAAGTCCCCGAACCCAAAATCTCTGGTTCCGCAGGACTGATCGATCTCTCCCAATCGGTCAGTAAGGTTTCCGGTCTACCCTCCAAGAAAGACCGGGGTGGCGACTCCAAATGCATGCACAATTTGCACATGCCACCACGACCACACTAAGGTCGAAAGCGATCGACTTTTATCGTCGAATCCCTCAAAAAACACTCCCGCCGCGATTTGGTATGGGCCTGGGAGGGCCCGCGCCGATCCAAGACCCGCGATCGGTAATCCATTAGCCGCGTCCGTTTTCGGACGGGTCGCGACAGCTCACACCTAAATTTGGGTTACTCCAGTCAACCATATATTGCATGAGAAAATTAGACGTCGACCTTGAGCCCTAAACAAAAAAAAATATATATATATATATATATATATATATATATATATATATATATATATTATTAATGTTATTATAGATATTAGGAACATTTTCATTTAGGTTCACATAAAATGCATTTAAATCAGTCTGATAATAAATTACCTCGAAATTAACGCAAAGTGCTGCATGGGTTTAAGTAGACAGGCACTAATCTTTAAAGTTAAATTATTTACTTACGGTCCCATCTCATGTCGCGTATCTAACAGGTGGGTGCCAAAAAAATACTGTAATCAGAGATGGAGGAACAAAAGAGCAAGTCGTACAAAACAAAACCAGCTGGTTCTTTAAAAGTTTTACGTGGGATTGGTCGGTCCGTCGTTTTCTGCACGAGGTTTAACGTGGGATTTTCTGTCTTGCCTGCTGGAAAGCAGACCCAAAAGTCTTTGAATAAGCATTTTGAACAAAATTTTATATGCGCGAAACGAGAATCACGCTCGGCCGTTCCGCCAATCGACTCCAAGCCCGTCATATTGTTAATACATCAATTTTCATGGACAAAAAACTTTACACATGTACATTATTCGAGTCGAGATTTCACCATAAACAAAGACTTCATCTGGTATGAAAACAAGAAGAGAAACGACCAAACAAGGAGCAGTTCGCGCTTTAAATTTTTGTTTTGAATTTTTGTTTTGCCCACACAAGCTATTAATTATTGGTTTTCGCTTTCATAATAAGCAAATTTATAATGATTTAGATCAGTACATCGAACTTGACAAGCTTGTCAGAAGAACAAACTTAACACTTAATACTCACTCAAGTGCTGTGAAAAGTACAAACTTGCTTCTGGTGGTTGATTTATTATGAGCAAGAGGACACTTTTAGTGTAAAATTGTGTACAGATATCACTTTGATGTCAAAAGTTTCAATTGAATCACTTTGATGCTAATTTTTTTGAAAAAGAATCACTTAAGTGTTAACTTCGATATTCTTCGCCGGAAATCAAACGTCACACTTTTTTATTAATATATGACGCTGAGGTGACTCGCCGGAGGTCCACCGCGACATTTTCTTTTTAAATCTAAATTTTTTATTTAAAATAATTTGAAAAATAAGCTGAAAAATTCAAAAAAACTGAAAATTCAAAAAAAAAGGAGAATCTGACCAGGCGGCGAGGGTTGCTGTAACCCTCGCCGCATAATACTACTTTTTTATGATTTTTTTGTTATTTTTAGCTTTTTTTAAAAAAAAAATCTGTTAATTTTTCTTTTTTTAAATCTAGTTTTATTTTTTAATTTTTTTTCTAAATTTTGAAGTCCACATGGAATCTATGTGGGGTTCATTTTTTTTTAAATACCAATTAAAATGAAAATATTAATAAAATTCTCATCAAAGGCACAAAAGTGATTCAATTGAAACTTTTGATACCAAAATGATCTCCGTACACAACTTTTAGCATTAAAAGTGTCCTTCTGCCATTTATTATGTATATACTTGTCTGGCAGTAGCTGTTGGCCTCCTTGGCTAACTCGTTTAAAAAAGAAAATTGAGCCACCGGCATTTCATAACTTACAAAAGGGTACTGTTTACAGAAAAGAAAATTTGGGAACCTCCTAAAGTGTTCTTGGAAATTTTCTATATCTGAGCTGTCATATTGTACGACCTGTTATATTTTATGAGAAACAGATGGTTGAACTTACAAAAACTTACAAGAATATGAGCCACAATGCATGAAATTCATTATTATTATTATTATTATATGATCAAATGCAAGGGGAGACATCGATGTGGCTAGACGGGTCGGTGACTGAAGGCCCAATTCCATGACGACTTAATGATGGATGGGTCCATCAGACACGAATTAGAATTGTCTAAGGTCTCCTGTCTTGCTCATAATATACATAACCTAATCTTAAACGATTTTATCGATGAAAAGCCCACTAAGGAGACTAAATAAGAGCATAAGAGATTGGAGTAGAAGACCTACTCTCGATACAAAGAAAATTATCCAAAAAATCTTAAATATATTGCATTTCAGCCAGTTCAGTCTTAAATCTTGTAAATACGCCAATCGAGTCCTAAACCTTTTAGAATTTATCAATTTAGTCCTTGTGTCTAATTTTGATCAGAAATTACTGATGTGGACGCTGGTCTCTCGAGTGGCATGATCAACGTTGATGTGGAAACTTTTTGAATTTTTTCAAACGATTTTTATTTTTTTTTTCTTTTATTATTATTATTATTAATTACCTATAGGGGGACCAGACCGATCCCCGATAATCCTCGCTAGCCCTTGAGCGAGGGCCACGAAGCCCCTGTCAGCATCTTGCAAGGCTCGCAACCCTCGCCCACGCAAGCCTTGCCCAATGACTGGCAAGGGTCGCCAGCCCTCATTAGAGCTAGGAGAGAGCATCGACCCTTAGCGCTACTAGCGAGCGCTCACGGCGCTAGCTCAGAGTTAGGCGAGGACCACGACCCTCGTCGGTTGTGTACGTGGGCTACAACCCTCGCCAGCTCCCAACAAGGGCTTCACGACCCTCGCCTAGTACCAGCGAGGGTCCTCGGTCCAGGTGGCCCCCTGATAGCCCTTAATAATAAAATAAATAATAACAAATTTCAAAAAATTTCAAACACAATAATGTATTTAGAAACAAAAAATCCATGCTAACGTCGACCGATGCCACATAGGACATATTATTTCAGTTTAATCCTCGAGATTGAAGGTCCGGTGTCCATATCAACAATTTTCAACCAAAATTAGTCGGAATGACTAAATTGACAAATTGTCAAAATGTTTAGGACCCGATTGGCTCAATAACAAGGTTTAGGACTAAATTAGTTATAGTGCAATAGGTTTAGGTCTTTTTGGATAATTTTCAATAGAACTACTTTCGTGTTTATTCATGCATTTTTCTTTGGACTGAATCGTACTTCATTTAGCTTTTTTGTTTGATTTCCCTGGCATAAATAAATCAAGGAAGCACCTAAAATTAAACCAATGCATTACGTTGGATACACAAAGAAGAATCTTCAAAACAAAATCCCAAATGTCAAGCTCTTCGACTTGCAAGTCTTCTGCATTTTCTTACGCAAAGGGAAGACATAACAAGTTATACAAGTGAATCAGCCACACCTTCAAACTATAGTAAACACGGTCGTGATCGAGACATTCAAATTTCAACTGCGTTATAAGAGTTGCCTATATCCATAATATATTTAATAGTAGTAATGTTTTTTCGATTTATCTGGGCGATCTTCTTCAGCGGAACGACGACATTGACGAGCGGTCTCTTCCTTGGACATACGATTGGCGAGTTGATGTTGGAAACCTCAAAAGACTTTTCGGGTCTCAAGGAGACTCTTCGTAACCCAAGTTCATCTTGATACTTGGAACCTAGGAGTTGTTACCTAGGAGTTTATGTCTATTTAATGTTATGTATCTAGACGTGTATGTTCGTGTGTTTAGAGTAGACGTAAAGTCATATCTTAAGCTTATAAATAAGTGTGTTTTGCAATCATTTCGTAACACAAGAGTATGTGTGAATAAACTTTATTTCCAGATTTCTTTCTTCCTTTCTTTGGTATCAAAGTGCTGCACCTCTGAGATCCAATATTTGGTATCAGAGCCAGTTTGGCTAATTTGGCCAGTTAGGCTAAGTTTTTCTCGAGTCATATGGCTTCTGTGAGTGGTGCCGGGATGGTCCAACCTCAACTCCCAAGGTTCGATGGGAAGAATTTTGAGCATTGGAAGATCCAGATGGAGGTACTATTCGGGTTTCAGGAGCTGACCAAGATTGTGGAAGAAGGATTTGAAGAGCCAAAAGCGCCCGCAAATTTGACAATGGAGGAGCAGAAAACGCTAAAAGAGAATCGTAAGAAAGATCGTAAGGCTCTCTTTTACATCTTTCAAGCGATAGATTCGTCAATCTTTGAAAAAATGGTGAATTCGAAGACGGCGAAAGAAGCTTGGGCCACTCTCATCAACATATACAAAGGCGTTGAGAAGGTCCAGAAGGTTCGGCTTCAGACTCTTCGTCGACAATTCGAGCTCCTTCAGATGGAAAAGTTGAAGTCCATTTCTGATTATTTCTCACGGACATTGGCTCTTGTCAATCAAATGAAGGCCAATGGTGAGACTATTGGTGATCAACAGATCGTTGAGAAAATTCTTCGGACGCTAACTTTGCAGTTCGAATATATTGTGACTTCCATCGAAGAGTCACGGGATCTCTCTGTCTTGTTTGTCGATGAGCTGGTAGGCTCACTGCAAATGCACGAGCAGCGACTCAAGGAGAAATCCAAGACGATGGAGGAAGCTCTACAAAGCCAGTTGGTGTTGCCTGATGAAAAGAAGAATCTTTCTAATCAAAGGAAAGATCCAAAGCGGCAAGAGAAGTATGCCAGACAACGAAAAGATAAGTCCCTTATTCAGTGTTTTAACTGTAAAAAATATGGGCATTATAAATCTGAATGTCAAAGCAAGAAGACTGGTGGTCAAAAGTTCCATGCTAAGGTAGCAAGATCTGTCGATAGACATGTCAATAGTGACGGTGAGCAAAATAATGCTCTTTTATTCACATGTAATTATACGGTGGAGAACCAGAAGAATGTTTGGTACTTAGACATCGGGTGTAGCAATCACATGTGTGGCGAGAAGGAATTGTTCTCGACTTTCGATGACACCTTTCGTTCGGAGGTGAGGTTCGAGAATAATACCAAAGTTCCTATCATGGGAAAAGGGACAATTAAAATCAAGACGAAGGATAGGTCGGTTCAAAGCATTTCCGACGTCCATTATATTCCCTGTCTTCGAGAAAATCTCCTAAGTATGGGACAGTTGTCCGAGAGAGGCTATCTCATAACCATTAAGGATGAGATTTGCACGGTTCATGATGGCAAAGGAGGGTTGATTGCGAAGGTAAAAATGGCTCGAAATCAACTTTTTCCTTTGTATATTAATTATGATATGTCATGTTTTAGTGCCTCAGTGCAAGATTTGACATGGCTTTGGCACAAGCGGTTCGGGCATGTGAATTTTGACAGCTTGAAGCTATTGTCTCAAAAGAAGATGGTACGTGGACTACTCGAAATTTCTTCTCCGAAGGAGATTTGTGAACCATGTGTTATTGGGAAGAAGTGCGGAGAAAGCTTGCCTTTGGGAAAATCATGGAGAGCTTCAAGGCCGTTGGAGTTAGTGCACTTCGACCTCTGTGGACCGCTCGATGAGTCGTTGAATCGGGGATATAGGTATTTTATTACCTTCATCGATGATTTTAGTCGAAAAACATGGGTTTATTTCTTGAAGCAAAAGTCTGAAGCCATCGATGCTTTCAAGGAATTCAAAGCCTATGTAGAAAAACAAAGTGGGCATCAAATTCGGACTCTCCGAACTGATCGTGGCACAGAATATTTGGTTGGAGATGGTTTCTTCAAGAGGTACGGCATCAAGCATCAGTTGACAACACCATATACTCTTCAACAGAATGGAGTAGCGAAGAGAAAAAATCGCACTATTGTCGATATGGTACGTACCATGCTCCATTCCAAACATTTGCCTAAGCATTTCTGGGAGTCTATGATATTTGACTTCTACTCGGCCAAATCTTGTTTATAGTGTCAAGATGGTAAGCAGATTTATGGAAACTCCTAGACAATCGCACTTGTATGCGGTAAAAATGATTCTTCGGTACATTAAAGGTATTGTGGATGATGGTATATTCTACACTTTTTCTAATGAATTTCAGCTTGTGGGATATACAGACAGTGATTGGGGATGAGATATTGGAGAAAGGAAAGTACTTCCAGTTATGCTTTTTCTTTAGGAAATGGAATTTTTTCTTGGTCTTCGAAGAAGCAGCAGCTGGTTGCCTTGTCCAGTGCAGAAGCAGAATACATAGCAGCGGCTTATTGTGCTACTCAAGCAGTTTGGCTACGTTCAATGCTCGCTGAACTTCATCATAAGCAGGAGCATTCGACGGTGATTTATTGTGATAGTAAGTCAGCAATTGCACTTGCAAATAATCCAGTCTTTCATGGAAGAAGCAAGCACATCGATATAAAGTATCACTTCATTCGAGATCTAGTGAAGTCCGAGGAGATTGTGCTACATTATTGCAAGTTGGAAGACCAAGTGGCTGACATGTTCACGAAGCCATTGAAGACAAATTCCTTCCTTAAATTCAAGAGAATGATCGACATGGTCAAGATGAGCTCGGTTTAAGGGAGGCTGTTGGAAACCTCAAAAGACTTTTCGGGTCTCAAGGAGACTCTTCGTAACACAAGTTCATCTTGATACTTGGAACTTAGGAGTTGTTACCTAGGAGTTTATGTCTATTTAATGTTATGTATCTAGACATGTCTATTCGTGTGTCTAGAGTAGATGTAAAGTCATATCCTAAGCTTATAAATAAGTGTGTTTTGTAATCATTTCGTAACACAAGAGTATGTGTGAATAAACTTAATTTTCAGATTTCCTTCTTCCGTTCGTTGGTATCAGAGTGCTATGCCTCTGAGATCCAACAGCCCTGTACCTCTCAAAGGCCTCATCGACGATCTCTTCGTCAAAGTGATTAGCGAGTAAGGGCTCGGCCACGGCTTTCGTGCACTTGGCCGTATTGTACGCCCCATCCTCCAAGACAACAGTAGGGTCGAAATTGATGGTCGAGTACACTCCGATTCACTTCGGACAACCCCAAGCAATCGATTGAGAATGAGTCTTGCCTTTGGACCTCGAATCGTACCTCTTTTGGTGAGGGCATGTATTGAGGGATGTTGGAGGAGTTCAGTTTCTCCTCTTCTACGAGTCCCTACATCAGCAACAGAGGCAGGATTTTAGATTTTGCCGATGAAAATAAGAAACAACGTACACATAATTAGTTGTTTGCATGATTTTACAAGATAAAATCAAAATTTTTTAAAACAAAAATTCGTTGTTACTCTTTTATGTAATTAGAAATGTAACTATTGCACACTTAAGATAATTCAGAATCACGAATAATCATAAGCCGCGATCATTATTTTGTTTACTGTTGCCCATTTAATGGTTATGATTGGCCTCGGAGGGCCAAAACAAAAATTATACCTAGAGACTATAAAACTTACCGGGCTCCATGTTAGGGTACTACAAGTGTTACCAGATGGCAGAGGCAATAAGGAAAATGAAAAGGTGATGTCACAAATGTCGTAATTTTTTAGTGACCTAAGTTTTCAATCGATCGCTTAAATACCACGACTTTTAAGTTTATCACTTAAGTGTTATAACTTTCGAAATAACTATAAATTTTAAAAGACGTCCACGACACGAGTCGTTAATTCTAATGCCACGTCGGATTTTCTCATAAATAAATTCGTCTACGTCGCTCAAATTAACGTCTTTCATAATGCCATGACATTCGGATGATCGATTGAAAAGTCGGTGTCTTCTTTGCCAATAAAAATCAACCTCAGCTTCATGCTCATGCGGACGCGACTGTCCAAGTACTCTTTTGATTTTCTCTTGTTACCTCGGAGACCATCTCTTCGAAAGCAATCGCTAGGAGTTTCCATAGAACGAACCAGGAACGCCACCGAAGAAGCACGGAAGCGTTGTCGACCCTCCTTTCTGGCTCTTCATTTGCTCGTTCAGCTACTCTCGGAGTCTCGGCAAGAAGCTGCTGAAGACGGAGTTGAAGTCGTTCCCCGGGAAGATCGTTCACGAACACTTGGAACTCCAGCAGCTCGTGCTTAGCCGCCTTGCAGAGATCAATCGTGATGCTGATGATCTCAGACACGACGAAGAAAGCGTTGGGGCCGCAGGAACAGCCCATGTCTGCGATGGCAAGGATCGCCGGGAAGCCTCTGGATAGTAGAGCTTTCACGGCCGTCGCCGTTATGGGCTTCATCATTGATATTACCTCACTCTACAAAAAGAAAACGAGAGCATTGACTCGATATAAAGAAAAAAAGTTCGTCTCTTCAGCTTTTTTTTCACGTACAAAGAAATAAATCTCAACCGTTGTGGATAGCTTATACAGGCAATAATCTCGATTCAAGGATTGAGCGTCGTGGATTCCCTGCGTTTGCTATGTTCACCCCAATTTAAACATGACAGGCGTGGGTTTGTCCGATGTGGCAATGATCTTGCAAGATCTAGTACTTTTTGTAAACGATTTTTCTTGTACATTCTTCCTCGAGAGAAATTTTGTTCATTGAAAGGTGTATCACGGATTAGGGTCATAGAGGCGTCAAATGGGAGGGTCGAGTTCGAATCAGGGTCGAATATTGTCCTATCCATATTTATCTATCTAACCCGTTTTGACTCATATCTGACCCGACCCGACCCGACCCGACCCGCAACCAACCCATACTAGATCCGGCCCATTGCGACCCACATTATCAAATCATACTAATATTCTAAGAAAACCTATATAACTCATTTAAACTATTTTAATCTATTCACATGCATATGTTATCAGATTAAAACTTCGCATCAAATTAAAAAATATTAAATAAAATAAAAATAATATCACTAAAATACTTTCATGCAATAAAAAATCAAGTGAAATTCTTTCCTATTTTTTAATTTTTTAAATTTTTTGACTTTTTTCGAATTTTTTTTATTTTTAAAATATTTTAAATCAAGTGAAATTTTTCCTTTTTTTTTTTAAAAAAACTGATTTTTAAATTTTTAATTTTAAAAATATTTTTTATTCAAAAATATGTTTATTTTACTCTTTCTCCGGCGACAAGGGACGTTGGTGGACAACAGTGGCAGATATCGGCGGCCACTAGTTTTCACTTCTTTTATTATATAAATTTCTTTCATTAACTTATGAAAAAAAAAAAGGGGGGCCTTTTAAGACCCTTGACCCATGTGCAATTTGTAAGGCTGCTCTCATGGGTCGAAAATGGGTTTAAATATGTGACTCATTTATGACCCATCTAATTCAACTTAGATATCATTAAAATTTCAGAACCCATATATATCTCATTTGTATGAAAATATCGGTCAAAAATTGGTCATTAACCCATATTGACGACTCTGACCCATTTGAATTCTTGAATGGCAAGTTATATGGTCTCAAAGGTCATTCTGAAATGGCGTCTTTTACATATAGAATTTCAAGTCTAGGTCGCCAAATATATCCCTAATTTGAGATGAGAAGGGAAATTACCAAAAAATTGTAAACTTATTGCAATTATGTCAATTCAGTCCTAAATTTCTTCTTCTTTTTTGTCAATTGAGTCCTAAACGTTTTGCATTTGTACCAATTCAGTCCATCTTGCTAACTTTAGCTAGTTGGCACGGACATAACCTTGTTGCCATTGACGTGGTAATTTTTTAATAATATTTTAATATTTTTCTCTTTTTTCTTCTTCTTCCTTTTCTTCTTACTCTCGCCAGATTTGTGTAAGGTTCGACCTCGACGACCCTCTCGTCTGGCCTGTTGTCTAATCGCCTGTTGTAGGAAGAAGAAGAAAATAAGAAAATAAAAATGAATAACAAAATATTTAAAATATTAGTATATAATTAGAAATTACTACATCAGCATCGGCAGGCCAAAGTTGACCAAAAGAACTGACTTGGCACAAATACAAAATGTTTATGATTCAACTAGCAACAAAAAAGTTTAGGACTGAACTGACAAAATTGCACTAGGTTCATGACTTTTTTGATAGTTTTTTCGAGATGAGATGAAGAAATCATATTTTGGTAGATAATCATAAAAGAGTGTAATTAACACTCCTTTTTTTTTATGACCGAGATTCCAACAACCCCGTCCAGGCTTACGCCCGCCGCCGGACTTACGTCCGAACCAGAGTACGATGACTATACCTGGGGGGGACTGGCCCAGCAACCCACCAGCTAGGACCCCCCACTTAAGTCCAAGAAACGCATTGTGAGGTTTTTAAACGCTGTTTAACTCAACATTTTATGTGATCACCAAAGGACAATGAGAGATGTACCCGAAGCAATGGGTTGTCAGCAAAACTTGTTTCTTCCATTCCTCCATTCTTGTGCAATTCTCTCTCTCTCTCTCTCTCTCTCTCTCTCTCTCTCTCTCTCTCTCTCTCTCTATAGTTGCCTTACATTTGAATTGGTTTGAGGCTTTTTTACTTATAGACATTTTTGGTGCACTTTTTTTTTGGTAAAGACATTTTTGGTGCACTTTGTCTCCATGTTCACCATTAATCGTAATTTGAGTTCCAATTAGAGTGCCTAGCACGCATGCGCACGAGTTTGCACGGACTTGTCCACTTTGTGGGATCTCCCACTGCCTTGTGAAGTTAAGGAAAAGGAAACGGAAACGCCAAGAATATGCAGATGAATTTATCTTTCACGAGGTCGCGAGTTCAATTCACATCGTGAGCGGATCTCTCAACGGCTCGTGCTGCATTGCTTAGCTATGACATGATTCGTGTGGAAAGTTAAGGTGAGGGAGGAAATATTAAGCGCGGATTTGAGCACAAAAGAACGGCACTAGTTCTAATGACCATTGCCCACGAAGCTTCCGATTCCCGATTAACTAAAGTCCTAAAGCGAATGTGAACAATGAACATGAATTGCTTGATTCTATGAGTCTTTTTTCCCTTTCTTTCCTTCTCGTCACCAATACTTTGTCTCCGCGACTTGCCAAAGCACATCATCTTCCATCACCTTCCGTTTTCATCTTCACGATCCATACTTCTCGAAACTATTCATCTAAAACATCGAAGTGAGTGAAGCGAGAGGGAGAGATGAAGCGAGAGGGAGAGAAGACAGATTGGGGACCGGTGTTCGTGGCGACGGTGCTGTTCATCCTCCTGACTCCCGGGATCTTGATCCAGTTTCCGGGCCGGAACCGGTATGTCGAGTCCGGCAATTTTCATACTTCCGGGTGTTCGATACTTGTCCACTCTATCCTCTACTTGGCTTTCATGTGCATCTTCTTGGTAGCAATCCGCGTGCACATGTACATCGGCTACTGACAATATCATATGAGTCAGGGTTCGTGGTAGATAAATTGATGCTGCTTTTTCTAGGTTATGCGTCATTTCGAGTGTCACAATTATCGTATGATTGTAGTCTAAAATTGATGTGTATCAATGGACCCAGAAGCAAGAATTTTAAGTTTTCCTCTGAATCGTAATCTTATTACCTGTCAAATATTTGGATAATGTCTGTTCTCATATCCAGAAATTCTAAGGCAATGCTACTCAAAATTAGGATTTTACGATGGCCGTACATGCTTCTATGTATGGAACGAATTTTATTCATTACTTCGTTGTGATTGCATCGCCTCGATCTTCGCCAGAGTAATTAATCAACTATTAACTAACAAAAACTGACTCAAAGAAGAAAAAGTCCGATAGAAATTAATTAGAAGCGAAAAACATAAAGTTCAGGCCTTTCTCGTTTAAGTTGTATTGAGTTCTTCGATTTCATTGGGCTTCTCTTTTGTTGCATCTTTCAAAATAAGTAGGTCTGAAAAGCCCACTGGAGTCAAACGCTCAAGATAGAATCGTGCCACGCAATTTCATATTCGGATTGGATTAAAGATGGATTAAATATCTTTTTTTATCATTTTATTACTTACAAAAATAAAAAGTAAAAAAGTAAAATTTTCATTGTCATGAATATATTTAGACCTAAATTATCAATAACAATAAAATATTTTTCCTTGACTAATTATGTCAAGTGATTAATTTTAGGAGAATTTACAAATTATTCTTTTTTTTTTTGCAAAACAAATGCAATATAATGTGATAAGTTTTCCCAAACTTTTACCCCCTAGATATTAGAGGTATTAAAGGTTCGGTTCGGTTCGGTTCACTTCACTTCTATTTTTAATTTTTCTTTTCTTTTCCTTTTTCTTTTTTTTTCAAAGCCAGCGGAATAGTCGACCACTGGCTGAGGGCCAGCGACCCCTGTCGTCCACTGGCTTAGGGTTAGAATACGGAAAGCATGCTTAGGATGCGTTTATCATCAACCACCAACATTTGTGATTGCAATCATCTGTCGACAAGACAAGACGACCACCATGACAGTGGTCCTCATTCGCTGTCCAGGCAACCAAATCGCGCCTTTGGGTTCATTGCCGGATTGGCACGGACAATACATTTTCAAAACTCATGCTTAAAGAAATTAGTGATAATCGAATCGAACCCAAGACCCTAAATATTTTCTTTTCTTATATTAGAGCAAGAAATTGCCAATTATGACTATAAGCACAGATATAATTTGAGAATATTATGATCGGAGGAAGCAACCGTGGCAAGGGCAAAAAATAAATAAATAGGAAAAATGAAAAATGACGGCACCGTCCATCCGTCCATCTACCCCCATCTTTACTCATCCAAAAAGGAAAAGAAAACTTGTTCCGATTCCCGACGCATTCGCTCCCTGCGTCCACCCGAAGCAACCCCTCTCTCCCTCCTTCTTCCTTTTCACCCAGTTCCAGATTTCGTTTCCTCATCGCACCCTCCGACCGTCGCTGCCGCCGCTTCTCCCGAATATCCCGCCGCCGTGCAGAGCTCGTCCGGAATGGCTGACTGGGGCCCGGTACTGATCGGGGTGGTGCTGTTCGTGCTGCTGCAGCCGGGGCTCCTTTTCCAGTTGCCGGGGCACCACCGGATTCTGGACCTCGGGGGCATGAAGACCAACGGCAAGTCCATTGCCGTCCACACCCTCATCTTCTTCACCCTCTACACCATCCTCATCCTCGCCGTTCACGTCCATGTCTACGCCGGCTGATCTCGACTTGGTGATGAACAGTTCCTTCTTTCTTTCTTTTCCCTTCCTCTTTTCTGATTCTTCATTTCTCACTTCTGCTTTTTGTTGGGGATGTTAACCTGTGACCTGAGTTCACGGCGGACGCCGGACTGGTCTCTTTTCCTTTTCAAGAAATGTTATTGTTTTCTGGGTAACTGAGGTACTTCGGGAAAGTCATATTTAGACAATGTGTAAAGGGAAAATTTTTGTAATCACAGCCGTCAGATTATCGATAAACCTGAACGGCTGTCGCGTGATTGACCAATGTGATTAACGGTTGTGATTCAATATGTAGTGTACAAATTCTAATACATTGCTGGTTGCCTTGTTGCCAATTGAATTCTCATGTGATAATGGGAAGTTTTACAAACTGATCCAAGCGTTTATCTTAAAGTTCTACAACTATAGATCTTGAAGTTCTCATTAAAAAAAAAAAAAAAACCGGAGGCAGCGGTCGATCTATCCTATTGATTAAGTTGTATCGATATGTCTAATAGCTTCAGCAATTAGATCTTAGAATTCCAAATTTAGGTTTCTTTCCAAACAGTCTTGGGATCGAATCCTTGTTTTTGGGGGTAGTCCAATTCCTCCAAACAAGGTTCTAGAGTGAGCATAGGTGGATGCTGAATTAAATTTGTTTTGCTTAGATTTGTGTTTTCGTCTTTCAGAAAAGGGAAAATTACAACAGCAAAAAAGAGCATTTTTTTACTCTAGTTCAAATGCTCTCCTCGTAATGAATGCGATTGTCTTAATCTATTGTGAGATGAAAAGTCTAGTTTGGGCAAAAAGAAATAATTAAAAATTAAAAATTATTGTAAGATTTATACTTTCATGAATTGTTTGACCAATAGATGTCTTTCACATTCAACTAGAAAAATGAAAAAAAAAAATCAATTTTTTTTCATGGCAACAGCATAAAGGAGGCAGGACCTTACCAAAAAAACATAAAAGAGGCAGTCAATCGATATAGATATATCCGACTTCTAAATATTTAGAACCAAGCAAGTAAGTCTATCCAAATTGCCTTTTTTCTTTTTTCTTTTTAATTCTGAAATTTTTATTATTCTTGTTAGATCTATTTATTTTTATTTTTTAGATTCAGAATTTCAAAATCAATTCAAATTTTATTGCTAGTTCGATATTTTGATTGACTCGGGCATTTTACCCGAGTATCCTAGATAACCCTTACTCGGGCATCTTTATCCTTGGCCATGAACTTCTTCTGATCTTTTTAACTCAACCAACTATTCTACATTCGGCGAAAAAAGAAATTAAAAAAAAAAGAAATCTATCCATTTTTCGGGGTCTCAAAGGTGCAGAAACACATAAGAACTCTTAAATGGCAATGAAAAAGAGATGTAACTCCAGTTCACTTCAACAGTCTTCGATGGTTATATGGGTATCCAAAATACAAACAAGATGGATGTTTGTTGGCCCAACCATTCTTCTTAGTTTCGGCATAAGGATACTGGATTACTTAGCAGAAAAGATTTCAAAATCATCACAGGGCCCGTTCAAAAAAGGATCATATATTTTTAGCAAGTTTTCTTCTTCTTTTTTCATCTCTGAACGCCTTCTTTTTTCTTCTACTTCTCATTGGGGTTATTTCACAAAGACTTGCTATGATAAGGAGGAAATGGGGGTGGGGGGAACAAGCACACTTGAAGAGCCTAGTACAATGGAGAGTTGTATGATGCGTTCGGGAAAAACACCTATATCTAACAAGATTAAGTGAATACCCAAAAATGCGTCATTTTATCTCTATCTTTCCATACATAACCAAAGAATGGAAAATATTTTTCAAGAGTATCAGAACCTAGAAGTGCAGGATAAATACCGCAAAAGCCAGTTGATTGCTTACAATTCATTGATTGAATTTCTTAAAAAAAAACAAATCATATTTTTACAATAAAGATTAATTTTTATCTACCGGAAAGTGATATTGGTAGAGAACTTGTCGCTGTCTCGGTTGTGCTACCAGAGGCTCCGAGGAAGTCAGAATAGGAGAGCACTCATCTTGGGGTAGGTTATTAATCCAGAAGTTCTTCTTTGAGATAAGAAAATGATTCAGTTCCAGGGTCAAATATCGTAGTTCTCGAATGAGCAATCGAATGGTCTTAGTTCTTTTTTTTTTTTGTAAGGTAAGTATGTATTGAGACTTTTCAAAAAGCGCTAGAAACAAGTGAGAACTGGACACAAAAATCATGAACCCACAAAGGCACCGTAAGTGCCTAAAGAGGGTTCAACGATGAACCGGTTGTAAAATATAAATATGCACATAAGCTGGGACAACAAAAGGCCGATACCAATTAGGAGGGAGTAAGGAAGGGCTAAAGAGGTAGCCAAAAGAAATAAAAATAAAACAACGGCCAAACAGCAGCTGAAACCTAAAAGAACTAAACCGGTCAGAATAGTCTTCAAATAGCAAGGGGGGCAGCAACTGAACGGCCAAACCGTGACAAAGAGGATCAGCAAATCGTCTCCAAATAGTGTGGGAAGACTCAGTGACCAAGAGGCCAACGCACAGAAGGAAAAAAAGAGAAACAAACAGCACGCCGGCGGAGAAATGAGACAGCAACAAAAATCGATCCCTGTAACCAGCACGAGGACAACGGCAAAGCAATCCTGCAATCATCCCAAAATAGGATAGGGACGTAGAGAATAACAGTAAACAGCCAACAAAAAGTAAGGCTAATATCCATGCTTGCCCGAGATATCTTCAAAGGTAGGACGCCAAGTCAGTCTTCAAAAATAGAGGGGGGAGACCCCAATTCCTTTACAAACGCCTATTTCGAGGATTGTCTTCGACACAACCAAGAGTGAGGGCTTTATCCTTGAAACCCTTGACGAGGTGCTTAATAATACCCGGAACAAACAGACGCTTCCGTTTAAAAAGGATGTGATTTCTCTCGGTCCAAATGATATGACATAAGGCACCGAAAGAAAATCTAGCCAACCGATGAGGGAATGAGTGACCACCAAGGTATTGCATAGCCCAACGTATATGATCATGCCATGGCCGGTTATGCCACGACAAATTACATTTCGAAACCCAAATTAAAGCTATACTACCAGTAACAGAACAACCAAAAAATAAATGATCTTAGTTCTTGAATATTCAAACAAAAAAAGTAAAAAATAAAAATAAAAGAAAAAATGGTAGCCTAATTGATATCATTCATGTTACATTATGTGATACTAATAGCGCTTTTTCCCTAGAATGAAAGATAAAAATGGATTCACTAAGTTTTAATTAATGAATCACTTCTCCTTCTCAGCCGATCTCGATTTGCAAATTATTATAGATTATTCATCGGTAGAATGGAAGGAATTAGGAGAAGAAAGACCCTGCTAGTGGAGGAAGACCTGATAGGGACAAGATATATAGAGATAAAGAGAGAGCCAAAAAAAGGATCTTTCGTGTATAATCATGCATAATCTCATATACGAAATTAATGAAAAAAAAATGGAATTTCATTCTCAATTGCTCCTATCGAAAATATGATTAAATACGGATTCGAGCCATAGCACCTTGTTTTTATAAAACCGTACGATTTTCCTGAATTAAATCAAACAGATTTTACATAATGAAGATTTGGCTCAGCATGTTCAATTCGATATGGATAGGAAAAACGGTATCGCGACCGGGTGGTCTTCGTAATAGAAGGGACATTTGATTATAAGCATATGCTTGTTTGGAGAGATCATCTTTCTAGAGACCCCTCGACCAATTCTCCCATGAATCGCTAAAGATCCTTCCTTCAGATGTGTCGATTGGGCAAATGCTACCGAGAATTCAAAAAGTTTTTTTGTGCGACAATGAAATAGTCAAATGGGACATTCGATCTCATAGAGTTCAATTCCCGTTCTCAACTCATAACCAATATGAGGTAGAAGTTTCCTTATTTCAAATCAAGGGATTCATTAGACATTTCTTGAGTAGACTAATATTAAAATAATCAAATAATATTTTGTTTTAACTTCAATTTTTTAGTTTTCTTTCTCCTTTTTTTTCTTTTTCTTTTTCTTTTTTCCCTTCTTCCTATAGCCAGTTACTCAGCCTCGGATGGTTGATGACCGGCTAGAGATGAGGGTCGGGGAGGTCGACCTTGTTGGCCCGCCCTTGGCGACACTCAACCTTTCTGTCACTAGCCAAGGTCATCTTCGCCATGGCTAGGTAAGGCTCGCCCTCACCAGTGGCCCTCGCATCTCGCCAATCGCGAAGGCCAAGCAACTGACTAGAGGGAGAAGCGAAGGAAACAAAAATTAGAATATTATTAAAGATTGTCCACGTCAGCATTACCCTAGCCACATAGGATGATCGACGTCTACGTTAGTAATTTTCGGCTAAAATTGATCAAATGGATTCAATTGGCAAAACGTGAAAAAGTTTAGGAATCCATTGGCACAATTACAAGGTTTAGGAATGATTTGGCAAAAGTATACAAAGAAAGGCTTTCGTCTAAAAAGGATGTGATTTCTCTCGGTCCAAATGATATGACATAAGGCAACAAAAGAAAATCTAGCCAACCGATGAGGGAAGGAGTGATCACCAAGGTATTGCATAGCCCAACGTATATGATCATGCCATGACCGGTTATGCCACGACAAATTACATTTCGAAGCCCAAATTAAAGCTATACTACCAGTAACAAAATAACTAATCTCTTTCTTTCCCAAGTCGATTAACTTTTTTTATGTCTAATCCCCCTTGCTTTTGACTCATGTCAGGACATCAACTCACTTCTTTTTGGACTAGAACCAAATCTCTCTAATTTCTTTAGGTTCCAACCATTCACTTTCTTTCCCAAGTCAATTAACTTTTTTATGTCTTGTCCCCCTTGCTTGTAACTCATGTCAGCAAGCTGACATCAACTTTAGGAATGGCGCCTAAGAACTCTAACCAAAGTCCTCTTCGTCGTGGCTCTTCTTTTTCATCTGCATATAAACTCTACAACTCATTTGTTCTTCAATCGCGCGACACAGCCCCACCAGACAGACGACACCTAAGCCTTCGGCTACAATATTTCCGCCTCCTTTTCGTCCCATCACTGCGCCTTTACAGAACCTCCGAAAGCTCGCGAGATTTCCGGAATGAGGGCCAACGTGGGTCACGTCGGCTTGCCTGACCCGACACCTCTGCTCAACCTTTCACCGACGCTCGTTCGTTCTGTTCGGCTCCTGTTAACGTTCCCTGACGTCGCCGACCCCATCCAGCTTCTGTTTTAGCCTTGCCTCGTTGTCGCGACCCTCTTGAGGTTGTCGGGCTCTCGAGGGCTAATGGGCCGTCCTGTCTGGTCGGACGCGGGCCTCTCCCAAGGCCCATTACCCAAATCGCAACGGAGGTATGCGTGATCGACTTTCAGTGTGGTCTAGTGACATGTGCTAAGTGTGCATGCCATGGAGTCGCCACCAATCATTTTTTTAGGGTATGATTGGACCACCCAATCGAATAGTTGGGAGTTTCTATTCAATTCTGCGAGAACCAGAAAAATGATTTCGGGGACTTAGTTACGCCAACCGTCAGAGTTGACGCCATTTCGGCACCTAAGTTGACTGAATTTTCTAGCCTGAGATTCATGCGGATGAGTAAGGTATGAACCATAAATCTAGAAATTCATGCAGATAGGAGTGATTATCATAGCAATCACAATCAGTAATAAAATGCGCAACTCAAGGAATCTAGATATGCAAATAAATCACATGGCATTCCTAGTAATGCCCTATTTATCAATTACAGCTCAAGAATGATTTAGCTGTCCTAGCCGTTCTACACTCGATCTAACCTAAGAAAAGCATTAGGAAGCATCGCAGGAGTTCGAGAGTACTCACATGGGGTTCGCCGTGCCCTGGTTTGGTCTTGGACGAGCTATCGAGCTCATGCCGACCCGATTATATTTGGGGATCCACTCGGCGTTTTACACCATGAAATCATGTGAAACAAAAACAAAAATATTCAGCAAGGGGCATTTATTGTAGATGGTGGTCGATCTAATTGGACATCAAGACTAAAAAAGATGTAGAAATTTACAAATTAAAAGACTCGAATGATATTTTTTTTGCCAAATTCAACTCTATGCGTCGTGAAGAAACACATGCAATTGAACTTGAATTTTGACTATTTATGAGTTCAAAATGAAAAGAAAATTAAAATAAAAATATTGACTATTTTTCTATATTTTTACGACATCGAATGCTATTTTTCTTCATTTTTCATGTATTTTTCTATTTTTGAAAAATATTAAAAAATTGAAAAATTATTTTTTTTTTGTCAAAAATGGTTCCTTTAGCTTGGTCAAGGCTACCAAAGATGATTTTTTAATTTTTTAACTTTTTATATATTTTTTTATGAATTTTTAAAAAATAAACTATGAAAGACTGATAAAAAATCAGGTGTCAACAGCTGCCCCTCTTTGAGAGGAATTTCGTCAGAGGTTTCTCTCAAAGACAAGGTGACACCTGTGTTCCGATCGACTCGACTGGGAAAAGAAAAGAAAAGAAAAGAAAAGAAATCATGACATCCAATTTTCATGCCCATCAATGTGTGCTTTTCCTTAAAAAGAGATGTGCTCATTCAATTCCCTGATATGATGTAAGAAAGTTAAGGAGTAGATAGACTTCCCTGCCCCTTACCTGCCTAACGCTTGCGGCATTTGCTGTGTCTGATGGGTTCAAGTAGATTCCTAAGGACTCGTCATCGGAGTGTCATAGGGATGTTAAGCTCTGACCTGTAAGGTAGGTCAAACCATAATGGGATTCCTAACTGATAGGAACCTAAGGAAGACGCATCCCACATTTGGGAATTTGCCAAGGGTTTTGATCCGTGTGGTGGACTAAACTAGAAATGGCTTGCCTAATGTAAGGCTTATTAGGGAAAACGACTCCTCCCGCGTTCGGGATTCATCAAGGTTTTGATCCGTATGGTGGATCGGACCATTGGGTTGATCCTTCAGGCGGTCTCTACCAGTCCTTTGACCCTTCAGGCGGTTTCTACCATTCATTGACCCTTCATGCGGTTTCTACCATTGAGTTGACCCTTCAGGCGGTTTCTACCATTGGTTGACCCTTTAGGCGGTTTCTACCATACATTGACCCTTCAGGCGGTTTCTACCATTGGTTGACCCTTCAGGCGGTTTCTACCATACATTGACCCTTCAGGCGGTTTCTACCATTGATTGACCCTTCAGGCGGTTTCTACCATACATTGACCCTTCAGGCGGTTTCTACCATTGTGTTGACCCTTCAGGCGGTTTCTACCATTGTGCTGACCCTTCAGGCGGTTTCTACCATTGATTGACCCTTCAGGCGGTTTCTACCATTGAGTTGACCCTTCAGGCGGTTTCTACCATTTATGAAATTCCAAATTGATATGAATCAAAGGATGACGTACCCGCTCTTCAGGGCTAGTCGGAGACTCGATCATTCTGTGGATCGGTCTTAGAAAAGATTTGCCTACTAAAAGGCCTCACTTAAGGATGACGCACCTAGTCTTTAGGGTGGCCAAAAGTCCTGCAGAAAGCTTAGACCTGAAAAAATTTTCCTCGCCAAGAAGATGTTAGTAATCTTTGGGAAGACAATAATTGTCTAACTGACAAAATTCTACGACTTAAGTTTTAGTCATGAAATGTGCATTTTGATTGTTGGAGGTTATCCAAAACATTCCTGCCACATACAGATGTGATCATAAATTCCTTGCACGGAAACTCTAGATCAAACAATTTGAAAAAGGCTTGTTTTTTGCCTAGAAATTTTGAAGGGTTTGACATTGGTGATCATTGCAAATTTGCCACATGTCCTTCGAAGAACATCTCCATTTCTTGAAGTGTACACTCCTCTTTTAGAGCGCACAAGGATGTTTAAAAGCGTCTCTTGTTGCATTAAGAGACCGTCTGTTTGTGTGTTTGCTATTTGAGCACGACATCATTTGGGGAGTAGTCATCTTGATCTGACTCCTTTGGAGGGTCTTTTCATCATCTCTCTAGACTTTACTGGTGTTGACACCTGATTTTTGACCAATCTATTATTGTGATTTTTACTTTTTTAAAAAACATTAATTAAAAATATAAAAAAGGGTCATAAAATCACAAAATCAACTTTGGAAGCCTTAGCCTAGCCTCAGGAACCAATTTTGAACAAAAAATATTTTTTGGTATTTTTTAATATTTTTTGAATTTATTTAATTATAAAAATACCCAAAAAATCATAAAAATACCATTCGTGATCATAAAAATACACAGAATTATTCAATAATTTTATTTTAATTTCCTTTTTAAGTGTGTAACTTTAAATCTTGAAAAATTCGGCTCGGGTCACTATCTTTCTTCACAAACATAAACCCGAACCGAGCCTAAAAAAATGCCAATCGAGTCTTTTAATTTATAGATTTTTGTATTTTTTTAGTCTTGATATTCAATTAGACCAACCACCATTTGCAACAAATGCCCATCGTTTTTTTTTTCTTCGCGAGGGGACTAGAAAAGGATTTTAAAAAAAAAATGAAAAGAAGGAGGAGTGGAGGACAGTCCGTTGAGCAAAAGTGGGGGGAGCGGCGCCCCAAGAACCAAAAGGAATAATATATAAAAAAAAAAGAAAGAGAGAAAGACAAGAGATGGTGCAGGTGGATCCAAGGCCAAAAAGAAGAATAGCATGGTCTTCCTCGTATAGGGAGCTCGGCACGTCTACAAATGGGGGGAAAAAAGAAAAAAGAAAAAGAAGAGGGGCAGGAGGACATGCGCGCGGAGACGATTCCTGACCTTCCTCCGACGGCGATTTTGGCGCCACCCTCACCGCAACACCGTTAACCACCACCTCCGGCGACCTGTGGCTGTCACCATCGATCTCTCCGGCACCACCGTCAGCCGCCGGAAGCATCAGAACCGCTCGGGGAAAGCCCTGCTCTGTTTTCCAAGCCACCGACCCGAATACTCCTTCTCCACCTGGGTTGTGTTTTGCTCGGCCGCCACCTCCAGACGCCTCCTCCGTCTCTCCGCCACCTCGGTTCGACCGCTAAGCGCTGCCCCGGAGCCTTCGAACTGCTGTGACACAGTTCCGTTGTCCCTTGCTCTGTTTTGGGTCTCGGAGGACTGCCCGAGCCGGGCCAACCCTGGGCGCCGCTCCCGACCACCACTAGTGTCTTCGTCATTCTCTCTCCGACCACCGGGGCCAGCTCTAACTCTTGTCAGCCACCGTGGAGCCGTCAGGTAGTCGCGAAGGCCCGAAGACCCCTGTTCGGGGATCAGTCTCCCAGTTTCGGGCCGAAGCTATTTCGCCGTCTTCCGCCGTCTCTCGCTGCAGCTCCGCCACCCATCGATCGTCCTCATAACCACCCCAAGAAGACCCGACGTCGTTAGACCCGAGCACAGCCGCGAATCAGCCCCGACAGATCTGCCTTGTTCGAGCCTCCTGTTCCGACGTCCGTTGCGGCTTCTGTTCGGGGCTCTCCCGCTTTCCGCCGGCCGCCACGAGCCACCTACAGCTCCCTCCGACCGCCATAACCATTGAGCCGTCGCCAGCTTGCCACCCCGACGCTGCTGGAGTTGCGAGGCCACCTCAGCCGCGCTCTGCCCTGTTTACGTCGGTGTGCCTAGTTCCACGGGCCGTGTCCCATTCTGGGCTGCGTTCATGGGCCGGTCGAACGGGCCGTGGCTCAGTTTGGTCTAGGCCATGGCCTGAGAGTGGGCCGAGCATATGGGCCTGTGTGCCAGGTATATGGGCCAATTTGGCCGAGAGCTTTGGCCCATGGGTCGAGGTATTGGACCGTCGCCCGAGAATTTTGGGGGACTCGTGGTCCGTCGGCATTCAAGGTTCGCGTCGAAGGATCTTTCTGGAGATCTCCGCCAATCTCGACTCGAGTATTTGACTGTGTCGCACATGGAGATGGTCACGCGCTGGGAATTCGGCGCCTGAAGGTCGATATCTAATCAGGTATATTTTGCGTACCCGATTCGTATATTAAAGTTTTTTTTTTAAATATGGCCATTATAGACTTGATTTGCATGTATTTGCTTCAATCTAGTTGTTAGTTTGTTTATTTGGTTAAGTGTCGTAGGTTTTCGAAGAAAGTATTTTCGGAAAATAAATCAAAAAATCAATAAAAAATGGAAAATCATAAAACAATTCAAAAAAATTCAGAAAATTAAGAAAAATTCCAGAAAAATCCCAAAAATAGGAAATGGCCACAATCAACTGGCTATGGAGTATTTTGGGTAATTCGGTATCCAAACCTTCCAAAAATGATGATTTTGCCCTTCGGGCTAATCGTCCCCAAAATCTCCCCATTTCACCCCTGGTCCGAAATCACATCTTCCCTAAACCCTCATGGCTATACTAGGGAAGCCATTGATTTGAATTGATGTGCATTGATGTGATTTATTTACGTATTTGATTGCGCTTTCATTTAAATTGATTGTGATTGATAGGAACAGTTTTCCAATCTGCATGAAACCCTGAATCAAGCCTACTTCACCTAAAATTGCACCCGCATGAACTCTTAGCCAGGAAAATCACTCGCGTTAGGTACCGAAAGGGCGTTGGTAATGACACCGACGTAACCAAGTCCCCGAACCCAAAATCTCTGGTTCTGCAGAACTGATCGATCTCTCCCAATCGATCAGTAAGGTTTCCGGTCTACCCTCCAAGAAAGACCGGTGGCGACTCCAAATGCATGCACAATTTGCACATGCCACCACGACCATACTGAAGGTCGAAAGCGATCGACTCTTATCGTCGAAGAATACTCCTGCCGCGATTTGGTATGGGCCTGGGAGGGCCCGCGCCGATCCAAGACCCGCGATCGGTAATCCATTAGCCGCGTCCGCTTCCGGACGGGTCGCGAAAGCTGGCGACTCCGCTGGGGAACTTTGTTCTAGAACCAATGGTTCTAGACCTCATGTGGACTTAGGCCGTAATTAAAACCCTGAGTGATTTTTCTAACCATGCAGGCGCTCTTGAAGGTGAGGTAAGTCCGCTTATGGTAGGTGTTATATGTTTTTGCAGATTGGAGAAATAAGGGGTGTAGTCCGTGATTAACATTGTCTTATGCAGGTTGGGCGTAGGAATGTATGTTGTGTGGATGATTTGAAGTGCTGATTGATAAACTGCTGTACATGAATTGCATTATGATGATCACAACACGTGGACACACACAACCGCGCCTAAAACCCCGGGCGCCGCCTTTAGGAACACAATAGAAGGAATTGAGAATGGAATCTCCGTGAGGAAAAACGCGGGGTAATCCACTTTTCAATTCCGCTCGCTTCGAACTATGGATCGAGTCCCAATGCAACGATAGCTGTGCAATGGAATCGGCTCTTTCTAGAACTCGAAGTGGGAACCTTAACCTTAGGTGCCAAACCCTCTGATTTTTAGAAGTTCACCATCACTTGTCTCATGCGCATGTCTTTGGGGCGGTTGGTACACCTAAAACCGCACATAAGTCGACGAGTTTGGTTGGTAAGACTCTCTATCCCTCAAATCTATTACAGTTCATATGAATATAGGCATTTCATTCATTGCATTCTGGTGATTAGATTAAATGCCATTTCAAGGATAGATGTGTGTGTTTTTCCCAAACGTCCTTGATAGAAGACGAAGAGGATGATATCCCATGACAAGCACCGAGTGAGCAACAAAGGAGCCTACTATGGACATTATTGAGATATCGTCCAATGAAGATGACGAGTTGGGGCAAGTGATCCGGAGGTCACAGATCGAACTTGGGGCATCCTTAAACGTTAGGATCACATTCCTTTGTTTCATTTTCCATTACTAGTCCTCTTGTATAGGGTTTATTTTTATCGAGGCTTTCTCTATCTCACCCCTTAGAGTGATTGTATTAGGGACCTATTGGTGTATACATTCAGATGGAACTTGGTTGTATTTCTTTTGACGGGTCATGGGAATGTGATAGTGGCATTTTCTCTAATCATCCGAATACTCCCAAGTCAAGTTTATAATTCCTTTAGAGGAAATCAAAATTGGAAATCTTGCATGACCTTTTTGGTCGTATAGGGTAATCCAACCCCAATTTCGCTAGAAGGAATTATACACTTGAATTGATTCATGCATGTCGTACGTCATTGGTAATCCACGATAATTGATCAAGAGTATCGGCATTGTTTCGAATTTAATGACGAGATAGATGTCCAAATTGCCTTCGTTCTTAACAAAACGGCCTTGATTTGGATGCCGTATCTTCAATTAAATTTAAAACACGTCATTATGCCTTGCGCTTTTGATTAATTCGTTCTCCTCGAAATTGATCAAAAGCGATTATCGTGAATTACATTCCTTTCAATAATATGCTTTCCTTCGAAGAATACTGATAAAAAACTTTTTGCGCAAGATTAAAACCCTTGTAAAAGTTTTTGTCCTTATTAATCACGAGCAAGCATAAGATTGAAAGGGGTTTATGCTTTCTTTTTCAAATTATTCCTTCTGATTCAGTCGTTTCATTTGCAGGTGAAAAAAATAGGTAATAGAGAGAAATCTTCTCCTGGATAAGTCTGAGGCTATTCTCTCATCTGATCATGAGCGAGTTATAAAATCAGGACATATTTGCTCGGCTTATTGATATTATGGTTCGGCTCACCCAGGTTGAAGATGTTCGGATGCTCGAAGAAATGAACCATACAGAAGTTAAAACACACACATTTATTTTGCTCAGTGGAGGGTTTTCAAAAGCAGGTCATACAATTCGGGGTGGAAAAGTAAAGCCAAAGTGAGCCCTAATTAACGACACAAAGGAGCCCAACTGACCCTCCATGTTGTTAATGCTCTGCCCGTACTCACGACTTCGCATGTCCTAGTCCGCAAGCTTGAGGAGAAGGTTTCTGCATTCGCCCTTAACCTCAGTGACCTTGACCTCGTGTTCCTCGGTGATTATTTCCAAGTCCCGTACTAATCCATTCCCGTGAGCTATGTCTGCGGTTATTTTGTCGAGCCGTTCTTCCTGCCAGTCGCTTTGCAGCCTCAATAGGACATTGTGGCGGTCGTGCTCGCCAGCGGTCAGGGATAGGGCCAATTGATCCACCAGGTTTCTCCTCTCGCGAAGCAACGTCGCGACCCTCTCATTGGCAAACTCGACGGCCTTTTTGTGACTATCGGCCAGATAGTTGGTCAGCACCAAATGATCAGACCGATCCTTGTAACGAGCCCGCAAGACGCGAGCCACGAGAACCTCCCGATCAGCAACACGGTAGGCCTCTAAGGAGTGTGCAAAGAGGGTCGGGAAAGTTCTATATTCCCTCCCCAGCGTAGTACCTTCGAGGGAAGTGGTATCTAAGTCCTCGAGCAGGACACGGATTTCATCCGCGGTTGCAGAATGATCGGTTATGTGCGCGTAACCGCGACCCAATAGGTTATAAAGCTTTTCCCACTAGGCCAAGACATCAGTCGAAAAAGTGCGCACGGGAGATGAGGCCATTTGCGTTGGGTTGGCTTGAGAATAAGACGAGGCTAATAGAGAGATTAGAAGGAAGAAGCTGATTATGCGAGAACGCTAACCTGCCATACGTTAATCCCTCATTTTATAGCGACTCAAGGATGATGAAGGGTCTCAGTAATAATGCTGGTGGAGCCCAGTTAGGGGGTAAAGCAGGAGGTCCCCTCACGAGAACCATTGGATTCGTTTAGGTCCGCGATTTCCGGCTTATCAATTAAAAGATGTAAAAGATTTGTCGGGATCACCATTATTAGAGTTAGGTGGGAGGTAAGCGCAACTATCGAAGAAAGCCCTAACATGATTTAGCAGTCCCATCACGTTGAAAAGCTAAGCGCGAAATTCAAGGTCTTGAAGGGGAACGTTTGCCTAATGATGCTTGAAGAGCGTCTCCTGAACATACAAAGTCACTCGAAGAAAAATTTATAGGGAGTGAGCATACAGGAGAGAGTAGAGAACTCTGAGTGGGCAAGAACCAATCAAACATTTCTCAATCCAACATATTTAAGAGGTTACTGTCAGCTGCTAGAGGCGACTGACTCAAAAATCTCAGAAATTGAACCACTGAGGGATCTCGAAGATTCCAAGACCAAGTCTAACACCAAAACCATGGAGCCCAACACTTCTGGCAACGGAAATCAAGATCACGGCGACGACGACAACGACATCCACGATGCTCAACTCGAGAAAAGAAGACGTCCTTACCAATACTCTCAGGAGGAAACCCAAATGCTGGAAACCCTCTTCAGTAAAAGCCCTCACATGAAAAAGAAGTGGAGAATTGAATTGAGCCGGGAGTTGGGGATTAATCAGTCGAGGATCCAGTTTTGGTTTCAAAATAGGAGATCTAAATCGAAGGCTCAACGCAAACGTCAGGTGGTCGAGATTTTAAAGGAAGAAAACCAAAAGCTGCGAACAGAAAACATGAGGTATGAAAAAGCTCTCAATATTACCGTTTGCCCTCATTGCGATAACCTCATCGCCCGCGGTGAGATATTCCCCGATAAGCCTCACGCAATGATTGAAGACGTTCATTTACCACCCTACTCCCTCGGGGCATCCCCTGCTCAACCAGATTTTGCCGGAGTCACGCATGAGCAGGATGATCCTACGAAGACGATACAAATGCCTCCTGGGGGATGGGATTTGCATCGCTTTGATTGGAGCTACAGTTTCAAGGAGCTGGATGTTACCGCCGACCAGCTCAAAGCATATCAGCCTCATGCACAACAATTTTCGATAGGGTCGGGTCCTGCTGGAGATGAGTTAATCAGTCGTCAAGCCATCGATGCAATTTTGGGCCACGATAAGAAGAGGTTCGCTTGGCCCCCTGAACTGCATTTCAGATTCCTAGACGTGGTTCACCAAATGGGGATCGATTCAGCAACTCCGACGCGCATATTTAAGGCCATGAATGTACCGGGGCTTAGTAAGGAACTGGTCAGGAATCACCTTGCTGCCTACAGAAAGCGATTAAAACAGCGTCGAGCGGAGCTAAACCGGGAGGAATCCGTCTCGGGCTCAAAAGCTAGGGGCGACCGCCATTGTAATGCTCAGGCATCAAGAGATACCCGGCCAAATCTAAGCATCAATCAAGCTGGCAACCCGACCACCGGCAAACTGAAAGCTGATCAGAGTGTCCTTCCAGGCCATTTCAACACTTCTCAAGAGCGCGTGTCACAAGTACAGCGAGTGCGCACTCCTCCATTCGAGCAGCAGTCGGCTGGTGCTCTGCCTGCCGCTGGTCAACCCACGACAGACGATTTCTTCGATGAGGGGCTCGATGCCTTGTTCAATCAGTGGGAAGCTGGCATGCTTGGACAGCCATGATCTAGCACCTGACTCGGGGCACGATGGGTCGGTCACTACGAACACCCATAGAAAGAAGAACATGTTCACGAGTAGATCACTCATTTTATCCGTTGTAAAGTTCCTACGGGAACATTTTTCTTTAATGACTATAGTTAATTCTATATTAAAACCAACGCTATCGACGAACATCGTCATGCTCAGTTGTGATGATCCCTTGTTAGATTAAGTCTGAAACCAGAGACGGTCTTTAAAATTTTGAGTGGCCACGAACTCATTCCTCACCAAGCGCCCGGGATGCTGAAATGAAGAGTAACAGCATGCACAGGGAAAATGCCACTTTCGTTTGAACGATGAAAAGGGGTTGAGAGAAGATCATAGCGTTAATTCCCATGGAGCTAAATGAATTAAACGGAGTCATTAATTGCGGGTCCACCACTGCTCCCCACGTTCTCGGGCCTAGCAAATCATAAAAGGCGCTGAAAGATTGTAGACCCACCACTTTGAAGACTGAACTAGGGGACGAGCGCAATACTCGATGAAACCGAATCAATGCAAGAGAGTTTGTGATCCTATCACGAGGAAAAAGAAAGGGGAATATAGACGATGAGTAATTGCGGAGTCTCGGGAGGAGCGCTTGCTTGCTGGTCTTCATATGCAGCCTGAAGGATGGTTCCAGGACACGCACAATCACTTGAGAAAATTTCTAGAGTGAGCAAACACGTAAGAGCGAATTGAGAAAGCTGAGTGAACTAGATCAGCACGAGATACTCCGATCCATCATGTTTAAAAGCTATTCCCATCTGCTAGAAACGCCCGACCTGGACATTTCTGAGCACGAACTGCTGGGAGACTTCGAAGATCCTGGAGCTGAATACTGCCCGAAAGCCATGGAGACTGACTCCTCTAGCGATGAAATTCTAGGTTTCAGCTACGAAGAAGGAGTATACAATGATGACCGGAGTCGGAAAAGGAAGCAACTACAATGCCACACTCCAGGCCAAATCCGAGAGCTCGAAGCTTTCTTCAATGAATGCCCCACTCCAAGCAGACAACAGAAAATGGAGTTGAGCCGAAAGATAGGATTGGAGCTTTCGAAGGTCAAGTTTTGGTTCGCCAACAAACGGACCCGGGTGAAACAGCAATACGCAGACCATGAGTTACTAGTCCTGAAGGAGGAGAATGAGAAGCTTCAAGCTGAAAGCGCGAGATATAAGGAAGCTCTGACCAAGGCCACCTGCCTTAATTGTGGTAATCCTGTTGTCCTCGGCGAGGTGTTCCTCGATGAACCATCCCTGTTGACGAATAACGCTCAGCTGTTACCGTATTCTCCACAGCATTTTCCGACACAGCCAGATACCGCCGGAGATCTGCATGAGCAAGTCAACACCATAGGATCAACACCAACATCCTCTGAGAAATGGGATATGAATTATCACAGGTGGAGTTCTCTCAATGACGAACTCGCTGTCGCAGCCAGCCAATCCAAAGTCGGTGAGTCCCTCCCTGGACAACTTTTGAAACGACTAGATCCCGTAGAGAATAGCTACCGAAGTATTGACGATATTTTGGGTGATAAGAGAACAAGGTTTTACTGGACCTATGAACTTCACACCAAATTTGTCGATGCAATTCGAGAGCTGGGAGTTGATGCGGCTAGCCCACTACGCGTACTCGAGATTATGAACGTGCCAGGGCTCTCTAGAATTAACGTTGAGTCTCACCTCAAGTACTATAGGAGATTGCTAAAGGATGGAAGGATAGCGTTAAACCATCATAAAGCCGGTTGGAGCTCAAGTGCTGGGCAGAGTTACAACCATGATGATTGGGGAGCCAAGAGCACCCAACCGTGTTTCAGCAATGACGGGACCAGCAGTCGTGTCAGCGACTCCTCTAACCCAAATCAGAATGCTCCGCCGAGCTATCTCAATACTCCTCAAGAGTATATGCCACAGTTCCAGCACATAGAGATTCTTCAGTTTGAGCGCGAATCAGTCATTAATGCTGTCCCTGAAGCGGATCTGGCATGGGTAGAGAGTGCACATATAAACCTGCCGGTCATCGGAGGAAGTCCCAATTCGAGGGATCAAATTGCTCACGGCGAGAGCAAAGAGAGGAATCCCTCACATGCAGTCGACGACACCCAATCTGGGCACCAAGGGCTAGAAAGAACAGGCGATTTCCTTGATGAGGAGCTGGACACTTGGATCAATACTCTTCAGGAATGTATGTCTCGACCCCAACAGGGCAATGATGAAGGTTCCAGCTCAAAGACTCCAGTCCCTCACAATGAAGGCGATGAAGGAAATCTGCCCCCAACAATTGTTGATACCCAACTTGAACATCAATGGCTCGAAGACCCGAGCAATTTCCTTGGCGATGAGTTCAATCTTTGGCTCGATCAATTTGGAGCCGGAGGGCCATCGCAGTGGTGACGCAAGGCAGGTGACCAAACGTCTGATGCAAGGCATGGTTACTCGATGAAAAATGCTTAGACGAAAGGGGTAGAACACTCCTATTGAATATGTTGTTGATCGCACTGTAAGGTTCACACGGGAACATCTTTCATTAATATCTAGAACTAATTGCGCGTGAGTGTCAACATCACCCTTTGAGCATCTTCAAGCCGAGGGCCGTGGATTAATCGCTTAATCCGTGGAGCAAGTTCCCCGAGCAATGACTATCACCCGCGGAGCGTAATGGGATCTACCCCTCCAATACGAAATACGTTTGGCCGCGAAGCCACCTATTTGGTAAAACGATGTATCGTTCCTCAACGATCTTCAATTGAATACCGAAGTAATGTCTCATTTCTTTTCCTTCTCAGATGATAAACATGGATAAAGCACTCAAGGAGCCATACGTTCAAATAACAGAACAGACGTTGCCTAACTGGGGGCAGATGAACCATTGATGTTGCAAACACTCCAAGAATGGATAGGCGGATTTGATAGATGTTGTTCATATCAATACGCAACATCAGGATGGGATGAAAATCAAGAGTAAAGTTGTATCGTCCCAACTTGTCTTGAATTTGGGAATATGAATTGACACTTATTGTTTATCCTTGACAGGGGAGTCGCCTTGCAGACGAACAAATTTTTACATCCCATGTATTACTCGTTAGAGTACATGACCAAGGGTAGGATGTATCGTTTCGATTTTTGAAAAGTTCGTGAACCTACAATGATATGCTTCTTTTACATTTGCAGGGATCCGCAGCTGCGACGGACAGGTAAGTATCCCTTTTCCCAGTTAGCTGGAGATAAAAAATGTCAGAATCCTTTCAGCCGGCATAAAGATTTTTCGATGCATCGATATTCATGATTTAAATCGGGAGGTTGCCCAGAGCATGAATAAAACATGCACGATACATCACAAAATCCCCTCGATAGATAAATTTTGGGAAAGAGATGAATTTTTCCAAATATGATTATTTGTCAAATCATTCAAAAGGAAGTTTACTCAAAAGAGAGGCGATCCCAGTCCAAACACATCCTGCATACACTTGAGAGATGAGGGAAGTGAATCGGATAGCAAAATCTGTACCTACGGAGGTAGGGACCATTCACAGCGATTACTTGGATTGGGACGACTGAGGCATTCGTTTCATATCCCCAAATACTACAGGTGACCATTGACAACCCATTCGAACGGCGGTTTTCATTCTCAACCCTGTCAAGAACCACCCCACATTAGGGCAAAAGGAGAGTAAGTCCAGCAGCATCGGGAGAAAATGGTAAGAAATTTTCTTGCTCGGACTAACATTAATCTTCGTGTGTTGTTTATATGGTAATCCAAGTGCCATAGGATGATGAGAAGCATTCATTTCTCTATCCCACACACCGAATCCTTTGCATAGCCAAGTCGAGCCCACGAATTCATTTCATAAACCCCTGTTGGTGATCATGGCATGTTTCAAGATAGAAACTGCATCACTCCAAGAACGGAAGAATCCAGGAGATGGGATTTATAGAAAAATTTCATATCGGCATTTAAATGTGCTATGATTCAGCACATTTTTCTGAACATCGTAGTTCCAAAGGAAAAGAAAAGGCGGGATTTCAACAAAGAAAAAAATCCCCAGCATCAAGAAAAAGCAAAGTGCCTGGTAAAAGCAAGGCCGATGCTCGTGAAAACTGTTTGATTGATCCCCAATAAAGCCTAGTTGGGAAAAGAGGAAATCCTGAAGGAACCAAATCAAAAAAAAGCTGCTCCCCAAATGCTGCCAAGCACAGAACAAAGACATGGAGAGAGTCGGCCTCTGAATGCAACAAGAGACGCTCTCTAAAGAGCTGGTGCACATCTCAAAATCGGTTGTACACCTCAAAAACTAAAGATGCAGAAAAGAAAGAACAGGTGGCAAATCAACAATGATCACCAATGTCAAACCCGTCACGAATTCTGGGCCAAAAACAAGCCTTTTTCGGTCCCCAATCCTACCAATGTTACAACCCTGAAACAGTCTTCTCTGACTAAGACACTTGGGCTAACATATAGCTTAGCTCGAAGAAGTACGAGCAAGACTATTTCTTTCTCATTTTGCAGGGTTCTTGACTTGTAAACCCGGAGCAGATGGTGAAGACTTTCATTCAATGGCCTCGACTCCAAAGCGGGTCCCCCTTGAAAACCAATATCCAAGCCCAACATTACGGTCCCGTGGAAGACCTCCCGACCGATCAAAATGTATGCGCTGCGAATGAGCCTAAAACCTAGGCACAGGTTAGTAGGGAATTGAGTGCATCCCCTATAAAAACCACTATCTCAAAACAGGTGAGAAGACCTTCTTGTCGAGAAATATTCCGATTGATGTTTTGAGCAAACTCTCTTTGGAATCTTCAAATTGTTGGATCCAGATTTTCCGTGCAAGGGATTTGTGATCACATTTGCATGTTGCAAGAATGCTTTGGATAACCTCCAGCATCAAAACGCACATTTCATGATTACGACTTAAATCATACGGTTTTGTCAAATGGACAGCCGTAGTCTTCCCAAAGATTACTAACGTTTTCTTGGTGAAGAAAAATATTTCAGGCTCAAACTTCTGCAGGATACCTGGAGAACCCAGCTCCCAGCATGTCGCCTCAACAGACTAGAGCGAGGCTTTGTCAAAATAAAATCTTTCACTGCTTCAAAACTGAATTCCTGACAAATTTCGGGATCTTTCAAAAGAAGGGGTGAGGATGTGACCCCTTTTCAAAAAATCAAGCAGTCCTAGCTTGACGTGGAGAACCCTCGTCCTAGGATCCCTTTTCAAAAAATATCAAACAGTCCCATCGGACGTGGAGAACCCTCGTCATGAGACCCCTTTTCAAAAATCAAGCAGTCCTAGCTTGACGTGGAGAACCCTCGTCCTAGGATCCATTTTCAAAAATATCAAACAGTCTCATCGGACGTGGAGAACCCTCGTCATGAGACCCATTTTCAAAATTTAAGCAGTCCTAGCTTGACGTGGAGAACCATCGTCCTAGGATCCCTTTTCAAAAATATCAAACAGTCTCATCGGACGTGGAGAACCCTCGTCATGAGACCCCTTTTCAAAGCAAAACAAGGTAGATACCGCCTGAAGGGTCAACTCATGGTAGAAACCGCCTGAAGGGTGGTAGAAACCGTCTGAAGGGTCAACACAAAGGTAGATACCGCCTAAAGGGTCAACTCAAGGTAGAAACCGCCTGAAGGGTCAAATCAATGGTGGATACCGCCATAAGCATCGACACAAAGGTCCGATCCACCATACGGATCAAAATCCTTGGCAAATCCCAGGGCGTAGGATGCGCCTTCCTTAGGTCCCTACCAGTTAGGAATCCCATAATGGTATGACCTACCATACAGGTCAGAGCTTAATCTCCCTAGGATATTCTGAATGACGAGTCCTAGGCATTTTCTTGAAAGTCGTCGCAACCGGCAGCGTCCGACAGGTGAGCTTCAGGTAAACCTCCCTCCCCTCAACCCAGGTTCAAACTGCAAGAACGAACCGAGGATTAATTTGAGCTTTTATTAAGAGCCTTAAGGGTTCGATGTCATAGCATTTCTTCTTTCATTTTTCCAGTTGAGTCGGTCAGGAACCAGGTGCCGTCTTATCTTTGAGAAAAACCTCTAACGAGATTCCTCTCAAAGAGGGGCAGCTGTTGACACCTGATTTTTGACCAATCTATTATTGTGATTTTTACTTTTTTAAAAAACATTAATTAAAAATATAAAAAAGGGTCATAAAATCACAAAATCAACTTTGGAAGCCTTAGCCTAGCTTCAGGAACCAATTTTGAACAAAAAATATTTTTTGGTATTTTTTAATATTTTTCGAATTTATTTAATTATAAAAATACCCAAAAAATCATAAAAATACCATTCGTGATCATAAAAATACACAGAATTATTCAATAATTTTATTTTAATTTCCTTTTTAAGTGTGTAACTTTAAATCTTGAAAAATTCGGCTCGGGTCACTATGTTTCTTCACAAACATAAACCCGACCCGAGCCTAAAAAAATGCCAATCGAGTCTTTTAATTTATAGATTTTTGTATTTTTTTAGTCTTGATATTCAATTAGACCAACCACCATTTGCAACAAATGCCCATCGTTTTTTTTTCTTCGTGAGGGGACTAGAAAAGGATTTAAAAAAAAATGAAAAGAAGGAGGAGTGGAGGACAGTCCGTTGAGCAAAAGTGGGGGGAGCGGCGCCCCAAGAACCAAAAGGAATAATATAAAAAAAAAAGAGAGAGAAAGACAAGAGATGGTGCAGGTGGATCCAAGGCCAAAAAGAAGAATAGCATGGTCTTCCTCGTATAGGGAGCTCGGCACGTCTACAAATGGGGGGAAAAAAAGAAAAAAGAAAAAGAAGAGGGGCAGGAGGACATGCGCGCGGAGACGATTCCTGACCTTCCTCCGACGGCGATTTTGGCGCCACCCTCACCGCAACACCGTTAACCACCACCTCCGGCGACCTGTGGCTGTCACCATTGATCTCTCCGGCACCACCGTCAGCCGCCGGAAGCATCAGAACCGCTCGGGGAAAGCCCTGCTCTGTTTTCCAAGCCACCGACCCGAATACTCCTTCTCCACCTGGGTTGTGTTTTGCTCGGCCGCCACCTCCAGACGCCTCCTCCGTCTCTCCGCCTCCTCGGTTCGACCGCTAAGCGCTGCCCCGGAGCCTTCGAACTGCTGTGACACAGTTCCGTTGTCCCTTGCTCTGTTTTGGGTCTCGGAGGACTGCCCGAGCCGGGCCAACCCTGGGCGCCGCTCCCGACCACCACTAGTGTCTTCGTCATTCTCTCTCCGACCACCGGGGCCAGCTCTAACTCTTGTCAGCCACCGTGGAGCCGTCAGGTAGTCGCGAAGGCCCGAAGACCCCTGTTCGGGGATCAGTCTCCCAGTTTCGGGCCGAAGCTATTTCGCCGTCTTCCGCCGTCTCTCGTTGCAGCTCCGCCACCCATCGATCGTCCTCATAACCACCCCAAGAAGACCCGACGTCGTTAGACCCGAGCACAGCCGCGAATCAGCCCCGACAGATCTGCCTTGTTCGAGCCTCCTGTTCCGACGTCCGTTGCGGCTTCTGTTCGGGGCTCTCCCGCTTTCCGCCGGCCGCCACGAGCCACCTACAACTCCCTCCGACCGCCATAACCATTGAGCCGTCGCCAGCTTGCCACCCCGACGCTGCTGGAGTCGCGAGGCCACCTCAGCCGCGCTCTGCCCTGTTTACGTCGGTGTGCCTAGTTCCACGGGCCGTGTCCCATTCTGGGCTGCGTTCATGGGCCGGTCGAACGGGCCGTGGCTCAGTTTGGTCTAGGCCATGGCCTAAGAGTGGGCCGAGCATATGGGCCTGTGTGCCAGGTATATGGGCCAATTTGGCCGAGAGCTTTGGCCCATGGGTCGAGGTATTGGACCGTCGCTCGAGAATTTTGGGGGACTCGTGGTCCGTCGGCATTCAAGGTTCGCGTCGAAGGATCTTTCTGGAGATCTCCGCCAATCTCGACTCGAGTATTTGACTGTGTCGCACATGGAGATGGTCACGCGCTGGGAATTCGGCGCCTGAAGGTCGATATCTAATCAGGTATATTTTGCGTACCCGATTCGTATATTAAAGTTTTTTTTTTAAATATGGCCATTATAGACTTGATTTGCATGTATTTGCTTCAATCTAGTTGTTAGTTTGTTTATTTGGTTAAGTGTCGTAGGTTGTCGAAGAAAGTATTTTCGGAAAATAAATCAAAAAATCAATAAAAATGGAAAATCATAAAACAATTCAAAAAAATTCAGAAAATTAAGAAAAATTCCAGAAAAATCCCAAAAATAGGAAATGGCCACAATCAACTGGCTATGGAGTATTTTGGGTAATTCGGTATCCAAACCTTCCAAAAATGATGATTTTGCCCTTCGGGCTAATCGTCCCCAAAATCTCCCCATTTCACCCCTGGTCCGAAATCACATCTTCCCTAAACCCTCATAGCTATACTAGGGAAGCCATTGATTTGAATTGATGTGCATTGATGTGATTTATTTACGTATTTGATTGCGCTTTCATTTAAATTGATTGTGATTGATAGGAACAGTTTTCCAATCTGCATGAAACCCTGAATCAAGCCTACTTCACCTAAAATTGCACCCGCATGAACTCTTAGCCAGGAAAATCACTCGCGTTAGGTACCGAAAGGGCGTTGGTAATGACACCGACGTAACCAAGTCCCCGAACCCAAAATCTCTGGTTCTGCAGAACTGATCGATCTCTCCCAATCGATCAGTAAGGTTTCCGGTCTACCCTCCAAGAAAGACCGGTGGCGACTCCAAATGCATGCACAATTTGCACATGCCACCACGACCACACTGAAGGTCGAAAGCGATCGACTCTTATCGTCGAAGAATACTCCCGCCGCGATTTGGTGTGGGCCTGGGAGGGCCCGCGCCGATCCAAGACCCGCGATCGGTAATCCATTAGCCGCGTCCGCTTCCGAACGGGTCGCGACTACTGGGGATATTTTGAATGGACATCGGCCTTGCTTTTTACCAGGCACTTTGCTTTTTCTTGATGTCTAGGGATTTTTCTTTTCCCCCTTTTTTTAATCCCGTTTTTTCTTTTCTTTTGGAGCTAGGATTTTCAGCAATCATGCTAGATATGCAGCTTAAACTTTGGCATGCTTCCGTTCCTAGAGTGATGTTGCCTTTGCTTTGGAATATGCAATGATCACCAATAGGTTGATGAAATGAATTTGCTGGCTCAACATGGTCGTGCAATGGATAACAGTGTGTAGGATAGAGAAATGAATTATTCTCGTCATCCTATAACACTTGGATTATCATATAAACAACACACAAAGATTTATGTTAGTCCGAGCAAGAAAATTTCTAACCATTTACTTTCTGATACTGTTGGACTAACCTTCATTTGCCCCAATGTAGGGTGGTTCTTGACAGGGTTGAGAATAAAAATCGCCGTTCAATGGGGTTCTCAATGGGCATCTGTAGTGTTTGGAATGAAGAAATAAATGCCTCTGTCATCTCGATCCATGTAATCGTTGCGAATGACCCTTATGTCCATAGGTTAAGGTTTCTCAATCATTTCCAATCTTCTCATCTCTCAAGTGTGTATGGGACGTGTTTGGATTAGGCTCGCTTCTCTTATGAGAAAATACCCTTTTGAACAGTTCAAACGACTCTTGTTGGAAAAATTCATTTCATTTCATCAAGATTTATCCTTCAAAGGGATTTTGTGATGCACCATATATGTGTAATTCATGTTCAGACAATCTCTTGTTTTAAAACATGAATGTCAATGAAGTAAGAATTCTATGTCTTTTTAGATGTGAGAATCGAATTAATTCTGAAAGTTTTTAATCTCCAATGAATTGGGAAAAGGGATACTTACCTGACCGTCGTGGCTGGAGATCCCTGGAGATAAAGAAGAAATATGTCAGTGTATGTCCCAAAAGTTTATAAAAATTGGAATGATACATCCTACCCTTGGTCGTGTGCCCCAGCGAGTTTACACAGGTTGTGAAAATCTGTTCTCCTTGATGGCGAGTCCCTATCAAGGATAAATAACAAGTGTCAACTCGCATTCCCAAATCCAAGATAAATTGGGACGATACGACTTTACTATCGATTTGCATTCCGTTTTGATGTTGCATATTGATATGAACAACATCTATCAAATTCCTCCATCCGTGCTTGAAGGTATTCGCAACGCCTACGGTTCATTTGCCCCAGCTGGGCGACGTCTGTTTTGTCATTTGAATGCATGAGCTTTTTGGGTGCCTCGTCTCTATTCATCACCTGAGAGGAGAATGAGAGAACATTATCCCCGCATCTGATTGAAAATCATTTAGGAACGATACGTTCTTTTTACCAAATGGGTGGCTCCGCGGCCAAATGCGTTTTACGTTGAAAGGATGGATTCCATTACGCTCTGCGGATGATAACTATCGCTTGGGGGACTTGCCCCACGGATTAAACGATGAATCTGTTGACCTCAAGAGGGTCGCGACAGACTGGCAACTCTGCTGGGGACTGGTTCTTAACCATTTAGTGGACTTGAGCCGATTAAAAAGTTGATTGATTCTTCTAACCTAATTTTATGCAGATGCTCTCGAAAGTGAGGTGTATATGCTAACGAATGTGTTAGATGTTTTTGTAGACGGGAGAAATAAGGGGTGAAGTGCTTGTTAACTTTGTTTTATGCAGGCAAGAGTTTTGGATTTATGATTGCGTGGATATTTATATTGAAGCGGTGATTGTTAAATAAAATGCATGTTTATTGCTTTAGCACGACACAATGAATACACACAATTGCGCCTAAAACCCCAGGCGCCCTCTTTAGGAACACAATAGAAGGAATTGAAAATGGAATCTTCGTGAGGAAAAACATGGGGTAATCCACTTTTCAATTCCGCTCACTTCGAACTATGGATTGAGTCCCAATGCAACGATAGTTGTGCAATGGAATCGACTCTTCCCAGAATTCGAGGTGAGAACCTTGGCTCTAGGTACCAAGCCTTATCTTTTGATTTTTAGGAGTTTTCCCTCACTTGTCTCATGCGTTTGTCTATGGAAGGTTAGTATACCTAACACTGTACAGAGAAGCTTGATTTTCTCTTAAGTTTGGTTGGTAAGACTTTTCTATCCCTCGAACTTGTTACAGCTCATAATCATTATATTCATTACATAATTCCGGTGATTGGATTAAATGCCATTTTGAGGATAGATAGGTGTGTTTTCCTCCCAATGTTCTTGATGGGAGACGAAGATGGTGTCATCCCATTACGAGCGCCAAGTGGACAAGAAGAGCCTGCTATGGACATCATTGAGGTATCATCTAATGAAGATGGCGATTTGGAATAGGTGATCCTGAAGTCACGTCTCAAAGATAGAAACTGGGGCATCTCTAAGTAGTTAAAAACAGGTAGAGAAGAGAAGTCTTTTTGTGGATAAACACGGTGGGAGGTTCCTTTATTCGATCATAAGCAAGATTAAAAAATCAAGATGTACACGCTCGAATCATCAATGTCAAAGAGCAGCTTGCCTAGGTTAAGAGTGGTCAGGTGTTCGAGAAAGTCAGCCATACAGAAGTTGAGACACACATATTAGAGCTTTCATTCATTTCGCTCAATCGAGGGACCTTAAAAGCAGATCATACAGATCATCGAGGTGGAAAAGTAAAACAGAAATGAGCCCTAATTAGCATCACAAAGGAACCAAGTTGGCCCTCCATATTATTGATGCTTTTCCTATACTCACCACCTCGAGACTCGAGATCTGCAAGCTTAAGAAGAAGGCGTTTACATTCCCCTTTAAGCTCGGCAACCTTGGTCCCGTGATCTTCGGCGGCTATTTCCAGGTCCCGAACTAGTCCTCTCCCATGGGCTATATTCCCGGTAATGCTGTCAAGCCTTTCTTCCTGCCACTCACATTGAAACTTCAACACGACATTACGACGGTCGTGCTCATAGGTGGTCAGGGATAAGGCCAAGCGCTCCACCAAATTTCCCCTCTCGCGAAGCAACATCGAGACCCGCTCGTTGGCGAACTCAACAGCCTTTCTGTGACTATCGGCCACAAGGTTGGCCAACACCAAGCAGTTGGACCGATCCTCATAGCGAGCTCGCAAAACGTGAGCCACGGTAACTTCTCGCTGAGCAACACGGTAAGTCTCTAAAAAGTTTATAAAGAGGGTTGGGAAGATTCTATATTCCCTCTCTAAATTAGTGCCCTCGATAGAGGTGGTGTCTATTTCCACGAGCAAAATGCGAATTTCATCTTCAATTTCTGGGTGATCGGCTATATGAGCATAGCCTCGACCTAGGAGGTTATAGAGTTTTTCCCACTTGGCCAAAATTTCAGCCGAGAAAGCGCGAATAGGAGAGGAGGTCATTTTCGTTGGAGTGAGGGAGAAGAAGATGGGTGTGGTAGAGTGATTAAAATATGAAAAGGCAATTATGTAAGAGCGTTAATCTTCTCTGCATTAACTCCTCCTTTTATAGCAACTCGAGGATGAAGAAAGGTCACAGCAATAATGCTCATGGAGCCAAGTTAATTGGGTAAAGCAGTGGTGGCTCTTTCGGTGAACCATCAGATCCGTCCCAGTCCGCGATTTCAGGCTTGATAAATCTAAAAAAGTTTGTAAAAAGATATGTCAGTGCCACCATATTAAAATTGAGCGAGAGTTAAGCGCAACTATCGAAAAAAGTTGCAAAAGGATTTGGCGGTCCCATCATATTAAAAAACTGAGCAGGAGGCGAGCGTAGTTCCACCTTTTTGAAAATAAGTGGGAGACAGACATGGATATCGAGAAAAGGAAATCAATTTGGTGTCCCTCCACGTTGAAAAGAAGAAAGAAGACGACAAAGCGAGAAATACGAAATCTTGGGAGAAACGCTTGCCTGATGATCTTCATCCATGTTTAAAGAACGTTTCATGGGCATACAGAACCACCCAAAAGAAAATTTAGAGAGAGTGAGCATACATGAGAGAGTAGAGAACCTTGAGTGAGCAAAAATTGATCGAACATTTTTCGATCCAACATGTTTGAGGGTTACCGTCAGTTGCTAGAGGCGACTGATCCAAAAATCTCAGAAAATGAACTATTGAGAGATCTCGAAGATTCCAGGATCGCGTCTGGTACCAGAACCACAGAACCCAACCCTTTCGACAACGAAGTTCAGGATCTCAGCAGCGACGACAACAGCAGCAGCGATGGTCAATCCCGGAAAAGGAAACGTCGCCAGTGCCACACTCAGAATGAAATCCAAGAGCTTGAAGCTTTCTTTAGTGAATGCCCTCTCCCGAACATGAAACAAAGAAATGAATTGGGCCAGAAGTTAGGGATGAAACCTTTGAGGGTCAAGTTTTGGTTTCAAAATAAGCGAGCCAAATTGAGGGCTCAACACAGACGTCAAGAACTTGCGATTCTAAAGAAGGAAAACGAAAAGCTTCGAGCGGAGAACATGAGGTATAAGAAAGCTCCTAGCACTATCGCTTGCCTTAATTGCGGTGGCCCTGTCACTCTCGGCGAAATGTTCCTTGATAAGCCTTATATGAGGATTGAAAATGCTCATTCACCACCCCACTCCCTTGAACCATCTTTGATACAATCGGATTTTGTTGGAGATATGCATGAACAAATCAATTCTACGAAGTCAATACCGATGCCTTCTAAAGGATGGGATATGCGTCACCATGATTGGAGTTTCCTTAACGATGAGCTTACTATCACGACCGACCAATCCAAAGCTGATGAATTCCCTCCACAACAATTTCCGGCTCGATCAAATCCTATTGGAAATAGGCCAGAGAGCAATAGCCAAGTTGTCAACACTGTTCTGGGTCGCAAGAAGACGAGGGTCAATTGGTCCCCCGAGCTTCATCTCAAGTTCCTTAGTGCGGTTCAGCAACTAGGGATCAACTCAGCATATCCAACGCGCATACTTGAGATCATGAACATACCAGGACTCACTAAAGATGGAGTCGCGAGTCATCTCAAGAGCTACAGAAGGGCGCTAAGACAGCGCCACACAGCACTGAACCTGAAAGAACTCAACTTGTGCCTAAACACTAGGCATGGCCACAACTACAATGCCCCTGAAGTAAGAAATACCCTGCCGAATCTAGGCACCGACCAAGCTGGTAGCAGCACCATCGACTACTTGGGCGCTAATCAGAATATTCCCCCGAATCATCTCAGCACCACTCAAGAGTATATGCCACAAGTGCAGCAGGTACGAACTCCTTGGTTTGAGCAGCAACTTTTCGCTAGTACTCTTCCTATCGCCGATCAACATATTGCGCCTAGTGTTCAAAGATCTGCCTGGCTTGGGCGTATGATTTCGGAAGATCAAGCGGGGGGATGCTCTGAGGATTTTTGTTTCTCCCATCCCCAGTGGAGTCGCCAGTCTGTCGCGACCCTCTTGAGGTTGTCGGGCTCTCGAGGGCTAATGGGCCGTCCTGTCTGGTCGGACGCGGGCCTCTCCCAAGGCCCATTACCCAAATCGCAACGGAGGTATGCGTGATCGACTTTCAGTGTGGTCTAGTGACATGTGCTAAGTGTGCATGCCATGGAGTCGCCACCAATCATTTTTTTTAGGGTATGATTGGACCACCCAATCGAATAGTTGGGAGTTTCTATTTAATTCTGCGAGAACCAGAAAAATGGTTTCGGGGACTTAGTTACGCCAATCGTCAGAGTTGACGCCCTTTCGGCACCTAAGTTGACTGAATTTTCTAGCCTGAGATTCATGCGGATGAGTAAGGTATGAACCATAAATCTAGAAATTCATGCAGATAGGAGTGATTATCCTAGCAATCACAATCAGTAATAAAATGCGCAACTCAAGGAATCTAGATATGCAAATAAATCACATGGCATTCCTAGTAATGCCCTATTTATCAATTACAGCTCAAGAATGATTTAGCTGTCCTAGCCGTTCTACACTCGATCTAACCTAAGAAAAGCATTAGGAAGCATCGCAGGAGTTCGAGAGTACTCACATGGGGTTCGCCGTGCCCTGGTTTGGTCTTGGACGAGCTATCGAGCTCATGCCGACCCGATTATATTTGGGGATCCACTCGGCGTTTTACACCATGAAATCATGTGAAACAAAAACGAAAATATTCAGCAAGGGGCATTTATTGTAGATGGTGGTCGATCTAATTGGACATCAAGACTAAAAAAGATGTAGAAATTTACAAATTAAAAGACTCGAATGATATTTTTTTTTTGCCAAATTCAACTCTATGCGTCGTGAAGAAACACATGCAATTGAACTTGAATTTTGACTATTTATGAGTTCAAAATTAAAAGAAAATAAAAATAAAAATATTGACTATTTTTCTATATTTTTACGACATCGAATGCTATTTTTCTTCATTTTTCATGTATTTTTCTATTTTTGGAAAATATTAAAAAATTGAAATTTTTTTTTTGTCAAAAATGGTTCCTTTAGCTTGGTCAAGGCTACCAAAGATGATTTTTTAATTTTTTTAACTTTTTATATATTTTTTTTATGAATTTTTAAAAAATAAACTATGAAAGACTGATAAAAAATCAGGTGTCAACACTTGTCGCCTAGCCGCGCCACCAGAATGAAGCCCGAGCCCCCGACACCTCGTGAGACCACCACCCCAGTTGCTGGTTACCTGTGGACGGCCAGCCCGACGCCCCGGTGCCTCTGTCCTGACTTCCACTCGGCATCCACCCGAGCTTCAGCGTGTCCCGAACAGCAGATGCTCATCTCGTCCACCGTGCCTCTCCCTTACAGACACTCGTCTCCTTGCTCTCAGTCGCTTTCACCTACAGTCACCTCTTCTATCAGCGACTCAGCTGAGCTTCATCTCCGGCCGTATCTTCGGTCCAAATGATATGACATAAGGCACCGAAAGAAAACCTAGCAAACCGATGAGGGAAGGAGTGACCACTAAGGTATTGCATAGCCCAACGTATATGATCATGCCATGGCCGATTATGCCACGACAAATTACATTTTGAAGCCCAAAATAAAGCTATACTACCAGTAACAGAACAACCAAAAAATAAATTGTCTTAGTTCTTGAATATTCAAACAACAAAAAAAGTAAAAAATAAAAATAAAAGAAAAAATGGTAGGCCAATTGTTATCATTCCTACTACATTATGTGATACTTATAGCGCTTTTTCCCGAGAATGAAAGAAAAAATGGATTCACTAAGTTTTAATTAATGAATCACTTCCCCTTCTCAACCGATCTCGATTTGCAAATTATTATAGATATCCATCGGTAGAATGGAAGGAATTAGGAGAAGAAAGACCTTGCTAGTAGAGGAAGACTTGATAGGGATAACATATATAGAGCTAAAGAGAGAGCCAAAAAAGGTCTTTCGTGTATAATCCTGCATAATCTCATAGACGAAATTAATGAAAAAAAATGGAATTTCATTCTCAACTGCTCCTATCGAAAATATGATTAAATACAGATTCGAGCTATAGCACTTTGTTTTATAAAACCGTTCGATTTTCCCGAATTAAATCAGGCATATTTTACATAATGAAGATTTGGCTCAGCATGTTCAATTCGATATGGATAGGAAAAGCGGTATCGCGACCGGGTGGTCTTCGTAATAGAAGACACATTTGACGATAAGCATATGCTTGTTTGGAGAGATCATCTTTCTAGAGACCCCTCGACCAATTCTCCCATGAATCGCTAAAGATCGTTCCTTCAGATGTGTCGATTGGGAAAATGCTACCGACAATTCAAAAAGTTTTTTTGTGCGACAATGAAATAGTCAAACGGCACATTCGATCTCATAGAGTTCAATTCCTGTTCTCAACTCATAACCAATATGGGGTAGAAGTTTCCTTATTTCAAATCAGGGGATTCATTAGACATTTCTTGAGTAGACTAATATTAAACTAATTAAATAATATTTTAATGTTTTGTTTTAACTTCTAATTTTTAGTTTTCCTTCTCCTTTTTTTTCTTTTTCTATTTCTTTTTTCCCTTCTTCCTCTAGCCAGTCACTGAGTCTCGGATGGTTGATGACCGACTAGAGATGAGGGTCGGGGAGGTCGACCTTGTTGGCCCGCCCTTGGCGACACTCAACCTTTCTGTCACTAGCCAAGGTCGGCCTCGCCATGGCTAGGTAAGGCTCGCCCTCACCAGTGGCCCTCGCATCTCGCCAATCGCAAAGGCCAAGCAACCGACTAGAGGGAGAAGCGAAGGAAAAAAAAAGTTAAAATATTATTAAAGATTGTCAACGTCAGCATTACCCTAGCCACATAGGATGATCGACGTCTACGTTAGTGATTTTCGGCTAAAATTGATCAAGTGGACTCAATTGGCAAAACGTGAAAAAGTTTATGAATCCATTGGCACAATTACAAGGTTTAGGAATGATTTGGCAAAAGTATACAAAGAGAGGCTTCCGTCTAAAAAGGATGTGATTTCTCTCGGTCCAAATGATATGACATAAGGTACCGAAAGAAAATCTAGCCAATCGATGAAGGAAGGAGTGACCACCAAGGTATTGCATAGCCCAACGTATATGATCTTGCCATGGCCGGCTATGCCTCGACAAATTACATTTTGAAGCCCAAATTAAAGCTATACTACCAGTAACAGAACAACCAATCTCTTTCTTTGCCAAGTCGATTAACTTTTTCATGTCTTGTCCCCCTTGCTTTTAACTCATGTCAGGACATCAACTCACTTCTTTTTGGACTAGAACCAAATCTCTCTAATTTGTTTAGGTTCCAATCAATCTCTTTCTTTCCCAAGTCGATTAACTTTTTTATGTCTTGTCCCCCTTGCTTTTAACTCATGTCAGCAAGCTGACATCAACTCTAGGAATGGCGCCTAAGAACTCTACCCAAAGTCCTCTTCTTCGTGGTTCTTTTTCTTCATCTGCATATAAACTCCGCAACTCCTTCGTTCTTCTGTCGCGCGACACAGCCCCACCAGACAGACGACACCCAAGCCTTCGGCTACAATATTTCCGCCTCCCTTTCGCACCACCACCGCGCCTTTAAAGAACCTCCGAAAGCTTGCGAGACTGCCGGACTGAGGGCTAACACGGGTCGCGCCGGCTTGCCCGACCTGACACCTTTGCTCAGCCTTTCACCAACGCTTGTTCGTTCTGCTCGGCTCCTGTTCCGCATTCCCTGACGTCGCCGACCCCTTCCAACTTCTGTTTTAGCCTTGCCTCGTCACCAAGCAGCACCATCAGAATCAAGCCCGAGCCGCTGACACCTCGTGAGACCACCACCCCAGTTGCTGGTCACCTGTGGACGACCAACCCAACGCCCCGGCGCCTCTGTCCTGACTTCCACCCGACATCCACCCGAGCTTCAGCGTGTCCCGAACAGCAGACACTCGTCTCGTCCACCGTGTCTCTCCCTAATAGACCCTCGTCTCGTCACTCTCAGTCAGTTTCACCTTCGATCACCTCTTCTCTCAGCGACTCAGCTGAGCTTCATCTCCCGCCATATCTTCAGTCCAAATGATATGACATAAGGCACCGAAAGAAAATCTAGCAAACCGATAAGGGAAGGAGTGACCACCAAGGTATTGCATAGCCCAACGTGTATGATCATGCCATGGCCGGTTATACCACGACAAATTACATTTCGAAGCCCAATGTAAATCTATACTACCAGTAACAGAACAACCAAAAAATAAATGGTCTTAGTTCTTGAATATTCAAACAACAAAAAAGTAAAAAAAAATAAAAATAAAAGAAAATTGATTTATTTCAGCGACTCCGCTGAGCTTCATCTTTGGCCCGTATCCTCGGTCCAATTGATTTGACATAAGGCACCGAAAGAAAATGGATCAAATGGACTCAATTGGCAAAATGTGAAAAAGTTTAGGAATCCATTGGAACAATTACAAGGTTTAGGAATGATTTGGTAAAAGTATACAAAGAGATGCTTCCGTCTAAAAAGGATGTGATTTCTCTCGGTCGAAATGATATGACATAAGGAATCGAAAGAGAATCTAGCAAACCGATGATGGAAGGAGTGACCACCAAGGTATTGCATAGCCCAACGTATATGATCATGCCATGGCCGGTTATGCCACGACAAATTACATTTTGAAGCCCAAATTAAAGCTATACCACCAGTAGCAGAACATCCAATCTCTTTCTTTCCCAAGTCGATTAACTTTTTTATGTCTTGTCCCCCTTGCTTTTAACTCATGTCTGGACATCAACTCACTTCTTTTTGGACTAGAACCAAACTCTCTAATTTCTTTAGGTTCCAACCAATCTCTTTCTTTCCAAAGTCGATTAACTTTTTTATGTCTTGTCCCCCTTGCTTTTTACTCATGTCAGCAAGCTGACATCAACTCTAGGAATGGCACCTAAGAACTCTACCCAAATTCCTCTTCTTCGTGGCTCTTCTTCTTCATCTGCATATAAACTCTGCAACTCCTTCGTTCTTCAGTCATGTGACATAGCCCACCAGACAGACGACACCCAAGCCTTCGGCCACAATATTTTCGCCTCGCTTTCGTACCACCACCGCGCCTTTACAGAACCTCCGAAAGCTCGCGAGACTGCCGGACTGAGGGCCAACCCGGTCGCGCCGGCTTGCCGACCCGACACCTCTGCTCAGCCTTTCCTCGACGCTCGTTTGTTCTGCTCGGCTCCTGTTCCGCGTTCCCTGACATCGCCGACCCCTTCCAAGTTCTGTTTTAGCCTTGCCTCGTCGCCTAGCCGCGCCACTAGAATCAAGCCCGAGCCCCCGACACCTCGTGAGACTACCACCCCACTTGCTGGTTACCTGTCAATGGCCAACCCGACACCCCGGCGCCTCTGTCCTGACTTCCACCCGACATCCACTCGAGCTTCATCGTGTCCCGAATAGCAGACGCTTGTCTCGTCCACCGTGTCTCTCCCTGACAGATGCTCGTCGCGTCGCTCTCAATCGCTTTCACCTTCGGTCAACTCTTCTCTCAGCGACTCAGCTGAGCTTCATCTTCGGCCCGTATCCTCGCTCCAACTGTCCTGACTTCTACCCGACATCCACTCGAGCTTCAGCGTGTCCCGAACAGCAGACGCTTGTCTCGTCCACCGTGTTTCTCCCTGACAGACGCTCGCCGCGTCGCTCTCAATCGCTTTCACCTTCGATCAACTCTTCTCTCAGCGACTCAGCTGAGCTTGATCTTCGGCCCGTATCCTCGCTCCAAATGATATGACAAAAGGCACCGAAAGAAAATTGATCAAATTGACTCAATTGGCAAAACGTGAAAAAGTTTAGGAATCCATTGGAACAATTACAAGGTTTAGGAATGATTTGGCAAAGTATACAAAGAGATGCTTCCGTCTAAAAAGGATGTGATTTCTCTCGGTCCAAATAATATGACATAAGGCACCGAAAGAAAATCTAGCCAACCGATGAGGGAATGAGTGATCACTAAGGTATTGCATAGCCCAACGTATATGATCATGCCATGGCCGGTTATGCCACGACAAATTACATTTCGAAGCCCAAATTAAAGCTACACTACCAGTAACAGAACAACAACAAAAATAAATGGACTTAGTTCTTGAATATTCAAACAACAAAAAAAGTAAAAAATAAAAATAAAAGAAAAAATGGTAGGCTAATTGATATCATTCCTGCTACATTATGTGATACTTATAGAGCTTTTCCCCTAGAATGAAAGAAAAAAATGGATTCACTAAGTTTTAATTAATGAATCACTTCTCCTTCTCAACCGATCTCGATTTGCAAATTATTATAAATTATTCATCGGTAGAATGGAAGGAATTAGGAGAAGAAAGACCCTGCTAGTGGAGGAAGACCTTATAGGGATAAGATATATATAGCTAAAGAGAGAGCCAAAAAAGGATCTTTTGTGTATAATCCTGCATAATCTCATATACGAAATTGATGAAAAAAAATGGAATTTCATTCTCAACTGCTCCTATCGGAAATATGATTAAATACGGATTCGAGCTATAGCACTTTGTTTTATAAAACCGTTCGATTTTCCAATTTTAAATCAAGCAGATTTTACATAATGAAGATTTGGCTCAGCATGTTCAATTCGATATGGATAGGAAAAACGGTATCGCGACCGGGTGGTCTTCGTAATAGAAGAGACATTTGATGATAAGCATATGCTTGTTTGGAGAGATCATCTTTCTAGAGAACCCCTCGACCAATTCTTCCATGAATCGCTAAAGATCGTTCCTTCAGATGTGTCGATTGGGCAAATGCTACTGAGAATTCGAAAAAATTTTCTATGCAACAATGAAATAGTTAAACGGGACATTCGATCTCATAGAGTTCAATTCACGTTCTCAACTCATAACCAATATGAGGTAGAAGTTTCCTTATTTCAAATCAAGGGATTCATTAGACATTTCTTGAATAGACTAATATTAAAATAATAAAATAATATTTTAATATTTTATTTTAACTTCTAATTTTTAGTTTTCTTTCTCCTTTTTTTTTCTTTTTTTTTCCCTTCTTCCTCTAGCCAGTCACTAAGCCTCGGATGGTTGATGACCGGCTAGAGATGAGGGTCGGGGAGGTCGACATTGTTGGCCCGCCCTTGGCGACACTCAACCTTTCTGTCACTAGCCAAGGTCCGCCTCGCCATGGCTACGTAATGCTCGCCCTCATCAGTGGCCCTCGCATCTCGCCAATCGCGAAGGCCAAGCAACCGACTAGAGAGAGAAGAAAAGGAAAAAAAATTTAAAATATTATTAAAGATTGTGCACGTCAGCATTACCCTAGCCACATAGGATGATCACCGTCTACGTTAGTGATTTTCGGGTAAAATTGATCAAATGGACTCAAATGGGAAAACGTGAAAAAGTTTAGGAATCCATTGGCACAATTACAAGGTTTAGGAATGATTTGGGAAAAGTATACAAAGAGATGCTTCTGTCTAAAAAGGATGTGATATCTCTCAGTCCAAATGATATGACATAAGGGACCGAAAGAAAATCTAGCCAACTGATGAGGGGAATGAGTGACCACCAAGGTATTGCATACCCCAATGTATATGATCATGACATGGCCGGTTATGCCACGACAAATTACATTTCGATGCCCAAATTAAAACTATACTACCAGTAACAGAACAACTAATCTCTTTCTTTCCCAAGTCAATTAAATTTTTTTATATCTTGTCCCCCCTTGCTTTTAACTCATGTCAGGACATCAACTCACTTCTTTTTGGACTAGAACCAAATCTCTCTAATTTCTTTAGGTTCCAACCAATCTCTTTCTTTCCCAAGTCGATTAACGTTTTTATGTCTTGTCCCCCTCGCTTTTAACTCATGTCAACAAGCTGACATCAACTCTACGAATGGCGCCTAAGAACTCTACCCAAAGTCCTCTTCTTCGTGGCACTTCTTCTTCATCTGCATATAAACTCTGCAACTCCTTCGTTCTTTAGTTAAGTGACACTGCCCCACCAAATAGACGACACCCATGCCTTCGGCCACAATATTTCCGCAATGCTTTCGTACCACCACCGCGCCTTTTTAGAACCTTCGAAAGCTCGCGAGACTGCCCGACAGACACCTCTGCTCAGCCTTGCCCCGACTCTCATTTGTTCTACTCGGCTCCTATTCCGCATTCCCTGATGTTCCCGACCCCTTCCAGCTCCTGTTTTAGTCTTGCCTCGTCGCCTAGCCGCGCCACCAGAATCAAGCCCGAGCCCTCGACACCTCGTGAGACCACCGCCCCAGTTGCAGGTTACCTGTGGACGGCCAGCCCGATGCCCCGACCCCTCTGTCTTGACTTCCACCGAACATCCACCCGAGCTTCAGTGTGACCCAAACAGCAGACGCTCGTCTCGTCCACCGGGTCTCTCCTTGATAGACGCTCGTCTCGTCGCTCTCAGTCGCTTTCACCTTCGATCACCTCTTCTCTCAGCGACTCAGCTGAGCTTCATCTTCGGCCCGTATCCTCGGTCCGAATGATATGACACAAGATACCGAAAGTAAATCTAGCCAACCGATGAGGGAAGGAGTGACCACCAAGGTATTGCATAGCCCAACGTATCTGATCATGCCATGGCCAGTTATGCCACGAAAAATTACATTTCGAAGCCCAAATTAAAGCTATACTACCAGTAACAGAACAACCAATCTCTTTCTTTCCCAAGTCGATTAACTTTTTTATGTCTTGTCCCCTTGCTTTTAACTCATGTCAGGACATCAACTCACTTCTTTTTGGACTAGAACCAAATCTCTCTAATTTCTTTAGGTTCCAACCAATCTCTTTCTGTCCCAAGTCGATGAACTTTTTTGTGTCTTGTCCCCCTTGATTTTAACTTATGTCAGCAAGCTAACATCAACTCTAGGAATGGCGCCTAAGAACTCTACCCAAAGTCCTCTTCTTCGTGGCTCTTCTTCTTCATCTGCATATAAAATCTGCAACTCCTTCGTTCTTCAGTCACGCGACACAGCCCCACTAGACAAACGACACCAAAGCGTTTGGCCACAATATTTCCGCCTCCCTTTCGCACCACCTTTCGCGCTTGTACAGAACCTCCGAAAGCTCACAAGACTGCCGAACAGAGGGCCAACGTGGGTCGCGCCGGCTTGCCGACCCGACACCTCTGCTCACCCTTTCCCCGACGCTCGTTCACTCTGCTCCGCTCCAGTTTCGCGTTCGCTGACGTCGGCAACCCTTTCCAGCTTCTGTTTTAGCCTTGCCTCGTCGCCTAGCCGCGCCACTAGAATCAAGCCCGAGCACCCGACACCTTGCGAGACCACCACCCCAGTTGCTGGTTACTAGTGGACGGCCAGCGCGATGCCCCGGCACCTCTATCCCGACATCCATTCGGGCATCAGCGAGTCCCAAACAGCAGGCGCTCTTCTCATCCAACGTGTCTCTCCCTCACAGACGCTCGTCTCGCCGCTCTCAGCCGCTTTCACCTTCGATCACCTCTTCTCTCAGCGACTCAGTTGAGCTTCATCTCCAGCCCATATCCTTGATCCAAATGATATGACAGAAGGTGACGAAAGAAAATCTAGCCAACCGATGAAGGAAGGAGTGACCACCAAGGTATTGCATAGCCCAACGTATATGATCATGCCATGGCTGGTTATGCCAAGACAAATTTCATTTCGAAGCCCAAATTAAAGCGACCCTACCAGTAACAGAACAGCCAAAATATAAATGGTCTTAGTTCTTGAATAATCAAACAACAAAAAAAGTAAAAAATAAAAATAAAAGAAAAAATGGATCACAAAGTTTTAATTAATGAATCACTTCTCATTCTCAACCGATCTCGATTTGCAAATTATTATAGATTATTCATCGGTAGAATGGAAGGAATTTGGAGAAGAAAGACCCTGCTAGTGGAGGAAGACCAGATAGGGATAAGATATATAGAGCTAAAGAGAGAGCCAAAAAAGGATCTTTCGTGTATAATCCTGCATAATCTCTTATGCGAAATTAATGAAAAAAATGGAATTTCATTCTTAACTGCTCCTATCGGAAATATGATTAAATACGGATTCGAGCCATAGCACCTTGTTTTATAAAACCGTACGATTTTCCCGAATTAAATCAAGCAGATTTTACATAATGAAGATTTGGCCCAGCATGTTCAATTCGATATGGATAGGAAAAGCGGTATCGATATCGGGTGGTCTTCGTAATAGAAAGGACATTTGATGATAAGCATGTGCTTGTTTCGAGAGATCATCTTTCTAGAGACCCCTTGACCAATTCTCCCATGAATAGCTAAAGATCGTTCCTTCAGATGTGTCGATTGGGCAAATGCTACTGAGAATTCAAATTTTTTTTTTGTGCGACAATGAAATAGTCAAACGGGACATTCGATCTCATAGAGTTCAATTCCCGTTCTCAACTCATAACCAATATGAGGTAGAAGTTTCCTTATTTCAAATCAAGGGATTCATTAGACATTTCTTGAGTAGACTAACATTAAAATAATCAAATAATATTTTAATATATTTTTTTAACTTCAAATTTTTAGTTTTCTTTCTCCTTTTTTTCTTTTTCTTTTTCTTTTTTCCCTTCTACCTCTAGCCAGTCACTGAGCCTCGGATGGTTGATGACCGGCTAGAGAAGAGGGTCGGGGAGGTCGACCTTGTTGGCTCGCCCTTGGCGACACTCAACCTTTCTTTCACTAGCGAAGGTCGGCCTCCCCAAGGCAAGGTAAGGCTCGCCCTCACCAGTGGCCCTCGTATCTCGCCAATTGCGAAGGCCAAGCAATCGACTAGAGGCAGAAGCGAAGGAAAAAAAAGTTAAAATATTTTTAAAAATTGTCCACATCAGTATTACCAAAGCCACATAGGATGATCGACGTCTACGTTAGTGATTTTCGGCTAAAATTGATCAAATGGACTCAATTGGCAAAACGTGAAAAAGTTTAGGAATCCATTGGCACAATTACAAGGTGTAGGAATGATTTGACAAAAGTATACAAAGAGGTGCTTCCGTTTAAAAGGATGTGATTTCTCTCTGTCCAAATGATATGACATAAGGGACCGAAAGAAAATCTAGCCAACCGATGAGGGAAGGGGTGACCACCAAGGTATTGCATAGCCCAACATATATCATCATGCCATGGCCGGTTATGCCACGACAAATGACATTTCGTAGCCTAAATTAAACCTATACTACCAGTAACAGAACAACCAATCTCTTTCTTTCCCAAGTCGATTAACTTTTTTATGTCTTGTCCCTCTTGCTTTTAACTCATGTCAGGACATCAACTCACTTCTTTTTGGACTAGAACCCAATCTCTCTAATTTCTTTAGGTTCCAACCAATCTCTTTTTTTCCAAAGTCGATTAACTTTTTTATGTCTTGTCCCCCTTGCTTTTAACTCATGTCATCAAGCTGACATCAACTCTAGGAATGGCGCCTAAGAACTCTACCCAATGTCCTCTTCTTCGTGGCTATTCTTCTTCATCTGCATATAAAATCTCCAACTCCTTCGTTCTTTAGTTAAGCGACACCGCCCCACCAGGCAGACGACACCCAAGCCTTCGGCCACAATATTTCCTCCTTGCTTTCGTACCACCACCGCGCCTTTACAGAACCTCCGAAAGCTCGCGAGTCTGCCGGACTGAGGGCCAACGCGGGTCTCGCCGGCTTGCCCGACCCGACACCTCTGCTCATCCTTTCACCGACGCTCGTTCGTTCTGCTTGGCTCCTGTTCCGCGTTCCCTGACGTCGTCGACCCCTTCCAGCTTCTTTTTTAGCCTTGCCTCATCGCCTAGCCACGCCACAGAATCAAGCCCGAGCCACCTACACCTCGTGAGACCACCACCCCAGTTGCTGGTTACCTGTGGACGGCCAGCCCGACGCCCCGTCGCCTCTGTCTTGACTTCCACACCACATCCACCTGAGCTTCAGCATGTCCCGAACAGCAGACGATCGTCTCGTCCACCGTGTCTCTCCTTGACAAACGCCCGTCTCGTCGCTCTCAATCGCTTTCACCTTCGGTCACCTCTTCTCTCAGCGACTCAGCTGAGCTTCATCTCCGGCCCGTATCCTCGGTTCAAATGATATGACATAAGGCATAGAAAGTTAATCTAGAGAACCGATGAGGGAAGGAGTGACCACCAAGGTATTGCATAGCCCAACGTATATGATCATGCCATGGCCGGTTATGCCATGACAAATTACATTTTGAAGCCCAAATTAAAGCTATACTACCAGTAACAGAACAACCAATCTCTTTCTTTCCCTAGTCGATTAACTTTTTTATGTCATGTCGCCTTACTTTTAACTCCTGTCGGGACATCGACTCGCTTCTTTTTGGAGTAGAACCAAATCTCTCTAATTTCTTTAGGTTCCAACCAATCTCTTTCTTTCCCAAGTCGATTAACTCTTTTATGTCTTGTCCCCCTTGATTTTAACTCATGTCAGCAAACTGACATCAACTCTAGGAATGGCGCCTAAGAACTCTACCCAAAGTCCACTTCTTCGTGGCACTTCTTCTTCATCTGCATATAAACTCTGCAACTCCTTCGTTCTTCAGTCATGCGACACAGCCCCACTAGACAGACGACACCAAAGCTTTCGGCCATAATATTTCAGCCATCCTTTCGCAACACCGTCGCGCCTGTACAGAACCTCCGAAATCTCGCAAGACTGCCGGACTGAGGGCCAACGCGGGTCGCACCGGCTTGCCCCACCCGACACCTCTGCTCAGCCTTTCCCTGACGCTTGTTCGTTCTGCTCCGCTCCTGTTCCGCGTTCCCTTACGTCGCCGACCCCTTCCAGCTTCTGTTTTAGCCTTGCCTCGTCGCCTAGCCGTGCCCCTAGAATCAAGCCCGAGCCCCCGACACCTCGCGAGACCAACACCCCAGTTGCGGGTTACATGTAGATGGCTACGGCGACGCCCCGGCGCCTCTGTCCTGACTTCCACCCGACATCCACCCAAGCATTAGCGTGTCCCGAACAGCAGACGCTCGTCTCGTCGCTCTCTTCTCTCAGCGACTCAGATGACCTTCATCTCCGGCCCGTATCCTCGGTCCAAATGATATGATATAAGGCACCGAAAGAAAATCTATCCAACCGATGAGGGAAGGAGTGACCACCAAGGTATTGCATAGCCCAACATATATGATCATGACATGGCTGGTTATGCCATGACAAATTTCATTTCGAAGCCCAAATTAAAGCTAAACTACCAGTAACAGAACAACCAAAAAATAAATGGTCTTAGTTCTTGAATATTCAACCAACAAAAAAAGTAAAAAATAAAAATAAAAGAAAAAAATGGATTCACTAAGTTTTAATTAATGAATCACTTCTCCTTCTCAATTGATCTCGATTTGCGAATTATTATAGATTATTCATCGGTAGAATGGAAGGAATTAGGAGAAGAAAGACCCTGATAATGGAGGAAGACCATATAGGGATAAGATATATAGAGTTAAAGGGAGAGCCAAAAAAGGATCTTTCGTGTATAATCTTGCTTAAACTCTTCTACGAAATTAATGAAAAAAATGGAATTTCATTCTCAACTGCACTTATCGAAAATATGATTAAATACATATTCGAGCCATAGCACCTTGTTTTATAAAACCATACGATTTTCCCGAATTAAATCAACCAGATTTTACATAATGAAGATTTGGCCCAGCATGTTCAATTCGATATGGATAGGAAAAGCGGTATCGCGACCGGGTGGTCTTTGTAATAGAAAGGACATTTGATGATAAGCATATGCTTGTTTAGAGGGATTATCTTTCTAGAGACCCCTCGACCAATTCTCCCATGAATCGCTAAAGATCATTCCTTCAGATGTGTCGATTGGACAAATGCTACCGAGAATTCAAAAAGTTTTTTTGTGCGACAATGAAATAGTCAAACGGGACATTCGATCTCTGTCGCGACCCCTCTCTCGATGGCGGGCGAGGGGGCTAATGGGCCGCCTGTTGTTGCCTAATCGGACGCGGGCCTCTCCCAAGATCTATTACCCAAATCGCAACGGCTGGATATACGTGGTCGACCTTCGGTGCGGTCTACTAACATGTGATACGTGTACATGCCAAGGAGTCGCCACCAATCGTTTTGTGAAGGGTGCGATCGGAAACCCTTTCGAATAGTTGGGAGCGGTCTATTCGATTTTGCGGAAATCAGAGAAATGTGTTCGGGGATTTAGTTACGCCAACTGTTAGAGTTGACGCCCTTTCGGTACCTAAGCTGAATAGTTTATCTAACCCTAGGATTTCATACAGACGAGTGGGGTACGAATCCTAAATCTAGGAGTTCATGCAGATGGGAATGGCTACCCTATCACTCACAATCATTAGAAATAAATGAGCAAATCAAGGATCCAAAACGTGCAGATAAATCACTTGAAAGCAATCGTGGCATCCCTAGCAAGGTTCTATCAGCCTAGAAAAGTATCAATCAAGGCTTAGGAGTGATTTTGGACATGATTTGCCCATGAGGGGCAAAATCGCAATTTTGAGAAATTTGGGGACAATTTGCCCCAGAAGGGAAAAATCGTCATTTCAGATGAAAGGCGCGGTCAAAAGATGGTGAAAATAGGATTGGCATCCATGCCGATTAGTTTCCTATTTTTCGAGAATTTCCAGAATTTTTCTGGAATTTAAAAGGGATTTTACCCTCGGAGGGGTAAAATCGTCATTTTGGACAAAGATGAGAACTGAAAATCTCAAATATTAGGGTTGGTCGTCCACCTGACCCAAACCCTAACTTTAAGCAATTTTCAGGACTTGACTGGAGTGGGAAAGACGATTTACCCTTTGGGGGGTTGTTGACACCTGATTTTTTTTTTACCATTTATTATTGTGATTTTTATTCTTTAAAATTAATTAAAAATATCAAAAAAGGTCATAAAATCACAAAATCAACTTTGGAAGCCTTGGTTTAACCTTAGGAACCAATTTTGAACAAAAAATATTTTTCGGTATTTTTAATATTTTTCGAGTTTATTTAATTATAAAAATACCCAAAAAAATCAGAAAAATACCATTCGTGGTCAGAAAAATACCCAAAAATATTCAATAATTTTGTTTTAATTTCCTCTTCAAGTGTGTCACTTTAAATCTCAAAAATTCGGCTCGGGTCACTATGTTCCTTCACAAACATAAACCCGAACCGAGCCTAAAAAAAAATCATTTTCGAGTCTTTTAGTTTTCAATTCTCACTTTTTATAAGCTATGACATTGGATTCTAAAGTCTTAAAGTGCAATTAGGTCAATTTGCCCTCCAATTTAATCAATTTTTACCAAAAGGGCTTAATTGCACATTTTTCTTTCAATTAGTCCCCGGTTTCACGGATGTATACGTATGCTCTACGTATTTATACATCATACGTATTTATACGTTATGCATATTTGTATTGTTTGGTAACCTCTTTAACTCTTGTAATAATAATAATGGTTATTATTTTTAACACCTTTGTTAGTGCCTTTTTTAGCATTTTTGTATTGTGAGTGCTATTTTTAAATAGCATTTTTTGTATTATAAATTGTGAGTGCTATTGTTAGTGCTATTTTTAAATGACATTTATTTATCATAAATTGTGAGTGCTATTGTTAGTGCTATTTTTAAATGGCATTTATTTATCATAAATTGTGAGTGCTATTATTAGATAGAATTTATAATTGTTAGTGCTATTTTTAAATAGAATTTTTGTATTATAAATTGTGAGTGCTATTGTTAGTGCTATTTTTAAATAGCATTTTTGTATTATAAATTGTGAGTGCTATTGTTAGTGCTATTTTTAAATGTCATTTATTTGTGAGTGCTATTATTAGATAGAATTTATAATTGTTAGTGCTATTTTTAAATAGAATTTTTGTATTATAAATTGTGAGTGCTATTGTTAGTGCTATTTTTAAATAGAATTTTTGTATTATAAATTGTGAGTGATATTGTTAGTGCTATTTTTAAATGTCATTTATTTGTGAGTGCTATTTTTAGATAGAATTTATAATTGTTAGTGCTATTTTTAAATACAATTTATTGGAAGGTATTTTTGGCTATAAAAGGATGGCAAGAGTTTTGAGGTTGAAGGGGAGAGACATTTTGTAGAGTGTGCAAATTTTTGAGAGCTTAGAGAGAAGAACACAAACACTCTCTATATTCTCATAATCTTGAGTGAGCAAAATATACTAAGTTCGGAATATTGATTCCGCATATTGCTAGCACAATTGTTGTGGAGTTATTCGTCGTCTCCCCGTTCGTCAATTGGTGGTGCGTTCGAACTAGATGCCTAACACTTGTGGAGGCTGAGATCGAAGAACATCAAACCGACACCTCCGTTCAAGCACGCTACGAGAGGTAATCTATTTACTCCCTTTGAGGCTTTGTGATTTTTTTTTTGATTGAAATGCACGAAGTACGCCTCTGGAGATACATGTATGGGTTGTTATTTATTTCCGCTACGTGTTACGTGGATCCCAACAGTGGTATCAGAGCCGATCCTTAGGTGTTTTCGTGCATTTAATTGATTTTTTGCAATTTTTGCAATACTATGGCCAATATGTATTAACGAATTGTTCGTCTTACATGGCTAATGGAGGTTGATTATTTTATATGATAAATTAATCAACGTAGCAAAAATTGAGACTCAATCAATTTTGAATCGAAAATTTATGGCTATCTTATTTTGCGTAAAAATTCTGAATATGATTCAACGTAGAATTTTTATTGTGCATTCCTAAGTTTTAAATTGTGAATTTATTACTTACGTGGAAGGGTGGTGATCATGGAAAAATCCCTAATCAATGTGATTGATGTATGTATGAATGTATGGTGATTATTTATATATTTGGGGTTGTAATTATTAAATGGAGGCTGCGTACTCCTTTTATTTTTCATGTAATCTTTATTTTTAGCATAGTCAATTGTTGATGTAAAAGCTACGAGGATTACGTGGAGGAGCCTTTTAAGTCGGCGAGCTCTTTGGGGCCCGATTCTTGAAGAGTTCAAGAAACCAAGAAGAAGCGAAGAGCGGCTCTCCGTTATTAAAATATTAAAATGATTAAATGTGGTCTCATTGGCTCGAGACCCATTAAATCATAATTCCATGATCACCACGTAGGATAGATGTTTATGTGATTGGCATCTATTTATTTATTATGATCACGTGAGCATGTTAAACTGGTTAATGTGCAAAGTCAGACTTACCTCACCCAAAATTGCGCCTGCATGAAATCCTAGTTAGGGAAAATCACTCGCGTTAGGTACCGAAAGGGCGTTGGTAATGACATCAACGTAACCAAGTCCCCGAACTCAAAATCTCTGGTTCCGCAGAATTGATCGATCTCTCCCAATCGGTCAATAAGGTTTCCGGTCTACCCTCCAAGAAAGACCGGTGGCGACTCCAAATGCATGCACAAGTTGCACATGCCACCACGACCACACTAAGGTCGAAAGCGATCGACTGTTATCGTCGAATCCCTTTGAAAAATACTCCCGCCGCGATTTGGTATGGGCCTGGGAGGGCCCGCGCCGATCCAAAGCCCGCGATCTGCACCCTTGTGCGGGGGAAGGCCCGCGATCGGTAATCCATTAGCCGCGTCCGCTTCGGACGGGTCGCGACAGCTGGCGACTCCGCTGGGGACTTGTTCTAGAAACTATGGTTCTAGACCTCAAGTGGACTTAGGCCGTAATAAAAATTGAGTGATTTTTCTAACCCTACAGGCGCTCTTGAAGGTGAGGTAAGTCCGCTCACGATAGGTGTTATATGTTTTTGCAGATTGGAGTAATAAGGGGTGTAGTCTGTGATTAACTTTATTTTACGCAGGTGTGGCGTAGGAATGTATGTTGTGTGGATGATTTGAAGTGCTGATTGATAAATTGTTGTGCATGACTTGCATTGTGATGATCACGACACATGGACACACACAACCGCGCCTAAAACCCCAGGCGCCGCCTTTAGGAACACAATAGAAGGAATTGAAAATGGAATCTCCGTGAGGAAAAACACGGGGTAATCCACTTCTCAATTCCGCTCGCTTCGAACTATGGATTGAGCCCCAATGCAACGATAGTTGTGCAATGGAATCGGCTCTTTCTAGAACTCGAGGTGGGAACCTTAACCTTAGGTGCCAAACCCTCTGATTTTTAGAAGTTCACCATCACTTGTCTCATGCGCATGTCTTTGGGCGGTTGGTACACCTAAAATCGCACATAAGTCGACGAGTTGGGTTGATTATTCCTTTTGACTCGGTCTTTTCATTTGCAGGTGAAAAACAAGTAGCATAAAGAAATCTTTTCTTGGATAAGTCTGAGGCTATTCTTTCATCTGACCATGAGTGAGTTAGAAAATCAGAACACATCTACTCGACTTATTATGGATCGGCTCATCCAAGTCTAAGATGTCCGGATGCTCGAAGAAATGGATCATATAAAAGCTAAAACAAACACAGGGGCTTTCATTCATTCTTGCCCAAACCAGATCATACAATTCATTGGGGTGGAAAAGTAAAGCAGAAGTGAGCCCTAATCAACGACACAAAGGAGCCCAGCTGGCCCTCCAGGTTATGGATGCTTTGTTTATACGCACCACTCTGCGTATCATGGTCCGCAAGCCTAAGGTGGAGGCGTTTGCGTTCATCATTGACTGCAACAACCTGAGTCTCGTGATCTTCGGCGACTGCTTCCAAGTCCCGAACAAGTCCATTCTCACGAGTTATATCCTCGTTTATGCCGTTGAGCCTTTCTTCCAGCCACTCGCTCCGATTCCTTAGCAGGGCATTACGTCGATCGCGCTCATAGGTAGCCAGAGATAGAGCTAAGTCCTCCACCAGATTCCTCCTCTCGCGTAGCAATGTCGAAACCCGCTCTTTGGCGAACTCAACAGCCTTTTTGTGACTATCGGCCAGGTAGTCAGCCAACGCTAGGCGGTCGGACTGATCCTCATAACGGGCTCGCAAGACACGAGCCACGGTAACTCCCCGATGAGCAGCGCGGTAGACCTCCAAGGAGTTCGTAAAGAGCGTTGGAAAAATATTGTATTCCCTCCCCAACGCGGTACCCTCGAGGGAGGTGATGTCCAGGTCCCCGAACATGACTCTGATCTCATCCTCGGTTTCGGGATGATCGGCTATGTGAGCGTAGCCTCGACCCAAGAGGTTATAGAACTCTTTCCATCGAGTCAAAGCTTCGGCTGAGAAAGTGTGAACTTGGGAAGAAGCCATTTTCGACGGAGATGTGTGTAGTGGAGCGATTAGAGGATGGAAGCAAATTATATGAGAGCGTTAATCTCCCAAACACCAACTCCGCATTTTATAGCGTCTCGAGAGTGGAGAAAAGTTGCAGCAATAATGCTTGTGGAGCCGGGTTAATTAATGTAAAGCGAGGGCTGCTCCTCCCGTGAATCATCAGACATGTCCTGATCCGCAATTTCAGGCCTGACAAATTCGGTCTCGCCATTATTAAAGCTGGGAGGGAGGCGAGCGCAACTATCGAAGAAGCCGCGAAAGGATTGTGTTGTTCCATCACGCATGAAGCTGGGCGGCGAGTGAACAGCTCTGCCACTTAAAAAGAGAAGACAGTGCTGAACAGGCATGACTATTGAGGAAAAGTGAAAGGCGAGCGCAACTATCGAAGAAGCCGCGAAAGGATTGTGTTGTTCCATCACGCATGAAGCTGGGCGGCGAGTGAACAGCTCTGCCACTTAAAAAGAGAAGACAGTGCTGAACAGGCATGACTATTGAGGAAAAGTGAAAGGCGAGCGCAACTATCGAAGAAGCCGCGAAAGGATTGTGTTGTTCCATCACGCATAAAGCTGGGCGGCGAGGTGAACAGCTCTGCCACTTAAAAAGAGAAGACAGTGCTGAACAGGCATGACTATCGAGGAAAAGTGAAAGGCGAGCGCTACTATCGAAGAAGCCGCGGAAGGATTTGGTTACCCCTTCGTGTCGGAAAGCTGAGCAGGAGGTAAACAGTTCCGTCGTTTCAAAAACAGAACGCTGAACAGACCTAGCTTTCGAGGAAAAGGAGGCAACAAATTGAAAGAGCGAGTATACAAAAGAGAACAGAGAACCCCGAGTGACGAGTTCGTTGAAAGACCTCAAATTCTCTAGAATCAGATTCGACATCGAAGCCATGGAACTCAACATCGCCGGTGACGAACATCAAGATCGCAGTGGTGACGACGGCAGTGGCCACGACGCTCAACCCCGGAAAAGAAAAAGTCACCAGCGCTACGCTCGGAAAGAAATCCAGGAGCTTGAAGCTTTCTTCGATGAATGCCCTTGCCCAAACGAGGAACAAAAGATTGAATTGGGCCAGAAGCTGGGAATGAATCCTATGAGAATCCATTTTTGGTTTCAGAATAGACGTTTCAGACTAGGTGTACAACACAGGCGTAAGGAGATCACGGCCCTAAAAGAGCAGAACCAAAACCTTCAAATGGAAAACATGTGGTATGAGAAAATTCTCAGTACTATTACCTGCCCTGACTGCGGTGGCCCTACCACCCTCAGTAAATTGTTCCCCAGTAAGCCTTCTACGAAGATGGAAGGTGCTCATTTATCCCCCTGCTCCCTTGAGCCATCTCCGGTACAATCAGATCCTGCTAATGGCGCGCATGAGCAGATCGATCCTACAGAAATTATACCAGTGTCTTCGGAGGAAGAAGATACGTGTCGTTATGATCGGAGTCACCTCATCGAAGCCCATGAATCTCCTCCACAACAGCTTCCGGTAAGATCAGATACGGTTCGAGAGGAGTTAGAGGTTAGTCGGCAGGCTATCTACGCCACTCTGGACGACGAGAAGAAGAAATTCACTTGGCCCCCGGAGCTTCATCTCAAGTTCTTGGACGCAGTTCGACAGATAGGACTCGACTTCATAGGTCCGACAAGCATACTTAGGGTCATGAACGTACCGGGACTTACCAAGCAATTAGTCGCGAATCACCTTGGTTGCTACAGAAGGGCGTTAGGACAGCGTTATGCAGAACTGAATCCGAGCAATAGACTCGGCTGCGAACCCAGCACCCTTATGACAAATGAGGCCCGGTCGAATCTGGACGACTATTGGGGATTTGATCAGGATATCCTCGCGAGTCATTTCAATATTCCTCAAGAACACGCATCACAAGTGCAACGAGTAAGCACTCCTCCGTCCGAGCAGCAGCTAGTCAGTGTTCATCCTGTCGCAGATCAGCCCACCACGCCCAGTGCTCAAGGGTTTGCCCAATCAGAGCATATGGCTTCAGATGATCTAATGGGAGAAAGCTTGGAGCACTCTTATTTCCCTAATCCCCAAGTGGGAGATGCTTGTGGTAGTCAATCGATCAAATCTCCTCTTATAATCCCAGACAAAGATGGAGGTTCCAGTTCGAAGAACCCGTCGGGCGATGCAGCTCAACCTACACATCAATCGTTCGAGGGGTCGGGTGATTTCTTCGATGAAGGACTTGATACCTGGTTCGATCAGTTGGAAGCTATTAAAGGTTGGCAACCATGATCTGCACTTGGTAATGGCACACCTAAGCTGAGGCCAGACTGGTTAGTCATTGGACATGCCCCAAGAAAGAAGGGGATGTACGCGAGAAGGATGTATCTCCTATTGTAAAGTTCTCATCGGTGCATGCGTTTGTTTCTTCAATAGCTAGAGTTGATTCTGCATAATGTTTTTCGCAAACGTCATCTCGTGTGTATACGGTAATTCCTTGTTATTAAGTTCAAGGTAAAATCAGCCCCGACGCGTGAAGGCATAATTGATAGCATGAGTTACTAGCAGAATGTGATCGAGCTCGAAAGTGAAAGATTACTAGCGGCCCCAAACGCAATGACCGCAAAATCAGGGGCAATCTTTAAGTTTCGAGCAACTACAAATCTATTTCTCACGAGGCATTCAGGTCAATCAAATATAAAGCGTCGGGCTGTGAGAATGATGCGTAGTCAATCTGTTGACACAGGCGAAAAAGGAGTCGCGTAGATCCGAAAGCAAAAACCTTTCTTGGCTAGTCAACAATGCAGAATGAAAGAGCATATATAAACAAACTCGCATTTATTTCATTCAGCAGGAAAGTTTACAAGTGGATCACTGAGGGGGAGCAGTAAACCCAAAATGAGTTCTGACAAGCATCACAAAAAAGCTTAACTGACTCTCCATGCTATCCATGCCTTGCTTACAACCCACACTCCGGGAATCGAGGTCTACAAGCTTGAAGAAAAGGAGACGACATTTCTCCTTAAGTTCGTTCACCTTGGTGTCATAGTACTCGAACTCAAGCTCTAAGTCATGAGCCAGCACCCTCCCGCGAGCTATATCCATGCTCAGGTCTTCAAGCCTTTCCTCCAACCAGGCACACTGGAACCTCAGCACGAAGTTATGCTGGTCTTGCTCAAAGGCGGTGTCAAAAAGAGCCAGACGCTCCACCAAGTTGTCCCTCTCACGGACCAGCATCGAAACCTGGGCGTGGGCGTATTCAACAGCCCTTTTATGGTTATCGGCCGTCAGCATGGCCAACATCAGGGACTCAGTTCGGTCCTGATAACGGGCTCGCACGATACCAGCCAAAGTGACCTCCCGGCTAGCAACTTCGTAAGCCTGCATGAAATTGTTAAAGAGAGTTGGGAAGATCACAAACTCCCTTTGCAGTTTCGTACCTTCAATACACGCAGTATCCAGGGCCGGAATCAGAGTACGAACTTCAACCTCAGCTTCAGGATGATTGTTTATGTAGCCATAACCCCTACCAAAGAGGTGGTAAAATCTCTCCCATTGGGTCGAAGCTTCAGGTAAGGCAACAGGCATAGAGGAGGAATCCATATGCGATGGAATGACGGAGAAGAGAGTGAGAATGTGAAGAGTGTTTGAGAGGCTGAGTCTGATAAGGCTAAAGTGTTAATCTTCTTGACATCAATCTATCACCTTATAAATGCTCGAGTACAGGGAGAAGTGGTAATAATATTTTATGTGCAGTAGAGCCAAGCGGGTTTCGTTAATGCATCCCCGATGAGTCACGAATCCACCACCGTCCTGTGATCTCGGGTTTTACGAAACATAATGGCGCCGAAAGGTGGGCAGGCTTGTTACTCTAGAGACTGGGCCAGGGGGACAAGCGTAGTGCTCGACAAAGCGAAATCAACGCAAGAGATCTTCAGGCTCCGTTCACGTAGAAAAGAGCAAAAAAGGACAAAGTGGGAATTACGAAGCCTTGAGAAAAACGCTCGTCAAGTAGCCATCACAAAAGGACGAAGTGGGAATCTCGAAACATTGAGAAGAGCGCTCGTCGGGTAGCCATCACCTTTGATCGAAGAACGGTGATCCGGCTCCTTTAACCTCTCAGAATTTGCAGAGAAAGTGAAGATCCAATGAGGAACAAAGAAAGCTGAGTTAACGGAAAATCAAACAGTGATATCCCGGTCAAAATATTCAAGGGATTCTGTCATTTACTGGAAGCGCCAGACTTGGAGGTCTCCGAGCTTGAGCTGCTGGAAGAGTTTGAAGATCTCAGGACCGAACCTGACACGAGGGCCATGGAGACCGATCCTTCTAATGATGAAACCCGCGGCTTGGTTAACGAGAACAGTACCCGCGACGGTTATCAGCGTCAGAAAGGGGAATATCTCAAACGCAACACTTCAGGTCAAGTCCATAAACTCGAATTGTTTTTCAGGGAATACCCCTATCCGGACATGGAACAGAAAATCAAAATGGGCCAGGAGATAGGGTGGGAGCCTCGGAAGGTCAAGTGCTGGTTTGAAAACAAACGAACCCGGCTGAAGCAGCAACGCGATCGGCACGAGTTAGCGGTTGTAAGGGAGGAAAATGAAAAGCTTCGAATAAAAAACACTCAGTACAAAAAAGCTCTAAGCATCGCTATTTGCCTGGAGTGCGGTAACCCTGTTCCCACGGACGGAGTATTCACTGAAGAGCCAGATCTGGGGGTTTATAATGCTCATTTGTTGCAATGCCCTTCGCAACATCTTTCGAAACAGGCGGGTACCGCCGAGGATCTACAAGAGGAAACTAGTGCTATAAGGTCAAAGTCGACGCCCATTGTGGAAGGGAACATGCGTCATGACAAGTCGGGTCCGCTCGATGATGAACTCACCATCATGACCAGCCGATCTGAGACCACTAAATCCCCTCCAGAGCAACCTCCAACACGACCAGATTCCGAGAAGAGTAACCGCCAAGTTGCTGACACCACTTCGGCTAGCAAGAAAATAAGATTTCGTTGGACCCCGGAGTTTCATAGCAAATTTGTTGATGCAGTTCAACAGTTGGGGATCAGTTTTGCTTGCCCATTGCGCATACTCGAAATCATGAACGTGCCGGGACTGACTAAAAATATGGTCAAGAATCACCTTTGGCGCTACAAGAAACTACTGAGAGATGGACGAGCGTCGCTAGACCAAGATAGAGGCGGTTCAACACGACCAGATTCCACGAAGAGTAGCCGCCGAGTTGCCAACCCTACTTCGGCTAGCAAGAAAACAAGGTTTTATTGGACCTCGGAGCTTCATAGCAAATTTGTTGATGCAGTTCAACAGTTAGGGATCAGTTTGGCTCGCCCATCGCGCATACTCAAGATCATGAACATGCCGGAATTGGATAGAAATAAAGTCAGGAACCACCTTTGGTGCTACAAAAGACTACTGAGAGATGGACGAGTGGCGCTAGACCAAGAGAGAGGCAGTTCAAGTTTAAACGATGAGCATGGCTGTGATCGCAATCCTCATGAAGCAGGAAGCATCCAATCACCTCTTAACACCGATGGGACTGACAATTACACGGTCGATTGTTCAGGCATCAATCAGAGTACTCCCATGGGTTATCCCAGTACTCCTCAGGAGTATGTACCGCAATTTCAGCAAATCGGGACTCCCCAGTCTGAGCACCGACTGGCCGTTAATACTAGTCCTACAGCGGATCTAACACTGGCAGGAGATGCACATACAATCTTGCGAGACGATTACGGAGATTCCGGCTCGAAGAATCAGGTGGTCCATGACGAAAATGGCAAAAAGATTCCTTCTCCAGTAGTCGACAATACTCAACCTGAGTGTCAGTCGCTCGATGGTTCAGACGATCTCCTTGAAAACATCTATTCTTGGTTCGATCGGCTGAATTCCCCCCTAAGTTACCCTGGTACTCCCCAAGAGTATGTACAACAATTTCAGCAGGTATGGACTCCCCAATTTGAGCACCAACCGATCGTTAGTGTTATTCCTACGGCGAATCCAGCATCGGGTACAAACCTACTGGACAACGATGAAAATACCAACTCGAGAAGTGAGGTTGTTCATGTCGAAAGTAGTGTGAGGAACCCATCGCCAACGGTTGAGGATGCCCGACTTGGGCGTCAATGGCTTGAAATTTCAAGCGAGTCCCTCAGTGAGCAACTCGGCGTGTGGATCACGCATAAACCGAGAAACCAGGTTGTTCATGCCGAAAATGGGAGAAGTCCGTCACCAGCAATTAAGGATGCTCAACTTGGACGACTCGAGCGGTCGGACGATCTCCTGAATGAGCAACTCAGCCTATGGGTCAAGCATTTTGGAACAAGTGCATCTTCGCAGTCGTGACCGGTACCGGCGACCGGACATCTGGTTCGAAGCTCGTGTGCTAAATCATTAGAAGGCTCAGGAGAGTGAGAGGTGAATACATCGAATGAATGTGTTACGGATTTCGTTGTAAAGTTCCCGCGGGAACATTGTAATTAACGCTGAAAACTAACCGCTCTGAGTGTCAACATTACCCTTTGAACGTCTTCGAGCCAAGGGCCATGGATTAATCACTTAATCCGTGGAGCAAATTCCATGAACGATGACTATCACCCGCGGAGCATAATGGGATCTACCCCCATTCAGCACGAAATACGTTTGGTCACGAAGCCTCCCATTTGGTAAAACGATGTATCGTTCCTAAACGATCTTCAACCGAATACCAAAGTAATGTCTCATTTCTTTCCCTTCTCAGGTGTTAAACGTGGATAAATCACCCAAGGAGCCATCTGTTCAAATAACAAAACAGACGTTGCCCAACCGGGGGCAGCTGAACCATTGATATTGCAAATATTCCAAGCATGGATAAGCGGATTTGATAGACGTGGTTCATATCAATACGCGACGTCAGAACGGGATGAGAACCAAGAGTAAAGTTGTATTGTCCCAATTTGTCTTCAATTTGGGAATATGAGTTAACACTTGCTATTTATCCTTGATAGGGACTCACCATCAAGGAGGACAAATTTTGACAACCTGTGTGCACTCGCAGGGGCACACGACCGAGGGTAAGATGTATCGTTCTAATTTTTTGAAAAATTCATGAACGAACAATAACATGTTTCTTCCGCATTTTCAGGGATCTCCAGCCGCGGGGGACAGGTAAGTATCCCTTTCCCCAATCCATTGAAAATGTTGAATAAAAAATAGAGAAGAAAAGAAAAGCTTTTAGAATCTGATGTCTAGAAAAGACATAGGATTCTAACTTCATTGGCATTCATGTTTTGAAACATGAGGTTATCTGAACATGCATTGGGCATCATAAAATCCCATTGACGGGTAAAATTTTTGGAGAAAACGAAAGAGATTTTTCCAATCAAAAGTTGTTCAAAACTTTCAAAAGGACGTTTTCTCAAAAGACGAGAGGCAAAGCCTAGTCCAAACACGTCCTATACACACTTAAGAGAGAAATGGAGCGGATAAGACAGCAGAATCTGGACCTACGGAAGTAGGGACCATTCGCAGCGATTACATGGGTTGGGACGACGGAGGCATTCGTTTCATATCCCCCAAACACTACAGGTGACCGTTGATAACCCCTTTGAACGGCGGTTTTCATTCTTAACCCTGTCAAGAACCACCCCACATCGGGGCAAAATGGAGGTGAGTCCAGCAGCATCAGGAGAAAATGGTTAGAAATTTTCTTGCTCGGACTAACATTAATCTTTGTGTGTTGTTTATATGGTAATCCAAGTGCCATAGGATGATGAGAAGCATTCATTTCTCTATCCCACACACCGAATCCTTTGCATAGCCAAGTTGAGCCTGCAGAATCATTTCATAAACCCGTTGGTGATCATTGCACATTCCAAGACGGATGCAGCATCACTTCAGAAACGAAGAAGTTCAAGACTTAGGGTTTGCAAAAGAATTCCTAAGTTAATGTTTAACCTTGTTAGACCTTTGATCATAGGTCTAACGCGATCCTATGAAGATGAGAAAAAGTGGGATTTCAAAAATGAATGAGAAAAATCCACGGCATCGAGAAAAAGCAAAGTGCTTGGTAAAAGCAAGGCCGATGCTCATGAAAGCTGTTTGCTTGATCCCCAGTGAAACTTGGATGAAAAAAAAAAATTCTTAAAGGAGTCAAATAAAAAAGCTGCTCCCCAAATGCTGCCAAGCACAGAACAAAGACATGGAGAGAGTCGGTCTCTGAATGCAACAAGGGACGCTCTCTAAAGAGCTGGTGCACACCTCAAAATCGGTTGTACACCTCAAAAACTAAAGATGCAGAAAGGAAAAGACAGGAGGTAAATCAGCAATGATCACCAATGTCAAACTCGTCATGAATTCTGGGCCAAAAACAAGCCTTTTTCGGTCCCCAATCCTACCAACATCATAACCCTGAAACAGTCTTCTCTGACTAAGACACTTGGGTTAACATACAGCTCAGCTCGAAGAAGTACGAGCAAGACTATTTCTTTCTCATTTTGCAGGGTTCTTGACTTGTAAACCCGGAGCAGATGGTGAAAACTTTCATTCAATGACCTTGACTCAAAAGTGAGTCCCCCTTGAAGACCAATATCCAAGCCCAACATTACGGTCCCGTGGAAGACCTCCCGACCGATCAAAATGTATGCGCTGCGAATGAGCCTAAAACCTAGGCACGGGTTAGTAGGGAATCGAGTGTATCCCCTATAAAAAAACACGATCGCAAAACAGGTGAGAAGACCTCATTGTCGAGAAATATTCCAATTGATGTTTTGAACAAACTCTTTTTGGAATTTTCAAACTGTTGATCCAGATTTTCCGTGCAAGGGATTTGTGATCACATTTGCATGTTGCAAGAATGCTTTGGATAACCCCCAGCATCAAAATGCACATTTCATGATTAAAACTTAAATCATACGGTTTTGTCAAAATGGACAGCCATGGTCTTCCCAAAGATTACTAACGTTTTCTTGGTAAAGAAAAATCTTTCAGGCTCAAACTTATGCAGGATACTTGGAGAACCCAACTCCCAGAATGTCGCCTCAACAGACTCAAGTGAAGTTTTGTCAAAATAAAATCTTTCACTGCTTCAAAAAACTGAATTCCCGACAAACTTCGGGGTCTCAAAAAAAAGGGGAAGAAAAATCCTTTTAAAAGAAAAAGTCCTATCAGACGTGGAGAACCCTCGTCCCAGGACCCATTTTCAAAATATCAAACAGTCTCATCGGACGTGGAGAACCCTCGTCATGAGACCCCTTTTCAACACAAGGTAGATACCGCCTGAAGGGTCAACACATGGTAGATACCGCCTGAAGGGTCAACACAAGGTAGAAACCGCCTGAAGGGTCAAATCAAAGGTAGAAACCGCCTGAAGGGTCAACTCAAGGTAGAAACCGCCTGAATGGTCAAACCAAGGTAGAAACCGCCTGAGGGATCACATTAATGGTAGAAACCGCCTGAAGGGTCACATATGGTAGAAACCGCATAAGGGTCCACTCATTGATAAATATCGCAGTAAGGATCAACACAAAGGTCTGATCCACCATACGGATCAAAATTCTTGGCAAATCCCAAAGCGTGGGATGCGCCTTCCTTAGGTTCCTACAAGTTAGGAATCCCATCATGGTATGACCTACCATACAGGTCAGAGCTTAATCTCCCTGGGATATTCTGAATGACGAGTCCTAGGCATCTTCTTGAAAGTCGTCGCAACCGGCAGCATCCGACAGGTGAGCTTCAGGTAAGCCTCTCTCACTTCGGCCCATGTTCAAATTGTTAGAGCAAACCGGAGATTGATTTGAGCTTTTATCAATAGGCTTAAGGATCCGATGTCATAACATTTCTTCTCTTATTTTCCCAGTTGAGTCGGTTAGGAATCAGGTGCCACCTTATCTTTGAGAGAAACCTCTAACGAGATTCCTTTCAAAGAGGGGCAGCTGTTGACACCTGATTTTTTTTTTACCATTTATTATTGTGATTTTTATTCTTTACAATTAATTAAAAATATCAAAAAAGGTCATAAAATCACAAAATCAACTTTGGAAGCCTTGGTTTAACCTTAGGAACCAATTTTGAACAAAAAATATTTTTCGGTATTTTTAATATTTTTCGAGTTTATTTAATTATAAAAATACCCAAAAAAATCAGAAAAATACCATTCGTGGTCAGAAAAATACCCAAAAATATTCGATAATTTTGTTTTAATTTCCTCTTCAAGTGTGTCACTTTAAATCTCAAAAATTCGGCTCGGGTCACTATGTTCCTTCACAAACATAAACCCGAACCGAGCCTAAAAAAAAATCATTTTCGAGTCTTTTAGTTTTCAATTCTCACTTTTTATAAGCTATGACATTGGATTCTAAAGTCTTAAAGTGCAATTAGGTCAATTTGCCCTCCAATTTAATCAATTTTTACCAAAAGGGCTTAATTGCACATTTTTCTTTCAATTAGTCCCCGGTTTCACGGATGTATACGTATGCTCTACGTATTTATACATCATACGTATTTATACGTTATGCATATTTGTATTGTTTGGTAACCTCTTTAACTCTTGTAATAATAATAATGGTTATTATTTTTAACACCTTTGTTAGTGCCTTTTTTAGCATTTTTGTATTGTGAGTGCTATTTTTAAATAGCATTTTTTGTATTATAAATTGTGAGTGCTATTGTTAGTGCTATTTTTAAATGACATTTATTTATCATAAATTGTGAGTGCTATTGTTAGTGCTATTTTTAAATGGCATTTATTTATCATAAATTGTGAGTGCTATTATTAGATAGAATTTATAATTGTTAGTGCTATTTTTAAATAGAATTTTTGTATTATAAATTGTGAGTGCTATTGTTAGTGCTATTTTTAAATAGCATTTTTGTATTATAAATTGTGAGTGCTATTGTTAGTGCTATTTTTAAATGTCATTTATTTGTGAGTGCTATTATTAGATAGAATTTATAATTGTTAGTGCTATTTTTAAATAGAATTTTTGTATTATAAATTGTGAGTGCTATTGTTAGTGCTATTTTTAAATAGCATTTTTGTATTATAAATTGTGAGTGATATTGTTAGTGCTATTTTTAAATGTCATTTATTTGTGAGTGCTATTTTTAGATAGAATTTATAATTGTTAGTGCTATTTTTAAATACAATTTATTGGAAGGTATTTTTGGCTATAAAAGGATGGCAAGAGTTTTGAGGTTGAAGGGGAGAGACATTTTGTAGAGTGTGCAAATTTTTGAGAGCTTAGAGAGAAGAACACAAACACTCTCTATATTCTCATAATCTTGAGTGAGCAAAATATACTAAGTTCGGAATATTGATTCCGCATATTGCTAGCACAATTGTTGTGGAGTTATTCGTCGTCTCCCCGTTCGTCAATTGGTGGTGCGTCCGAACTAGATGCCTAACACTTGTGGATGCTGAGATCGAAGAACATCAAACCGACACCTCCGTTCAAGCACGCTACGAGAGGTAATCTATTTACTCCCTTTGAGGCTTTGTGATTTTTTTTTTGATTGAAATGCACGAAGTACGCCTCTGGAGATACATGTATGGGTTGTTATTTATTTTCGCTACGTGTTACGTGGATCCCAACAGTGGTATCAGAGCCGATCCTTAGGTGTTTTCGTGCATTTAATTGATTTTTTGCAATTTTTGCAATACTATGGCCAATATGTATTAACGAATTGTTCGTCTTACATGGCTAATGGAGGTTGATTATTTTATATGATAAATTAATCAACGTAGCAAAAATTGAGACTCAATCAATTTTGAATCGAAAATTTATGGCTATCTTATTTTGCGTAAAAATTCTGAATATGATTCAACGTAGAATTTTTATTGTGCATTCCTAAGTTTTAAATTGTGAATTTATTACTTACGTGGAAGGGTGGTGATCATGGAAAAATCCCTAATCAATGTGATTGATGTATGTATGAATGTATGGTGATTATTTATATATTTGGGGTTGTAATTATTAAATGGAGGCTGCGTACTCCTTTTATTTTTCATGTAATCTTTATTTTTAGCATAGTCAATTGTTGATGTAAATGCTACGAGGATTACGTGGAGGAGCCTTTTAAGTCGGCGAGCTCTTTGGGGCCCGATTCTTGAAGAGTTCAAGAAACCAAGAAGAAGCGAAGAGCGGCTCTCCGTTATTAAAATATTAAAATGATTAAATGTGGTCTCATTGGCTCGAGACCCATTAAATCATAATTCCATGATCACCACGTAGGATAGATGTTTATGTGATTGGCATCTATTTATTTATTATGATCACGTGAGCATGTTAAACTGGTTAATGTGCAAAGTCAGACTTACCTCACCCAAAATTGCGCCTGCATGAAATCCTAGTTAGGGAAAATCACTCGCGTTAGGTACCGAAAGGGCGTTGGTAATGACATCAACGTAACCAAGTCCCCGAACTCAAAATCTCTGGTTCCGCAGAATTGATCGATCTCTCCCAATCGGTCAATAAGGTTTCCGGTCTACCCTCCAAGAAAGACCGGTGGCGACTCCAAATGCATGCACAAGTTGCACATGCCACCACGACCACACTAAGGTCGAAAGCGATCGACTGTTATCGTCGAATCCCTTTGAAAAATACTCCCGCCGCGATTTGGTATGGGCCTGGGAGGGCCCGCGCCGATCCAAAGCCCGCGATCTGCACCCTTGTGCGGGGGAAGGCCCGCGATCGGTAATCCATTAGCCGCGTCCGCTTCGGACGGGTCGCGACAGGGGTAAAATCGTCATTTCAGGGAAAATGACGAGATTCGAAAACCCAAGTAAAAGGATTCGCCATCTAGCTGGCCCTATCCTAATCTAGGCATTTTCGACCTATCTCAAGATACAAAGCAGGGACGAATTACCCATAAAGGGCATCGTCGTCAATTCTTGGAAGAACGGATGAGAAACCCCAAAAATAGGATTGACCAGTTGTCTATAGTCAATCCTCAATTTTTTGGGATTTCTGGAGTGTCTAGGAATTTTCTAGGATTTTCTAGAAATTTTTATGATTTTCTATGATTTTTCCAAATTTTTTATTTTTTAAAACCATTTTCTAAATTTTTTTACTTAAAAATGTTTCGGACCGGGTCAACCCAACCCACTCGGGTCGAAACCCAGCCCAGACCCGGACCCGCGAAACCCTCAACCAAAAACGACGCCGTTTCAAACCTTTTTTATTTTCGAATTATCAGCCTTGATCCGACGGTCCTCAATGAGCCGCGTGACTAATCCGCAGAACCTACGGTCTAGATTAAACGAAGACTCAACCTGAGCCGTTTGATTGACTTACTAAAATGCACGGTCTAGATTAAAACCTAAGACTCGATCTGGGCCATTCATTTTCATTAGCCTAAACGACGTCGCCTAACCCTTTATCTAAACGGCACCGTTTCTGTTCTGATTGATTTTCCGATTAAAACTATTTTAGGATAATCTTAATTTCTAATCGGACGGCCACCAATTATTCGACTCGATTAACCTGGACCGTTTGATCTACTTATTCGAATAACAACCCCCAACGGCCGAGGTGACTGGACCGACACGTGGACCAATGACCTACTGCCACCTAAACATTTGACTCGTTGACCCTGCCATGTCGACTTCGTCTTCAATCTCGCGACTCCGATGAAATGAACGGCTGAGCTTCTCCGGCGATGATCCAACGGTGGGATCTTAATGAAATCGCGCGAGACCAACCCTAATCGACTCGCTATCTTCTCTAGTTCGACATATCTAAGAATTACATGATTTCGCTCGCCTTATCACGATCGCCATGCAAGATGCCGAGTACGGCCATGGAAATTCAATTGCTCAAACCACGCAAAATCAAAGCGATTCATTCACAAAATAGCATCAATCAGTGTTCAGGAGGCTTACCTCGAGCTCCGATTGAGCTCGCACAGCCTAGAATGGGCTAGGCAGGGATGAACAGTGGTCGGCTATGAAGGCTGAGTTAGAAGACTCGATTCGAGTTGTTCAGGCAAAATCGATGCAAAATCAAGATGCGGTGATGGTCAGTGATATCCAAGGAGCGAAACGCACACACTAAATGCAAGAATCATTGCTAGAAATGAAATTCGCCATTGAAGCTCGATGTAGAATTCGAAGCTCAGACTCACCTATTTTCGCGGTTTAAGCCTGCGTGGTCGGCGACGGTAGCTTACGGGGAGTCTGGGCGACCCCCTCGCAACACTCTCTAGCTTTGGTTTGGCCTGGAAGTAGCCCTACCTACGCCCTCAGTTAGAGCTCGAGCCCTCGACAATGGCGGTTGGAGGGCGAGCTCTCTCTCGCTTTATCTCTCTCTCTCTCTCTCTCTCTCTCTCTCTCTCTCTCTCTCTCTCGATTCTCTTCGTCCTCTACTAACTGAATTCTCCAACCTCTTTAACTGAAAGCTCCCACGAGCTTATATACATCTTCAAAATTTGGCGCTGAACCGGGGGTGGTGTAACGGCTTCAATTGCACGTGAGGCCATGTGCATTTAGGTCCCAACGACGTCGGGGAAGATGGGTGAATCGTCTAACTCCGTTTGGTTCTCCGGCGGGCTTCATTTCATGCGAATTTAGCACAAGTTTGGTCTGAGTTGACTTTTGCAGACCAGGAGCCTTGATCGGTCGATTACTCTCCGTTCCGGTGGCGTTTGGTTGTGATGTTGGTCTCGATCGACGGGGACTGTTACGACGAATGAAACTCCCACTAGTTCTTCTTCAATTGCCGCCAATTGCTTGGTCAATTTCCTCGTTGAAATTCAACCTTGCACTGTTCATTTGCACGCAGGCCTGATGAAGAAGAAGACACTGTAGCGGATCGGTTCGACTGGTCCGACCGGCGGTCTGATCGGTCTAAACCGGTCCCGACTTACAATTTTCCAAATTAAACCCAAATTAATAGGAAATTTTTGCAATTGAACCTCAGAATCGAATCTAGGGCATGGATTTTATCTAAAAATGTAGTTTTGCCCAAACGTTCATATCAATTTCAACAAAAACCCCAAATTTTCATTTAATTGCAAATTGGGGAATTATGCAATTGAAGGTTCAAATGATCAAATTGGGTCAAATTACATGTTCCAATCGATTCAAAATGGTGAAAACCATTGGGGAGTATGTTTAATTTGCAATGATAGTCCTTGAATTGAAAGTAATTTCGAATATGCCCAAATTCAAGGATAAAAAATGCAATTAAGTATGTAATTTTGCCAAATTCACGCAAATCAGCAATTTGTAAAAACAATTGGGCTGAATTGCAATAAGAGACAATTAGATTGAATGTCAAGATCCTAAAAAATGCCAAAATTGTAAATTAAAAGACTTAATTGACATTTTTTTTCTCAAATTCAATTACCTGTGTTATAAAGGAACACCTAAAATTGAATCTGATTTTGGCTTTTTTGTGAGGTCAAAAAGACAAGGGATTTAAAATAAAAATATTGGCTATTTTTCCATATTTTTGTGACCTCGAATGCTATTTTTTCTGATTTTGCTAGTATTTTTCTATTTTCTAAAAATACTAAAAAAATATGAAAAATATGAAAAATTATTTTTTTTGTCAAAAATGGCACCTTAGGCTTGGCCAAGGCCACCAAAGTTGATTTTTTAATTTTTTTACTTTTTATGAATTTTTCATGAATTTTCTAAAAAAAAACAAAAAAATGTTGATCCAAAATTAGGTGTCAACAATCTCATAGAGTTCAATTCACGTTCTCAACTCATAACCAATATGAGGTAGAAGTTTCCTTATTTCAATTCAAGGGATTCATTAGACATTTCTTGAGTAGACTAATAGTAAAATAATCAAATAATATTTTAATATATTATTTTAACTTCTAATTTTTAGTTTTCTTTTCCCTTTTTTTCTTTTTCTTTTTCTTTTTTCCCTTCTTCCTCTAGCCAGTCACTGAGCCTCGGATGGTTGATGACCGGCTAGAGATGAGGGTCGGGGAGGTCGACCTTGTTGGTCCGCCCTTGGCGACACTCAACCTTTCTGACACTAGCCAAGGTTGGCCTTGGCAAGGCTAGGTAAGGCTCGCCCTCACCAGTGGCCCTCACATCTCGCCAATCGCGAAGGCCAAGCAACCGACTAGAGGGAGAAGCGAAGGAAAAAAAAGTTAGAATATTATTAAATATTGTCTACGTCAGCATTACGCTAGCCACATAGGATAATCGACGTCTACGTTAGTGATTTTCGGCAAAAATTGATGAAATGGACTCAATTGGGAAAACGTGAAAAAGTTTAGGAATCCATTGGCACAATTACAAGGTTTAGGAATGATTTGGCAAAAGTATACAAAGAGATGCTTCCATCTAAAAAGGATGTGATTTCTCTCGGTCCAAATAATATGACATAAGTCACCGAAAGAAAATCTAGCCAACCGATGAGGGAAGGAGTGACCACCAAGGTATTGCATAGCCCAACGTATATGATCATGCTATGGCTGGTTATGCCAAGACAAATTACATTTCGAAGCCCAAATTAGAGCTATACTACCAGTAACAGAACAACCAAAAAATAAATGGTCTTTGTTCTTGAATATTCAAACAACAAAAAAAGTAAAAATAAAAAATAAAAAATAAAAGAAAAAAATGGATTCACTAAGTTTTAATTAATGAATCACTTCTCCTTCTCGACCGATCTCGATTTGCGAATTATTATAGATTATTGATCGGTAGAAAGGAAGCAATTAGGAGAAGAAAGACCCTGCTAGTGGAGGAAGACCAGATAGGAATAAGATATATAGAGCTAAAGATAGAGCCAAAAAAGGATCTTTTGTGTATAATTCTGCATAAACTCTTATACGAAATTATTGAAAAAAAATGAAATTTCATTCTCAACTGCTCCTATCGGAAATATGATTAAATACGGATTCGAGCCATAGCGCCTTGTTTTATAAAACCGTACGATTTTCCCGAATTAAATCAAGCAGATTTTACATAATGAAGATTTGGCCCAGCATGTTCAATTCGATATGGATAGGAAAAGCAGTATCGAGACCGGGTGGTCTTCGTAATAGAAAGGACATTTGATGATAAGCATATGCTTGTTTAGAGAGATCATCTTTAGACCCCTCGACCAATTCTCCCATGAATCGCTAAAGATCCTTCCTTTAGATGTGTCGATTGGGCAAATGCAACCGAGAATTCAAAAAGTTTTTTGTGCGACAATGAAATAGTCAAACGGGACATTCGATCTCATAGAGTTCAATTCCCGTTCTCAACTCATAACCAATATGAGCTAGAAGTTTCCTTATTTCAAATCAAGGGATTCATTAGACATTTCTTGAGTAGACTAATATTAAAATAATCAAATAATATTTTAATATTTTGTTTTAACTTCTAATTTTTAGTTTTCTTTCTCCTTTTTTTCTTTTTCTTTTTTCTTTTTTCCCATCTTCCTCTAGCCAGTCACTGAGCCTCGGATGGCTGATGACCGGCTATAGATGAGGGTCAGGGAGTTCGACCTTGTTGGCCCGCCCATAGCGACACTCAACCTTTCTGTCACTAGCCAAGGTCGGCCTCGCCATGGCTAGGTGAGGCTCGCACTCACTAGTGGCCCTCGCATCTCGCCAATCGCGAAGGCCAAGCAACCAACCAGAGGGAGAAGCGAAGGAAAACAAACGTCAAAATATTATTAAAGATTGTCCACGTCAGCATTACCCTAGCCACATAGGATGATCGACGTCTACGTTAGTGATTTTCGGCTAAAATTGATCAAATGGACTCAATTGGTAAAACGTAAAAAAGTTTAGGAATCCATTGGCACAATTACAAGGTTTATTAATGATTTGGCAAAAGTATACAAAGAGATACTTCCATCTAAAAAGGATGTGATTTCTCTCGGTCTAAATGATATGACATAAGGCACCGAAAGAAAATCTAGCCAACTGATGAGGGAAGGGGTGACCACCAAGGTATTGCATAGCCCAACGTATATGATCATGCCATGGCCGGTTATGCCACGACAAATTTCATTTCGAAGCCCAAATTAAAGCTATACTACCAGTAACGGAACAACCAATCTCTTTCTTTCCCAAGTGGATTAACTTTTTTATGTCTTGTCCCCCTTGCTTTTAACTCATGTCAGGACATCAACTCACTTCTTTTAGGACTTGAACCAAATCTCTCTAATTTCTTTAGGTTCCAACCAATCTCTTTCTTTCCAAGTCGATTAACTTTTTTATGTCTTGTCCCCCTTGCTTTTGACTTTTGTCAGCAAGCTGACATCAACTCTAGGAATGGCGCCTAAGAACTCTACCCAAAGTCCTCTTCTTCGTGGCTTTTCTTCTTCATCTGCATATAAATTCTGCAACTCCGTCGTTCTTCAATCGCACGAGACCCCCAACAAACAGACGACATCCAAGCCTTCGGCCACAATATTTCCGCCTCCCTTTCGCACCACCACCGCGCCTTTACAGAACCTCCGAAAGCCCGCGAGACTGCCAGACTGGGGGCCAACGCAGGTAGCGCCGGCTTGCCTGACCCGACACCTCTGCTCAACCTTACACCGACGCTCGTTTGTTCTGCTCGGCTCCTGTTCCGCTTTACCTAACGTCGCCGATCCCTTCTAGCTCCTGTTTTAGCCTTGCCTCGTCGCCTAGCCGCGCCACCAGAATCTAGCACGAGCCCCCGACACCTCGTGAGACCACCGCCCCAGTTGCTGGTTACATGTGGACGGCCAACCCGACGCCCCGGCGCCTCTGTCCTGACTTCCCCCCGACATCCACCCGAGCTTCAGCGTGTCCCGAACAGCAAACGCTCGTCTCGTCCACCATGTCTCTCCCTAACAGACGCTCGTCCCGTCGCTCTCAATCGCTTTCACCTTCGGTGACCTCTTCTCTCAGCGACTCAGCTGAGCTTCATCTCCGGCCGTATCTTCGGTCCAAATGATATGACATAAGGCACCAAAAGAAAATCTAGCCAACCGATGAGGGAAGGAATGACCACCAAGGTATTGCATAGCCCAACGTATATGATCCTGCCATGGTCGGTTATGCCATGACAAATTACATTTCGAAGCCCAAATTAAAGCTATACTACCAGTAACAGAACAACCAAAAAATAAATGGTCTTAGTTCTTGAATATTCAAACAACAAAAAAAGTAAAAAATAAAAATAAAAGAAAAAATGGTAGGCTAATTGATATCATTCCTGCTACATTATGTGATACTTATATGGCTTTTTCCCTAGAATGAAAGAAAAAAATGGATTCACTAAGTTTTAATTAATGAATCACTTCCCTTACCAAAAAAAAAATTAATGAATCACTTCTCCTTCTCAACCGATCTCGATTTGCAAATTATTATAGATTATTCATTGGTAGAGTAGAAGGAATTAGGAGAAGAAAGACCCTGCTAGTGGAGAAAGACCTGGGATAAGATATATAGAGCTAAAGAGAGAGCCAAAAAAGGTCTTTCGTGTATAATCCTGCATAATCTCATATACGAAATTAATGAAAAAAAAATGGAATTTCATTCTCAACTGCTCCTATCGGAAATATGATTAAATACGGATTCGAGCTATAGCACTTTGTTTTATAAAACCGATTGACTTTCCCGAATTAAATCAAGCAGATTTTACATAATGAAGATTTGGCTCAGCATATTCAATTCGACATGGATAGGAAAAGCGGTATCGCGACCAGGTGGTCTTCGTAATAGAAGACACATTTGATGATAAGCATATGCTTCCTTGGAGAGATCATCTTTCTAGAGACCCCTCGACCAATTCTCCCATGAATCGCTAAAGATCCTTTCCTTCAGATGTGTCGATTGGACAAATGCTACCGAGAATCCAACAAGTTTTTTCGTGCGACAATGAAATAGTCAAACGAGACATTCGATCTCATAGAGTTCAGTTCCCGTTCTCAACTCATAACCAATATGAGGTAGAAGTTTCCTTATTTCAAATCAAGGGATTCATTAGACATTTCTTGAGTAGACTAATATTAAAATAATTAAATAATATTTTAATATATTGTTTTAACTTCTAATTTTTAGTTTTCTTTCTCCTTTTTTTCTTTTTCTTTTTATTTTTTCCCTTCTTCCTCTAGCCAGTCACTAAGCCTCGGATGGTTGATGACCGGCTAGAGAAGAGGGTCGGGGAGGTCGACCATGTAGGCCCGCCCTTGACGACACTCAACCTTTCTGTCACTTGCCAAGGTCGGCCTCGCCTTGGCTAGGTAAGGCTCGCCCTCACTAGTGGCCCTAACATCTTGCCAATCGCGAAGGCCAAGCAACCGACTAGAGGGAGAAGCGAAGGAAAAAAAAGTCAAAATATTATTAAAGATTTCCACGTCAGCATTACCCTAGCCACATAAGATGATCGACATCTACGTTAGTGATTTTCGGCTAAAATTGATCAAATGGACTCAATTGGCAAAACGTGAAAAAGTTTAGGAATCCATTGGCACAATTACAAGGTTTAGGAATGATTTGGAAAAAGTATACAAAGAAATGCTACCATCTAAAAAGGATGTGATTTCTCTCGGTTCAAATGTTATGACATAAGGTACCGAAAGAAAATCTAGCCAACCAATGAAGGAATGAGTGACCACCAAGGTATTGCATAGCCCAACGTATATGATCATTCCATGACCGGTTATGCCACGACAAATTACATTTCGAAGCCCAAATTAAAGCTATACTACCAGTAATAGAACAATCAATCTCTTTCTTTCCAAAGTCGATTAACTTTTTTATGTCTTGTCCCCCTTGCTTTTAACTCATGTCAGGACATCAACTCACTTCTTTTTGGACTAGAACCAAATCTCTCTAATTTCTTTAGGTTCCAACCAATCTCTTTCTTTCCCAAGTCGATTAACTTTTTTATGTCTTGGCCCCCTTGCTTTTAACTCATGTCAGCAAGCTGATATCAACTCTTGGAATGGCGCCTAAGAACTCTACCCAAAGTCCTCTTCTTCGTGGTTCTTCTTCTTCATCTGCATTTAAACTCTGCAACTCCTTCGTTCTTCAGTCGCAGGACACAGCCCCACCAGACAGATGACACCCAAGCCTTCGGCCACAATATTTCCGCCTCGCTTTCGTACCTCCACCGCGCCTTTACAGAACCTCCGAAAGCTCGCGAGACTGCCGGACTGAGGGCCAACGCGGTCGCACCGGCTTGCCCGACCCGACACCTCTGCTCAGCCTTTTCTTGACGCTCGTTCTTTCTGCTCGACTCCTGTTCCGCGTTCCCTGACGTCGCCGACCCCTTCCAGCTTCGATTTTACCCTTGCCTCGTCGCCTAGCCGCGCCACCAGATTCAAGCCCGAGCCCTTGACACCTCGTGAGACCACCACCCCAGTTGTTGGTTACCTGTGGACGGCCAGCCCGACGCCCCGGCGCCTCTGTCATGACTTCCACCCGACATCTACCCGAGCTTCAACGTGTCCCGAACAGCAGACACGCGTCTCGTCCACCGTGTCTCTTCCTGACAGACGCTCGTCTCGTCGCTCTCAGTCGCTTTCACCTTCGGTCACCTCTTCTCTCAGCGACTCAGCTGAGCTTCATCTCCGTCCCGTATCCTCGGTCCAAATGATATGACATAAGGCACCGAAAGAAAATCTAGCCAACCGATCAGGGAATGAGAGACCACTAAGGTATTGCATAGCCCAACATATATGATCATGCCATGGCCGGTTATGCCACGACAAATTACATTTTGAAGCCCAAATTAAAGCTATACTACCAGTAACAGAGCAACCAAAAAATAAATAGCCTTAGTTCTTGAATATTCAAACAACAAAAAAGTAAAAAATAAAAATAAAAGAAAAAGAAAAAATGGTAGGCTAATTGATATCATTCCTGCTACATTATGTGATACTTATAGAGCTTTTTCCCTAGAATGAAAGAAAAAAATGGATTCACTAAGTTTTAATTAATGAATCACTTCTCCTTCTCAACCGATCTCGATTTGCAAATTATTATAGATTATTCATCGGTAGAATGGAAGGAATTAGGAGAAGAAAGACCCTGCTAGTGGAGGAAGACCTGATAGGGACAAGATATATAGAGCTAAAGAGAGAGCCAAATAAGGATCTTTCGTGTATAATCCTGCATAATCTCATATAGGAAATTAATGAAAAAAAAATCGAACTTCATTCTCAACTGCTCCTATCGGAAATATGATTAAATACGGATTCGAGCTATAGCACTTTGTTTTATAAAACCGTTCGCTTTTCCCGAATTAAATCAAGAAGATTTTACATAATGAAGATTTGGCTCAGCATGTTCAATTCGATATGGATAGGAAAAGCAGTATCGCGACCGGGTGGTCTTCGTAATAAAAGACACATTTGATGATAAGCATATGCTTGGTTGGAGAGATCATCTTTCTAGAGACCCCTCGACCAATTCTCCCATGAATCGCTAAAGATCCTTCCTTCAGATGTGTCGATTGGGCAAATGCTACCGAGAATTCAAAAAGTTTTTTTGTACGACAAGGAAATAGTCAAATGGGACATTCGATCTCATAAAGTTCAATTCCCGTTCTCAACTCATAACCAATATGAGCTAGAAGTTTCCTTATTTCAAATCAAGGGATTCATTAGACATTTCTTGAGTAGACTAATATTAAAATAATCAAATAATATTTTAATATATTATTTTAACTTCTAATTTTTAGTTTTCTTTCTCCTTTTTTTTTCTTTTTCTTTTTCTTTCTTCCCTTCTTCCTCTAGCCAGTCACTAGGCCTCGGATGGTTGATGACCGGCTAGAGATGAGGGTCGGGGAGGTCGACCTTGTTGGCCCGCCCTTGGCGACACTCAACCTTTCTGACACTAGCCAAGGTCGGCCTCGCCAAGGCTAGGTAAGGCTCGCCCTCACCAGTGGCCCTCACATCTCGCCAATCGCGAAGGCCAAGCAACCGACTAGAGGGAGAAGTGAAGGAAAAAAAAGTTAAAATATTATTAAAGATTGTCCACGTCAGCATTACCCTAGCCACATAGGATGATCGACGTCTACGTTAGTTATTTTCGGCTAAAATTGATGAAATGGACTCAATTGGCAAAACGTGAAAAAGTTTAGGAATCCATTGGCACAATTACAAGGTTTAGGAATGATTTGGCAAAAGTATACAAAGAGATGCTTCCGTCTAAAAAGGATGTGATTTCTCTCGGTCCAAATGATATGACATAAGGCACCGAAAGAAAATCTAGCCAACCGATGAGGGAAGGAGTGACTACCAAGGTATTCCATAGCCCAACGTATATGATCATGCCATGGCTGGTTATGCCATGACAAATTACATTTCGAATCCCAAATTAGAGCTATACTACCAGTAAAAGAACAACCAATCTCTTTCTTTCCCAAATCGATTAACTTTTTTATGTCTTGTCCCTCTTGCTTTTAACTCATGTCAGAACATCAACTCACTTCTTTTTGGACTAGAACCAAATCTCTCTAATTTCTTTAGGTTCCAACCAATCTCTTTCTTTCCCAAGTCGATTACCTTTTTTATGTCTTGTCCCCCTTGCTTTTAACTCATGTCAGCAAGCTGACATCAACTTTGGGAATGGCGCCTAAGAACTCTACCCAAAGTCCTCTTCTTCGTGGCTCTTTTTCTTCATCTGCATATAAACTCTGCAACTCCTTCGTTCTTTAATCACGCGACACAGCCCCACCAGACAGACGACACCCAAGCCTTCGGCCACAATATTTCCGCCTCCCTTTCGCACCACCACCGCGCCTTTACAGACCCTCTGAAAGCTCGCGAGACTGCCGGACTGAGGGCCATCGCGGGTCGCGCTGGCTTCCTCGTCCCGACACCTCTACTCAGCCTTTTCACGATGCTCGTTCGTTCTGCTCAGCTCCTGTTCCACGTTCCCTGACGTCGCCGACCCCTTCTAGCTTCTGTTTTAGCCTTGCCTTGTCGCCTAGCCGCGCCACCAGAATCAAGCCCGAGCCCCCGACACCTCGCGAAACCACCACCTTAGTTGCTGGTTACCTGTGGATGGCCAGTCCGACGCCCCGGCACCTCTGTCTTGACTTCCACCCGACATCCACCCGAGCTTCAGCGTGTCCCGAACAGCAGACGCTCATCTCGTCCACTGTGTGTTGAGACTTAAATTTTGATTTTTATTTTAATCATTTTTTACATGAAAAATCAGGGATTATTTCTAATTCCTACAAAAATATATATATATAATTAATTCATCGTTGATGTTTACTTTTAGCATTCATACATTATTTTTCACATTGCAAGAATTGGCATTAATCTTAATTGAATATATGCTTGTGGTGATGAAAATTTGCTCAGACCCATTATCTTTGGAATGATCGAAATTTGAAATAAGAAGTTTTGTACTAAGATTTTGGTCACATGAGTGGACTCCCAATATACACGTGCATGCTCAACTGATTGAGGAACAAAAGAAAATAAAAAGGGAAAGAGATAATCAATTTTGTGGACAACTCCCCAATCCCATTTGTAATTCCTCATGCCCAGAAAGCTATGAATGGAAAAATGCGCACTCAATGATACATTCGGCCATGAATTGCGAGAAGAATGGGTCAATTGAAGAAAGAAAAAACTTGATTGAGGAAGCAGTCTGGGCATGAAATCAGGGAATCAATTCAAGAAGCCAAGAATAAAATAAATATGCACACGGTGGAATGAATCTGATCATCGAAAGAGGGAACGTTCATGGAGATTTACACAAAGGAGGCATTCATGCATTGATTGGTGGCCAATTTCTGATGATAATTCAGAGCCAAATTTCGGTGATTGACTCCATGGATTCGGACTTTCCGAAGGAACTTGAGAGGTTTTTGCTATAAAAAGAGAACATCTTTCATTCACAAAGGGAGAGGTCGGCGAATTTTTTTTCACTCATATACTCTGGAGGGTTCACGTGAGAATTTTAAAAGTGCAGAAGAGAGAGAGGAGTTGGGAGCTTTCTTGGTCGTGCATGGCCACGACGCTAGTTTTTCTCAATATCAACGTTCCCACTCAATCTCGATTCGTTCTGGATCACTGCTGATCAATTCATACGCCCGGATCGACCCGTCAACGACTGAAGCTCTCTCCATGTCCAGATCGGAGCTACTGTCCAGTTGCTGCTCAACGTTTGACAGAGGTAGATCAGCCTTCGTTTTGTCAAAATTTGAAGTCTTAACCCTTCTATTATTTGCGCTAGATAGATTGGAGAATTTCGGCTGGTGATCAATACATCGTGTGAGCTCGATCTCAAGCAAAAAGCGAGCAACTTTGCAAGACTAATTTCAAGGTCTGAAACCATCTGGAAGGAGGCTATTTCAGGTGAAGTTCACGGCTTCTACGTGCACTGGAACATTAATCAAGAAGGTGAGACTCATTTACCTTTTTGAAATCCATGCTGTGCTGGTTTCATAATATGCATACACGTTCTTGTCCATTAGATAATCGTTAAAATAATGGTGGGTAAAAAAATCTGATTTTGATAGGGATAATTCGAGAGTAAAATTGATCATCGTTGTGGTGATTTAAATTGGAAAGTATTTTTTTTTAGAAACCAATTGCAGCACGTTAATTCCATCATGGCTAAATGTAACTATTAGGTGAGTCTTTTGTTAAAACCTTCATGAACGACAATGCTCTAGGGCATTGTCAGATTGCTAAGACTCTCCTAAAATTGAATAATGTTGGATTTGTTGTGAGTAACCTTTTGGTCCCAAAAAATTATCGGTAGCATTAGATTTGTTTGATTGCATGTTGACTTTATCTTATCTCTTGCGATTAATTCGAGTGTGTTCGTTGAATGATTTGCTTGCTCTTTCCCGCATTTTTGGCATGCTGGTTTGGTTTGACGGAAAGCTATTTTCACTTAATTCTAACGCCGTTGCCAATGCCAAAAAAAAAGAAAAGAAAAAAAATATAGGTTGATTAGGGAAATTTCCTTTCCTAATCCGCAACTTGCCGCATAATCGAGAACGTCTATCTTTAAGATTATCGATGGAATACTCGGTTAGGCGAGGGTTTGGGTTCAATCGTTAATCGTAGGATTACGAATTAAAGATTAACTCAAATATTCGCGGAATATTTCAAAACTCGATTGATATATCCACTTTGTTGATTGGCATTGATTGACATATTTTATTTTTATTTGCTTGATGGACGTATTTTTTTTTTAATATACATGTCGCATGATGTAATCCTGAAAATTCTAAAAAAATGCATTCATTCACATACTGTATTTGAAAATTGCATATCTTTTAAAAATAGCATCACGTAGATAAGATAGCATTTTAGGATAGAAATTGCATGTTTAAATAGAACTTCATGTATAAAATAATTTGTCTTTAATATATTAGAGTTTAGGTCAATTTAGACTCTAAAATATGCAAGATAAGAATTGTTTTGGCATAGTTCTATTTTAGGAAATAAATTCATCCGAAAATAATAATAAAAATTCATCCTCGCCGGGTCATTTATGCTACGTCATCCACGTCATGTCATCCTTGCCACGTCATCCATGCCATATCATCCATGCCACGTCTTCTTTACCACGTCATCCATGCCACGTCATCCATGCCACGTCTTCTTTACCGTGTCATCCATGCCACGTCATTCATCTTCGCCATGTCATTTTAGATTGCATTTTAGCTTAAATTGTATATTAGAATTGCATTTTAATTAATTTATATGTCACGCAGTTAATTTAATTAAATCATGGTCTCATTTGTGCATTCATTTAATTTGCATGTCATCTAGTTTAGTCTTACATATAATTCATGTCATTACATCATAGAATAATTTCATGCATTCATATAAAAATCAAAAATTAAAAAAAAAAAGAACAAACTTGCGTGGCGCATGCTCCTTTGATTATATTGATTTTTGGATGTTCTATTAATTGATTGTGCACCCGCATGATAGCCTTTGTTAGTGACATAGGTTAAAATCAATCAGTGTTGCCTTCCCAAATGATTTTTCATGAAATAGCATGGTACCGAGAGGGCGTTAGAGTAATCTAGCGTAATCAAGTCCCCGGACTCTTAATCTCTGGTTCGTAGGAATAAAATAGTTCTCCCACTATTTTATTTAGGTTTCTAATCGACCTACCATAAATGATTGGTGGCGACTCCAAATTCAAAATACAATGCATGTTAATCAATTGAACCTTAAGTTGCGATTTGGTATGGACATGGGAGAGTTCGAGTTAGGTTAGTTAAATAATTAACCTAATAATCCATTAGCCTGGAAAATTTATTTTTTTTAGGTCGCGACAGCTTGGCGACTCCGCTGGGGATGTTGTTCTGAACTTTCAAAAACTTAAGAACCTCGTGGACTTCGGCCGAGATTTTTCGTGAAAAATGCATTTGGTTCGGCAATCTTGATTGAATTCTAATCTTTAGGTGTTAAATGGTTTTGCAGAAATGGAGTTATAAGGGGAGGAGTGTTTGGCTAACCCCTTGTTTTGCAGATTGGTGTTTGGGATTGTTTGTTTAATTATGCACATTTTGAAGTGGTGATTGCTTATTAATTATTGTGCATGATTAATTGCTTCAGCACTACACCACACATAACTTGTGGCCGAACCTGGGTCACTAGCTTTAGGATGGTATCGAGATTAGATCCTAACGTTCTGCGTGAGATCACGTTTGAAAGTTAGTCTGAATTCGATCCCGACTCTCTCTTCAAAAATGAGTTTCAAAGGTTAGAACTCACGTTTGGTAAGATTACCAAGGCGGGGTTATAATTTTTAACTCGAGAAGCCGAAGTTGAAATGACCCGGCTAATCCTGGTTATATCGTGGGATCACGATTAATCTTGATTATGTGCACGAGATTGTCGCCTTGCCGCAAGTCTTTCACTTCAATTTGTCAGCCTCTATGATAGTTAGAATAAGTTTAACTCACGAATCATGTGCATGTCCGTGTGGTTGTTTATTTTCCTATCCTACAGTAAAGTATGCTCCTAAACTTTATCTTGCTTTTAATTATTTTTGGGCCGGTCCATGATATTTAGGTTTGTAACACCGGTCTATAGGCAATGGGGCATTCAGATCTCCGTTTCGTGTACATTCCGAAGGCTGAATTGAAGCAAATGTGGGGCCGTTTGAGCATCGATGGGCGGAATTATGTCCTTAGCCGTATAGGCAATATGTTGCCTCTTTTGGACATTGGATTACAGACTGGGTTTATGCAAGCACTTGCACATTTTTGGTGCCCGGGTACCGCTACCTTTATCCTAGGTAAGCATGAGTTCACTCCGACTTTGGAAGAATATAGCTTTGCCATTGGAAAACCTTTGAACATCGATTTAATTCATCCTTGTGTGGGATTTGATCCAGTTGTCTTTCTTGCTGAATTCCTAAAAATTAGTGAAAATGCGATGAGGAAAATTTTGAAGGAAAAATGTCAAATGTGTCCCTTTTCTTTTCTCATTGAACGTTTTTATGAAAGCAATTCATATTTGCAAAGTAGGATTTTCATTCTAGCTTTTTTCGGGCTCGTGATTTTCCCACTTCAGAAGAATTCCATCAGTCCATCCATGGCTTGGATAGCTAGTCAAGTTTGTAATGAAATGAATTTCATTAATGCTATCTTAGCTAAAACATTCATATCCTTGACCCGCTTTAAAAAAGATGAACATAAGACATTTCATGCTTCAACTGGACTTTTACAAATGTGGTTTTTCTCTCATTATGCTAAGATTGGTTCCAAAATGACTATACCTCAAATGAGCCAGGATGAAAACCCGATCGCAAAATTTCAAGGACTTCAAAAAGATATTGAAGGTTTGTCTTATTCTGAATGGATTGAGTTATTGAAAGATCCGAGTCCTAAGGTTTTCCTATGGCAAGCTATATGGTTCCAAATCTCTGAAACCCGTTTGTATCAAGGTGAGCGAGGGCCCATATCCTTATTGGGCATTACCGACGTGACGAGATATCATCCTCTTCGGGTGGTACGTCAATATGGAGTTTTACAGGATATTCCCCCACCATTGGGGCCCGATGCCTTCCAAGTCCAATTTATTGCTACCAAAAGCTATGCAACCGAGCTCAAGCATCTAGATAAAGTTTGGCTGAAGTCCAAGACTCATCGTGTTTTGTTGCCAGAGACAGAACTCGAAGGAAAGGAGAAGCTTTATCATGCTAAGGCCCGATATATTCAACGCCATTTCATACCAGCCCATCTACTCCCGAAGTTTCCATTGATAACCGTGAAGCCCACTCGTCAAGCAGAGATTGAAGCCTACGGGAAGAAAGCCCAAAAGGATAAGAAGCAGATGGAAATCTTGGCTAAGGAAAATGCACGACTTCGGAAGGAATTGAAGGCCCATTTGTCTATAGATCGTGCCCCCACTAAGAAGAGAAAAATAGCTTGATTGCCATGACTCAGAGTTATTTGCTTTCATGTTTTAGTTGTCTTTCCTTGGAATTATATTCTGAGCATTGCTGTTTTTGGGTGACTTTACAGTGCTATGCATATTTTTCTTTTGGAATTTAAATGGAGAATGTTCATCATACCTTGAGCTATCATGTGTAAAATTTTGAGAATAGTCTATGGCGTTTTCCATGGTATTTGGCGAATCTTCATCGAGGGCAATGTAAGCTGGAATTCCGGCAGTTTTCTGGCGCTCGTCTTGTTTTGCGGATTACTATTTTTAAATGACCTCCTTTGTTGAAACATGAAAAAACAAAGTTGTAAGATGATGTCTAAACTAGTAATCTGCAAAGTTCCAGATCTTAATTCGCCCTTTAAGGGAGTCTTTCGCTCATTCAACAAAAACCGGACAGACCAATTTTTCTAGGGAGAATTTTTCAAAATAAATATTAAACTGGATTGATCGGTCCACTTTTAGCCTTAAGTCCGAACATCAAAGTTGTTCCTCGTAAAGCGCTAAATCAGCTTGTAAAATTTGGGAATTTTTTTATCAACGTACGAATTTTGGCGAATTTCATCGTGATGGTCGTTGGAACTGGGAGATTGCCTGTTTCAGATTTTTGCTTTGCTCATCGAGTCTAGAGAGTTGTCATGGACCGACCCAACGTAAGCTACATGTCTTACTCATCTTATAGTAATCTATTGCAGGTAATTTATCACGGATCCTCCTCAGCATCCACATAACACTCGCTCCAAAGCCAGGCAAATGGCCAACTCAGCTGAAACAGTTGCCCAAATGGAGGAGAGAATGAGACAGGAAATGAGAAGGGAAAGGGAGGAGCAAGCCAAAGTCTTCAATGATCAACTGGCCGAGCTGAAGACTATGATATCCCAGCTGTCTCTGGCTCAACAATTACCTCCTGCTACGCCCGTGCGTTCCAACCCTTTGTTTCAGTCGAAGGGGTTATACGTAGACCTACGACAGGAGGAGGAAGAAGAAGATGAGGAAGACATGCCGAGAGTTATAACCTCACCTGTCGCGGTCAAAACAAAGGCTAAAGGGGTTGCCAAAGCCTCAGGGCATGTTGGCCAATCATCGACCCAAGTTACGTCTGTCCCGCTGGTGAACTATTCCGTGCCTGAAACTATTATCCCACAAAAGGATGATAATGCGATGATGCTGGCCAAAATGGACCAGAGGCTCAAAGAGGTTGAGGGTGCACGGCATGTCCCTAAAATTGACCGTTCAGCCTTTTCAAGAACAATCTATCCAGACAAGTTCAAAGTCCCGGATTTTGAAAAGTATGACAGCACGTCAGATCCTGTGCAACACGCCCAGACTTACCAGGCTAGAATGGGTAAGTATGCTGCAAATGATGCTCTCATGGTCCAGACGTTTCAGGCCAGTTTGAAAGGAGCCGCCATGAGGTGGTACATGTTGACACCTGATTTTTTTTACCATTTATTATTGTGATTTTTATTCTTTAAAATTAATTAAAAATATCAAAAAAGGTCATAAAATCACAAAATCAACTTTGGAAGCCTTGGTTTAACCTTAGGAACCAATTTTGAACAAAAAATATTTTTCGGTATTTTTAATATTTTTCAAGTTTATTTAATTATAAAAATACCCAAAAAATCAGAAAAATACCATTCGTGGTCAGAAAAATACCCAAAAATATTCGATAATTTTGTTTTAATTTCCTCTTCAAGTGTGTCACTTTAAATCTCAAAAATTCGGCTCGGGTCACTATGTTCCTTCACAAACATAAACCCGAACCGAGCCTAAAAAAAAATCATTTTCGAGTCTTTTAGTTTTCAATTCTCACTTTTTATAAGCTATGACATTGGATTCTAAAGTCTTAAAGTGCAATTAGGTCAATTTGCCCTCCAATTTAATCAATTTTTACCAAAAGGGCTTAATTGCACATTTTTCTTTCAATTAGTCCCCGGTTTCACGGATGTATACGTATGCTCTACGTATTTATACATCATACGTATTTATACGTTATGCATATTTGTATTGTTTGGTAACCTCTTTAACTCTTGTAATAATAATAATGGTTATTATTTTTAACACCTTTGTTAGTGCCTTTTTTAGCATTTTTGTATTGTGAGTGCTATTTTTAAATAGCATTTTTTGTATTATAAATTGTGAGTGCTATTGTTAGTGCTATTTTTAAATGACATTTATTTATCATAAATTGTGAGTGCTATTGTTAGTGCTATTTTTAAATGGCATTTATTTATCATAAATTGTGAGTGCTATTATTAGATAGAATTTATAATTGTTAGTGCTATTTTTAAATAGAATTTTTGTATTATAAATTGTGAGTGCTATTGTTAGTGCTATTTTTAAATAGCATTTTTGTATTATAAATTGTGAGTGCTATTGTTAGTGCTATTTTTAAATGTCATTTATTTGTGAGTGCTATTATTAGATAGAATTTATAATTGTTAGTGCTATTTTTAAATAGAATTTTTGTATTATAAATTGTGAGTGCTATTGTTAGTGCTATTTTTAAATAGCATTTTTGTATTATAAATTGTGAGTGCTATTGTTAGTGCTATTTTTAAATGTCATTTATTTGTGAGTGCTATTTTTAGATAGAATTTATAATTGTTAGTGCTATTTTTAAATACAATTTATTGGAAGGTATTTTTGGCTATAAAAGGATGGCAAGAGTTTTGAGGTTGAAGGGGAGAGACATTTTGTAGAGTGTGCAAATTTTTGAGAGCTTAGAGAGAAGAACACAAACACTCTCTATATTCTCATAATCTTGAGCGAGCAAAATATACTAAGTTCGGAATATTGATTCCGCATATTGCTAGCACAATTGTTGTGGAGTTATTAGTCGTCTCCCCGTTCGTCAATTGGTGGTGCGTCCGAACTAGATGCCTAACACTTGTGGAGGCTGAGATCGAAGAACATCGAACCGACACCTCCGTTCAAGCACGCTACGAGAGGTAATCTATTTACTCCCTTTGAGACTTTGTGATTTTTTTCGATTGAAATGCACGAAGTACGCCTCTGGAGATACATGTGTGGGTTGTTATTTATTTCCGCTACGTGTTACGTGGATCCCAACAGTGGTATCAGAGCCAATCCTTAGGTGTTTTCGTGCATTTAATTGATTTTTTGCAATTTTTGCAATACTATGGCCAATATGTATTAACGAATTGTTCGTCTTACATGGCTAATGGAGATTGATTATTTTATATGATAAATTAATCAACGTAGCAAAAATTGAGACTAAATCAATTTTGAATCGAAAATTTATGGCTATCTTATTTTACGTAAAAATTCTGAATATGATTCAACGTAGAATTTTTATTGTGCCTTCCTAAGTTTTAAATTGTGAATTTATTACTTACGTGAAAGGGTGGTGATCATGGAAAAATCCCTAATCAATGTGATTGATGTATATATGAATGTATGATGATTATTTATATATTTGGGATTGTAATTATTAAATGGAGGTTGCGTACTCCTTTTATTTTTCATGTAATCTTTATTTTTAGCATAGTCAATTGTTGATGTAAATGCTACGAGGATTACGTGGAGGAGCCTTTTAAGTCGGCGAGCTCTTTGGGGCCCAATTCTTGAAGAGTTCAAGAAACCAAGAAGAAGCGAAGAGCGGCTCTCCGTTATTAAAATATTAAAATGATTATATGTGGTCTCATTGGCTCGAGACCCATTAAATCATAATTCCATGATCACCACGTAGGATAGATATTTATGTGATTGACATCTATTTATTTATTATGATTACGTGAGCATGTTAAACTGGTTAATGTGCAAAGTCAGACTTACCTCACCCAAAATTGTGCCTGCATGAAATCCTAGTTAGGAAAATCACTCGCATTAGGTACCGAAAGGGCGTTGGTAACGACACCAGCGTAACCAAGTCCCCGAACCCAAAATCTCTGGTTCCGTAGAACTGATCGATCTCTCCCAATCGATCGGTAAGGTTTCCGGTCTACCCTCCAAGAAAGACCGGTGGCGACTCCAAATGCATGCACAAGTTGCACATGCCACCACGACCACACTAAGGTCGAAAGCGATCGACTCTTATCGTCGAATCCTCCTGAAAAATACTCCCGCCGCGATTTGGTATGGGCCTGGGAGGGCTCGCGCCGATCCAAGACCCGTGATCGGTAATCCATTAGCCGCGTCCGCTTCCAGACCGGTCGCGACAGCTGGCGACTCCGCTGGGGATCTTGTTCTAGAACCTATGGTTCTAGACCTCAAGTGGACTTAGGCCGTAATAAAAATTGAGTGATTTTTCTAACCCTACAGGCGCTCTTGAAGGTGAGGTAAGTCCGCTCACGATATGTGTTATATGTTTTTGCAGATTGGAGTAATAAGGGGTGTAGTCTGTGATTAACTTTATTTTACGCAGGTGTGGCGTAGGAATGTATGTTGTGTGGATGATTTGAAGTGCTGATTGATAAATTGTTGTGCATGACTTGCATTGTGATGATCACGACACATGGACACACACAACCGCGCCTAAAACCCCAGGCGCCGCCTTTAGGAACACAATAGAAGGAATTGAAAATGGAATCTCCGTGAGGAAAAACACGGGGTAATCCACTTCTCAATTCCGCTCGCTTCGAACTATGGATTGAGTCCCAATGCAACGATAGTTGTGCAATGGAATCGGCTCTTTCTAGAACTCGAGGTGGGAACCTTAACCTTAGGTGCCAAACCCTCTGATTTTTAGAAGTTCACCATCACTTGTCTCATGCGCATGTCTTTGGGCGGTTGGTACACCTAAAATCGCACATAAGTCGACGAGTTGGGTTGGTAAGACTCTCTATCCCTCAAAACTATTACAGTTCATATAAATATAGGCATTTCATTCATTGCATTCTGGTGATTAGATTAAATGCCATTTCAAGGATAGATGCATGTGTTTTTCCCAAACGTCCTTGATAGAAGACGAGGAGGATGATATCCCATGGCGAACACCGAGTGAGCAACAAAGGAGCCTACTATGAACATTATTGAGATATCGTCCAATGAAGATGACGAGTTGGGGCAAGTGATCCGGAAGTCACAGATCGAACTTGGGGCATCCTTAAACGTTAGGATCACATTCCTTGGTTTAATTTTCCATTACTAGTCCTCTTGTATAGGGTTTATTTTTATCGAGGCTTTCTCTATCTCACCCCTTAGAGTGATTGTATTAGGGATCTATTGGTGTATACATTCATATGGAACTCGGTTGTATTTCTTTTGACGGGTCATGGGAATGTGATAGTGGCATTTTCTCTAATCATCCGAATACTCCCAAGTCAAGTTTATAATTCCTTTAGAGGAAACTAAAGTTGAAAATCTTACACGACCTTTTTGGTCGTACAGGGTAATCCAACCCCAATTTCGCTAGAAGGAATTATACACTTGAATTGGTCCATGCATGTCATACGTCACTAAGTAATCCACGATAATTGATCAAGAGTATTGACGTTATTTCGAATTTAATGACGAGATAGATGTCCAAATTGCTCTCGTTCTTAACAAAACGGCCTTGATTTGGATGCCGTATCTTCAATTAAATTTAAAAACACGTCGTTATGCCTTGCATTTTTGACTAATTCGCTCTTCTGAATATTGGTCAAAAGCAATTATCGTGAATTACATCCCTTTCAATAGTATGCTTTCTTTCGAGGAATATTGATAAAAAAATTTTCGCACAAGATTAAAACCCTTGTAAAAGTTCTTGTCATTATTAACTACGAGCAAGCATAAGATTGAAAGGGGTCTATGCTTTCTTTTTCAGATTATTCCTTTTGACTCGGTCTTTTCATTTGCAGGTGAAAAACAAGTAGCATAAAGAAATCTTTTCTTGGATAAGTCTGAGGCTATTCTTTCATCTGACCATGAGTGAGTTAGAAAATCAGAACACATCTACTCGACTTATTATGGATCGGCTCATCCAAGTCTAAGATGTCCGGATGCTCGAAGAAATGGATCATATAAAAGCTAAAACAAACACAGGGGCTTTCATTCATTCTTGCCCAAACCAGATCATACAATTCATTGGGGTGGAAAAGTAAAGCAGAAGTGAGCCCTAATCAACGACACAAAGGAGCCCAGCTGGCCCTCCAGGTTATGGATGCTTTGTTTATACGCACCACTCCGCGTATCATGGTCCGCAAGCCTGAGGTGGAGGCGTTTGCGTTCATCATTGACTGCAACAACCTGAGTCTCGTGATCTTCGGCGACTGCTTCCAAGTCCCGAACAAGTCCATTCTCACGAGTTATATCCTCGTTTATGCCGTTGAGCCTTTCTTCCAGCCACTCGCTCCGATTCCTTAGCAGGGCATTACGTCGATCGCGCTCATAGGTAGCCAGAGATAGAGCTAAGTCCTCCACCAGATTCCTCCTCTCGCGTAGCAATGTCGAAACCCGCTCTTTGGCGAACTCAACAGCCTTTTTGTGACTATCGGCCAGGTAGTCAGCCAACGCTAGGCGGTCGGACTGATCCTCATAACGGGCTCGCAAGACACGAGCCACGGTAACTCCCCGATGAGCAGCGCGGTAGACCTCCAAGGAGTTCGTAAAGAGCGTTGGAAAAATATTGTATTCCATCCCCAACGCGGTACCCTCGAGGGAGGTGATGTCCAGGTCCCCGAACATGACTCTGATCTCATCCTCGGTTTCGGGATGATCGGCTATGTGAGCGTAGCCTCGACCCAAGAGGTTATAGAACTCTTTCCATCGAGTCAAAGCTTCGGCTGAGAAAGTGTGAACTTGGGAAGAAGCCATTTTCGACGGAGATGTGTGTAGTGGAGCGATTAGAGGATGGAAGCAAATTATATGAGAGCGTTAATCTCCCAAACACCAACTCCGCATTTTATAGCGTCTCGAGAGTGGAGAAAAGTTGCAGCAATAATGCTTGTGGAGCCGGGTTAATTAATGTAAAGCGAGGGCTGCTCCTCCCGTGAATCATCAGACATGTCCTGATCCGCAATTTCAGGCCTGACAAATTCGGTCTCGCCATTATTAAAGCTGGGAGGGAGGCGAGCGCAACTATCGAAGAAGCCGCGAAAGGATTGTGTTGTTCCATCACGCATGAAGCTGGGCGGCGAGTGAACAGCTCTGCCACTTAAAAAGAGAAGACAATGCTGAACAGGCATGACTATTGAGGAAAAGTGAAAGGCGAGCGCAACTATCGAAGAAGCCGCGAAAGGATTGTGTTGTTCCATCACGCATGAAGCTGGGCGGCGAATGAACAGCTCTGCCACTTAAAAAGAGAAGACAGTGCTGAACATGCATGACTATTGAGGAAAAGTGAAAGGCGAGCGCAACTATCGAAGAAGCCGCGAAAGGATTGTGTTGTTCCATCACGCATAAAGCTGGGCGGCGAGTGAACAGCTCTGCCACTTAAAAAGAGAAGACAGTGCTGAACAGGCATGACTATCGAGGAAAAGTGAAAGGCGAGCGCTACTATCGAAGAAGCCGCGGAAGGATTTGGTTACCCCTTCGTGTCGGAAAGCTGAGCAGGAGGTAAACAGTTCCGTCGTTTCAAAAACAGAACGCTGAACAGACCTAGCTTTCGAGGAAAAGGAGGCAACAAATCGAAAGAGCGAGTATACAAAAGAGAACAGAGAACCCCGAGTGACGAGTTCGTTGAAAGACCTCAAATTCTCTAGAATCAGATTCGACATCGAAGCCATGGAACTCAACATCGCCGGTGACGAACATCAAGATCGCAGTGGTGACGACGGCAGTGGCCACGACGCTCAACCCCGGAAAAGAAAAAGTCGCCAGCGCTACGCTCGGAAAGAAATCCAGGAGCTTGAAGCTTTCTTCGATGAATGCCCTTGCCCAAACGAGGAACAAAAGATTGAATTGGGCCAGAAGCTGGGAATGAATCCTATGAGAATCCATTTTTGGTTTCAGAATAGATGTTTCAGACTAGGTGTCCAACACAGGCGTAAGGAGATCACGGCCCTAAAAGAGCAGAACCAAAACCTTCAAATGGAAAACATGTGGTATGAGAAAATTCTCAGTACTATTACCTGCCCTGACTGCGGTGGCCCTACCACCCTCAGTAAATTGTTCCCCAGTAAGCCTTCTACGAAGATGGAAGGTGCTCATTTATCCCCCTGCTCCCTTGAGCCATCTCCGGTACAATCAGATCCTGCTAATGGCGCGCATGAGCAGATCGATCCTACAGAAATTATACCAGTGTCTTCGGAGGAAGAACATACGTGTCGTTATGATCGGAGTCACCTCATCGAAGCCCATGAATCTCCTCCACAACAGCTTCCGGTAAGATCAGATACGGTTCAAGAGGAGTTAGAGGTTAGTCGGCAGGCTATCTACGCCACTCTGGACGACGAGAAGAAGAAATTCACTTGGCCCCCGGAGCTTCATCTCAAGTTCTTGGACGCAGTTCGACAGATAGGACTCGACTTCATAGGTCCGACAAGCATACTTAGGGTCATGAACGTACCGGGACTTACCAAGCAATTAGTCGCGAATCACCTTGGTTGCTACAGAAGGGCGTTAGGACAGCGTTATGCAGAACTGAATCCGAGCAATAGACTCGGCTGCGAACCCAGCACCCTTATGACAAATGAGGCCCGGTCGAATCTGGACGACTATTGGGGACTTGATCAGGATATCCTCGCGAGTCATTTCAATATTCCTCAAGAACACGCATCACAAGTGCAACGAGTAAGCACTCCTCCGTCCGAGCAGCAGCTAGTCAGTGTTCATCCTGTCGCAGATCAGCCCACCACGCCCAGTGCTCAAGGGTTTGCCCAATTAGAGCATATGGCTTCAGATGATCTAATGGGAGAAAGCTTGGAGCACTCTTATTTCCCTAATCCCCAAGTGGGAGATGCTTGTGGTAGTCAATCGATCAAATCTCCTCTTATAATCCCAGACAAAGATGGAGGTTCCAGTTCGAAGAACCCGTCGGGCGATGCAGCTCAACCTACACATCAATCGTTCGAGGGGTCGGGTGATTTCTTCGATGAAGGACTTGATACCTGGTTCGATCAGTTGGAAGCTATTAAAGGTTGGCAACCATGATCTGCACTTGGTAATGGCACACCTAAGCTGAGGCCAGACTGGTTAGTCATTGGACATGCCCCAAGAAAGAAGGGGATGTACGCGAGAAGGATGTATCTCCTATTGTAAAGTTCTCATCGGTGCATGCGTTTGTTTCTTCAATAGCTAGAGTTGATTCTGCATAATGTTTTTCGCAAACGTCATCTCGTGTGTATACGGTAATTCCTTGTTATTAAGTTCAAGGTAAAATCAGCCCCGACGCGTGAAGGCAGAATTGATAGCATGAGTTACTAGCAGAATGTGATCGAGCTCGAAAGTGAAAGATTACTAGCGGCCCCAAACGCAATGACCGCAAAATCAGGGGCAATCTTTAAGTTTCGAGCAACTACAAATCTATTTCTCATGAGGCATTCAGGTCAATCAAATATAAAGCGTCGGGCTGTGAGAATGATGCGTAGTCAATCTGTTGACACAGGCGAAAAAGGAGTCGCGTAGATCCGAAAGCAAAAACCTTTCTTGGCTAGTCAACAATGCAGAATGAAAGAGCATATATAAACAAACTCGCATTTATTTCATTCAGCAGGAAAGTTTACAAGTGGATCACTGAGGGGGAGCAGTAAACCCAAAATGAGTTCTGACAAGCATCACAAAAAAGCTTAACTGACTCTCCATGCTATCCATGCCTTGCTTACAACCCACACTCCGGGAATCGAGGTCTACAAGCTTGAAGAAAAGGAGACGACATTTCTCCTTAAGTTCGTTCACCTTGGTGTCATAGTACTCGAACTCAAGCTCTAAGTCATGAGCCAGCACCCTCCCGCGAGCTATATCCATGCTCAGGTCTTCAAGCCTTTCCTCCAACCAGGCACACTGGAACCTCAGCACGAAGTTGTGCTGGTCTTGCTCAAAGGCGGTGTCAAAGAGAGCCAGACGCTCCACCAAGTTGTCCCTCTCACGGACCAGCATCGAAACCTGGGCGTGGGCGTATTTAACAGCCCTTTTATGGTTATCGGCCGTCAGCATGGCCAACATCAGGGACTCAGTTCGGTCCTGATAACGGGCTCGCACGATACCAGCCAAAGTGACCTCCCGGCTAGCAACTTCGTAAGCCTGCATGAAATTGTTAAAGAGAGTTGGGAAGATCACAAACTCCCTTTGCAGTTTCGTACCTTCAATACACGCAGTATCCAGGGCCGGAATCAGAGTACGAACTTCAACCTCAGCTTCAGGATGATTGTTTATGTAGCCATAACCCCTACCCAAGAGGTGGTAAAATCTCTCCCATTGGGTCGAAGCTTCAGGTAAGGCAACAGCCATAGAGGAGGAATCCATATGCGATGGAATGACGGAGAAGAGAGTGAGAATGTGAAGAGTGTTTGAGAGGCTGAGTCTGATAAGGCTAAAGTGTTAATCTTCTTGACATCAATCTGTCACCTTATAAATGCTCGAGTACAGGGAGAAGTGGTAATAATATTTTATGTGCAGTAGAGCCAAGCGGGTTTCGTTAATGCATCCCCGATGAGTCACGAATCCACCACCGTCCTGTGATCTCGGGTTTTACGAAACATAATGGCGCCGAAAGGTGGGCAGGCTTGTTACTCTAGAGACTGGGCCAGGGGGACAAGCGTAGTGCTCGACAAAGCGAAATCAACGCAAGAGATCTTCAGGCTCCGTTCACGTAGAAAAGAGCAAAAAAGGACAAAGTGGGAATTACGAAGCCTTGAGAAAAACGCTCGTCAAGTAGCCATCACAAAAGGACGAAGTGGGAATCTCGAAACATTGAGAAGAGCGCTCGTCGGGTAGCCATCACCTTTGATCGAAGAACGGTGATCCGGCTCCTTTAACCTCTCAGAATTTGCAGAGAAAGTGAAGATCCAAGGAGGAACAAAGAAAGCTGAGTTAACGGAAAATCAAACAGTGATATCCCGGTCAAAATGTTCAAGGGATTCTGTCATTTACTGGAAGCGCCAGACTTGGAGGTCTCCGAGCTTGAGCTGCTGGAAGAGTTTGAAGATCTCAGGACCGAACCTGACACGAGGGCCATGGAGATCGATCCTTCTAATGATGAAACCCGCGGCTTGGTTAACGAGAACAGTACCCGCGACGGTTATCAGCGTCAGAAAGGGGAATATCTCAAACGCAACACTTCAGTTCAAGTCCATAAACTCGAATTGTTTTTCAGGGAATACCCCTATCCGGACATGGAACAGAAAATCAAAATGGGCCAGGAGATAGGGTGGGAGCCTCGGAAGGTCAAGTGCTGGTTTGAAAACAAACGAACCCGGCTGAAGCAGCAACGCGATCGGCACGAGTTAGCGGTTGTAAGGGAGGAAAATGAAAAGCTTCGAATAAAAAACACTCAGTACAAAAAAGCTCTAAGCATCGCTATTTTCCTGGAGTGCGGTAACCCTGTTCCCACGGACGGAGTATTCACTGAAGAGCCAGATCTGGGGGTTTATAATGCTCATTTGTTGCAATGCCCTTCGCAACATCTTTCGGAACAGGCGGGTACCGCCGAGGATCTACAAGAGGAAACTAGTGCTATAAGGTCAAAGTCGACGCCCATTGTGGAAGGGAACATGCGTCATGACAAGTCGGGTCCGCTCGATGATGAACTCACCATCATGACCAGCCGATCTGAGACCACTAAATCCCCTCCAGAGCAACCTCCAACACGACCAGATTCCGAGAAGAGTAACCGCCAAGTTGCTGACACCACTTCGGCTAGCAAGAAAATAAGATTTCGTTGGACCCCGGAGTTTCATAGCAAATTTGTTGATGCAGTTCAACAGTTGGGGATCAGTTTTGCTTGCCCATTGCGCATACTCGAAATCATGAACGTGCCGGGACTGACTAAAAATATGGTCAAGAATCACCTTTGGCGCTACAAGAAACTACTGAGAGATGGACGAGCGTCGCTAGACCAAGATAGAGGCGGTTCAACACGACCAGATTCCACGAAGAGTAGCCGCCGAGTTGCCAACCCTACTTCGGCTAGCAAGAAAACAAGGTTTTATTGGACCTCGGAGCTTCATAGCAAATTTGTTGATGCAGTTCAACAGTTAGGGATCAGTTTGGCTCGCCCATCGCGCATACTCAAGATCATGAACATGCCGGAATTGGATAGAAATAAAGTCAGGAACCACCTTTGGTGCTACAAAAGACTACTGAGAGATGGACGAGTGGCGCTAGACCAAGAGAGAGGCAGTTCAAGTTTAAACGATGAGCATGGTTGTGATCGCAATCCTCATGAAGCAGGAAGCATCCAATCACCTCTTAACACCGATGGGACTGACAATTACACGGTCGATTGTTCAGGCATCAATCAGAGTACTCCCATGGGTTATCCCAGTACTCCTCAGGAGTATGTACCGCAATTTCAGCAAATCGGGACTCCCCAGTCTGAGCACCGACTGGCCGTTAATACTAGTCCTACAGCGGATCTAACACTGGCAGGAGATGCACATACAATCTTGCGAGACGATTACGGAGATTCCGGCTCGAAGAATCAGGTGGTCCATGACGAAAATGGCAAAAAGATTCCTTCTCCAGTAGTCGACAATACTCAACCTGAGTGTCAGTCGCTCGATGGTTCAGACGATCTCCTTGAAAACATCTATTCTTGGTTCGATCGGCTGAATTCCCCCCTGAGTTACCCTGGTACTCCCCAAGAGTATGTACAACAATTTCAGCAGGTATGGACTCCCCAATTTGAGCACCAACCGATCGTTAGTGTTATTCCTACGGCGAATCCAGCATCGGGTACAAACCTACTGGACAACGATGAAAATACCAACTCGAGAAGTGAGGTTGTTCATGTCGAAAGTAGTGTGAGGAACCCATCGCCAACGGTTGAGGATGCCCGACTTGGGCGTCAATGGCTTGAAATTTCAAGCGAGTCCCTCAGTGAGCAACTCGGCGTGTGGATCACGCATAAACCGAGAAACCAGGTTGTTCATGCCGAAAATGGGAGAAGTCCGTCACCAGCAATTAAGGATGCTCAACTTGGACGACTCGAGCGGTCGGACGATCTCCTGAATGAGCAACTCAGCCTATGGGTCAAGCATTTTGGAACAAGTGCATCTTCGCAGTTGTGACCGGTACCGGCGACCGAACATCTGGTTCGAAGCTCGTGTGCTAAATCATTAGAAGGCTCAGGAGAGTGAGAGGTGAATACATCGAATGAATGTGTTACGGATTTCGTTGTAAAGTTCCCGCGGGAACATTGTAATTAACGCTGAAAACTAACCGCTCTGAGTGTCAACATTACCCTTTGAACGTCTTCGAGCCAAGGGCCATGGATTAATCACTTAATCCGTGGAGCAAATTCCATGAACGATGACTATCACCCGCGGAGCATAATGGGATCTACCCCCATTCAGCACGAAATACGTTTGGTCACGAAGCCTCCCATTTGGTAAAACGATGTATCGTTCCTAAACGATCTTCAACCGAATACCAAAGTAATGTCTCATTTCTTTCCCTTCTCAGGTGTTAAACGTGGATAAATCACCCAAGGAGCCATCTGTTCAAATAACAAAACAGACGTTGCCCAACCGGGGGCAGCTGAACCATTGATATTGCAAATATTCCAAGCATGGATAAGCGGATTTGATAGACGTGGTTCATATCAATACGCGACGTCAGAACGGGATGAGAACCAAGAGTAAAGTTGTATTGTCCCAATTTGTCTTCAATTTGGGAATATGAGTTAACACTTGCTATTTATCCTTGATAGGGACTCACCATCAATGAGGACAAATTTTGACAACCTGTGTGCACTCGCAGGGGCACACGACCGAGGGGATCTCCAGCCGCGGGGGACAGGTAAGTATCCCTTTCCCCAATCCATTGAAAATGTTGAATAAAAAATAGAGAAGAAAAGAAAAGCTTTTAGAATCTGATGTCTAGAAAAGACATAGGATTCTAACTTCATTGGCATTCATGTTTTGAAACATGAGGTTATCTGAACATGCATTGGGCATCATAAAATCCCATTGACGGGTAAAATTTTTGGAGAAAACGAAAGAGATTTTTCCAATCAAAAGTTGTTCAAAACTTTCAAAAGGACGTTTTCTCAAAAGACGAGAGGCAAAGCCTAGTCCAAACACGTCCTATACACACTTAAGAGAGAAATGGAGCGGATAAGACAGCAGAATCTGGACCTACGGAAGTAGGGACCATTCGCAGCGATTACATGGGTTGGGACGACGGAGGCATTCGTTTCATATCCCCCAAACACTACAGGTGACCGTTGATAACCCCTTTGAACGGCGGTTTTCATTCTTAACCCTGTCAAGAACCACTCCACATCGGGGCAAAATGGAGGTGAGTCCAGCAGCATCAGGAGAAAATGGTTAGAAATTTTCTTGCTCGGACTAACATTAATCTTTGTGTGTTGTTTATATGGTAATCCAAGTGCCATAGGATGATGAGAAGCATTCATTTCTCTATCCCACACACCGAATCCTTTGCATAGCCAAGTTGAGCCTGCAGAATCATTTCATAAACCCGTTGGTGATCATTGCACATTCCAAGACGGATGCAGCATCACTTCAGAAACGAAGAAGTTCAAGACTTAGGGTTTGCAAAAGAATTCCTAAGTTAATGTTTAACCTTGTTAGACCTTTGATCATAGGTCTAACGCGATCCTATGAAGATGAGAAAAAGTGGGATTTCAAAAATCAATGAGAAAAATCCACGGCATCGAGAAAAAGCAAAGTGCCTGGTAAAAGCAAGGCCGATGCTCATGAAAGCTGTTTGCTTGATCCCCAGTGAAACTTGGATGAAAAAAAAAATTCTTAAAGGAGTCAAATAAAAAAAAGCTGCTCCCCAAATGCTGCCAAGCACAGAACAAAGACATGGAGAGAGTCGGTCTCTGAATGCAACAAGGGACGCTCTCTAAAGAGCTGGTGCACACCTCAAAATCGGTTGTACACCTCAAAAACTAAAGATGCAGAAAGGAAAAGACAGGAGGTAAATCAGCAATGATCACCAATGTCAAACTCGTCATGAATTCTGGGCCAAAAACAAGCCTTTTTCGGTCCCCAATCCTACCAACATCATAACCCTGAAACAGTCTTCTCTGACTAAGACACTTGGGTTAACATACAGCTCAGCTCGAAGAAGTACGAGCAAGACTATTTCTTTCTCATTTTGCAGGGTTCTTGACTTGTAAACCCGGAGCAGATGGTGAAAACTTTCATTCAATGACCTTGACTCAAAAGTGAGTCCCCCTTGAAGACCAATATCCAAGCCCAACATTACGGTCCCGTGGAAGACCTCCCGACCGATCAAAATGTATGCGCTGCGAATGAGCCTAAAACCTAGGCACGGGTTAGTAGGGAATCGAGTGTATCCCCTATAAAAAAACACGATCGCAAAACAGGTGAGAAGACCTCATTGTCGAGAAATATTCCAATTGATGTTTTGAACAAACTCTTTTTGGAATTTTCAAACTGTTGATCCAGATTTTCCGTGCAAGGGATTTGTGATCACATTTGCATGTTGCAAGAATGCTTTGGATAACCCCCAGCATCAAAATGCACATTTCATGATTAAAACTTAAATCATACGGTTTTGTCAAAATGGACAGCCGTGGTCTTCCCAAAGATTACTAACGTTTTCTTGGTGAAGAAAAATCTTTCAGGCTCAAACTTATGCAGGATACTTGGAGAACCCAACTCCCAGAATGTCGCCTCAACAGACTCAAGTGAAGTTTTGTCAAAATAAAATCTTTCACTGCTTCAAAAAACTGAATTCCCGACAAACTTCGGGGTCTCAAAAAAAGGGGAAGAAAAATCCTTTTAAAAGAAAAAGTCCTATCAGACGTAGAGAACCCTCGTCCCAGGACCCATTTTCAAAATATCAAACAGTCTCATCGGACGTGGAGAACCCTCGTCATGAGACCCCTTTTCAACACAAGGTAGATACCGCCTGAAGGGTCAACACATGGTAGATACCGCCTGAAGGGTCAACACAAGGTAGAAACCGCCTGAAGGGTCAAATCAAAGGTAGAAACCGCCTGAAGGGTCAACTCAAGGTAGAAACCGCCTGAAGGGTCAAACCAAGGTAGAAACCGCCTGAAGGGTCAACCAAAGGTAGAAACCGCCTGAAGGGTCAACTCAAGGTAGATACCGCCTGAAGGGTCAAACCAAAGGTAGATACCGCCTGAAGGGTCAACTCAAGGTAGAAGCCCCCTGAAGGGTCAACTCATGGTAGAAACCGCCATAAGGGTCAACACGAGGTAGATACCGCCTCAAAGATCAACATAAAGGTCCGATCCACCATACGGATTAAAATCTCTGGCAAATCCCAAAGCATGGGGATGCGCCTTCCTTAGGTTCCTACCAGTTAGGAATCCCATGATGGTATGACCTACCATACAGGTCAGAGCTTAATCTCCCTAGGATATTCTGAACGAGTCCTAGGTATCTTCTTGAAAGTCGTCGCAACCGGCAGCATCAGACAGGTGAGCTTCAGGTAAGTCTCTCTCACTTCGGCCCATGTTCAAATTGTTAGAGCAAACCGGAGATTGATTTGAGCTTTTATCAATAGGCTTAAGGATCCGATGTCATAACATTTCTTCTCTTATTTTCCCAGTTGAGTCGGTTAGGAATCAGGTGCCACCTTATCTTTGAGAGAAACCTCTAACGAGATTCCTTTCAAAGAGGGGCAGCTGTTGACACCTGATTTTTTTTACCATTTATTATTGTGATTTTTATTCTTTAAAATTAATTAAAAATATCAAAAAAGGTCATAAAATCACAAAATCAACTTTGGAAGCCTTGGTTTAACCTTAGGAACCAATTTTGAACAAAAAATATTTTTCGGTATTTTTAATATTTTTCAAGTTTATTTAATTATAAAAATACCCAAAAAATCAGAAAAATACCATTCGTGGTCAGAAAAATACCCAAAAATATTCGATAATTTTGTTTTAATTTCCTCTTCAAGTGTGTCACTTTAAATCTCAAAAATTCGGCTCGGGTCACTATGTTCCTTCACAAACATAAACCCGAACCGAGCCTAAAAAAAAATCATTTTCGAGTCTTTTAGTTTTCAATTCTCACTTTTTATAAGCTATGACATTGGATTCTAAAGTCTTAAAGTGCAATTAGGTCAATTTGCCCTCCAATTTAATCAATTTTTACCAAAAGGGCTTAATTGCACATTTTTCTTTCAATTAGTCCCCGGTTTCACGGATGTATACGTATGCTCTACGTATTTATACATCATACGTATTTATACATTATGCATATTTGTATTGTTTGGTAACCTCTTTAACTCTTGTAATAATAATAATGGTTATTATTTTTAACACCTTTGTTAGTGCCTTTTTTAGCATTTTTGTATTGTGAGTGCTATTTTTAAATAGCATTTTTTGTATTATAAATTGTGAGTGCTATTGTTAGTGCTATTTTTAAATGACATTTATTTATCATAAATAGTGAGTGCTATTGTTAGTGCTATTTTTAAATGGCATTTATTTATCATAAATTGTGAGTGCTATTATTAGATAGAATTTATAATTGTTAGTGCTATTTTTAAATAGAATTTTTGTATTATAAATTGTGAGTGCTATTGTTAGTGCTATTTTTAAATAGCATTTTTGTATTATAAATTGTGAGTGCTATTGTTAGTGCTATTTTTAAATAGCATTTTTGTATTATAAATTGTGAGTGCTATTGTTAGTGCTATTTTTAAATGTCATTTATTTGTGAGTGCTATTATTAGATAGAATTTATAATTGTTAGTGCTATTTTTAAATAGAATTTTTGTATTATAAATTGTGAGTGCTATTGTTAGTGCTATTTTTAAATAGCATTTTTGTATTATAAATTGTGAGTGCTATTGTTAGTGCTATTTTTAAATGTCATTTATTTGTGAGTGCTATTTTTAGATAGAATTTATAATTGTTAGTGCTATTTTTAAATACAATTTATTGGAAGGTATTTTTGGCTATAAAAGGATGGCAAGAGTTTTGAGGTTGAAGGGGAGAGACATTTTGTAGAGTGTGCAAATTTTTGAGAGCTTAGAGAGAAGAACACAAACACTCTCTATATTCTCATAATCTTGAGCGAGCAAAATATACTAAGTTTGGAATATTGATTCCGCATATTGCTAGCACAATTGTTGTGGAGTTATTAGTCGTCTCCCCGTTCGTCAATTGGTGGTGCGTCCGAACTAGATGCCTAACACTTGTGGAGGCTGAGATCGAAGAACATCGAACCGACACCTCCGTTCAAGCACGCTACGAGAGGTAATCTATTTACTCCCTTTGAGACTTTGTGATTTTTTTCGATTGAAATGCACGAAGTACGCCTCTGGAGATACATATGTGGGTTGTTATTTATTTCCGCTACGTGTTACGTGGATCCCAACAGTGGTATCAGAGCCAATCCTTAGGTGTTTTCGTGCATTTAATTGATTTTTTGCAATTTTTGCAATACTATGGCCAATATGTATTAACGAATTGTTCGTCTTACATGGCTAATGGAGATTGATTATTTTATATGATAAATTAATCAACGTAGCAAAAATTGAGACTAAATCAATTTTGAATCGAAAATTTATGGCTATCTTATTTTACGTAAAAATTCTGAATATGATTCAACGTAGAATTTTTATTGTGCCTTCCTAAGTTTTAAATTGTGAATTTATTACTTACGTGAAAGGGTGGTGATCATGGAAAAATCCCTAATCAATGTGATTGATGTATATATGAATGTATGATGATTATTTATATATTTGGGATTGTAATTATTAAATGGAGGCTGCGTACTCCTTTTATTTTTCATGTAATCTTTATTTTTAGCATAGTCAATTGTTGATGTAAATGCTACGAGGATTACGTGGAGGAGCCTTTTAAGTCGGCGAGCTCTTTGGGGCCCAATTCTTGAAGAGTTCAAGAAACCAAGAAGAAGCGAAGAGCGGCTCTCCGTTATTAAAATATTAAAATGATTATATGTGGTCTCATTGGCTCGAGACCCATTAAATCATAATTCCATGATCACCACGTAGGATAGATATTTATGTGATTGACATCTATTTATTTATTATGATTACGTGAGCATGTTAAACTGGTTAATGTGCAAAGTCAGACTTACCTCACCCAAAATTGTGCCTGCATGAAATCCTAGTTAGGAAAATCACTCGCATTAGGTACCGAAAGGGCGTTGGTAACGACACCAGCGTAACCAAGTCCCCGAACCCAAAATCTCTGGTTCCGTAGAACTGATCGATCTCTCCCAATCGATCGGTAAGGTTTCCGGTCTACCCTCCAAGAAAGACCGGTGGCGACTCCAAATGCATGCACAAGTTGCACATGCCACCACGACCACACTAAGGTCGAAAGCGATCGACTCTTATCGTCGAATCCTCCTGAAAAATACTCCCGCCGCGATTTGGTATGGGCCTGGGAGGGCTCGCGCCGATCCAAGACCCGTGATCGGTAATCCATTAGCCGCGTCCGCTTCCAGACCGGTCGCGACAGTACATTGCTTATGAGGTCTATACCAAAGATGATTGGGACGAGGTGGCCAATGATTTCGTGCAGCATTTCAGCTTCAATATTGATGTGGCCATCACAACACAAGATCTGGAGCGGGCCGAAATGATGAAGGGTGAGTCGATTAAGGAATACGGCACCAGATGGAGGAGTCTTGCCTCACTGTTGAAACCGGTACCTCCCGAACGGGAACTGATGAGACTATTCGTTTCTACCCTGCCACAGAATGTACGAGCACATGTGTTCATATCAGCGGTCGCTTCCTTCTCCGACCTTATTTCCTTCGCTGAGGAGGTGGAAAGCAACTGGAAGAGAGGCTGGTATGGAGACAACGGAACCGGTCCAAGACGTTTTGCACCAAAGAAGGAACCAGCAGCCACGCAGGTTAACTTGGCGTACACGCAGAGACCGGTGGTTCAGAGTACCGTCATTCAACTCCCCGACGAACGAAGGGCTAGTAGTAACCAGAGAAGGGATGCGTGGAAGAACCGGCAGTTCAGCCCACTCCTTGGGACCTTGACGCAGATTTGGGCCATCCTGCAGAAGAAAAGACTCTTAACTACAGAGCCAATGAGAGCAAACACGTCAAACACAAAGTGGTATGATCCGAGTAAGAAGTGTGATTATCATTGTGGGGAAGTAGGCCACGACACAGATAATTGTTTCGTCCTGAAAAACCGTATTCAGGATCTGATTGAGACTGGGGCAATCTCGCTACCCAACGATAAGCCCAATGTGCAGAGCAACCCGCTACCAGATCATTCGAGCAATGCCATCGATGGGGTGGAAGCAAACTTTCAAGCATGACCATTTATTTTTATCCAATCCCCTGCGTGGGATATTTCCTGCTTTCTTTAGGTGTTTAGGATCTCATTTTCATCCAATATCGCATTTCCTTTTCAATAAGATGTAATTCATTGATTTAATATCAATAAAATTACACATGTTTTTCATTAATTGTGGAATCTTGTTGAAGTATCCCAAACCAACCCGATGACGATAACCAGCGATCAATCTATCATCTATGGTAAGCACTGAGGGTTGGGCTTCTCAAGAATTCTCGTCCTAAGATTTTCAAAAAATGATTTTTTTCAAAAAAAAAAAAAGCTTTCAAAAAAAAAAACTGGACGGCGTATGGTTTAACCCTGTTTGTCTTACAGATCAATTTGTTATGTGTTTCAGAATCAGTCCAGGGGGCATGTTCTCCAATTTGACTAGGCATTAACCCAGTTGATTCTTAGACGCCTCACGCATAGTGATTAAGCATTTGGAGCAACCCAAATGATGACTCTTGGGGCAACCCTTAACTGATTCATCGATCTACTTATCAGTCACACCGTATCAGCCAGTTCAAACACCATTTCATTAGTCAGCTGAGGCTAATCCATGCTTCACCCCCGACCGATCGATTATCATACCACATCAAAGAATTGGGGAAGAGGAAGATCACTCGATCTCAAAGGGAGTATCTCTTATCTTCGACTCGTCGTACTTGGAAATGACTTTTATTTTTTTTCCTCTTGCAGGTGCCAAGCAAGGAGACATGTTATTGATTGCTACCGCCGAAGCAGATCGACAATCAAGAACATCCCGAATTTTCGTTCATTTTCTTGAGGCTTTTATTCATGAATGCTTTTCCATGCAGGATTAAACATGGAAACAGTACTCGAAGTCAAATTCCCAGCACTGGCCATGTTTGGGGCAATCTCATGACTTGGTGAAAGCTATACTCATCCTGACTGAAAATGGGGGCATGCAGGCCCCGACTTGGAAAATGCAGTATATCTCTCTATTTCACATTATTTTAAGGATGACACTTTCCTTCTGCAGGAACATTCGACTGACCATGACAGTCGTCGCCATTAAATTAGAGCAACCAGAGCACCTCAAGTCTTACTCAATTCCTTTGTATATGTGTCCCTCTCTCTGGGGCAAATATAGGAATGAATCGATGCTCAACCCGAGGACTAGGCTTCCTGACTTGGTTGATCTACTCACATATACTGGGGCAATCCATTGTTCCCCATTCTTTGAAATTTCTTTCACATCTGAATGTACTTGCATGATTTATGCATGACTATATTTGATTTGCACTCATTTTCTGATATTATGGATGATCAAATCAAATTAATCTCATCATATTTTTGCCTGCATTGCTAACCTACACTGTGAGATGATTTCAATCAGGAAGTCTCTTTGATCCAATTGAATTGATCATTTTGAATGAGGAACGCCAGGACGATGAAAGGCAAACTATTTCCATACACGTCCTATATCATATCCCAAGTGAGTAAGTGTGAAGATTTCCATGCTTACAAGGTGAAAGGGTTATCTTGCGAAAAGTATGACGACCAAGATGATATGAGCCATTCATTTCCTCTATCCAAACACTACAGGTTTCCCTTTTGCTAAACTCCTTTGAACGGTGATTTCATTTTCATACCCCTGTCAGGAACAATCCCACATTGGGGCAAATTTCAGAAAATTCAAAGCATGAATGGAATTTTCTTGCTTTCACTTGCATCAATCTTTAAGTGTATTTACTGCATGCGAATTCTATGTTAGCTCAAGTGCTTTAGACATGATGAAGAGCTTTTCATTTCTACACCCATATACACTCATCCTTTGCTTAACCCAACTTGAGCGGCTGATTCATCTCTTTCAAACCCGATTGGTGATCATCCTGAAAAAGAGATTGTTTCGAATTATCAGACGAATAAACAAAGTGCCTTGGGGCAAGCTAGAATTTGAGAATTTGTCAGGTGAGACACTTCCTTCTAAAAAAGGGGGGGGGGGGGGAGGGGCAAAAACGCCTACTCTCATCGAAAAGGAAGGAAAAAAGAAAAGAGCCCTCTCAAAAAAAAATCGAAAGGAATGAGGTCTCACCTAAATTTGTTCAAAATGTGTTCCATGAAGAAAGACCATTCCTGAAGTGTAAAGGTGTCAAAGACTGATGATCACCAACTTTCTCATCTTCATGAACCCTTGTTGAAAATAGGCCTTTCATTTCCAAGCCTACCCTGAACCTACATTACCACCCCCTTCCAAGAGTCTCTTCAGACTAGAGCACTTGGGTTAATATAAGGTTTCAAATGCTTATGAATATCGCCTAAAGAAGTGCAAGCAAGATCATTTCATCTCATTTCGCAGGGTTCCTGACTTGTAAACCCAATGCAGCTGATGAAGATTTTCATTTCATGGCCTGACGACTCGCATGAGTCTCCTTGGAAAAGCCTTTGACCGAGCCTAAATTACAGTCCTTGAAAAGACCTCATGGATTGGTCTGGTCATACTAATTGCAAGATTACCCGGACCCTTATCAAGTGTGATGAGGAAAGCTCTAAGTGATTCTCATGCCCGCAATCAATGGTCGGGTCAAATAGCCTTTTCAAAGAGAGTGAGAGAAAGTCCTTTCTAACTGAAGGTTCCTCATTCTATTTGGTCAAGTTTTGTCAAAAGGATCAGACAGTTTTCCTTATTGATAAAATCCCCAGTGGAGCTTTACAATGCAGGTAGAAGCTCACAAATTGTTGCATTTGCATTAAGATTCATGCAAAACATCATTTTCTTATGAACTGAACAGGTTGAGCACGCCAATTCAGCAAATCATAAAAGCTGGGTTTCAGTCAACTCAAGTAAGTTTTCTGATTCTTTTTCAAACTTGGATGACCGCATCTTCAATGTTGCAGGCATCAAGCTAAGCATGGTGATCTAAACAGAAGATCCCCGAAGACAATCAGGCCCGCTCGATCCGTAACTCGAGCACCATATCCAGATTTTCTCAGATTGCGATACCAGCATTTCGCAATTCTGTCCACTGTTTCATGTAAAGGATGAACATGATTCAGATTTTCTCAGATTGCGATACCAGCATTTCGCAATTCTGTTCGCTGTTTCATGTAAATGATGAACATGATTCAGATTTTCTCAGATTACGATACCAGCATTTCGTAATTCTGTCCACTGTTTCATATAAAGGATGAATGTGACTCAGTTTTTACCTGATTGCGATACCAGCATTTCGCAAATCCGGCCCGCAGCTAATGCTTCACATGATGAGCGGATGATCGTGATGCAGAGGCATTTCTCAGCTAACATTCCACAGGATGAGCGGATGATTGTGGTTTGGAAGCTTAATTCTCAGCCGACGTTCCACGTGATGAGCGGATGATCGTGGTTCGAAAGCTTTATTCTCAGCTAATGCTTCACGTGATGAGCGGATGATCGTGATGCAAAGGCATTTCTCAGCTGACATTCCACAGGATGAGCGGATGATTGTGGTTTGAAAGCTTTATTCTTAGCCGACATTTCACGTGATGAGCGGATGATCGTGGTGCAGAAGCATTACCGATTTGCGATCCAGAACTCGCAAATTCGGCCTACAGACATCTTGCGTCGCCTCGAGTCAGGAAGAAAGAAATTCCTTAGGACAGGTGGGCCCAGTACCTTAAGATCCTCAACGTATAAGGTATTTGCAGAAACAGATACCACTTACGCGATCCATGTGCGAGTTCTTTTAAAAGAGAAGTTAGAAGCATGTTATTTTCAGTCTTGCATTGCATCATTTCTAAAAAAAAAAAAAAAACTTTTTCATCATCATTTGCATTTGCAAAATTTAGGCTTCAATTTTATTCTTTGAGCGAAACCTCTGCGAGCTTCCACTCAAAGAGGGGCAGCTGTTGAGACTTAAATTTTGATTTTTATTTTAATCATTTTTTTACATGAAAAATCAGGGATTATTTCGAATTCCTACAAAAAAAATATATATATAATTAATTCATCGTTGATGTTTACTTTTAGCATTCATACATTATTTTTCACATTGCAAGAATTGGCATTAATCTTAATTGAATATATGCTTGCGGTGATGAAAATTTGCTCAGACCCATTATCTTTGGAATGATCGAAATTTGAAATAAGAAGTTTTGTACTAAGATTTTGGTCACATGAGTGGACTCCCAATATACACGTGCATGCTCAACTGATTGAGGAACAAAAGAAAATAAAAAGGGAAAGAGATAATCAATTTTGTGGACAACTCCCCAATCCCATTTGTAATTCCTCATGCCCAGAAAGCTATGAATGGAAAAATGCGCACTCAGTGATACATTCGGCCATGAATTGCGAGAAGAATGGGTCAATTGAAGAAAGAAAAAACTTGATTGAGGAAGCAGTCTGGGCATGAAATCAGGGAATCAATTCAAGAAGCCAAGAATAAAATAAATATGCACACGGTGGAATGAATCTGATCATCGAAAGAGGGGACGTTCATGGAGATTTACACAAAGGAGGCATTCATGCATTGATTGGTGGCCAATTTCTGATGATAATTCAGAGCCAAATTTCGGTGATTGACTCCATGGATTCGGACTTTCCGAAGGAACTTGAGAGGTTTTTGCTATAAAAAGAGAACATCTTTCATTCACAAAGGGAGAGGTCGGCGAATTTTTTTTCACTCATATACTCTGGAGGGTTCACGTGAGAATTTTAAAAGTGCAGAAGAGAGAGAGGAGTTGGGAGCTTTCTTGGTCGTGCATCGCCACGACGCCAATTTTTCTCAATATCAACGTTCCCACTCAATCTCGATTCGTTCTGGATCACCGCTGATCAGTTCATACGCCCGGATCGACCCGTCAACGACTGAAGCTCTCTCCCTGTCCAGATCGGAGCTACTGTCCAGTTGCTGTTCAACGTTTGACAGAGGTAGATCAGCCTTCGTTTTGTCAAAATTTGAAGTCTTAACCCTTCTATTATCTGCGCTAGATAGATTGGAGAATTTCGGCTGGTGATCAGTACATCTTGTGAGCTCGATCTCAAGCAAAAAGCGAGCAACTTTGCAAGACTAATTTCAAGGTCCGAAACCATCTGGAAGGAGGCTATTTCAGGTGAAGTTCACGGCTTCTACGTGCACTGGAACATTAATCAAGAAGGTGAGACTCATTTACCTTTTTGAAATCCATGCTGTGCTGGTTTCATAATATGCATACACGTTCTTGTCCATTAGATAATCGTTAAAATAATGGTGGGTAAAAAAATCTGATTTTGATAGGGATAATTCGAGAGTAAAATTGATCATCGTTGTGGTGATTTAAATTGGAAAGTATTTTTTTTTTAGAAACCAATTGCAGCACGTTAATTCCATCATGGCTAAATGTAACTATTAGGTGAGTCTTTTGTTAAAACCTTCATGAACGACAATGCTCTAGGGCATTGTCAGATTGCTAAGACTCTCCTAAAACTGAATAATGTTGGATTTGTTGTGAGTAACCTTTTGGTCCCAAAAAATTATCGGTAGCATTAGATTTGTTTGATTGCATGTTGACTTTATCTTATCTCTTGCGATTAATTCGAGTGTGTTCGTTGAATGATTTGCTTGCTCTTTCCCGCATTTTTGGCATGCCGGTTTGGTTTGACGGAAAGCTATTTTCACTTAATTCTAACGCCGTTGCCAATGCCAAAATATATATATATATATATATATATATATATATATATATATATATATATATATATAGGTTGATTAGGGAAATTTCCTTTCCTAATCCGCAACTTGCCGCATAATCGAGAACGTCTATCTTTAAGATTATCGATGGAATACTCGGTTAGGCGAGGGTTTGGGTTCAATCGTTAATCGTAGGATTACGAATTAAAGATTAACTCAAATATTCGCGGAATATTTCAAAACTCGATTGATATATCCACTTTGTTGATTGGCATTGATTGACATATTTTATTTTTATTTGCTTGATGGACGTATTTTTTTTTAATATACATGTCGCATGATGTAATCCTGAAAATTCTAAAAAAAATGCATTCATTCACATACTGTATTTGAAAATTGCATATCTTTTAAAAATAGCATCACGTAGATAAGATAGCATTTTAGGATAGAAATTGCATGTTTAAATAGAACTTCATGTATAAAATAATTTGTCTTTAATATATTAGAGTTTAGGTCAATTTAGACTCTAAAATATGCAAGATAAGAATTGTTTTGGCATAGTTCTATTTTAGGAAATAAATTCATCCGAAAATAATAATAAAAATTCATCCTCGCCGGGTCATTTATGCTACGTCATCCACGTCATGTCATCCTTGCCACGTCATCCATGCCACGTCATCCATGCCACGTCTTCTTTACCACGTCATCCATGCCACGTCTTCTTTACCGTGTCATCCATGCCATGTCATTCATCTTCGCCATGTCATTTTAGATTGCATTTTAGCTTAAATTGTATATTAGAATTGCATTTTAATTAATTTATATGTCACGTAGTTAATTTAATTAAATCATGGTCTCATTTGTGCATTCATTTAATTTGCATGTCATCTAGTTTAGTCTTACATATAATTCATGTCATTACATCATAGAATAATTTCATGCATTCATATAAAAATCAAAAATTAAAAAAAAAAAAAAGAACTAACTTGCGTGGCGCATGCTCCTTTGATTATATTGATTTTTGGATTTTCTATTAATTGATTGTGCACCCGCATGATAGCCTTTGTTAGTGACATAGGTTAAAATCAATCAGTGTTGCCTTCCCAAATGATTTTTCATGAAATAGCATGGTACCGAGAGGGCGTTAGAGTAATCTAGCGTAATCAAGTCCCCGGACTCTTAATCTCTGGTTCGTAGGAATAAAATAGTTCTCCCACTATTTTATTTAGGTTTCTAATCGACCTACCATAAATGATTGGTGGCGACTCCAAATTCAAACTACAATGCATGTTAATCAATTGAACCTTAAGTTGCGATTTGGTATGGACCTAGGAGAGTTCGAGTTAGGTTAGTTAAATAATTAACCTAATAATCCATTAGCCTGGAAAATTTATTTTTTTTAGGTCGCGACACTGTGTCTCTCCCTAACAGACGGTCGTCTCGTCGCTCTTAGTTGCTTTCACCTTCGGTCACCTCTTCTCTTAGCGACTCAGCTGAGCTTCATCTCCGGTCCGTATCCTCGGTCCAAATGATATGACATAAGGCACCGAAAGAAAATCTAGCCAACCGACGAGGGAAGGAGTGACCACCAAGGTATTGCATAGCCTAACGTATATGATCATGCCATGGCCGGTTATGCCACGACAAATTACATTTCGAAGCCCAAATTAAAGCTATACTACCAGTAACAGAACAACCAAAAAATAAATGGTCTTAGTTCTTGAATATTCAAACAACAAAAAAAGTAAAAAATAAAAATAAAAGAAAAAATGGCAGGTAATTGATATCATTCTTGCTACATTATGTGATACTTATTGGGCTTTTTCCCTAGAATGAAAGAAAAAAAATGGATTCACTAAGTTTTAATTAATGAATCACTTCACCTTCTCAACCGATCTCGATTTGCAAATTATTATAGATTATTCATCGGTAGAATGGAAGGAATTAGGAGAAGAAAAACCCTGCTAGTGGAGGAAGACCTGATAGGGACAAGATATATAGAGCTAAAGAGAGAGCCAAAAAAGGATCTTTCGTGTATAATCCTGCATAATCTCATATACGAAATTAAAGAAAAAAATGGAATTTCATTCTCAACTGCTCCTATCGGAAATATGATTAAATATGGATTCGAGCCATAGCACCTTGTTTTATAAAACCGTACGATTTTCTCGAATTAAATCAAGGAGATTTTACATAATGAGGATTTGGCTCAGCATGTTCAATTCGATATGGATAGGAAAAGCGGTATCGCGACCGGGTGGTCTTCGTAATAGAAGAGACATTTGATGATAAGCATATGCTTGTTTGGAGAGATCGTCTTTCTAGAGACCCCTCGACCAATTCTCCCATGAATCGCTAAAGATCTTTCCTTCAGATGTGTCGATTGGGCAAATGCTACCGAGAATTTAAAAAGTTTTTTTGTACAACAATGAAATAGTCAAACGGGACATTCGATCTCATTGAGTTCAATTCCCGTTCTCAACTCATAATCAATATGAGGTAGAAGTTTCCTTATTTCAAATCAAGAGATTCATTAGACATTTCTTGAGTAGACTAATATTAAAAGGGTTGCGCTTTTTTCACTCCCAATTTGGCTTAAACACTCCCTTTCATAATGTACTGATTATATTACCCCTTGCTTTTTCCTTCTTTAGAATTATATATCAGCAAAGACTCAAATGTGGGGCCCATTTAGGTTCTATTTTATTTGTTTCTTATTTTTCTTATTTGTTTCTTATTTTTCTTACACTTCCCTTTTTTGTGGTTTTGTTGATTATGGACTCCCGACTCTGAGGATGACGCCGCCTCCCCTAATTTGAGGATGAACGACAAGAAAAAAATCAACCGATGCGGTAAAATAATTGTATCAACTCCAAACATATTGTTTTTGAATTATTCAATAAATTCTAGAGATGAGAAGTCGTATTCTTAACGTGAACGAGACTATTTCTAGAATGATTTTGTTGATATAGTCTTTGATGCTTTCGTGATTTGGTTGTTTTTTTTTTTTATCTAGATGAGTAATCTCAAAGAGCTGATAATTATGGTAAATTCGAGCAATGAGATATTCAACTGAATTCATAAACATTTGTAACAAAAATGACTTCTCATTCGCATTCTAAAAATCACGAATAGATTTCTCATATCATTCCAACCGAGTAATTATAGAAGTCATCTAGATATTCTAATTTCAAAGGCATTCCGCTTGAAACCTATTAGTTGGTGTGCATAGAGATCTCAGACGAGGAAGATAAAAAATCTACGATACACTTCCATGCAAGTGAGAACAAGAAAAAGGAAAGTGGAAGAAAAAAAGAAAAAGGAAAAATAAAATGGGTCCCACATCGAAGGGTAACATAGTCAATACATTGTGAAATGAAGTGTTTAAGCCATGCAATGAGTGGAAATAGCGCCGCCCTATTAAAATAATCAAATAATATTTTAATATTTTGTTTTAACTTCTAATTTTTAGTTTTCTTTCTCCTTTTTTTTCTTTTTCTTTTTCTTTTTTCCCTTCTTCCTCTAGCCAATCACTGAGCCTCGGATGGTTGATGACCGGCTAAAGATAAGGGTCGGGGAGGTCGACCTTGTTGGCCCGCCCTTGGCGACACTCAACCTTTCTGTCACTAGCCAAGGTCGGCCTCGCCATGGCTAGGTAAGGCTCGCCCTCACCAGTGGCCCTCGCTTCTCGCCAATCGCGAAGGCCAAGCAACCGACTAGAGGGAGAAGCGAAGGAAAAAAAAAGTTAAAATACTATTAAAGATTGTCAACGTCAGCATTACCCTAGCCACATAGGATGATCGACGTTTACGTTAGTGATTTTCGGCTAAAATTGATCAAATAGACTCAATTGGCAAAACGTGAAAAAGTTTAGGAATCCATTGGCACAATTACAAGGTTTAGGAATGATTTGGCAAAAGTATAATAGGATTAGGACTTTTTAGATAATTTTTTGTCATTCAATGTATGATATTACATACAGCTGGAATAATCATATTATTAGTGTATATACCAAAATGCAAAAAGTGGCACCCTTTCTTCTTCAAATTGTCTTCTTTCACATAAAGGTAATAAGTTGATCTTGGATTAGACTAAATCCAACAGTTAGCAAAGCATGTTTCAGGTTTCATCACCAGGGCGTATCAAAAGGACACGACAATGCCGTCCTCGGTGGGTGTCGCTGTCTATACTCATCGTCAACCCCTATGCCTCGTTCGGTCCACTCCTTGTCTTTCCTAGCAACGCATCTACATAAAGGAGGGTGTTTTCCTAAGTGCTTCCTTGACATGACCACAATCTCAGTTTCCTGATTAATCTCCATATCCAAAACGAATAAGCCTTCGCACCCTTTGCTCCCCGAGGAATTCGTCTGGATCAACAATGGCCGATTGGGCTCCGATTTTCGTCGGGGTGTTCCTGTTCGTGATCCTGTCGCCGGGCCTGCTGTTTCAGTTGCCGGGGAAGGGCCGGCCGATCGAGTTCAACAACATGCAGACGAGCGGGGTCTCCATCCTCGTTCACACCATCATCTTCTTCGGCCTCATCACCATCGTCCTCATCGCTATAGGCCTCGAGATCAACTTCGGATGACATGACACACGATCCAGGTCGAAAATCGATACATTTGCTATGCTCAATTGCCTTTTTTGTGTTGATGTCCTTGCGGCTAGCATTTGGACACTTTTCTGCTATATGTTTTCCGTAATGCTATATGTGGAAGGGCAAAAATAGATTCATTTATTGGTTGTGACTTGTGAGGCAAAGATATATATGTTAAAGGTGCATGTTATGAACAACAAGTGGTGGTGATCGTTCATCATGAGTTTTCCTGATGCTTACTTGTGTCTAAATTTTTTTCGAAGGTATACTATCTTAATTATGTCTGATTCTCATATTCACTTCCTCACACTTTTGCTCCCATCGAATCGTTTCTCTCTCGGAAATGTCAAGTCAAGAAATATGGGGAAAATTACTAAAAAAGTCCTAAATCAATTGCAGCTGTATCAATTCAGTCTTTATTTTATTTTGCCAATTGAGTTTTAAACATTTTGTATTTCTACCAATTCCATCATCTGGCCAATTTTTGGCATGAACGCCCGTTATCCTATCTGGCGTGGCCGAAGTTAAAGTAGACGATTAGCATTCTTTTGAATATTTATTTATTTTTTTCTTTTTCTTTTTCTTTTTCTTTTTCTTTTTCTTTTTTTCCCCTTACTATGGCAGGCAAGGGCCGTGAGCGCCACCGTCTTACGTTAGCATCGGTAGTGTCATGTTAAATGCCTGGTTTCCAGGTCAACGATTTTCGATCAAAAGTTGTTGGATGGACTAAATTGATACAAATGTGAAAAATTCATAAATCAATTGGCCAAAAAAAAAAGGCTTAGGAGTGAATCCACACAGTTGCAATAAATTTAGAACTTTTTTGGTAATTTTCTCCACTAGAAAGTGATCGAGCAATTCCATGGAAGGCTTTAGAATGTCATGGATTTTCTTAATTTTCTTTTAAAATGGTAACATTTCGCATAAAATGATTTAACTAGGATAGAAGCCAACATCTCTCATGGTTACCACACTATGAGATGAAAAATTATAGTCCAAAGATTAATGTGCGCTACGACCAAAAAAAAAAAGGGACAACCGACGATACATACATTCGGACAACAAAACTGAGGATGTCTTTTCGATGAAATCATTGCTCATCTCGAACGAGAAATCTCATCCAATCGTCAAAATTTTCTTTTTCTTTTTTTTTTAAATTCAGAATACTGCTGTTATCCATGTAGCGAAACATATATTAGAGAATCTCTCCCTAGAGAAAAGACCGGCACCACACGCAGTTGACAGGGTCAAGTTCGATAGGCTAGGAGGATCGATACATTCGGCACAGTTCGCTAAAAAACACGATGCGTCCAACCATAATTGGTGATAATAGCCGAGAGGTCTATGGCTTAAAATATTCATGAAAATAGACCGGCTGCGATATGGATCGGGCCAGATGACCGGACCATTAGAAAATGGCGTCGTGCGAGGCTCGGACCGGCCCGGCCCGGCCCGTCCCTGTTGAGACCTCTGGCTGCGACGCCAACGTCGCGTGCGGTATCTTTACCCAAATTCACGAGATCGCGAGTCGGATTCATATCTTGTTTTTAAGGCGGATGCAACGCGATAAGACAGCGAGTCCCGGAAACTGCGACTCCTACCCATGAAATGATGCAAAAGCGTGGGACCGAAATGAATGGCGACCTTTCAGTTCCACGTTCACTTTTACGGTCCCAGAGAGAGACAGACAAAGACAGAGATGTAGGAAACTAAGGAGACGGTCTTCAATTTGGCTTTGCCATTCTCGACCCACGACAGATAAAGACGCCGTTCCTCGTCCCTATCTACTTGAAAAACTTATCAAAAAAGGTCCCAAATCTATGTATCAATCCTAAATTTTTGACAATTCAATCCATCCGGTCAGTTTTGTCCGGAAATCGCTAACGTGAACGTCGGACATCCTGCGTAACGCCACACATGCTGACATGAATAATTATTGTAATTTTCTATTTTCTATTTTTCTTTTTCATTATGGCCGACGGCCCTCACTATCGTTGGGCAAGGGCGATTCTTGCCGGAAGGCGAGGCTCGAGCGACCACGACGTGGAAGCCTATGGTGAGGGCTCGAGCCCTCTCCATCATTGGCTAAGATTGATCTCACCAGCAGCTGCGCTGGCAAGGATCGCCCTTACCAAAGGCCGCTAGATCAAACCTCGTGGCCTTCAACCTAGCGGCCTCTGGTGAGCGCTCGAGCCTCGCCAAGGGCTGGGCGAGGTACGACCACGTAGCCGTTGGAGAGAGCTCGAGCCTTGCCCACGACTTGCAAGGCTCAACCCTCGCCAACTCAGCCCTATCGAGGATCACTTGCCACAATGAAAAAACAAAAGAAAAAAAAAAGCAAAAGAATCATAACATTTTGAAAATATATATAAGTACTGTCCACGTGAGTGCTAGTTGTACCACGTCTTCAATTTCCAATCAAAATTGATCGGATGGACCAAATTGAAAAATCGTCAATATATTTAGAACTAAATTGATCAAATTTTAAAAAAAAATCTAAAATTGAATTGGCACAAAAATACAATAAATTTAAGATACATTTTTTTTCTTTTTAGTAATCCCCCCATCTAATCTGAACAGCTTTCTGCCAAGAATTTGGTCTTTTCGGTCTGCAGGTGATTTTGGATTATATCACATGCATGACCGGCCATCTTTGTGAAGGAAGAAATGAAGGGGGCAGGATGGTGTGGATTCGAGTTGGGTTTGAATGTCCCTCCAATCGGTCCATCCGAACCGATTATCCTCAATTCACACCTTATGGGGGTGCTCCGCAATTAACTGCGATCCGTGAACATCTGAGAGTTCTGAGGCAGCGGAGACGTCGCAGTCATGTCTAATATTTAGAGAAAAAGTTTACATGACACTATAACAGTACTGTCAGTTATTTCTGATCGTAGATCCATACATCGTCATCGCGTGTTTTGTATAAAGCACTCATTAATTGAAAAATCGTGGGACTGTCATGCTAGCGGGAGCCAATATTTAGCGACGGCAGTAAAGTACATCGATCATGCTCGTTTTTAGCACTTCTCTCGCATCATCGAAGTTAGAATGTGACATAAAACAAAATTGGACGAACTATCCAACTGCGGGAGAAAAAAAATAGCCGGAGAAACGGGAGTAGGTAACTAACACAACCAAAGATCTCATAAATATGAACATATCTAATTAGCAAGCGCAACTCGTGAGGAAACATGCTAAATCCACATCAAAGCACATACTTTGATTCGGGAACTCATGGATTTTCATCACTCTTATTACTTTATGTCCATGCAAGGGAAAAAAAAAACGCAAGAACTTATAACTCTTTCTTCTGTGTTATTTCCATTCCCTTATTGAGTTGAAAACTATTGTAAAAAATTTCACTGTAAACAATAGAAGGTAACCACATCAACCTCAACCAAACCCGAGGATTGATTCTCCAGACGGACGGATGAACTTCCCTATAGATGCCCATTATTTTCATGATCATTCCGGACTAGAATTGTATCGCGATTTGCTAATCGTATGTATAGATACATAAAACACCAAATATGTAATGTGCCAACAATGTTCAATGGAAATTCCAACTATCACAACCTTGATTTTTTTCCCCTTGAAGAAACCCTTGAACTCAAGCGTTCACTTAAGCAATTCACAAAGCTACGGACCTATTTTTTTTTTTTCTTCTTCGTAATTTCATCCCTTTTCCTTGCGCATGGAAACACTAAAATGGATGGTAAATATGCATTTGGCTCAAGATATGTTCGAAATTATCGGTGGGCTTGTCTAGCGAGTGGGAGTGCATGCCTTCGTAGGTTGTCACCACAACACCTTCATCTTTGGTCAGCCTCTGGACTTGCTTCTTCACGTTGCACCCTTGGAAGGTGCACTTGTAGTAGCTCCTGCGAGAACATGAGAATCTAAGCTGAGTAATGGAAAGAGCACCTTTTAGAAGTTGCTGAAGTTAGATGAATCAAACCAGTGATGATGTCCTCTTTAGAATGATGACATCTAAGGATGATAATAGTTCTTGTTGACTTTCTCGTTTGTTCTCCACAAGGGAAAATCATACTTTACACGAGTAATGCTTTGAGACTGTGCAATTTTGTGGAAGGCCCGATTATTCTAAAAGCCTAAATTAATAGATGGTGTGTGGTTTGATATTTAGATGCTCCGGCACTCTCGCGCGTAGGCTCGACTTTGGCCTAAAACTAAAGAGTGGAAATATGTAACTGGAGGGCAAATAGGGACGTGTAAAGATTTGAAGTCGAGACCTCCTACTCTAATACCATCTTGAGAATTGTGGTGACAAAGAAATGTGACATTCTGATCGTTACCAAAGGAGGAGTGCATTAGCCTATAGGCTTTAGAAGATGACTGTCTAAAGTATTGAATTATCAAGTATCAATCAGGACCAATCACGAGAAATATACAAGATCTCCTACAATCTCCTAGATATATTTATAACTTCCCCTCAAGCTCGGAGTTTTTTTTTTTTTTCGTCAACGTATTACTCTAACATGTCCTCAAACTTAAGATGGTTTGAAAAAGGTCAACTTGAGAAATTGTGGGAGATTTACTATATTTTACTTGATTAGTTCTGATCGATTGCAACTGATATTTGCTATATTAGATAGTCACCATGTAAAGCCTATATAAAAAAAAAAAAAAAAATGGCTCATGTGCTCTTCATTTGATAATGAACTCAATATTACAATTTTCAGTCATCACAATTCTTAATCAGTAGGGGATATAATCGTGACAGGGGGTCATGCAAGGTGTGATGGACGTCCTTCACTATAGCGAGGATTATGGCTTAAAAAGAGCCACGTCCTATAGAGCTGAAAAATTACCTTCTTTAGCCTAAACTTTTGGTATGGTTCTTTCATATTGGTATAGTATAGTGGACCAGTGGTAACATAGTCCATAGTATTCATCCATGAATCGCTAGGAGTGGAAAACACCTGTTCATTAATGTTTCTCTTGTGCAATTTCTTGAACAATCAACCATCAAAGTTTTGAAATTTAGTTCTCTCTTTTTTTCTTTTTTTTCTTTTTTGGGTTTTGTCATAACCCTATCTATCTCATCCGAGAGCAAAGCAATTGAAGGTGTATACGTCTGCTGTTGATCACCAACTTGACCCAACAAACTCGAACTATAAAAGGATGCAATTTCCTCATTCATATGATTGATTTTCCTATTAAAAGACACATCGTTTTGGGAAAAAGACCTACATATATCAGGCGGAATTCCACTCCAATAGTGGAAGATCTAGTGCAATCTTTACTTTGCGGCTTGACACAGTGAGTTAATTGACACTAGTGAACATCACCTAAAAATTTATGCGAAATTACCAACCAAAAGGAAGAAAAAAAAGAAATAAGGAGTTCTTAGTCCTCAGATTAAGTAGCGTACCTGGGGAATTTGTTGTTCTTGACAGCCTTTTGACCGTATTTCCTCCACCGATAACCATCATCGAGTATGTCCACTTGACTCCTTGTCTGGAACGCATACCTCGGCTTCCTCATCTTCTTCTTCTCCGACGATTGCGGCAGCCCCTTCTTCTTGTTGCCTCCGGCTTTCTCCTCTTCGTCCCGGCGCACGCCCGCATGAGGGTTGATGAGCTCATCTTTAACCTCGGATGACGAACATGTCTCGTTGCCGTGGTTCATCATTTCTGACCCAGCATGATGGAACTCGTGGGCACTTTTGTAGATATAATGCCCAAAAGGAAAGCTTGGCGGTGGTGCTGCTGCTGCTGCTACTGATGAAGAAGAAGATGGAGGGAACAAGATTTGATAGCCATCCATGGATCGCTGAGCAGTTTTCTTCTGTGATGATCTGTTTAGGGTTAAACGAGATGACGATGAAGAAGAAATATGGGGGAAGGAGGAGGAGGGTGTGGTCTGAAAGTTTCTTGCTGGGGTGATTTATAAAAGGGAAAATGAGAGACGAAGGGAAAGGTGGGCAAAAGATGGAGAAGTGATATTGACGGGCATATATAGCATCCCAGCTGACGTAAACGGGACGAAAATTCTTTGTGGGTAACTTTCTTCCATTTCCCACAAGCTGCCAGCTTAATCACCAACCGTAAACGTTTCCGCCGTGGGACCCACGTGATCAACGGTGGCGATGAACCGGAGAAACATAATCTATACGTTGTACCTCTTTTCTTGGACGGGCGACGTGTATCGTTGAGGCTATTTCATGAAAAACGAACATAATCTACTTTTGTGTCGTGTATTTACCTTACCGGTGATCATGGAAATCCTACGGATGCTGCTCACGTGATCAACGGGCGAGTCCCACCGTGGGACCCACATGGACAACGGTGAAGATGGACAGGATGAACTTGGTCTATATATTACGTCTGTTCTTCGAAGGCCCGCGTGTATTATTAAAGCTACGCTCATGAAAATACGATTGTATTTCCACCTACATGTCATGTATTCGACAGTGTGCTAGTGGCAATCCTAAAAGGGATGCTCAAGCGACGAGCGTGTTCGTCTTAGTCGCTCCAGCTAGGGTTAGGATCGCTGGGATCAATTGAGCCATGGAGACAGAACGAGAGAGACATTAGGAAGGAGAAAAAAAACCATGGCTGCATTGGCGGATTGATTGGTAAAAGTAAAGGGTGTGGAAAATGGTGGCGGCTTGTCATCATTAAGACTAGGACGTTCAATCCCATGTGCGTCCACAAAGTCCAACCCGAGAAGCGAGAAGGAATAATTTGAAAAGTCTCTTTCCCATCTACGTTCACCTTGTGAACCTCGGGATACATTGCTACTCAATTCCCCTTCGCCATCTTATAAGCTTCACGCATTTCGCAATTCAAATCTCCTCTTTAATAAGAAGAAAGGCATTGAGGCATCGGACGCTCGTGAGAGCGAGTACATATGCGCAGCCGATGGAGGCTCTTCCGAGTCGATAATCAGCTAGGGTTTCCCTCTCGAACCCGCCCCGAGGAGCGAGTTTATGTACATCTCGAAGGTGACGAGACAAAAAGTGGGTTAGATGGGGTGAATCGAATTTGCGGGAGTCGCCTGTAGTGCTTTGGCTGCGGCACGCCAAAACCTAAATGCCTCGTGGCTTCCTTGAAGCAGCATGACTCCTATGCATGGCTTTGTCTAATGGTACGGACCAGCCAACGATCTTCACGTTTCTTTCCCGTCGAGACCCTTCAAGAACGTGAGGCGGCGCCCAACTTGCCTTAAATTTTCTATCAATTTCTATATATATATATATCTCTCTCTTTATTATAGGCCATTGAGCAAGGGCCCTCGCCCTCGGGCACGCCGCCAGATCTGGTCTGCGAGGGCTTCATGGGAGTCCTCGCCCGTAGCTGGCGACATCCGTGACGGTCCTCACCAACCCTATCCAAGAAGTTGACAATGAGAAAAAATAAATAAAACAAAATAAAATGACACGAATAATTAGTCATGAAAATAATCTAAAAAATTTGTAAAGCTTGTCCGCCTCAGCGATTTCCGATCAATTTTAACTGGAAGGACTATATTGGAAAATCAACAAAAAATTTTAAGATTAAATTGACATAATTGAAAAGTTTAGAACTGAATGGGTATTCGTACGGTAGGTTTAAGATTTTTTTTATATATACTTTATCCCAAACATGCGGTAAATCATTACGGCTTAGTTAATTATGTTGAAATCTAGTCTTCTTAAATCATGAAAGAGAGAGAAAAAGGAGGAGGAGTTTGCCAAAATATTCTCTTTTAACAAACATGCAAACGTGTATTATGGACTCAAAGTGACGGGGATTCTCTGCTCCCACACATGCTCCCATGTGGCACCTCAATCCTCGGCATTAAAAGTAAAGCTCCGTTTATTTCGAAAAAAAAATGACATTTTTGAAAAATATTTTGCGATATTTAGTTATAATCTGAATATGAATAGGAAAATATTTTCCATGGCCTGGTATAAAAAATATGAGTTGATTTTTCTAGAGAAAGTTACCAAAAATTTTGAATTTTCTTATTGTCTCTTTTAATTTTAATTTTTTTTCTTTTTACCTCAGCTGATCGCTAGAAATTGCCACAGCCAAGGGACGACCTCAGCCAAGGCTAGCAAGGCTCCACCTTGCCAGCCTTGAGCATGGCTTGAGCTCACTGGCCTGGGGCTGCAAGCAAGACTCAAGCCCAGCGATGGGCAGAAGAAGAAGAAAGTGAAAAAAACGAAAAATACAAAATAATTGAAATGTAAGAGTGTGTTTGTTTCAAGAAAAGTGATTTTCAAGAATTCGTTTTCTGGAAAGTGATTTCCTGAAAATCACTTTCTCGGATAACGATTTGTTTTCCGTTGTTTGGTAATATGTTATCGAAAATATTTTTCGGTGTTTGGTTCTCATTTGGAAAACGATTTCAATCTCATCAAATGGACAGTCCTTGATACTTAGGAGAGGCAAATGGTCGAGAGAACTGACATGAACTGACCCGACCAGGCCCCGGTCTAGGTCCCGATCCCGACCCCAACCCCGGTCCCGGCCCCTGCCCCGGTCCCCAGTTCCCGGCCCTGATTCTCAGCCCTGGTCCCCGGTCCCGGTCCCGGCCCCAGTCTCGGTCTCCGGTCCCGGTCTTGGTCCCTAGCCCCGGTCCCCGATTCTCGACCCCGATCCCCAGCCCTGGTCTCGGTCTCGATCCCGATCCCGGTCCCTATCCCCGGCCCCCGACCTCGACCTCGACCTCGGTCCCGATCCCCGGCCCTAGTCCCTATTCCAATCCCAGGCCCCGGTCTCCGGCCCCGGCCCGATCTCGATCCCGGCCCTAGTTCCCGGCCCCGTCCCCTGCCCTTGGCCCAGCCCCGGGCCCAGTCCTAGTTCCCGGCCCCCGCCCCAGCCCCGGTCCTCGGTTTCCGGCCCCGATCCCCGGCCCCGATCCAGATCCCCGGTCCCCATCCCGGCCCTGATCCTCGGTCCCGGTCCCTGGCCCTGGCCCCGTCCCCGGCCTCGATCGCCGACCCCGGCCCTGGCCCCGCTCTTAGTCCTCGGCCCGGGTCCCCAGCCTCGGCCCCGAGATCGGCCTCAGTCCCGTTTTCAAATAAAGTGAGAGACTCAAATTTGGAAAAATATTTTCACCTTTTTATTTTGGGGAATTCACTTTCCTATTTCAATGAATAAAATCTTTATTGACCGGAAAGTACTTTCCGTTGACCAAATCATTTTTCGCGAACCAAACAGACGAAAGTCTAGAAAACACTTTCCCTGAAAATACTTTCCCCAAAACAAACGCACCCTAAGATTCTTTTTAAATAATTGTAAGAAAAAGAATGTGAGGGAATGAGGGGAGGAAAGATGAGGGAAAATGATTTCCTCTTCATTTTCCTTTTTTTTGAATGTGTTTTTTCAATTGGTGAAAAATATTTTCCTATTTATTTTCTGTGAACCAAATGCCCGAAAATCTGAAAACAAAAAAAAAAACATTTCCTCAAGTTATTGTTCGTGAAGCACATAGAGCCCAAATCATGCATTCACATAACAATTTAAACTTTTGGAACAGTTGGCAGTGTTTATATCTTTTCATGCACCTTTTTTCTCTCATAGGGGAAAATTACCAAAAAAGTCCTAAACATATTGCAATTGTGGCAATTTAGCCTTAAACCTTTTTTTTGTGCTAATTCAGTCCTAAACCTTTTTGCATATATGTCAATTCAATTTATTTGGCCGATCGGTACTAACGTGGAAAAATTTTAGTAATGTTTAATATTTTCTCTTCTTTTTCAATTTTCCTCCATTCCCCATGTGGCCGGAGAGTTATGGCCAGAGCTCGCTGGAGCGGTTGGCTCAGGCTTCACAGCCCTCACCCGGCCTCGCTAGGGCCACGGCGAAGGCGGAAGTCGGCGATGTCACATCAGCATCCGCTAGCCAAATGGATTGAATCGGTATAAATGCAAAAGATTTAGAACTAAATTAACACAAAAAATATTAGGACTGAATTGCCACAATTGGGGCTATATCTAGATTTCATAGAATAGCTACCAGATCATGGAGATCAAGATCAATGGATTTCAAGCCCTCGAGTCAAGGCAAACTCCAGATTGTTACCAACCCATGTATAGGCAAACGGGTCATGCATGTTTTGTCACGGACATTACAGTGCGTTAGGACCATTTGTTTGCCCTATCAAGGCTCGTCAAAATTCCGTTGCCTCGAACTTGACGGGAGAGAGAAGCTTTTATCACACACGTAAAACACGGCACCTAAGCGTGACTACATTCCAAAAAAATGTGTTCTCATGTTCCGTTTATTTCTCAGAATATGAATGATGAGAACAGAGTTATTGGGAAAAGCATCATCTTAAAAATGATTCGCTCGTATCGATTATAGAAATGAATGAACGAAAAATATTTTCATATTCCACAAGAATGTTTAGACATTAATACAAAATATTTTTAATTTGACTAATTATTTCAGGTAATCATTGTGAAGAAATTTTTTTTTTTTGGTCATTCATTTCTCGCGGAAATAATCGAAAAATATATAGTGGGAAATGGGCAAACAACATGTGCACATCATTTTATTTATTGTTGACCAATGAAAAATATATAGTGGGAAATGGGCAAACAACATGTACACGAGTTACATGAATGCATCGTTGGAGACATGTGTACGATATTTTGACTAAGAATTAACACGAAATTTTTTTAAAAAAAATTACAAGGAAAAGAGAAAACGTTGGAAGACTCTTTTCAAATTTGGATGATAGACCAAGAGCCTCCTCTTCCCCCAAAATTCCAACCATTTGACTATGCCTTCCATCTCTGTCCTTTTCCAAACCGGCTCGATTGACCGGACTTTGTAAGAGTTCGGGGAAAATGCCTTTGAATGATCCCTCTCTTTCGAGATTCATAGACTGCATCTCCTCCTTCCTCCCTCCTTCCTCCCTCCCTGCCCCCCCCCCCCCCCCACCCCCCCCCCCCTCTCATTATGGACAAAAATATCGAAATGTTCACATCATCACTGACGTTCGCCTCGGCGATTTCGGGAAAAGTTGATTGGATGGGCTCGATCTGCAAAACGTGAAATCGTTTTAAGACTCGATCGATACGATCGAAAGGTTTAGGACTGAATTCGACAAAAGTGCAATAGGTTAACCACTTTTTTGAGACGATTTTCCAGCCAAGCAAACCTCCGGTCGTGGGGCGATGAGTCCGGCCTCTGAGTTCATCACGACATCTTTCACAGCATTCCCACGCGCGCGTATTGAACCGACGTAGAAGTTGTAAATTCCACTCCTCGAATCGTGAGAGAGTTCTGGTATATATATATATATATAATCACGCATGGGCTTGCTTAAACATATGGGCATGTTTGTCAAATTGGGGCCAAGATGCAATGATTTGATCTATTTTAACTAGAAGTTTTGTTACCCCTGCACCCTTTTTCCAATCTTAATTTAGCAATTTGTACAAATCTCTCCACAATATATAGAAGAAAAAAAAAAGGGGGCTTAAGAAATCTAATGACCGGAAGTCAAATTCGCCTGGAAAAGATCCTTCTTTTGGGCAAATAAACAGAGCGTTTCTCTTAGGAGGAGGATGGAAACGCGAAACTGGGTAAGCTAGTGACGAAGCACACCATCTATAATCGGGGGTACGTCGTCGGCAAGTCCCTTGCAGATGCTGTGCAAAGCACACAACACAGGAGTCGAAACTTCGACGACTCACCCCAGACACGAGACGCTACTATACGACCTTACCCGGCGATAATAAGCGGAAGCTAGAATGGGGTCTGCCTTCCTCATCATCACCCTCCTCGTTGCCGACGTACTTTCTTCTTTCTTGTTGGCGGGAATGCCCTATGTGTGCTTTACGTCCAAGAGATCTCGAAGTCCGGACGAGACCTCAAACAAAGCAGTTTAAGGGACTTACCTAGGTCCACAGTTTGTTTATGCTATAAGTTGACTTAAGAAAATGCAAGACCAAACTTAATTTGCACGTCTGGTACTCATGATCCGATACTGCTAAATACTTGAGTATGCTTAAATAAGATTCCTTGTTAAAAAGAAAATTAAATTGTGCTCACATCCCTTCGTAATTTATACGGTCAAATAGTGCTCTTTATATTTATAGTATACGAGCGCGGGCGTGGAGACTCGGCTACATGGAGGCCCACGAAATGCCGCGCAATTCATATTGAGTCAAGTTAAGTTTGGACCTTTGGCTCTCAAAAATGGCCTCTACCCAGAGCGGCTTACACATGGTTCGCAAGATTCGACCGGGTGAATCTCCAATTTACGGACCGCTAACCCCTCACTGTCCAGCTAATTCGCGCCAAACCCTAATGCTCGTGTTCATTGCATATTAAAATCTAAGACGAGGATGCCTACTTTGGAGCATTTTCCTTTCAATACAGAATGGATTCCTCGCATGAAGGAAATCGGGCACGCGCATGACGCGGTGCTCGAGATCTGGTTAATATATCCGGAGATTGCTTTCATGACAGTGCTTTCAGTTATTTCTGAACGTAGATCCACACACCATCACCGCGTGTTTTGCATAAAGCACTCACTAATTGAAAAATCGTAGGGTCAGAAATAATAATGACACTGTCAGACAGTCGGGTTAGCGGCTTCCAATATATCTTGAAGATGAATTCTTGACACGAGTGTCGGGAGTTTTCGAAAGAAATGCATCCTTTTAACGTGGACAAAATTGGAAAAAAAAAATCATACGTGAAGGAAGTCATAGCCTTGCCAACAATGAACTTAGCTAAAAGTGGATCACGTGCTTCTCCCATTATGGTCACCTGGTCCCAGGATGGATTACATTGAATATGGATGGAGCGTCCAAAGGTAATCTTGGACTTGCAAGAGCCTGGAGGATTATTCTGAAATGAAGGCGGTGATTAGTTTGGCGTTTTTACCTCATTTCTTGGAATATGTTTGTCTTTTTTTTTTTTTTTGGGGGGGGGGGGGGGGGGGGGGGAATGTGTTTGTCTTCACAAGCTGAATTATGGGCGCTATGGTTGGAACTTACCATAGCGAAAGGACATGATTTTCATAAACTCGTTATCGAGATGGACTCCAAAGTTGTCATCGAACTTATTAATCAGGAGAGGATAGCGGATACCACATGATCAACACTGCTTAAAGATATTAGAAGATTTTTAGGCTCTCTTTTTGAGTTCAAAATTCGTCATATTTTTCGGGAAGAAAATTGACCTGCGAATATGCTTTGCCAATATTGGTATAGCGAAGCAATTAGATACTACGTACTACTTGCAGCCTCTTAGAGAAATATCTCATGTTTTATTTAGTGATAAAGTTGGGATTGTAGATATTAGACTGTATAGTTTATTTAGTTTTTTTTTAGTTTATTTAGTTTGTACCTTCTGTTTACCAAAAAATTCAAAAAATCAGTGTCACAAATAAAAAATAGCTCGAATAGTTATAAATAAATAAATAAACAGTTATGGACACACCAATCGTTATCAACTGTCACGGAAAAGAGATGTAAGGATATGTGCAGCCTTTGGCGTGTATAAAGGAGTCATCCGGTCCGAAAACAAGAATGAGGAAAATCTATCAAGACTCAAGACTTAGGCTCGACGGCCATTAAATTTCATTGTTAATTGGAGAAACTAAAGGATTAATTTGCCCGACATATTAAAGCCAATGTGAATAGCTTTGGATCCATATGCGCATATTACCATTTTAAATCAATATTGACTTTGTCTGTTTCGCAAAAAAATGAGTAATTTGAAAAACGTTTTTTTTTTAATAATCGCACGAATCACTTGAAAATAGTTATTCAATAAAAAAAATATTTTCTTTATGGACAATGATTCGTGTCTAAATATTTGCAAAAATAATTAAAATATTTTTCGTTCATTCTTCTTTTAACTATGGCGATCATAATCACTCATTTTCGCCAAACCGTGTATTAAGTTCGACATTGACCAACTGACAAATTTCGCAACCTGATATAAATAATCGACCCTTAGGAGACGTAGATGAATTCCCCATCCAAAAAACCAAAAACTGGATCTGACGTGGATGGTTCCCAACTGGTGGGCCCTCGAATTATTTGCTCCTTCACCGGGGCCCACATAGAGGAATGTCCACCAATCATCATCGACTGAGTGGGGCCCCCGCCTCGTTCTTTTTCACCCTTATTCTTTTTTCATTTATTTTCTGCCCCCGCTTTATTCCCGTTCCGATCCAACTGGCGAACGATCCCCTCGCCTTGTCCAAGGGGGCCGGGATATTTAAGCCAGCTGGACGATGCCCCCTCTCAGGCTCTCACGTCACTCGCCACGTGGCACCGATCGATCGGCTGTGGGTGGGCCCCCACAGTGCCACGCGATACGGAGAACCTTCTTTTGGGGGAGATATTTGCCTGGGTGCTCAAATCGACGACTTTTCTATGAGCTTGATCTCAAAGATTACTCTCCCATTTGCAAAACGTGTGCCATCCGTCGTTTCACATCATTTTCCATCACATGATTAATAGTTTAACCTTATCATTTCCTCCTCTCGCTCTCTCTTTTCCTTCCCTTTAAAAAAAATAATCACGATGTTCATGTTGTGTGATCCCATCCAATGTTTATAAATATCTGCATAAGTTTACATATATTATCCATGTGTATGCAAGAAAAAAGTGTCAGAAAAATCGTAAAATTTCTTGCACTTATATCAATTTAGTCATATACCTTTCAGTTGAACGAGTTCAATCCTAAATCTCTTCACATTAGTATCGATTTAGTTCATCTGACCAATTTAGGTCGAAAGTTGCTTACGTGAACATTGGGTGTCCCACATGGCACGATTAGTGCGGACGTAAATATTTGTTAGGGTTAACACCACAAAAATTTCCAAATTAGTACATATGTGACAAACATATCACAAACTAATCTTTTGGCTACAAAAACTCCCAAATTAGTATACCTATGATAAATTTACCCCCTGTTAAATTTTATAATCACATTGCTAGGTTGGATGATACTTGTAGTTTATGAATTTACCAGTTTGGGGCACAGTGTAAGATTTTGTGATTTTTCGTGATGTTAACCCAATTTAACAGAAACTAACGGAGAATAAATTTATCACGAATGTACCAGTTTAGGATTTTTGGTAATCAAAAATTAGTTTGGAATAAATTCCTCACACCTGTTGTTATTTTCGATGTGTTAATTTTTTTAATTTTTTTTTAAATTTTAAATTTTTAAATTTTTTTCTTTTCTTCTGTTTTCATTCTTTCTTCTTTTCACTACGTTTTGGCGAGCTCGCCGGCCTCACCTGCAGTCGCAACCGCCTAGCGATGGTCAAGGTGAGCTCCAATAACCGTCGACAGCCACAACAAAAAAAAGGGGGGAAAATCAATAAAATTAAAATATTTTTAATTTTTAAGAAGATATTTTTCAAATCATTTATATTTTGCGAAATACAAATGCTGAATTGGTATGCAAAATTCAGATTGTGTGTGTGTGTGTATATATATATATATATATACGGGCACAAAATATGATATTTTGGTGCTGCTTGGAAAGCTCCACGTTCCTCGCCTCAGTATCGCTCTTGTAGTTGTCACCGGCCTCGTTTCCTTATCCGTAAGTGGAAAAAGGATAAGATAGGTGTGGACTCTTCTGCTCTGCTCCTTGGAAGCCTACTCTTGATGACAAGCCTTGTTGCTCCCCATACCTTATGTCCCAACTCTCCCAAGAGATTCCCCCCTTCGTCTGCCCCACGTATTGTACATCGACAAATCCGAAAAATATTTTCTAAAGTTCGTTTTCATAATGTCGGCGGCATCTAAATTCTTGTTCCTAGGGTAACACGTCGTCCCGTATTACGTGCCTCGACTAAGACACCATCCACAAGATGACGAACGTGACTTGAGAAGTATTGTTACTTAAAATTCTTGTTTTCTTCTTCTTCTTCTTCTTCTTCTTCTTCTTCTTCTTCTTCTTTCCGTCATGCACATCTCATATTCGTCACTACCCTTTTTCATGCGTCAACCTTTGGAGGAGGACGCGAGTTCTCGACCTCGAAGATGACTCGACCGAATAGAGTCGGTGATGAGGAAGATGCGACTAACTTTAGTAGGTATTGAAAAGAGCTTGGCAATTTCGAAATTTGGATTGTGGTCTATAGGCACATGATATTTCCATGTTTCAATTCCCTTGATCCATCAAATCTAATACTAGGTAAGAAACTCATGCGAGAATGTCTTTGTCTGAAAACAGTGGCATGGACTTGAGGGCGACGACACTTTTCAAAGGAAAATTTGCAATTTGAGGGGAACGAAATATTAGAAATTTCGTGTCCACGAGAGCAACAAAATTCAATTTTTAGATACCATATTTCGATAAAAATATGCGAACTTAAAACAATGCCATTATAATATTTAAGCTTTTCTTATTAACAATGCGTTGATGTAGACTCATGATGACGTGATTTGACGATTCCATTGTTGTAAATCAAAATTCCCTGACAGAATTTCAAGGAAATAACGACATAATCCAATTACCATAAATGAAAAAAATATACATTATAATTGTATCAATTCCGTCTTTAACCTTTTTTACCTATCAATTGAATCTTAAATATTTTGTGTTTGTGCTAATTCAGTCATTTCTGACTGAAATCGCTAACGTGAACGCCAGCCGTCCTATACGACACAGTTGGTATGTACTAATTTTTTAATGGTATTTTGAATTTTCTATCATTTTTTCTTTTTCTTTTCTCTTCAACCCTCGCCGGCCACAAGTCCAGGGAAAAAGGAAGATTAAAAAAATTTAAAAAATAAATAAATAAAGACTAAAATATTATTAAAAATATTTACGTCAGCAATTTTGACGGAAAATGACTGACGTGGCACAAATACATAAAATTTAGGACTCAATTGGCAAAAAAAATATATTTAGGAATGAATTCACATAATTACAATAGATTTATGACTTTTTTGGTAATTTTTTCTAACTCCGTAATATTGCCATCGGAGATTCGAAAGAGCCAATAGCTGATATAACTGAGGCATTGCGACATTTAGAAAAATGAATTTTCCCCTTTACGACATCTTGCATGATACGAATCAAGGAAAAAAAAATCAAGAGCCAAGGGCCATGTGGCGTCCATTTCATGAACAAGAGATTCTTTGTCAATAACAGTCCCCAGCAAAAAGACGAGAAAAGTACCAAAAAAGTAGTCCTAAATATTTCAATTGAACCAATTTACTTCTAAATCTTTTCGCATTGATACCAATTCAGCTCATTAAGTCAATTTAGCCGGAAAATGCTGATGCAAATGCTGGCCTTCCTATGAGGCACAACTAGCGTCCTTGATTTCTTCTTCTTTTTTTCTTTTTTTATGGTCTATGTCTATACTTGCAAAGAGCTTTTTTAAATTTTCTTTCTTTTTTTTCCATGGCCTGTGCCCTCGCCAGCACTCGAAAGAAAAAAAATTCAAATTGAAAAATGTCTATGTCAACGTTAATTGTGCCACCTAAATTGGTCGGATGGACTCGATTGATATTAATGTCAAAATGTCTAGAACTAAATTGGTCAGTGATTAAATTTGTACCAATATAATAGATTTATAATTTTTTTTCTGTACTTTTTCCACAAAAAGACCAGAGCGACCTATCCTTAAAAAAGGCGATCTATACAAAGATTTAGGGAATAATGACATAAATAATCCTTGAACATAGACCCAATTTGCAACGTAGTCCCTGAACTTTTAATTTAACCAATAAGATTCCTAAACTTTAACCTAATATGCAATGTGGTCTCTAAACTTTTAATTTGACCATTATGGTTCCTGAACTTTTGGAACATATTCAACTTAGTTCATGAACTTGAATCAATGGAAGGACCACATTGAATACCTTTCTATAGTTCATGAAAACATTGAACATCTTCCTATATTTCAGGATTAAGTTGAACACGTTTCAAAAGTTTGACCATATTGGTCAAATTAAAAGTTCAATGATCACATTTTACATTGGGTTAAAGTTTAATGACCATATTGATCAAATTAAACATTCAAGAACTACATTACACATTAGTTCCGAGACCATTTTAAGTCATTTTGCCAAGATTTAGTTGCGATTTAGGTGTTGGTTGCTCCGACCGCGATTTCACAGCACGAGCAAGGCGCTGAAACGTGGGTTGGTCGCACGGGAGTCGTTGATTGATCAGGACGTGTCATGGTAAAAGGCAAATGGAAAATCTTCTAGAGCTTGCTTCACGAGTGGTTTCCAACTTCTTCCTTCCCCACCTAACCCAGCCTCCCTTTCACGAACATTTCCCCTTCCATCTCCCAAGCCCCCACCCCGACCCATCACTGATTAGGCTTTTGCTAGGACGGTGCTAGACATTGCCGCCTTAGGCAAAAGTTCAGCCTAGCAGTCACGGTCTAGTGTGAATGTTTAGTTAAACGATAATAACGCCCGACATCATCGCTTGCCTATTAGGTTGTGGGGATAGACTGTTGTCCACACGGCCGATTTCGGCCCGCTTCTTTGGATGTCCGTTTGCAACCAGCTACATAACTTTGACAGATCGATTTGGTGATTCGGTTAGAGTATACGCGATGTCGCTCTAGGATTGTTATTTGCAAAAAGTGCTGCTGGATGTGCGACGTATGATTCCGGTACGAGAATCTGTCGTCTCACGTACATTGCGGCCGTATCGAAATCTGAGCGCGTTTGGATTCCGAGGACGCGGACTCGTATGCGGGTCTTGCCAAGGATGTCGAGATCTTAGAAAATGCACACGCGGTTTGTTTTAGAGAAGTCCGATTTTAAAGAATTTATGCGATGTGAGACACTTAATATATTCTAGTTAGCCTATAACTTATTGATTTAACCTTTTAAGTGAAAATGAGCTCAATTGGATATGTTGATGAGCCCGAATTTGAGCTCTCACTTGTTGATTTCCTCGAGTGAATGTATCGAACTCTTGCTGCACGCTTCCAACAAATAATATCAAATTCGATAATAAAGTGGTGGGCAATCGATTTCCATGTTTGGTGAATATCTCAACGAAGGAAGTTGGTCATTAATGCAGTTTTCAAAGCGGCGGACGATTATGATTTAGCAACGTGGTTCCGATGGCAGCGGAGAAAGAGATTAGGGATAAAGGTGCTTGTGATAGGAAACGTAAACATAATACTGAGCTCAAAGAGGAGGATATTTTTTTTTTTTTACATGCACTATGAGCTGTGTTGGAGAAATTCGGTGCCGGAGAATTGCGATGGCTAACCTTGATTTGAACAAGTCATTATGATTCCTTTTGGCAAAAGAGAAAGAAAGAAAAGGAGCTAAGCTAACCTTGTTGTGTTAAATGTTACAGTTAAAAAACGGCTGGCACTGCTCGAGTCTCTCCGCCTCTCTGTCTGTCTCCCTCTGTTGGGTTATTCCTTGGATGTTGGAGAAGGCATCGTTGCCAGAACCAGAGCACACCAACGCTCTCTCCTCTTATTCTCTCTACCTCGAACGCCACGCTCTTCCCCGTGAATATATTCTCCATCCCCCCCCTCCTCCTCCTTCGCGTTTTCCTCCGCTGTTTTGTTCACTCCATTCTCCACTTGCTTGCTCTCGGGCCGCTTCGTCCGGACGAAACAAGGGGGGAACAGCATACTCCCGAAATGGACGATGAGTATGCTAAGCTCATCAGAAGAATGAACCCGCCCAGGTACCCGATCTCTCTCTCTCTCTCTCTCTCTCTGGGTTTCTCTGTTTGGGTGAGCTTTTGCGCCTGGGTGTGCCTATGCCGTTTCTTCTAATCGCGTCCCTTTCTCGGTGATGCTGCGGAGAGGGTTGTGTCGATTCTCTCGTTCCAATCGCTTTTGGGGTTTTTCTTTGGATGCTTTGATGTTCGTGTGCAAGTTCTTGCGGTGTTGCGCGGCTTTCAGTTTATATTTGCTTTTGCCCCCATTTTCCTTCGGAACTTTAAACGGAAAGGCCGTGCCTGTAAAGGCTGTTGAAGTTATCGACTTGATTGAAGTGCTTTGGCTAAGTTGTAACTTGTGAGCAGATGGAAGTTCACTTCAGGCGATGTTTGATCTTATGTAGGAGTCATCAGTTGAAAGCCAAGCCAAGATCACCGATGTTTGACTTTATCTTTCGTCAAGTTTGATTTGTGATGTAATTCTGTAAATTACTACTTGTTCCTTGGATTTGGATAAGCGACTATTACGGTAACCGTCAATTTAGTTGGACACGAGGAGGTTGTAAATTATGCTTGTTGCAGATTTCGAACTAATGTACATTTTCGCATAACTGCCATGACATCCTGCATGAAATTTTCCTGCTCATTGGCTATGTAGCTGTTTCATCTAATTGCTGCTCTTGTAATGCAGAGTTGTTATTGACAACAAGTCTTGCGAGGATGCCACTGTAATACAGGTGCGGCTCATTCTTTCATTTTTTATTTCCTTTCAGGGGTAATTTGAGGTAAGATAAGATAAAGTTGGTCGACATTGATGCATTTCGTGTTTCGAAGCATGAACTGATTTTCTGAAACTATTCTCTCATTCGAAGTTTCTAATTCTTTACTTTCATCTACATCAGGTTGACAGTGTCAACAAACACGGGATTCTCCTAGAAGTTGTCCAAGTGCTCATAGATATGAATCTTACAATTACTAAGGCTTATATATCATCTGACGGAGGATGGTTCATGGATGGTGAGTCTTTCTTTGCTACTTGATAATCTGAATAAAATTTGGAGCACTCCACCCAGTTTCTCATTTTCCCCCTTCCAACACTTCAGTTTTTAATGTGATTGATTGTGACGGGAAGAAAATCAAGGAGAAGGAAGTCATCGAATACATTAAGAGGGTAAGTTCGCAGTGGACCCAATTCTTTGTGCTTTCTCCTTTTGTCCCCCATCCCCAACCATCCTGCTGGTGAGATGTGAGAAATCTATAGAATGTTTTTGTCGTCTGAAAGGTTGTTTATCCTGTTGTTGTTCATGTCATTTCCTCTCTCATGAAGAGTATTTTTAAATAGTTAAGAAAAAATTGAGAGATTAGCTGGATCTGGGTTAGTGAATGATACTTAAGTTGTTGATCTGTGACTTTCTCTAGATTTTCTCTGGATTTTTGCTTATCTTTCATAATCTTTCTGGCCGATCTAGCTTTTTCATTGTTTGTCTGGGCTATCAAAGTGATAGATACATGTGAGTTGAATCTGGAAATTTGCCAGTTAAAACATCAGAAATTTGTATGAGCTCATTCATTCTTCTTTTGTCATGAAGTACAAATTGCAATGTTGTGATGATTGTCATATGTTCCACTGTTTTCTGTCCCATTGTAAAATGCTGGAATACCTTGTGCTTCTTCTTGGCTTTCGGGCACAGAAGAGCAGACGCGAGGGATGCTGGAATACCTTTGTGCTTCTTAAAGCTCGAATCATTCACATACGTATGAAGATATGTTCGACAATGGCTTATTATTTGCTTTGATATTGACTTTGCAGAGACTTGAAAGCAATGCAAGCCTTTCCCCCTCGTTCAGAGAGTCCGTGGGGTTTATGCCCTCTAATGAGCATACCTCAATTGAACTCTCTGGTACCGACCGGCCTGGTCTGTTGTCTGAAGTGTGTGCTGTTCTTGCGGACCTTCACTGCAATGTAGTAAATGCTGAGATATGGACACACAATGCTAGGGCCGCAGCCGTTGTTCATGTCACTGATGATTCCACGGGGTGTGCTATCAAAGACCCAAATCGTCTCGCTACAGTAAGGGACCTTCTTTGCAATGTTCTTAGAGGGAATGGTGCTGTTAACACAGCTAAGATGACACTTTCACCGCCTGGGGTGATTAACAGGGAGAGGAGGTTACATCAGATTATGTTTGCAGACAGAGACTATGAAAGGGTTGATAAAGAAGAGATTGGGAGGATGCATGATAAGAGCACGAGACCATTTGTAACAGTGATGGATTGTTACGAGAAAGATTATACCATTGTGACCATGAGGTCTAAAGATCGACCAAAACTACTGTTTGATATTGTTTGCACATTAACAGACATGCAATATGTAGTCTTTCATGGAATGGTCAACACTGGGAGGAAAGAAGCTTATCAGGTAATTCATACATCCAGGCATTCCTTTTTCCTATTGCTTTTGCATTCTTGGGGGAGAACACAACGAGTAGGTCTTTAAATTAGTAAATTGACACTTCTCTCAAAGTTTCCACCTAGTCAGCTATTTTCCTATCGAATGCATCTCTTCGATGATAACTGAAGTTAAATTCCATATGGTTGAAGGAATTCTACATCCGACATGTCGATGGGCTGCCCATAGGCTCAGAAGCTGAACGAGAAAGGATCACACAATGTCTTGAAGCAGCTATTGAAAGGCGCGCATCTGAGGTACTTTCGACTTTTATTGGAAGAAATTTTCTGTCTTTCGCTGCTGGGTAGCAGTGAACTGATAAAAAGCCTTTTGTAGGGTTTGGAACTGGAATTGTGCGCCGAAGATCGGGTTGGACTCCTCTCGGACATCACTAGGGTGTTCCGGGAGAATGGTTTGTGCATAAAAAGAGCTGAGATTTCAACTAAAGACGGGAAAGCCAAAGACACGTTTTACGTATCTGACGTCACGGGTAGCCCCGTGGACCTCAGGATCATTGATTCGATCCGTCATCAAATTGGACCGTCCTTGTTGAAGGTGAAACACAATCCCCTTCTCCCGCCTAAACAACCTCAAGGAACTACTGCTGGTTTCCTTTTTGGCAACTTCTTCAGAACAAGGAACTTCCACAACTTCAAGTTGGTTAGATCGGCCTCGTGAACGGCTCACCACACGATCCTGTAAGTAGACACTTTACAGAAGACCCGAGTATTTCAACCCCTGAAAACATACACCGAAATCACGAATGCTGTGAAATACTAAATAGGTGTACATCTGGACGAAGTGATGATGGGGGTATAGTTCTCTGCTATTCGACTGTGTACATAGGAAGATTCCAATGACCACCATCTGTACTGTAATGGTGGTTTCTTTTGTAAATCTTTAGCTCCTGTAAGTAAGATAGTGTACAGGGTGATGTTACTCTACTGTGTACAAAGCTACGAAACGTATATCGTTAGATCAATGAGAGTGTGAATATTGTGTATAAGCCCCCATACTCTGCTTTCTTGTGTCATCTCGTGTGTAGTTCTTAGTCATTTCTATTAAGCTGCACTCTTGAGGAATGACCTGACTAGGATTTGTGATGGATGAAAATTTTTATTCAAGTGGGGAACGATCGATGAAACCCTACAGTTTCGTAACATTTCGTCGAAACTGTATAGCTTCGTAACATTTCGTGAAGTTTCGTTGAATCCTTTCAACGAAATCGTGCATTTTCGTCGACGAACCCTTTCGATGAAATCATATATTTTCGTGACTCTTCGCTTCACTCTCTATAAATATATAAAGCAATGACCATCGCATGATACATAACAATTGTTATGTTCGTCATTCATTCACCATCGTCATCACTTTGTGCGATTATTCCGCAAATTTGCATTCAAAGATTTCCATTGAAGAAGTACCGCTTCATTGGAAAGGCGATCCGTTTTATCTTGAGAGGCAATTATGCAAGAACCTTAGATACCGGTTGAGAGGATAAATTTATCTTAAGGACACAACGTGAATTCGTTGGGCTTGGATCATTCATCCGCTTTCAAATTACTCGTTTGCGTTTGGTTTCAGGTTCGTCTATCAACCTAATTTTCTATACGAACATCAAGTCACGTTTATAGACGACAACAATCTTAATATATGAAGTTCTACCCTCTTAAAGAACAACAATCTTAAGACAAATCTCGTTTTTCTGTGCTTGATTCATATAGTTAGTTTTGTTGTACACATTCTGTTTTGGCGTATTATTGTTAGTTTCATCAAACGAAAATTATATTTGATTGCATATTCGAATTCGTCTTGTCGATACAAGAAAAATGAGTGGTCGCTCGTTGCGAGGCGATGCCTGGGCACGCCGCACACACCGCCACAGGAAAGGGTTCCCGGGCAGTGACGAAGTGTCACGATTTTGTGTCATTTCGCTCAGTAAAAATGACATTTGAGTATACCATCGAGATTGTATCATCAATACGAGCATTTAGAGGGGTCGATCACCATCGAAGAACACCGAAAATCACCACACGCGTCATCACGCGCGCCGACGATGGCGGCGTACGACGATCACTGGTGAACGCTTCTGTTCGGGCCTATTTTATGTGTTTTCATTTAGTGAATTTTAGTTTTGAATACATAGTCGGATAGAGCTCGTCGAGACGAGCGTTTTGAATGGTTTACGGTCGCCGGAGGCCTCACAATGGCGGTGCACATGCATACACGCGCATCACCAGTGAAAGGTCGCATTCGTTGACCATGCATTGACCAGTGAAGGCAGAAATTTTGAGCGGCTCGTACGAGCGCATACGAGCTCTATTTGGGGGGTGTGAGATACCGTTGTGTTCGTCTCGAAATTATCTTCGTTTGATATATTATTTGAATATATTTGATGCATCTAAAATTGTTAAAATGCATATGAAACTCTATGTACGTGCATTTTTCAAGGGTATATTGGGCTATTTTCTTGGTTTCGACATCGATAACGTCTATTGTGTCTATCTTAACTCTTGGAGAGAAGCTAGAAAAGTTCAATGGCTTGATTTTTAAGAGATTACAATAGAAGATGATTGTTTTATGTCACGACATTGAATTTGACAATGTTCATCAATAAGGATGCTCTTAAGTTTGATGAAGAAGAGACAAACATGAAAATGATTGTTGCCGAAGATGTGTGGAAGCATTTTGACTTCCTGTGTCACGACTAAATCCTCAATGGTCTAGACAATTTCCTCTATAACGTTTATAGCCTATTGAAAATGGTTAAGGAATTATGGGAAAGTTTGGACGAGAAATACAAAATAGAAGATGATGGCTTCAAGAGATTCATCGTTGGCAAGTTTCTGGACTTAAATATGGTTGATTTCATAACCGTCCTAAATAAAATCCTGAAAACTCCAAGTGATTATGCATAACATTCATGACGAAGATATAGTTCTAAGTAAATCATTTCAAATGACTGCTTTCATTGAAAGTGTAACATCCAAGGCCCAAGAGGCCCATCCCTTCAAGCCTAGCCCCCTTACATTTTTCTCCTTTTTCTCTTCTCTTCAGCTTCCTACGACAACAATAGAAGAGGAGAAGAAGAAGAAAGAAGAGGAAGGAAGGGAGGAGAAGAAGAGAAGAGAAGGGGGGTTATCCCATTACCGCATCAAATCGTTCCGGCGTCGATTATCAATCACCGGTAAGTGCTTCCACCCTTAGTTCTTCCGATTGAATTGATTTTTATAGTTAAAGTTTAAATTCGGAATTATGGAAAAATTAAGCCACGAAGTCAGATTTTGGAGTCGTTGGGTTAAGATTCTTGAGGGGAACGATAGTCTAGGGCGTTGTGGAGTTGTGGGATTTTACAGAACTCAATTTGGACTTGTGATTTGCCCGGAATGAATTTTCCAAAATCTGTTGTGCTACAGTACCGCGCGAACAGTATGCTCGAGGCCTGATTTCGCTAATTTCCTTTCATCGGATGAGGTTCGACCTGTTGAGACATTTGTAGTATATTGAATGAGCTTCGCGTGGACTATAAGATCGCTTAAAATGGATTACTGTAGCGAAAGTTATGGCTCGAGAGAATCTGGTGCGCGCTGTGAACAGTACGCGACCAGTACAGTTTTCGCCCATTTTCACCAATTTACGAATGGACTTTGGACAAGCTATGTTGGGATTATTGTTGTATGTTAAAAGAGCTTTCTTTGGACTATAAGATTGTTTAAATCGGAGCTCGGATGAGGAAGTTATGGCCCGTTGAAGTTTATCGCGCAAGTTGCGCAAAGTGGAAAACTTGTGTTTTTGCTATAAGCAAGTGTTTTATCGGTGCGTAGGTGTCGTCTTAGTGACAAACATGCCTTATTCAGTTGAGTCGTGTTCTAGAGTAGCTTATTACTCAGTTTTTGATCCGTTTTTCGTACTTTTGGTAGGTGTTCGGACGTATCGTTCCAAATAACCTTTCTAGTTTGCTTCTGATATTTTCAGGTGAGTGATACTATTTCTTCTTTGTGTTTGTAGAGTGCATATTTTGAAAGAGAAACTTCTATATGTGTTATGGACTGAGACAAATAGCATATTTGTTGCATAAAAACAGGATCGAACCTTTACTGTTGTTTTTGTCTATTTGATATGATTTGAGCTGTTGATTTTGGTTATGAGAAGGATGTTGTGGTTGGATTTTGTGGTGCTCAAGATAGCTGTGAACCCGGTGGATGGGTTTGTGGGTATGCGCATACTAGTTAGGATATCCTTGTGGGCCGAGCCACCGGCATTGTAGGTGGAGACCTTGCCAAGGGGGGAATCTTGGTCGCCTTTTGTCACGGGCGTTATACGTGACCATGGTTAGACTCTTGAGCATGAGATTGGTCAGTGGATAGACCACTGATATGTGTTTCTGGTGAGATTAGTCGATGGATAGACCATTGGCTTGTGTTTTGACGAGATTCATCAATGGAGTGGACCATTGATACTTACTTTACTGGAGTTTGTGATTTGAAACAAATGTGTTGCTAGAAACATATTATGTTAAGGTTTTATATAACTCGTTTTGACTATAAAGATCTGTTATGTTTCGACTTTGACTTATACGAGTTATATTTTGATATTGGAATGTGCATAGTGATTGTTCGATCCGCTTAGAAGAAATGTATTACTCACTGAGCCGTGTTAGCTCATCCCTTCCTTTTCCCTTGTCTTTCAGGTTCAAGAAGTCGCAAGTAGCTTGAGGGCGGTCGTTAGCAAACGACATTTTGTTAGTAGGGCTTTTGGGTATGTGTTTTTGAGTTAGATGTGGCTTTGATGAGCCTTTGAGCTGTGGCTAGAGATGTATATCTTTTTTGTAGAGATATGTACATGTCTCTTTTGGTGGATATACACAGTGATCTGTTTGATGGTTATAGAAAGCTCTGGCTTTGTTTTGTGACTAAGGATCTCTTTATCAACCTTCTTTGGACGTACATATCATTGTTATCAGGTTGAGTTTTGGATTTTTGTAAAGGCTGCGTCCTTTTGGGAAAGGACGGCCGTGTCATGCCTTGTAGTGAGTTGGGGTGTGACATTTATTGGTATCAGAGCTTAGGTTATGATCTTTGTGGGTAGATGTGGGACGTTGTGAGATTGTGCGGTAGATTTTAATGCGTTAGCCTAAGAGATACTAAGATATAGTTTGTTTCATTCTCGGATTCAGGTAACCATGAGTTCAGATCCAGAACTGCTTGCCACTTATCTTAAAAGGGGTAAGACCAAGAGAGCTATCACCTTTGATTCTAGGGACGTTCCTCGAAGTTCTAGGGGCAGGCCTTCAAGAAGAGATGTGGATGCAAGAGCGGAATCTCTAGAATCAAGAGGGGAGAGTCAACAACAAGGAACTCAAAATATTGTAGCTGGAGCCGTTGAACCTAAGGGTTATGCAGATTACACTTTCGCCCAGTTCAGGAAGGCAAAACCACCCACTTATGATGGAAAAATGGATCCTCTGGCGGCGGAACGATGGATTAAAAAGATAGAAGGGATCTTCAGAGTTGAAGAGGTTCCTGAGGAGAAAAAGGTTGACTTTGCTATACATTATCTGGAAGGTGAAGCCGAATACTGGTGGGAGGGAATGAGGTCGGCCTTTGGAGACGAAGATGTTGTTGTTCCTTGGAAGGATTTCAAGGAGACCTTCAACTCCCAATTCTTCCCGCAATCTTTTCAAGCGCAGATGAAGCATGATTTTCTACATATATCACAAGGTGATTCGACTGTTATGGAATATGCAGGCCGCTTCAATCAAATGAGTAGATTTGCGGGACGCCTAGTAGCCGATGAAGGAGAGAAGGTTGAGCATTTCGTGAGAGGACTCCGGCCTGAGATTCGTTTTACGCTTGTGTCTTTGTCGTTGCCCACTTATAAGGATGTGCTGGAACGAGCAATCAAGATTGAACGAGAGCTTTCCATCAGCGGCACACAGGGTGCTTCGTTGTACAAGAGGCCGAAGCTCACTCACTTTCAAGAAAGTCAAGCAAGTGGTAGCACCAGACAAAGAGGCACTAGCAGCCGTGAAAAAGGAAAGAGTCAGGTGATTCGAGGGCCTTGCGCTACATGTGGGAAACATCATGGCGGTATTTGTCACCGCAAGATAGGAGCTTGCTTTATTTGTGGAAAAACAGGGCACATGGCACGCGATTGTTCCATCCAAAGGAGTGCGCCAGCGGACAATAGAGTTTGTTTTGTTTGCGGACAGCCTGGACATATATCAAGTACTTGTTCTATGAAGAAGACAAGCTTTTCAGCTAGTAGGCCGCAAGATAGTCAGCAAAAGCCAAAGATGATGGGGAGAGTTTTTGCTATGACAGAAGATGATGCTGCAGCTTCTAACACCGTTGTTGCAGGTATTATTTCACTTGCTTCGCGGTACGCTTATGCATTATTCGACTCCGGTGCTACGCATTCCTTTATTTCTACGGAATTTGCAAAGAAACTTGATATACTGCCCGACTCTCTTGATTATGAGTTGCGTGGTGATACTCCTACGGGTGATTTCTTGATTGCTAATTGTGTACTCAAGAGGTGTAAGCTCCAGATTAATAATGTGGAAATGCCTGGAGACTTGATGTTGTTAGATATACGTGATTTCGATGTTATTCTTGGGATGGATTGGCTATCAGCATATCATGCTACTGTTGATTGCTTTTCAAAGAAAGTTGTCTTTCGACTTCCAAATCAACCTAAGTTTTCTTTTTCGGGAAGTTGTAAAGGCACTTTTCCGAAGCTAATTTCAGCTATGCAAGCGGGGAAGCTTTTAAAGAAGGGTTGCTGTAGTTATCTATCCTACGTAAAAGACACTACTAAGAAAGTTGCAAAGCTGGAAAATATTCCGATTGTTAGAGAATTTCCGGATGTGTTCCCTGATGACTTAACTAGTTTACCTCCGGATAGAGAAGTTGAGTTTTGCATTGAACTATTGCCCGGGACAGCACCTATCTCTAAAGCACCTTATCGGATGGCACCTGCTGAATTGAAAGAGTTGAAGACGCAGCTACAGGAACTTTTAGATAAAGGTTTTATTAGACCTAGTGTCTCACCTTGGGGAGCTCCTGTTCTTTTTGTGAAGAAAAAGGATGGTAGCATGCGGCTTTGCATAGACTATAGAGAAATTAATAAGGTGACTATCAAGAATAAGTATCCTTTGCCTCGGATCGATGACTTATTTGATCAACTCCAAGGTGCTCAAGTATTTTCAAAAATTGACCTTCGTTCTGGTTATCATCAGTTAAAGATAAAAGCAGATGATGTGCCGAAGACTGCTTTCAGAACAAGGTATGGGCATTATGAGTTTCTTGTCATGCCCTTTGGACTAACGAATGCGCCTGCTGCTTTTATGGACTTGATGAACCGAGTGTTTCGGCAATATCTTGATAGATTCATTGTGGTGTTCATTGATGATATTCTAATGTATTCAAAGAGTTTAGGGGAACACGAACAACACTTGAGACTGGTTTTACAGACTTTGCGTGAGAAGAAGTTATATGCTAAATTCAGCAAGTGCGACTTCTGGCTTGATCATATAGAGTTCTTGGGCCATGTCATATCTAAGGATGGTATTTCTGTTGACCCGAAGAAAGTTGAAGCAGTTGTGCAGTGGAATCGCCCTACAAATGTTACAGAAGTAAGGAGTTTTCTTGGATTAGCTGGTTATTACAGGCGATTTGTGGAGGGTTTCTCTAAAATTGCTAGTCCTCTGACTCGCCTAACTCAGAAGGGCGTCAAATTCGTGTGGTCAGATCAGTGTGAGCACAGTTTTCAAGAATTGAAGAGGCGATTGGTGACAGCCCCTATATTAACCTTGCCTTCAAGAACTGACGGCTTTACTATCTATTGTGATGCATCCAAGGAAGGTCTAGGTTGTGTTCTTATGCAGGATGGTAAAGTTGTGGCTTATGCCTCGAGACAGTTGAAAGTACATGAGAAGAATTATCCTACTCATGACCTGGAGTTAGCAGCAGTTGTCTTTGCTTTGAAGATATGGCGACACTACTTGTATGGTGAGAAATGTGAAGTTTATACTGATCATAAAAGTTTGAAGTACATTTTTACTCAGAAAGAATTGAACATGAGGCAGAGAAGATGGCTAGAACTCTTGAAAGATTATGATTTGACTATTAACTATCATCCAGGAAAGGCAAATGTAGTAGCAGATGCCTTGAGTCGTAAATCTTCGGGAAACATGGCAGTATTGCTCACTTCTCAGCAGCCCATTCTTGATGATATGAGGAAACTAGAACTGGAGGTGTTGGTACATCAGCTTGGTGCTCGGTTAGCTAATCTTCAAGTGCAGCCAACGCTGATCGATAAAATCAAGACTAAGCAGAACGATGATCCTCAGTTAAGGAAGATCAAAGAAAGCGTAGAAGCTGGAGGGCAATCAGGTTTTAGTATACATGTGGATGGATCATTGAGGTTCCGTGGTCGGTTATGTGTTCCCGATGATACAGACTTGAAGAAAGAGATATTGCAATAGGCTCACACCACTAGATACTCGATTCATCCAGGAAGCACTAAGATGTATAGAGATCTGAAAGGAAATTTCTGGTGGGTTAACATGAAGAAAGATATTGTGAAGTTCGTCGATCAATGCCTAATTTGTCAGCAAGTAAAGATTGAGCATCAGAAACCAGGTGGACAGCTGCATCCACTCGAGATACCTAAATGGAAATGGGAGCATATCACCATGGACTTCATTGTCGGCTTACCGAGGACGCCAAGTGGTAAGAACGCTATATGGGTGATTGTCGATCGACTGACTAAGTCTGCACACTTCCTGTCATATCGATTTGGCCTTTCAATGGAGGATATGGCGAAGCAGTACGTGAATGAGATAGTTAAATTGCATGGGGTTCCAGTGAGCATTGTTTCTGATAGGGATCCCCGGTTTGTGTCTAACTTCTGGAAGAGCTTACAAGGGGCATTGGGAACGAAACTTAACTTCAGTACGGCTTTTCATCCGCAAACAGATGGTCAGTCAGAGAGAACGATCCAGACACTAGAGGATATGTTGAGATCTTGCGTTATTGACTTTGGAGGTTCGTGGGATGAACACCTACATTTGACTGATTTTTCTTATAATAACAGTTACCATTCCAGTATAAAGATGGCTCCTTTTGAAGCCTTATATGGTCGAAAATGCAGAAGTCCTATTTGTTGGGATGATGTTGGCGAGAAAAGACTAACTGACCCTGAGTTCATACAGCAGTCAGAGGAGAAAGTGAGAATGATTCGAGAGCATTTGAAAACTGCACAAAGCCGACAGAAAAGTTATGCAGACCTAAAAAGACGCACTGTAGAGTTTGATGTGGGAGATCACGTATTCCTAAAAGTGTCACCTATGAAAGGTGTTATGAGATTTGGTACTCGTGGAAAGCTAAGTCCAAGATATGTGGGACCCTTCTTGATATTGGAGAAGATTGGCGAAGTTGCCTATAAACTTGCTTTACCGCCAGCTTTATCAGGGGTGCATAATGTGTTCCATGTATCTTTATTAAGGAAATATGTGCCGAATCCTGATCATGTACTGGACTTCACACCTTTGAGACTAAGAGAGAACTTGACTTATGAGGAGCAGCCTATCCGGATAGTTGATCGGAAAGAGCAAGTGCTGCGACGACGAACTATTCCTTATGTTAAGATTCAGTGGCAGAACCACACTGAAAGAGAGGCTACATGGGAACTAGAGGAGGAGGCGAGACGTAAATATCCACATTTGTTTGAAAGTTGAAGTAAGTTCAGTTATTCAAATTTCGAGGACGAAATTTTTGTAAGGAGGGTAGAATGTAACATCCAAGGCCCAAGAGGCCCATCCCTTCAAGCCCAGCCCCCTTACATTTTTCTCCTTTTTCTCTTCTCTTCAGCTTCCTACGACAACAATAGAAGAGGAGAAGAAGAAGAAAGAAGAGGAAGGAAGGGAGGAGAAGAAGAGAAGAGAAGGGGGGGTTATCCCATTACCGCATCAAATCGTTCCGGCGTCGATTATCAATCACCGGTAAGTGCTTCCACCTTTAGTTCTTCCGATTGAATTGATTTTTATAGTTAAAGTTTAAATTCGGAATTATGGAAAAATTAAGCCACGAAGTCAGATTTTGGAGTCGTTGGGTTAAGATTCTTGGGGGGAACGATAGTCTAGGGCGTTGTGGAGTTGTGGGATTTTACAGAACTCAATTTGGACTTGTGATTTGCCCGGAATGAATTTTCCAAAATCTGTTGTGCTACAGTACCGCGCGAACAGTATGCTCGAGGCCTGATTTCGCTAATTTCCTTTCATCGGATGAGGTTCGACCTGTTGAGACATTTGTAGTATATTGAATGAGCTTCGCGTGGACTATAAGATCGCTTAAAATGGATTACTGTAGCGAAAGTTATGGCTCGAGAGAATCTGGTGCGCGCTGTGAACAGTACGCGACCAGTACAGTTTTCGCCCATTTTCACCAATTTACGAATGGACTTTGGACAAGCTATGTTGGGATTATTGTTGTATGTTAAAAGAGCTTTCTTTGGACTATAAGATTGTTTAAATCGGAGCTCGGATGAGGAAGTTATGGCCCGTTGAAGTTTATCGCGCAAGTTGCGCAAAGTGGAAAACTTGTGTTTTTGCTATAAGCAAGTGTTTTATCGGTGCGTAGGTGTCGTCTTAGTGACAAACATGCCTTATTCAGTTGAGTCGTGTTCTAGAGTAGCTTATTACTCAGTTTTTGATCCGTTTTTCGTACTTTTGGTAGGTGTTCGGACGTATCGTTCCAAATAACCTTTCTAGTTTGCTTCTGATATTTTCAGGTGAGTGATACTATTTCTTCTTTGTGTTTGTAGAGTGCATATTTTGAAAGAGAAACTTCTATATGTGTTATGGACTGAGACAAATAGCATATTTGTTGCATAAAAACAGGATCGAACCTTTACTGTTGTTTTTGTCTATTTGATATGATTTGAGCTGTTGATTTTGGTTATGAGAAGGATGTTGTGGTTGGATTTTGTGGTGCTCAAGATAGCTGTGAACCCGGTGGATGGGTTTGTGGGTATGCGCATACTAGTTAGGATATCCTTGTGGGCCGAGCCACCGGCATTGTAGGTGGAGACCTTGCCAAGGGGGGAATCTTGGTCGCCTTTTGTCACGGGCGTTATACGTGACCATGGTTAGACTCTTGAGCATGAGATTGGTCAGTGGATAGACCACTGATATGTGTTTCTGGTGAGATTAGTCGATGGATAGACCATTGGCTTGTGTTTTGACGAGATTCATCAATGGAGTGGACCATTGATACTTACTTTACTGGAGTTTGTGATTTGAAACAAATGTGTTGCTAGAAACATATTATGTTAAGGTTTTATATAACTCGTTTTGACTATAAAGATCTGTTATGTTTCGACTTTGACTTATACGAGTTATATTTTGATATTGGAATGTGCATAGTGATTGTTCGATCCGCTTAGAAGAAATGTATTACTCACTGAGCCGTGTTAGCTCATCCCTTCCTTTTCCCTTGTCTTTCAGGTTCAAGAAGTCGCAAGTAGCTTGAGGGCGGTCGTTAGCAAACGACATTTTGTTAGTAGGGCTTTTGGGTATGTGTTTTTGAGTTAGATGTGGCTTTGATGAGCCTTTGAGCTGTGGCTAGAGATGTATATCTTTTTTGTAGAGATATGTACATGTCTCTTTTGGTGGATATACACAGTGATCTGTTTGATGGTTATAGAAAGCTCTGGCTTTGTTTTGTGACTAAGGATCTCTTTATCAACCTTCTTTGGACGTACATATCATTGTTATCAGGTTGAGTTTTGGATTTTTGTAAAGGCTGCGTCCTTTTGGGAAAGGACGGCCGTGTCATGCCTTGTAGTGAGTTGGGGTGTGACAGAAAGGTACCATCGTCTTAAAAAGATTTCAAGAATTATCTCATCGTGTAGGGCGATAATGTTATGTATATCAGTAAGTCTCGACATATACGTCGAAGACACGATATTGTAAGACAACTTCTCTCTAGTAGAATTATTACAATTGACTATGTAAAGTCAAATGATAATGTTGTGAATCCATTAACAAAAGGCCTAACTAGATATATGGTTGCGAAAACATCAAGAAGAATGGGTTTAATGCTATAAATAAGTCATCATAGCGGAAACCCTACCTAGTTGACTGGAGATCCCAAGATCTAGGTTTAAAAGGACAATCAAGTTATGAAGATTGTGTAGAGTACTGTAAATTATTACTCATTCCCGTATAGAAACAGTACCAATATGTGAAAATTAAGCATAAGCTTTTAATGATTCTGAATCGAGTATGTGGTATACTATATATTCAGAAATCACCTATGTGAGTGGGAAGTGAGGGCCGCTTCTATGAGAATTGAAAATGTCGAATTCTCTAAAGCACTCATGAGACCAGGCGATGTTCATGGCCAAAACGAACACAACAGTAAGAACCAACTTTATTCGAGGGAAAGTTGTGTGTTTCATATTACCTAGGCTTACATCAAAGGTCAACAATTCAAAGACATCAGGCCTACTGATTGACCGAGTAAGTCCGATAGGTCTCCACTAGAGCAAGTTCAAAGTCTCAGACTACTTATCTCGATGCAACGATCTCTCATGGAATATTCGCACATTATATGTCATGCATTTATGGAGAGTTTTGATAATTGAACTTCTCATTCATGTGGGAGATTATTGGAACTTTGGTCTCAAAGTCTCACAAAAAGTTGAATGAAAATGAAGAGTTGTTTCAGTTCGTAACCCTTCATCGATGAAACCATACAACTTTGTAACATTTCGTCGAAACTGTATGACTTCGTGAAGTTTCGTCGAATTCTTTCGACGAAATCGTGCCTTTTCGTCGACAAACCCTTTCGATGAAACCATATGTCTTCATGACTCTTCGCTTCACTCTCTATAAATATATAAAGTAATGACCATCGCATGATACACAACATCTATTATGTTCGTCATTCATTCATCATGTCGTCACCTTGTGCGACTATTCCACAAATTTGCGTTCGAAGATTTCCATTGAAGAATTACCGCTTCATTGGAAAGGCGATCCATTCTATTCTGGGAGGCAATTGTCCAAGAATGTACCGGTTGAGGGGATAAATTTATCTTAAAGACACAACATGAATTTATTGGGCTCGGATCATCCATCCGCTTTCAAATTACTCGTTTGCGTTTGGTTTCAGATTTGTCTATCAACCTAATTTTCTGTACGAACATCAAGTCACGTTTATAGACGACAATAATCTTAATATACGAACTTCTACCCTCTCAGAGAACAACAACCGCCATGTCGGCGCTCGCCAGCTTGATCTTCCATCGTGAGAAATAGTTCTGCGACAACTCGACTTGAGTCCTCGAACCTTGGATTTTGTCAAAGACATGATCCAAGCAGCTGCCGGCCTAACCTGATTTTCCGCCAGCTTGATCTCAAGTCCTTGGCGGGCGGACAGTTGCTGCTCGGAGCTTTCTTCTTGAGACTCATCTTTATCATGCTCGTGCATTGAAGTCCCAGAAGTCGCACACTTAATTCGTTTCAGAACTTCCGTTGAGTCCATCTGTTTTTTGCAGGAGAAAAAAAAAATCCCATGTAACATTCTGAGAGACAGAGCCTCGGTTTCGTCTCTCTGTACGCCGGTCATCGTTCTCTCTCATGAAATCTAACGTGACTGAACTAGCGACGAGAATAAGCAGGGCTCTCATTTCAGCCTCCGACCGCACCGTCCCGTCGCGCACATGGGCGGCCTCGCTCGAGCAGACTCTGCACCGTCTCAACTGCCGCGACTTGCTCACCCCTCAGCTCGTCGCCCATGTGATCGACCCTTTCCTGATTTCTCACCACTCGCTCGCTCTCGGCTTCTTCAACTGGGCCTCTCAGCAACCCAACTTTGCTCACGACCCTCTCACTTATCGGTCCATCCTCAAGTCTCTCTCCGCTTCCCGACGGTTCAATGCCGTCGAAGCTATCTTGAAGCGAGTCAGAGCCCACAAGATCAGCCTCGATGCTTCGGCCTACGGGCATGTCATTGCTTGTTTCGTCAGGAGCAAGAGGACCCACAATGGGTTCTTGGTTTTCAGTGAGATCGGTTCGTTAGTAGGGGATGTTGGACCTGACGTGTGTAACTTGCTTTTAGCTGGTCTCGCGTCTGATGGGTACATCGATAATGCGAGGAAGGTGTTCGATGAATTGATGCAACGAGGTGTTCGTTTGAGTACTCTAGGATTGGGCGTGTTCTTGTGGAAGTTTTGCGGTAATGGGGAATTGTCCGAGGTTTTGAGCGTGTTAGATGAAGTGCGGCGTAATACAGGGATTAACGGGTCAGTTATTGCTGTTTTGGTAGTTCATGGTCTTTGTCAAGCTTCAAGGGTATCGGAGGCTCTCTGGATGTTGGACGAGCTGAGAAGTAGAAGCTGCAAACCTGATTTTATGGCATATAGAATTGTTGCGGAAGCTTTTCGAGAAACAGGCGATGTGGTGGAGAAAGAGAGAGTTTTGAAGTTGAAGAGGAAGTTAGGAGTAGCTCCCAGGGCTAATGACTATCGAGAGTTCTTATTTACTTTGATTTCTGAAAGACTAACGAAGGTAGCCACAGAGTTGGGAGAAGTCATTATTAGTGGGGACTTCCCGCTGGAGGATGATATCCTCAACGCATTGATCGGAACAATCTCAGCTGATGATCCTCAATCGGCAATCGCCTTCTTTCGGTTCATGATTAAGAAGGGAAAGTTCCCGACACTTCTGACATTGAGAAATTTGTGTAGAAACTTATGCAAGCACAACCAAATTGATGTACTGATGCAGGTGCATCAAGTCTTGGATTCTGGTGGTTATTTTGCTGATGTGGAGAGTTACACTATGATGGTCTCATTTTTATGTAGGGCTGGCAGAGTAAGAGAAGCCTATGGAATCCTTCAGGTCATGAAGAAGAAAGGGTTGGGCCCAGATGTGTTTGGCTATAATTCTGTTCTGGAAGCATGTTGCCGGGAAGATCTTATGCGTCCAGCTAAAAGGCTGTGGGATGAGATGTTTTCAAGTGGGTATTCTGGAGATTTAAGGACATACACTATCTTGATCAAGAAGTTCTCTGAAGTAGGGCAAGCTGAAGAGGCAAGGAGGCTGTTTTACCACATGTTGGAGAAAGGGTTGGAACCAGATTCCTCAATCTACAGATCTCTCATAGAAGGGCTTTGTCAAGAAGCAAACTTTGAAGTTGCCTTTGATATTTTCGATAAGTGTGTCGAACAGGATCCTACTCTTGCCAGGAGTGTCCTCAGTGCATTCGTCCTGTGTCTCTGCAGAAAAGGTAAAGTTTTGATGTGCTCAATTAAATACAGGATTTGAGTATTCTCGATCTTATATAATTGCAGCAACTGATAATGTCTTGGTTCTATGTCATGACATGCTTGATGCAGGTGATTTTGTTAATGCTTCAAAGTTGCTGCAACGTTTCAATTGTGATTCGGGCAATTTAGACTCCCACGTCACTTTCCTGAAGTACTTAAATGATGCAGACGAGGCCAGACTTACGCTTGAACACATGAAATGGATTAGGGAAAACTCTTCTCTGATGATGAATCGTATTTCGTCGGAACTCGTATTCCTGCTTTCTTCTGCATCTGAATCGGAACCAATCTTGAACTGGCTTGAAAGAATGCAAGAGAAGGAATTGCCTGGCAGTCAATAATTCATCTCTAGAGCTATATGTTTTTCGTTTTCATTATCTTCACTATAGTTGTACCCTGATTCATTCCAGCATCTCATAAGTCACAAAAGTGACTGGCAATTTTGCTCCTGAACTTTTGAGAGTGAAAGTTGGAGTTGAGTACTTTCCGCACTTTCTTTAAACACAATCTGTGTTACCTTCTACATGGAATATAGCTCTGAGAGCGAGCAATTGAGTCATAAGTTACATGGTAACTGATGCAACTTTATAATGCTCTGCTTCTTTCGCCCATTTAAACTTACTCAACTAGTCCATCTCCAGCAGCTTTTTTGCCAATATAGGCACTGGCTTATGTTAGATCATGCTCATCATGTACTAAAAATGCATATCTTATTGTTCTCTTTTCCAAGTTTAGTTCGACTGTGAAAGCTCAAAAGGAAAATACAAAAAATTATTAACTGTAGATGAAAAGCGGCAGAGCCCTCGCCAGCTGCAAGGCCACTGCCCTCGCCGGCCATCTGGCCACTGCCCTCGCCGGCCACAACGATGGCCGGCGAGGGTAACGGCCATCGCCAGCCTTATCGAGTGCCATGGCCCGTGAGAGCTTGCGACGCCCTCGTCAACCTTAGTGGGGGGGCCCGATCGCGCGTTCGGCGAGGGCTTTGCGGCCCTCGCCCAGGTTCGACGAGGGTCGCCGGCCCTAAACCTAGAAAGGAAAAAAAATACAAAAAAGTTCAAGAAAACATTAAAAATTGTACACATGAGCGGCGACGTTGTCACATAGAATAGCCGTCCACGTCAACGATTCCCGACTAATTAGACTGAATGGGCAAAATGTGAAAATCGACTAACTTAAAAGTTTAGGACTGGACAAAAATGCGAAATGTTTAGTTTTTTTTTTTATACAATTTTTTCCTTATAAAACATATGATAATCCTTTTCTACGTATAATTTATAGAAAACTATTTCACATAAAAAGTTAAAGACATGAAAATATTCGTTATTATTTACACTCTATTAAAAAGAATATCACACTGAATCAAAACAACTTTTTTTTATCGGCAACATATTTATAGTCTTATATAACATGACGCTGCGACCTTATACATTTATATAAGCGGACATGACATTATTAACTGCTTCATTTCTTACATAATATTCGTAAGTTAGTATAATATGTCTATTAGACAAATAATAAGAATTATTAACTGTAAAGATGTTTCTTGAGTTAAAAGCTTCTTCTAATTGAAGTTAAGAACAACCACCTGCGTCGCCAGCCGCCACCAACAACAGCAAGCAATAAGCTCAGCTTCGAACCCCCATTTAACTCTCTTCTCCGTCTGTGTACCTTCTCGACTGCTTCATGGACAATCGCAATGTCGTCGTCTGCGACAATGGCACCGGGGTAACTTCTTCTCCCTCCCCTTCTCTTCTTCCCTCTTTCCCGCGGTTGCTAGACTCCTCGTGCTTGTTATATACGACTCTCGCTCTTCATTTCGATCTGGGTGTTCCTGATCGCGATCCGACTAGCGAAATCCGCGTGGACTCCACGAGATTCTAGCGAATTGATGGACGTATCGATGGTGGATTAGTGTCGCTTTTATGCGGCTCCGAAGATGGGTTTCTCGCGAGCCCGCTGTCGGATTACGACTCGTGTCTTGGCGATCCCAAAAGAGAACCAATTTCCATTGACGCATTTTGCTTCAGTTTATCTCCCTTCCGTTGTCTGTTTCAATTTGTTGCCGCTGATGTGGATGTTGATGGTGGAGCCTTGGCACACTTTTGTCTGGTGCAGTATGTCAAGTGTGGTTTTGCTGGGGAGAATTTCCCTACGTCCGTGTTCCCTTGCATGGTCGGAAGGCCTATGCTCCGATACGAGGAATCGCTGACGGAACAAGAACTGAAGGTGAAAATGTTTTCTTTTCGGTAAAGTTAACCTATTTATGCATGACAATGTACGCAATGAGAGGAGGCCATAAGGGTTTATAAATCTCTATGTTTTAGCAATTACTCACATCATGGGGACAGATTCATTTTGACTGTTTTCCAATTCTCTGAATCTTCTGAAAGGATTTTTTGCTAGGTGGACGATGTGTATTCTTAAGCAGTTTGTGCGTTTGTGGGACATTCTCATTCTTTTCCAGGATATTGTTGTCGGAGATGCATGTGCTGACTTGCGGAATCAGCTAGATATATCATATCCGGTAAATAATGGCATCGTGCAAAATTGGGAAGATATGGGTCATGTCTGGGATCACACATTTTACAACGAATTGAAGGTTAATATTCCTTAGCTTCTGCCAACTGCCATGCTATGCTAAGCTCCATTATTTACAGCTAGTGCACTTACAACTGACTTCCATTTATGTTTCTCATTAACAGATAAACCCTGCAGAATGTAAAATATTACTTACCGATCCACCTCTTAATCCCTCAAAGAATCGTGAGAAAATGGTTAGTGCTGTCTTATTACTTTAGTATTCTTCACGCGCTCTTCCCCATCTGGTTATCACTGTATGTACTTATATCTGGGTTGATGTGAAGTTTACCTGGTTTTGTAGGTGGAAACGATGTTCGAGAAGTACAACTTCGCTGGCGTCTTCATACAAATTCAGGCTGTGCTGACATTGTATGCTCAAGGTTCTTATGAGGATCTAAATATTCAGTAGCAATTAGCCATCTCTTTTTAATTAACACAACCTGCATTATGAATAGTGACCTGCAAAATCCATTGTCACTGTAGCTGAGAAACATGAGGAACATGCCATAGGTGAAACCTGGCAGTTGTCTCTGACCAGATATTAATCGATGCATTACACAATGGTTTTGCTTTTTCAGGATAAGCTTAGTATACTTTCTGCAGATTCCATTTTTGTTAACTCAATTGGTCACAGGTTTGCTGACTGGATTGGTTATTGACTCTGGTGATGGCGTCACACATGTGGTAAACAACTGAAGAACACTTATTCAATTTCTTTGTCGTGAACTATCCATGATTGTTTTATGTACACTTGCTAGTGTGAACACATTCTCATCTTGCACATATATGACCCTATCTTTCCTTGTAGCTGATCTTTACTCCATTTTCAGATTCAATTACAACTTAACCTTTCCTCTTCCTTAACTAGGTAGTTCTATCTAACTAGCTATTATTATCTATAATGTTGAATAGTTTAGCCACCATCTCTGTTGTTGTGTGTAATACTTTCATCGTCTTCCACCTTGGATGAGGTACCCGATTATTTTGCCTTTCGAATATACTGTGGAATTTTGGATTACATATTCTGCTCGAGAAGCGCAAATCTAGTTGTAGGTGAAAAAATGTAAAGGTAAAATATGAGAGTAACTGGAGGATTCAGTAGTTTAACTGATGGGCTATCTTAAGGTTAAGCCTGAAGCATCTCTGCTTGAAAAATGTTCTTCAGGTTCCTGTTGTTGATGGTTATTCATTCCCTCATCTTACAAAACGCATGAACGTAGCTGGTCGGCACATAACTTCCTATCTAGTTGATTTACTTTCACGGAGAGGGTGAGGGCAGTTCAAAGTATTATTTGCAAGTCTTTTTGTGTCTTTCCTTCTGCTTAACATTAATTGAGTGTTTTGACATTCTTCTGAAGGTATGCAATGAATAGAACCGCTGATTTTGAGACTGTCAGAGAAATCAAAGAGAAGCTTTGCTACATAAGGTTAAAAAAGTACTTGAAAGTATATGCTGAATTTTGTGGTGTTACTTAATCATGCTTGATATGGTCAAACTTGTGTCAGTTATGATTACAAGAGGGAGTACCAACTGGGACTTGAGACTACCATTCTTGTTAAGCATTACACTGTAAGTGAATTCTTACTCGGCAGAAGTCATGATACAGTGATACAATACCTCCATTGAACTGCCATTCGTATGCACTCACCAGAATTAAAATGCAAGTGTATACAATTTTTGGCTTCTCTCTTGTGTTCTTCTTCTTCTCCTCCCTTTTTTTTTTATTTTTTGGAGGTACTGAGCTAGATGTTGGATTGTTGAGCTGCTATAATTGCTTATATTACAGTGCTTGATTTTTGCTGTGATTTTGAGCTTTGAAGACTCTGCTTCTAGTTAAGACTGATAGATCTTTGACATCAAATTATTGGTAAATCTATCCTGCTTAGCTGCCAGATGGAAGGGTTATTAAAGTTGGCACTGAAAGATTTCAAGCCCCAGAAGCTCTGTTCACCCCAGTAAGTCTCTACTTCCCCTTTACCTCTCTGTGCGGTTAATTCTCTTGAGACTTTTACGATCCTCGTGTTCTTTTAAGATCACCCTTTCTGCTTTTTGTTTGTGGTTAAAGCCACATTCTGGGGTCTCACATTGCTGAAATGCAGCCATTGGCCTCAACTAATCGTTTTTGGTATAGATTGTTGGGTTGGGCTGGTAGTTTAATCAAAGATTGGTTGATCAGGTACTCCAGCAGCGGTGTGACTGTAATGTTATGGTTTATGGCAGTCTAAAGGGTTACACCAGAGTTAATGGACCATCTAGGCATATTTTTGTTTTACTTCATCCTGCCAGTCTGGCTATTCTGGTAGTCAGCATGCAATGGTTTCAGTGGCATTACTAATTATATTATACTGCTCAATTGTAGCAGTATGTGTTTTGCACGTTCACAGCCCAATAGCTAATTAACTTCTCATACTTGCATGCTTATGCACACAGTACCTTGTCTTTAAATCATAAACTTTGCTACTGGTTTGTCTACTTATGCGATGTTCTCACTGTTGAGAGTTGAGCCAGGAAACTTAGTCCATAACTTGACAACCAAACCACTGCATACCGTATAATTGTCCTTAAGAAGAAGGAAAGGCAAGCTCTAATTAATTTGTTAGAACTTCAATGTCGAACGCCTGAAATGTTCTGAACATACAAAGAGTAACATGTAAAGTAATTCATAATTTGTAGAACTTCAAATATCCAAATTTTTTTCATTGCCAGAATTTTCAGAGGGAATGTAAAAAGGACTTTTATGAGCTGAAACAAACATACCCATGTTAGTGCGAGTTTATTAGAGGATGTGCGATCAAATAATATAGCTCTTTTGGAATTTATTTGATGGTGCTTTGATGTTGATCAGTCTTCATTAGATATTATGAGTTTTGCACTAAATTATATGTTTTCTTTTTTCTCTTTTGAGTGGTGCAGGAACTCATAGATGTCGAAGGTGATGGGATGGCTGACATGGTATTCCGCTGCATCCAGGAAATGGACATTGATAATCGAATGCTGGTATGCACAATGAAATAAACACCTCTAAAAAATGTAGCTTCCGTCATTTAGGTATTAGGAAATAATAATGATACTGCATCATTATCATAAAGATTAAGCCACTTTTTAGTTAGTAAGTATGAGTAATGTGCATCATGTGTGTACTGTCCTTGCTTTCTCTAGCTCCTTGTACATCCATGGCATGCACTCTCTTCCTCACAAGCAGTATAATTTAGACAATGCTCATTAGTTAGTTCATCAGGGGCATTTTAATACCGCAATATATTTAAGCAATTTAATCGTAAGATTTTTCCAGCTTCCTGAAGAATGTAATCCCAACTTTCCCATGCTATGCTCTTTGTTTGAGACATATATTCAGCAATCAGATGCTAGTTCCTGAACTTACTATCACAATTTCAGAGTTTTTGCTTGTTACTGATGCGTTTGATCCAAGTTTGTCTTCTTTCATTTCTCATATATATCTTGTTCATCACTGCTGAGATTGGTTTCCTCATTTGCAGCTCTACCAGCACATTGTCTTAAGCGGAGGAAGCACCATGTATCCTGGATTACCCAGCCGGTAATGAACTTTTACCACTTGGAGACAATCGTGAGCATGCCAACAGTTTTTTGGACTATAGTAGTCTCTCTTAATTTTTACTCGTACATCCTACCTGTATTTCATTGATCAATCTTATTATTGTCTCACAAACATGTCTTCAGTGAAAGAGAGAGACAAAATGATCAGCATCCTAGCAGTGGAAGCTAGTGAGGCACCATCAATTTCAAAATTAAAATATAATAATCATTGAGCTACAATGATGGTGATGAAAAGAAAGTAAAATGACGTCCTTGAATAAATGGACGACCTCATGTTCAGGCTGCGAACTACCTTATCGAATATTCCCATACAGAAAATAACTTACTTTCCTATGAAGCCGGCTCGAAATATTTGATCTTAGGTGCATTTCCCTCTGGCATATTATTGTTTGGGTACGACTGGGCGAAAAGAAAGTAAAATGATGTCCTTGAATAAATGGACGACCTCATGTTCAGGCTGCGAACTACTTTAGCAAATATTCCCATACAGAAAATAACTTACTTTCCTATGATCGTGTCCTTTGTAAACTTATTTATCCAAAGAGAGAGTCAATCCCTGGCATATGTTCACGGTTAAAGTGAGAACTCCTCCTAGCAATAGTCTCCACATGAGATGCACCTTAAAGAGGAGATGGATTGCATCAACACTTTTGTGCAGGCAATTACCTACATGAGGCTAATGGTGCTGAAAGTAATTGGTTGATCTGGATTTTGTAGCCTGGGCTTTCTCCATGACTAATGATCTATTGTAACGGTTACATATACATGAAAAGTGTGCACCTTTCATTTTGATGAATTTTTCCATGCACACCTCCAAATAAAATCTTCCCTCATAAGTTCCTCAGAATGGTTTTGACGAGAAGGCTTATTGAACATTTTTTACCACCTAATAAATGATATTGCTTGCTTGAGCATTCGTAATCCATAGGATAAAAGGGTCTCGACATGTTTTGTGCTTTGTGATTTATTCTATCCATGACTCGAAATTCAACAGTCTCCAGAATTTCCCTAGTTTTCCTGGGGCTTTCCAGTATGAATACTCTTTTCTGTATGTTGTGAGTGATCTCCAAGGACTATTTGATTACAAAAGCTTTGTTTCGCTTGAACATTTGAATTGATAAAGTTTCGCTTTCTGTTTCAGTCTGGAGAAAGAAATACTGGATCGGTATCTGGAAGTTGTTCTCAAGGGAAATAAAGATGGCTTGAAGGTAGTCTTTTTTTTTTTAATATTGAGCTTCAAGACCATCATTTTGCTCAATTAGTCTTCTATTAAAACTTTCCATTTTCATATTACCAATATTTAGGCAAGCACTATTCTTCATGGGTCATGCCATCATGTTGATACATAGAAATGTTGAGGTCCCAGATGAATGTGAACCTTTACTGAGAAAATAGGCACCTGAGGAAGTATGTGTAGTTCATTTCCGAGGGAATTGATCAAAGCATGGAACCCTCTACTTTCTACTACCATTGTAAAGGACTCTTCTTTCTTCTGCAGAATTAGGATGTGAACTGAAAGAAAAGAGGACAAGAATCTTAAGAGTCCTTTCGGCACTGAACGGCATAAACCTGCATATTAGTTCCCAGGCTATATGGACAATTGTGGCATGATTAGGGAAAAAGCCACCAAAAGCCCTAAACTATGTCAACTGTGACACATTTACCAAAAACTTTTTTTTTGTGACACCAAAAATCCCAAACTTGTACTCATGTGACACATTTACCCAAACTTTTTTTGTGACACCAAAAACCCTAAATTTGTACTTGTGTGACACATTTACCCTACACGCCTACAAGTTTGGTATTTTGGTGTCGCAATAACATAATTTAGAGTAAATGTGTCACTCGGATATAAGTTTGGAGTTTTTTGGTGTCACCAGAAAAAGTTAAGGGTAAATATGTCACATTGGGCATAATTTAAGGTTTTTTGTGGCTTTTTCCCTTAAGGATTATTGTTCTCTTAAGTTAAGAGTTCATTTTTATGGATAGAACAAAATACGAGAGCATAACATGACTGCGATACATTCCTTACCCAAAAAAACACATAACTGCGGTACATTTTTTCAAGTTTGAAAAGCTTTTGTCCAGTGATACCTAGCAATAACAATATCACCATCATATGGAAGATTGACCTTGTCTTCACTCCGTAATAGATTTTTCATTGGTTCACTAGAAATTGCGGTTGCGTATTGAGGATCCACCACGAAGAAAGCATATGGTGTACCTGGGAGGCGCTGTACTTGCAGGAATCATGAAGGTAACCTCCTCTCTGGTTTGTGCGTTGTGTTTTTCAATCCCATTCCAACCCTCCCCCCTCTCTGCGTGGCCTGACCCGAGAAAAAAAAAGGAAAAAATATAAAGGAAAAACATAAATGGAAGGGAGAGGGGAACTGATTCAAGAATAAATGGGAAATTCTCAACATTTCAATTAATCTATTTGAGGTCAAAATTATGCTGTCATTATCTTGTGAAGGATGCACCTGAATTCTGGATTAGCAGAGAAGAGTATCTAGAAGAAGGAATTCGTTGTCTGAGCAAGTGTGGGCAGGCATAACCCCTTTAAATGCAGTTCGCTGGTACTCTTATTATGCTGGCGCCATTTGATGGGTCAATTCCTTGCGAAAGAAAATGGATTTAAGAGGAACGTGCAGGTTTAAAAGAATCACTGAACCGCTTGCCACACGGAGTTGAATAACTCGAGCCACTCGCCCCTATACCCAGCCACTGCGGTGCAGATCGAGCTCACTATTCTGTAATTCCCACAAATTCTAGTACCAGGCCCAAAAGGGACATACAGTGTGAAGATATTTACATGAGATAGGAACGCTTATAATTGCATCTCTGTTGTCTATACAGTTTTGTATTTGCCCATGCTGAGATTTCCTGCCATCTGACTTCTCGACGATGGCTTGCAGGAATTGGATAACATTTATTTGTCTTTTACTTTTTCAAGAAAATCCACCCGCTCTGCTGAAATGTAGTTGGAACGGCTTGCTTGCGGTTGAACATGCACCGTACTATTCATTTAGGTGGCATTTAGCCATTTACATGTTTGTTGGTTTGCTTATATTTTCGTATATAACAAGTAGATCTATACGCTTAATGACTAGGAAGAAAATGAAATAACCCAGTTTAAGTGGCTTTCATATTAGAATGCCCGGTGTCTCATGGGTACATTTGCTTCTGGTTTGAATGTTTTTGTCCTTATTCAGGCAGAACGCATCCTAAATCCGTTGTGATAATTTCTAATTTTGTTACTCGGGCTGAGTAAGAATGCCTCTCTAGGGTTTGTCTTCTGCCCGGATGGTTCGTTTACCCTTTCGATGCCTTCAATTTTTCACACCCGGAGTACTCGTGGCTAGAATCTATTCATGAGACTAGACTTGTCAAAATGGGTCATAAACTCATATATGATGTACTGAGTTGGTCTATGGGTTAGGTATATTCGGTCTATGGGTTCAAACATTATATGAGTGTTAAGTAGGTCATAAATATGTAGTAAATTAGTCATAAATAGGTTTACAATTTACATAGGCTCAATCCAGCTCTATGACTATCTTCTCATTCTCTTTTGCTCTCACTTGATCTCGTGCTCACTCGCTTCACACTTTCGCCTTAGTTCGGGGTGTTGTTCTAACTTAGGTTAAATATGAAAGTGTTTTAGAAATAGGGTTAATAGCACCAAAAACCCTAAACTGGTATATCTGTGATAATTTTACCTTAAATTATTTTTTTGACCATGAAAAACTTCAAATTGGTACATCTATGACAAATTTACCCCAGACGGATACAGTCGTGACAAATTTACCCCCCGCTAGTTTCCGTTAAATTTTACCGTCAAATGTTTAAGTTGGATGACATGTGGCTATTGTCGGGTATACACGTTATCTTATGTTTGCTATAGGTGTATCAATTTGAAATTTTTAATGATATTAACTCAATTTAACGGAAATTAATAAATGGTAAATTCATCGTATGTGTACCAGTTTGGGGTAAATTTGTCACAGTGTACCAGTTTGGGGTTTTTTGCAATATTAATCCTTAGAAATATGGGTTGGACCGAGTATGAATTGAGTATGAGTCGCGTCGGATATAAGTAACTGAATTTGCATTGCATGGAAATGGGTCAAAACGGTTTAAATAAATTTGTTTCAGATTGATCATTTTCGGTCCTACCCAAATCTCACCCCGTGAACTCGTATGATAGGTCTTCTTGGTACAAAGTAAGCGAATAAGCAATGTGAGCACCCAATGAAATGTAACTTGTCTTCGTTCTGATGGCGTTTCTCGCACATGGTCTGTTAAAAATTTGTCCTGCATCTCAACTGCCGGGTGCTTTTCCGTCTTTTATGCGTTGAAAGAAAATCTTCCTAAAGCTGCCGTACTTAGATTTCATGTTCCAACTACTCTGCAATATTTGTAAATCATGCCTTGTTATAGTAAAACCGACCCTGGTTCGGTACCAAGTTGCTGAAGCACGTAACAAGATCTGACTGCTATTCGAGGTAAAAAGTGAAACTACATGGTGACGATATGGTCCATTAAAATATTCCTGTCAGCTAAATTCCGCCATCAGTCAGGATCCATCCCAAGTTGACCCGATACAGAATGAGAGAACAGCAGGTCAAATTGCATCTCTTCCCAAACCAGGTCGATTGAGAGAAAACTGTTGGTGTCTTTGGCGTGATCGGTAGATTTCTGCTGCACCTACATTTCCATGGCCAATCTATTGGAAGTTTTCTGCATTAAGACCTGCTCTTAAAGCTTGATTTTCCCTATGTGATTCTCTGCTAGGAAGCCAACCACCTAAAGATGCTACAGGACAATGATTACTGAAATCAGCAAGAAGTATTCAAATCTTAATTCAGGATGCCAACCAACCCCACCAAACCAGCCTCAGACTCCGAATGGGTTGGGTTCCATTTGGTGCCAGGATCAGTGGCCAACTCTAACCAAATGCTAAAACTTTGATTGTTTGCAGAAAGGAAATTTTGTCTGGGACCCGGATCTTGGGTCATCCTGGATTTGATTATCCTGGGTCATCCGCCCAACCACAACTGATCTGCTCAAACTGCAATCAAACAGGGACAATTGTCTCTTTCACATGGAAATTTAATTTTCTTGAGGAGGCAAAAATGTGTTCTGCAGTAAGACCAACTGTTTTCCCTATATATTTCCCCACTATGGGGGGAAAACAAGTGAGCAGAGAGCATCTCACATATCCTGGCAGACATCCGGAGTTAATGCAATCCATTTGTTCTTAGCGAAGATTGCGCATTCTCCTCGAAGAACTCGGGAAAGCTAGTCTGTGCTCACTCAGCCTATCACAATGGTTTGTCTCGTCCCGAGGATGATTGCTGTATCAGTTACCTGAGAAATATATATATATAAGAACGTTCTTCATCAACTCAGTTCATCATGCTTGGTTTCACACACACGCACACACATACACACTCTATACTTAAATGTGAATTGTGCATTGTGCTTTTAGGTCCCGAAGCCCGACGCGTCCACTTTGATGGAGAACTCTAATGGTTCCAGTGTGTTCCAACTTTGTGTGTCACAACGCGAACCTACACTCGTTACTCCTGCCGAGGAGACAGAGAAAGGGCTGTACTTCCTCTCCAACCTCGACCAGAACATTGCGGTGATAATCCGTACGATTTATTGCTTCAAGTCGATCGAGAAAGGCAACGAACAAGTCGGAGAAGTGATCAAGGATGCCTTGAAGAAGGTTCTCGTGGATTACCACCCGCTTGCTGGGCGCTTGACCATTAGCCCTGAGGGAAAGCTCATCGTGGATTGCACCGGAGAGGGAGCGATTTTTGTCGAGGCCGAAGCAAATTGTACTCTGGAGGAGATTGGAGACATAACTAAGCCTGATCCTCAGATGCTTGGGAAATTGGTTTATGATGTTCCAGGTGCTAAGAACATACTAGAGATGCCACCGCTGGTGGCTCAGGTTCGTAAATTTTTCTTTTGCATCTTCTGCTTTGCAGTCCTTTGAATTACATGAAACATGAAACACTTCAAGAATTTCAGACTTGATAAAAGTTAAAACTGTCATTACAGTCCTAGACCCCTAGCATTCTATTCTACCTATTTATGCCTGAAGCTCTCAAGAATTAGCCATCTCCCCCCAGAGGAAGAAATATAGGCAGAACAGTCTGCCAGCATGATTATTCTGCTATGACCTCACTTGTTATTGACCTCATCCTGCAAAATCACTAAATGAGAAGCTCTTATTATTGATAAGTTTGCATTTTCCTGTATCAATGTATGGATTATTGCATAATTGAGAAGAACTTGAAGCTGCCCTTTTTGGTGTTTGCCAGGTGACTAAATTCAAATGTGGAGGGTTTGTTCTAGGGCTGTGCATGAATCATTGCATGTTTGATGGGATTGGAGCTATGGAATTTGTGAACTCGTGGGGTGAAACAGCCAGAGGATTGCCTCTCACAACCCCACCTTTCCTGGACAGAACCATTCTGCAATCCAGGAACCCGCCTAAGGTGGAAAACCTTCATCAGGAATTCGCCCAAATAGAAGACAAGTCTAACACGGCTGATCTCTATAACGACGAAATGCGATACAGTTCTTTCTGCTTTGATCTCGAGAAGCTTGAGAAGCTAAAGGCTAGAGCAATGAAAGATGGGGTTCTTGAGAAGTGCACCACTTTTGAAGCTCTCACGGCATTTGTATGGAGAGCTCGAACTAAGGCACTCAGCATGCTTCCTGATCAGCAGACAAAGCTTCTCTTTGCGGTGGATGGGCGGCCTAAGTTTGAACCTCCTCTTCCAAAAGGGTACTTCGGAAATGGAATCGTGCTCACCAATTCCATATGCGAAGCGGGCGAACTTCTGGAGAAACCACTTTCATATGCGGTTGGGCTAGTTCAGGATGCAATCAAGATGGTCACTGATGGTTACATGAGATCGGCCATAGATTACTTTGAAACAACAAGAGCAAGGCCATCTTTGGCTTGTACCCTCCTGATCACGACTTGGTCGAGGTTGTCCTTTCACACCACGGATTTTGGGTGGGGCGAGCCCATCTTGTCGGGGCCTGTGGCATTGCCTGAGAAGGAAGTGATTCTGTTCCTTTCTCATGGGAGTGAGAGGAAAAGCATCAATGTGCTTCTCGGTATGCCTGCTCCTGCTATGAAGATCTTTGAAGAACTGATGCAGTTCTAGACATCAGTTCTAGATGGAGAAGACCTCTCTTGCTTGGTGATTTATTTCTGTGCAGGATCCCATAATCTCAAAATTCAATTTGATGTATGATCTTACTTATTTCGTTTGTTCGGTTATCTCTACGAAAATATTATGTTGGCTGTTGGCATAGGCTGTTGTGAATCCAAATGAACTATGTTGGAGACGGTTTGTGGCTGTGAGGACTGGGCACAAAGTCACTGTTCTACTGCTTATAAGCTGTTCTTCATGTTATAAAGATATTGTCTAAATTAATCGTTCCGGATGATGAATGCCCTATTCAAGAAATTTATGTTGCCATAAAATGGAAGAATTCTTAGACCAGATTTTCAGGCGAAGCCCGATACGACTCGCTTGGGGAGCTCACCAAGAGAGATCACAAGTTATGGACTAACATTCACTAAAAAGCTTAAAGTAATAAGTTATGGGCCAGCTATGATATATTAACTGTTCTACACCATGCAAATTTTCCGATGTGGGATTTTTCTAACACAACTCACACGTGCATTCTAACAATTAACCTTACTTGTGGTTATAAAGAATTTCGCAATCTTCACTGGTTTCCACTGAATCTTTTTCTTTCCTAGTGTAGACTAATAAGTCTGTGCTAACTTTTGAGGAAAGAGAAGGATGAAAAACTGCCGTCTTTCAAAGAGCTTAGTTCAGAGCTTCCACGTGAAGGTCTATATGCAAACTTTGAGGAAATTACTGTGTTTTTCCCCTACTAAGCTTTCCCTGGCTCCATTGCTTGTCTGCAATTAACCATGCTTCATTTTGGTCATTATTTATTTTGGCAATCTTTTCCTTGTTTATGTTGTTCAACCTTTGTCGGAACTAAAAAATGCGACATTGTGCATTGTCAACAAAGGAAACAGAAGGAAGAAGAAACCCGATTTTGCAGCATGTTTGCATATGCTAGTCACAGCACAGATTTATCTGTTGGTTTAGCTGTCTAGCTGAACTGACCGGGAAATTAACGGCTCGCCCAATTTATACACATGAAGAATTCAGAACATATATATTAGTATGTCTCAGACGACCCTTACACATGTTGCAGACAACAGAATAAAACATGCGTTGCTGTAATGCCTCTCCTGAGATTTCCAATGAATTCTCCTTCCCTAATGTGGACAGACAGGAACCTCGACGTAGCTCGAACAGAAACCACATCGAGGCCAGGCACTGTTGGAGTGGGCATTTTCACTTCACTCTCACAACATGTTCTCTGAAAACCTACTGATCAAGTCCCTCAAGTAAGCGGGTGTTGTTTCCTAAAGATTTGCCTTGCAATAATACAAAGGTAAAAACAGAAGTATATATGTCGGAGAGTGGCAAGTGGGTGGTAACAGGATGAGAAAAGGCCACATAAATAAGGCCCCAGAGTGTTCTTAACGCCCACCACACAGGCTTATATCTCTTTTGGATGGCCTGTAATTGAGTGCATTTAGGCTGTAGATGCAGAGATTGGCTTGCTTGGACTTGATGGCAATTTGGTCGGTGGTGGTCCTGTAACCAGGCACATTGCATGAATTGGATGAGCTCCACACCAAGCTTGCCTCACAGGAAGACACGATGGCCGACTCTCTAGCGCACTCAATCCCGTCCACCGCGGGTATCTCCAGCTTGTACACCCCATACCTATTTGTGGTTCTCCTGACTGAGAACGATATCTGCTCCGTCGTCTTTGGCGACACGGCCTCAAATTTGCAGTCTATTTTCACTTCTGCGCCTGTTTCAGATCAACCAAACAAGAGGGTGTTGTGTCAAGAACCTGCAATTTCATCTAAACTCTTTGCGGCGACCCTTTAAAGATGCTTGTCGCTGCATTTGTTATGGTGCTTTCAATTTGTTATTCACTTGTAATATTTAATAGAATGACTCGGAGGACTTGTGATGTGACTGGCTGATGAATTGAAACTGCATTAACACACAGAAGCCGATAAAAGACATTATAACGTACGCAAATTGAACACTAGAATGTATTGTGATCTGTGAATTTGCCTTTCATCGGACTGCCAGGAACAAAGATGCAAAAGCAAGGAAGAACACGTTCTGAATGAAGTGAAACTTGTTCTGTACCTGGTAGAAAGTAGCTGTGCCTAGAGAAGGTGTTGTTGGAGCAGATGTCACAGTAGACCATGCCCATAACCGTGATGTGGGAGTTGGGCTTGGCTGGTTCAACTTGTGAAGGGAGTGAGCGGATGATGAAGAGAGACACAATGAAGAAAATGGCTGTATCCAAACTCATGGTTGGTGCTTGTTTTTCTTGCTGGATGTTCAGAGAGAGAGAGAGAGAGGATCAGAGAATGATAGTTCTACAAAAAGAAAATGCTTGTGCGGACCAAAAATGGAGACCGAAGAAGCTCTAATGGGTCTACTGATCTGATGCAAAAGAAGTTAAAGAGGCCTTTCTTTTATCTTCTCTTGCAAGCACAGTACACAGACATGTGAATGTCCTTTGGCTGATGTGAGGGGAGAGAGAGAGAGAGAGAGAGCGCGAGGCTTGTTTTCAGAGACTCATCAGTGGTGGTTTGCTTTTGGATGTCTTCTTCTGAGCCTTCGAGTTACAAAAGACCTGAAGCTCCAGATGTAGATACATACACCAACTTCCAGTTAAGCTTCTGGCTTTATCAGTAAACTGTACTATTAATGGGTTTTGATGAATTTTCTCACTAAACTCGCTCCTGCCATTACCCCAACCATCTTGCAAACTGTTACATAAACAACATTGTTAGCAAGAGGAAAGAAATAATACAAATGCATCTTACGGATAACATGATGGACAGAATCAATTACAGTCGACGATTAACAAGACATTAGTCGATTCAATTTTGAGATGAGGAATGAAAAGAACACTGAGGTGGGGTTGGATGGATGAAGGGCATTTATGTTGTTCATGTGAACCATCTATGTCGAACTGGTGAAGAGACGATGGAATCCAATTACTGTGTCTCCCCCTTTCTCGTGATTCTGTCTTTCTCATCTTTCCATCCATGGCAGTGTAGTGCAGTGAGCTCGCGGATCTTTGCTTGTTCTGAAGGTTGTGCTGTGGTTACAGGGGTGGGAATGGAAGAGGTGGGTCATGTTATGTTCTAGTATGGTGTTGTGTGGTTGATGCAGATTTATTCTTAAAATCCACCAATTAAAGTATGGGTAATTAGACCAAAAAAAAAAGTATGGGTAATGGCCATTGGTTGCTGACCAGACTAATTTATAACTCTTACATGTAATATACAAGTTCAAGAATCTGGTCAGAGAGATAGAAAGTTGGATTGATACCACGAAACATCTCAAACTGACACATATACGATAAATTTACCTCAAATTAATTTTTTTACCAGCCCAAACTGATACACCTGTGACAAACTTACCTCAAATTAATTTTTTTTTACCAACTTGAACTGGTACACCTGTGACAAATTTACCTTAATCTTTTTTTACCACAAAAAAAATTCCAAATTGTTACATTATGTAACAAATTTATCCCAAACTATTATTTTTACCACAAAAAATCCACCAAACTAGTACATGTGGAAAGTCTACCCTTCATTAGTTTTCGTTAAATCATGTTAATACCACAAAAAATCCTAAATAGATACAAATGTGATAAATATATGGTAAAAACCCCCAAATCGGTACACCCGTTAATTGCCATGTGTCATCCAACTCAACAATTTGTTGGTAAAATTTAACGGAAAACTAGCAGAGGGTAATTTTTTCATAAAATATACCAGTATTAAGTAAATTTATCACAGGTATATCAATTTAAAATTTTTGCTGGTGAAAAAATAATTTAGAATTAAATTTATGACGTGTTGAAAATTTTGTTCGCTTTCAAGATTCAAAAGGGCACCTTTACCTTTTCATTTATATGGATGATTGGCCCAATGGCCATATATATATAGTGGGCCTTAATTTGAGCCTCGGTTCCTTGATTGGGGGAATTTTAACAATGCTTGAAGATGGATGGAAGTGTGGCTGGCCCTTTGCTTGGTCCATCTTGTCTTGCTCTTCACGTCTTATTTTACCTATCTAAGCCAACCCCTCAGACCCCCCCACATCCCATATTTTCTGCTAGTAAACACAACCAAGAGGCAAGAGCTGATGTCGCCGAATACCCAGTTCAATCCCATATTAAATTTTTTTTTCCCTTCTCTTCTCCTCTTCTTCTTCTTCTTCTTCCGCCTCTTGCTGAACATCGAGCCTAGGGACCGACCAGTGGAGAGGCCCGTCGAGGGCGAGCGTCACCGATCCTCCTATGGTCAGCCCTCGAGCCCGGCAACCAGCTAAAGGAGGAGGAAGAAGAAAAAGTAAAAAAAAATAAAAAATGAAAGAAAAATAAAAAATTCCAAAATATCAAAATATTATTACAAATTGGCCAAGCCAATTTTGGCTGAAAAGACTGAATTGGCACAAATGAAAAAAAAATTATGAATGAATTGACCAAAAAAAAAGAAGGTTTATGAATGAATTAACATAAGTACAATAGGTTTAAGACTTTTCTAGGTAATTTTTCCTGGGAAAATGTCACTGATGACTTTCTTTTTTTCTAATTATAAATAAATAGTTTTCTGGCATCTATTGAAATTTCATTTGGGCATAGAGTTAGGCGCGGAATGGAGCAACTCATTTCATTTGGCAAGGATGATTAGGGGTGAGCGGTTCCCGGTCCGGTCCGATCCGATCCGATTCTCTTCAAGAATCGGGAACCAGACCATTGGTCCTAGTTCTCATTTTTCGGAACCGTGGATCGGATCGGCCACCGATGGTCCAGTCCGGTTCCAAAGAAACAAAAACGCAATCAAATTCCATTTAAGAATATGACGAAAACATCTCCCGGTGCAACCAACGGTGAGAAAATAGTTAAGAAAATTTTTTAGAATATGACGGAAACATCTTCCGCTTGAATTTCATTCAACCAGTTGAAAATTCAATGACTTTTCATGTCTATTTTTTCCGTCACCCACTGACTTTACAACAGTTCTAAAAGGTAGTGCTCCATCTCATTTTGAAGCAATCAAATATAGAACAAGTACGTGAAACAGTAAAGTTATATCATGGTTAGACTCATTTGTCCATCTAATATCTAATTACTTCTTTTCACCCTGAAAATTCATTGCATTCCCTTGTTGTAGATTAGGGGCCAAGGCTTTATTCGGTGTCCATTTTGATAGATCTTTTTTGTGCTTGGAAATTCGACCGGACCGCCCGATCACCGATTCCAATTTTAGGAACTGAGAACCGGACCGGACACCTTTAGAACCGGGAACTGGACCACCGGTCCGGTCCAACCCGGTTTGCTCACCCCTAAGGATGATACCGGCTATTGGGCCGGCTCTTGCAATTGGGCTTTTCTACTTCTTCTTCTTTTTTTTGGGAAATGTGTATTCAGGTCGGACTTTGAAATTCTTTCGGTGCGAATGGGATGCGTGGATACATAGCGAATAGACGTTTAATGAAATTGAGCAAATTAACACTTGTAATTATCCACTCGAACATTTGTAATTAATTTGATCGTTTAATGAAATTGACCAAGTGTGCTTGAGCAAGCCTCGCCCGCAAGAAGCGACTTACTTATATGGATGCTGGGAGTATATGTAATGTCTAGAAACTGCAAGAATAAAACTCAAATACGAACGGTTCGAAATTTTGGAAATGTGTACGTGCGGGTGTAGACCCGATCCGACCTGACCCGTGACTCGGCCCGAATCAGTTGACCGTTGACTCGGATCGGTCGTTGACCGGTTCGACCGAACCGCCTCGACCCGATTCGCTATGTTCGATCAGGAAGCAATCGGACTGGTGAAACCGATCGGACCATTTTCAGAACCTGTTGAAGAGCAGAACACGTGTCACACACGTGTCAGCGTGTGGGCCTCACGCGCCGAAGTTTCAAGCTACGTGAGGGAGCGTGCGCCGTCCGATGGGGGTACTCCAGGTACCGGCATGCTCGTATGCTCATGATCTACAAGGTGGTATATTTATTTTACATGTTTGATGCTTTTATGGATGGAAAATACGTATAAAACTCCAAATATGTGTATATTTTGGGGTATTTTCGGCATATTTTCTCATATTTCTATATGATTTATTGAAATACAGGTGCAAGCTCACATGTAAGTACCACATACAGATATGTAGAGCATGATTTATCAATTACATGTTTATGATTTGACATGTATTGTTGATTGTATCAATGTAAATCAGCGGCGTGTAATTTTCGGATGATTGCCCCCAATTTATGAAATTACATGCATACGGTAAATGTGAAATATAAAGTTATATCCTAATTTCAAGTAAAATTCAATTGGGTTGTGACCGCCAAAATGGCATACTTGGTTGAGTTTAATAAAGAACGATTTATAAAATATTATGATGTCTCTTGTTTTAATGCGTACTTATACTCCCAAATGAGGTAATTGTGTATTGTTGCATGAAGGGTTACATGTACAACATATGGTTAAGAATTGATTAGTCTAAGCGCCTTCATACACCCAAAGGTTGTGATTAACGAAGATTAAAATAAATTCCCATGGCCGTTGTAATGTAGAAGGTATACAACTGTATATCATGTTTCCTGCCCAAAGGTGATTATATGATGGTGTATGTAACTCTCAAGATAAATTTTCACATTATACTAATTATAAACATTGATTATTTTGAGTCACTATTTTTGTGAACGGCAACTCTGTTAATATTAAGGTTCATATTGGTTCAAATTTTAAACTGGGATTTTTTTTTACACAATAAACTGGTGAATATTAAAGATATTGCTCTTGTCAAGAAAGATTCCGCAGATCTCACTTTTATTTGTGAGAATATTAGCACTATGTGCTAATTGGATAATGAGCGATTGGATTTGCTTATTTCATATAAAACGATCCACACTTGAAAAGTATTTTTGCTAGTTGACTGCACTGTTAGCTAAATGAAGGAAGCCTTGGAAGCTTGAAATTATGTCTCGTCTAATACTGAGCGTGGTACAGATTTGCAATGACTCTTCAACATCAACATCAAGTGTAATGGTTCCGATAAAATAAGAGATTACATCTTAAAGATAGTGAAATTGCATATTAAGCGATTCCAAAATTATACTCATAAAGAAATACATAAAAATCACCGGTCATTCTGAATTTTGTTTTGGTCCATGAAAGCATCCTTTAAAAAGGATGGTTATCGCTACTTCTTTTATAAGAAGAATGGTCACATAAAGAAAGACTATAATTAATACAAAGACTTGGTTATCTAAATATGAGCAAAAAGTAATGATTCTTTGGTACTGATTTGTGAATTTAATCTATCTAAAGCTCCATCTTGTTCGTGGTGGCTAGCTAGCGATGCAACAAATTATATTGTGTTTACCATATGGAAATTCATAAACTGAAAGATATCATATCATATTGAATCAAGCTCATTATAGAAACAACTATAAAGTTGACGTTAAATTTATGGTTGACATGGCAATGCTGGATAGCTTCAAGAGTCATTTACCAAATACATAAAGGATTCTGAGAAAGTAATTTAGTCAATTATTCTTGGGATTCTTGAACAGAAAGGTGTGGCCGAAAGGCGCAATCACACCTTATGTATAAAGAAGAATACAATTTATAAAACTGATTTATATAGTTATCTGTGGGGTGAAACTTTGAAAGTAGCCCTTTATGTTGCGAATTGTGTTTCTACCAAAAATGTTATATTGAGTTCTTTTGAGTCATGAGCTGGACGTTAATCTAACTTGAACCATATTAAGGTTTGAGGTGTTTATGCAGAAGTAAAGTTACATAGTCCGATATTAAATAAGTTGGACTCTAAAACCACTCAGTTTTACTTTGTACCTTACCCAGCTCATTCAAAGGGATATTGATTTATGATCCCAAATAAGGAACAAGAATTATGGAATTACAGATAGCTAAATTGCTGGAGCTTGATATAGCTGAAAAAGTATAGTTGCTCACAGACTATTAAAGATAACGGTATGGTATGGACTACTGTATCTTTTTTCTTTGCCTATACAGACGATCATGGAGCATCCTAAATTACGATTTGATTCTGTTGGGGTTCAGGATCTTGTTAGTAAGACAATTCATGATGAAGTTTATCAGACCCCATAAGCGCAGAATAAAGATTAAAGTAGCTCTACTTAAAAGATCTATCAATCAGAGACAATCAAGTCATACTGTGTAGTCTATCTAGAAGAACATGACTACAAATTCAACTATGTAATTGATCTAGTAATTTATACAATTGTTATTTCATGTTCTTAATTAAAACTCTGGTTGGGTGCATTGGTAGACGAAATACAAACTATGAGACATAAGGTGTTTGAAAGCTTATTAGCATGCCTCAAAGTCACAAGTCTATCTGATGCAATTGGGTATATAAAACTTAAAGGGACTCCAAATGCAAGTTTTTAAGTTACTATATCCAATTACTTTTTAATCAGTGTTTTATTTAAGAAGTTTAAAGGCAGATTGATAGACAAATTTTTCACTCATAAAGAATGAATGGACTTAAAATAATTTTTATTTAGTCTCTCATAAAGATTTGTCAGAGTGATTAAGGTATTGATAGCTCATTATAATAAGGAGCTTTACCACATAGATATTAAAACTTCTTTTCTGATTGGAGATCTTAATATGAAAGTCTTTTTATGTAACTCGAAGGTTTTGCAGCAGATAATTCAGATAAGCTTGTGCGTAAAGAAAGAAGAATTACCATGGAATAAAGTTTGATCATATTCATGAGTATTCTAGACTGAAAAGTCTATTTATGGGACTAAGTAAGCTTTTAGACAATTGTTGTTTGAAGTTTCATATTGTTGTTGTTTTATTATGTTCTGTCAAGAATAAAGTAAATTAGTATATATATATATATATATATATATATATATATATATATATATATATACACACACACTACAAGATCAATGGGAGGAATTTATTTTACTTGTGTTTTATGCAGACGATATCTTGCTTAAAAGCATTTTTCTTGAATTATTGCATAATGTGACACAGATATTGTTAAAGCATTTTGACATGATTGATCTTGATAAGGAGTATTTTGTCTTAGGCATTGAGATCCATATGGATCGTTCTCGCCACATGTATTGGGTTAATTCTAGAGGACATGCATTATTTGTATTCAGTATAAAGTGTTGCAAATCAGGAATTACTCATGTCATTAAGGAAATAAACTGAATCTATCATAATATCTTCATAAAGATATTAAGAGAACCCAAATAAATAATGTCCCATATACTAGTGCACTTAGAAGCATCTTGTATGCTCAAGTTTGCATTAGATCAAATATTACTTTTGTAACGAAACTTATATGCATATATAGGTTAAATCCAGAATATGATCACTAGGTTACTGTTGAAAAAGTTTTGAGGTACTTAAAAAGGGCAAAAGACTATATGCTGATTTACAGACATATTCAGAACCTACAGCTAGTAGGACATTCGGATTTAGACTTTGCTAGTTGTCAAGATGATGTCAAGTTGACAACTACATATATTTGTATGTCTAAAGAGAAGTGTAGTATTATAGAAAAATAAGAACAAAAATCTATGTCATCTTGTATGAGGAAAGCAGAGTTTGTAGCATGCTTTTTAGCTGCTATTCAAGTTATTTGGCTCCGAAATCTTATTAAGGAGTTAGCCGTATTTAATTTTGTGGATAAACCCATACAGTTACATTATGAAAATAACTCTGTAATATTGTTCATTAACAACAGCAGATGTCTCAAGGGATCTAAGCATCTGGCGGTCAAGTTTTTGATCATAAAGGTAACATATGAAAATGGTGACACTACAGTAGAGCTTATTTCACAGATAATATGGTTGCATACTCACTAACTTAAGGTTTTTACTCTTGCATATTTAAATGAAATGTCACAGACCTAAAAACATCGTGGGATGCTGATATGACATATTAATTGATGGACTAAGTAGAATCATCAGATATTGTTGTTCAGTGGGAACTGTTTTTCATAAAGTTCATATCTGTGTTTATTACATTTTGTAATATCTAGATATGTATCGACTCCATTGCATGCTATAAAGCATTTATGATTAATGTGATGTTGAATACAAATATCTAAAGAAAAATCTCAATGTATCGTATAAACCTTGAGTGATAGCTGGGGCATTTATTTTTAGCCAAAAGCATATGCCTTGTTATGCATAAAGTATAGTTAACTATAAATGTAAGACATATGTTAGTTCATTGGAACCATAATGATATTCTCTTGTAACATATCAAGTTTCGTGACAAATAAAGTAAGAGAATTGTGATTGACAATGAGGATAACATGTAAGGTGTCTCTATTATTTGAGATGTTATCCATTTGTCATGCTACCATATTAAATCCATATTAGTAAAGTTAAGAGCATTTGTGATCACGGATGGCTCTATGTCTTTTAATGTAGTTGCTGGCATGATTCGGTGCTTAAAACTTTATGGGATCGGATTAACTATTGGGAATTATTTCTAGACCAATATAAAGATGTGCATATACAGTACAATTTCAATTAATCTAGTCAAAGTGAGAGAATGTTAGAATATATTTTTAATATTCAATGTGGGCTTTATTAATTATTATTGTAATTATTAATTTGTCTAATAAAGAAAGATATATATAGTTTCTTATTTAGTCTAATATAGTACTGGATAGTGTGGGTCGAGATAAACATTATCTTTAATGATGGGATAAGTTTCAATCTCTATAAATAGAGGTCAAGTCCCTCCTCCAAACCCTAATGTCCGCATAACCTCACATAAAGAGTCGTCAGAAACGATACGTGAGGAGGCCGTCTTATTGAAGCCAGCAATAAAGAGGGTTCATAGAGGAGAAACTCTTGAGCATCGAATCGTTGCAATTCCGCATCAAGAATGATGGTTCCACTATAAGATGCGTCAATTCTTTAACTTTATGAATCCTTAATTCGTGTATCTATACGTGTGATTCTTGGGTCGCTGGATAAGGATTAAAGTCTCAGCTTATAGAATCGACAACCGATTGAAACCAATTGCGTTAGGCGGTGAAATGACACGAAATCGGATGTTTTTTTTTTTACCTAATTGTTTTCGTTCGGGAAAATTGTCAAAAAAGTCCTAAACCTTTCACACTTTTGCCGATTCAGTCCTAAACCTTTTAAGTTTGCCGATTTAGTCCTAAACCTTTTCACTTTGTGCCGATTCAGTCCTATGACGCCAGCCGTCCTACGTGGCGTCGCCGGCGATAATATTTAATAATTTTTTGAAAGTTTTATTTAAAAAAATCAATTTTTTTTATTTTTTATTTGCAGGCTTTAAGGCCGGCGACCCTCACCGAATTAGGGCCGGCAAGCGTCGCCGGTCCCTGGGCAAGGAGCGGCGGGGGTTGCCGGCCCCTGGGCGAGAGCCGGCGACCCTCGCGAGCCCCTGTGCGAGGGTCGCGACTCCCTCGCAACCGAAGGCGAGGGGTCGCGACCCTCGCCGTCGCGGGCCACAGCGAGGGCATCGCAGCCCTCGCCGTGGCGAGATCCGGCCATGGCGTCCCCCTGCCATGGTCGGATCTGGCCACGGCAAGGGCGGGCGAGGGCTGCGACGCCCTCGCCATGGCACGCGACGGTGAGGGTCGCAACCCGTCGCCTTCGGTCGCGGCCCTCGTCCAGGGACTCGCAAGGGTCGCTGGCCCCCGCCGACTCTTGCCCAGGGGCCGGCGACCCCCACCTCTCCTTGCTCAGGGGCCAGGGACCTTAATCCAGCGAGGGTCGCCGGCCTTAAGGCCTGCAAATCAAAAAAATAAAATAAAAATTGATTTTTTTAAATAAAACTTTTAAAAAATTATTAAATATTATCGCCGGCGATGCCACATAGGACACTCGACGTCCATATCAGCGATTTCCAGTAAATATGACTAAATCGGCACAAAGTGAAAAGGTTTAGGACTAAATCAGCAAACTTAAAAGGTTTAGGACTGAATCGGTAAAAGTGTGAAAGGTTTAGGACCTTTTTGACAATTTTCCCGTTTTCGCTCCGTCACAAAGGTCGCCGAAAGAGACAAATCTCATCAGTTAATTGGTAAAATTGCATCTTCTTCACGACAAGATAATACTACAGTACGTACGAAAAGGACATCCAACCCTTGGTTTTAAGCAAAGATCAAAAGGCGCAAATTACGTGTCGAGGGACGTAAGTGAGCCGAGCGCGAGACAAACGCTCGATGACGGTGGCAAATCCAAGGCGGAGGGGGCGGCGTCGCCGACGCCACATCCGACGATGTTGCCAATGTCCTTCGTTCCCTTCTCTTGTCCTCTTCTCTCTCTCTCTCTCTCTCCCCCCATAATTTTATGTTTACTTCTTTGCAGTTCGTGTTCTGCCATCTTTGTAACCACAGGATAAAAAAATTTAGAGCCCTTTAGATACTTCAATCCGCCTTTTAATCTTCCGAGCTCCTAGAGCAGACGGTCGTAAATTAATAATCCGTTCATCGTCGTTGGAGTTTCATATGCGACGGTGTTAGAAGCACGTAGCGCGAATCCCCGATTCTCTCTGATTGTTACCGGAGTTCTAGTCCTTTTTTTTCCCCCTTTCCTGCGCGCACGTCGGTCGGTCTCGTATTTCCACCTTTGGGGAGGTGTCGGAAACGCGGTTTATGCCGCCGGTTGAGCCTGATTTTTTTGTGTGAGAAGCAGTGATACGAAATGTCGTGCACAATAAACGTTCTAATGATTTCACACTCGACTTTATCCATTCCCGTTATAGTCTTTTGGAGATTTCTGATTTCATGGTAAATGTCCGCATGGAAAACCATCTTGGACCCCGCACGAAAAACAAAACGTACGAGTCGGAGTCCATGGAATTCCACGACCATTTCCCTCCTGTTCTCATTGTTTGCCCATCGTTTGTTACTTTAGGGTTTTCCCGACCACCATTGATGGCGAGGCGACATTCTATCCCTTTCCCAAGCCCAAACGTTTCCGTCTCGGATCTCCCTCCCTCCCTGCCTTCTTAACTCATCTCTGACCAATCAAAGCACTCACAAAATTACCAATAGTATTAGTAATTTTAGTTACCAATCTCCTCTCTTTTAAATTTTTATTTTGTTTCGCGCGTTAATGCCGCAACAAGAGAGGCGGGCACGTTATACTTATATTATTCACCTTGTTCTCCCAGATTGGGCCGGCCCCCAAGGAAATCTACTGGGCCCCACCGGCTCGCAGGAATTTCCTTTGTCCCCTAGTTTGAGTAGCAGAATTTCCGAAGCGCGGGCTGAGGAAAACGACGAGAAATGAACCCTAGGCAACAGCTTAGAGCCCCTTTGGGCACATCCCACCCATCGCATGGAACTACACATCTCTCCAACTCCCAGTTTTGTCTCATCTTCTTCCCCTCCCTCTCTGTCATCTTTTGCTCCTTGATCCAAATGCGGACAACGAGGAAGATGGGGGAAATGGCCTCCGCATAAGAAGTAGACATTGGCAACATTCCGAGTCCTTTTTTCTGTAGGAAGAGTTCCAAAAAGCTCTGCAAAACGCCAATGATTCATCGCTCGATGAATCGGCACCATCGCTATTGAAGATCGTCCCTCAAAGTTTTGAGAGAGAGAAAGAGAGAGAGGGGGGGGACATGATCAATTCTCTGTGCGGAACCATGGGGTCGCTCAAGAACGAGAGCTCGTGCCCCAACAAGATCCACCCGCCCACCTCGCCCACCGGCTCGTCGTCCCTCTCGCTCTCCGAGTCCAGGAAGACGCCCCCTCCGTCTGAGATGGAGCACAGCAGCTTGACCCCGCCGAGCCTCAGTTTCCCGTCGCTCAAGGCCCAGATGGAAGAGGAAGCCGAAGTCCAGTCGCCCACCACCGCCCTCCTCGAGTCCTTCTTCTCCGACCAGATCGACGGCGACTTCATGATCTCTTCCCCCGTGAGGGCTAACCACACCGCCCCCAATGGTGCCAACGCTAATCTCCCGTCGCCTCACAGTCCAAACTTCAGCTACATCAACAGCTTGACCTATGCCTCCAACGTCCAAGGGCAGTCCCTCTCGTGGTACTCCCCGCCGCGGCTCTTCTCGTCACCGCTCGGCCCCTTCCGAGGGAAGGGTATGAGCCCTCTCCACAAGGTCTTCAATTCGCCGAACAACAACAACAACAATAGCAGCTGCAACAATAACAATAGTAATAATAATAGTAACAACCGCGGCAGCAGCAGCAGCAACGATAGTAACAACCGTAATCAGTATATGCAAGTCGGAAGCAACCTCGCTCTGCCCCCTATCGAGGACTACTTGGAGGACTACCAGAAGGCCGAGTACGGGGCATATCCCTCACAGTTCGACGCCAGCCCAATGCTGGAGTGCGTGTCGGTAGGACCGAGGTACGGCGGGCCAACGAACGAGACGGCGGGGAGCGGGTCTCGGATCACCCAGGAGAGCGATGTGTACCATCAGGTGAGCTGCGTGTCGAGCTCGCAGATGCCCCTGTCCCAGCAGCTGCAACAAGAGCACCTCCATGAGAAGCGGCAACATCAACATAATGATCAGTTGACTCAGCAGCATCCAAGCCTGGCTGACACTTTGATGATGCCCATCGCTACCGAACAGGTATCTCTCTTCATTGCTTCACGAAAACTATCAGATGAAGTCATGGTAGACTGGGTCAATCATAGTAATAACTGTGTACGATATGTAAAGTTTGAAAGACATAGTTGATCTATTTTACTGTGTACGATACGGGTAGTCTGACTGTTATTTCTGATTACATGATCTCTCATTCAATTAGTGCTTTCTGACCACATGATCTCCCGATCAATTAGTGCTTTATGGAAAACATACGGTGATGGTGTGTGGACGTATGATTGAGATTGTACCGTCTCTAACATTATTGTCACGAAAACATTTTCTTTATATTTTTCTATTGTAATTATTTCAGAAAACACATGAATTGCCTAATTTTTTAAATGAAGAATATTTTACGATTTCGACGAACCATTTCTTTTTCTAATTAGTATCATGTTTATTTAATTTCACTCACTAAGCATGTAAAAAAGAAGAAATCTGATCATATATTTACATGTAAATGTCTTTCTATCTCAGGAACAAGACAGTGGGCTTCAACTGGTGCACCTCCTCCTTGCGTGTGCTGAAGCAGTGGCCAAGGAGGACTACATGCTGGCCCGGAAGTACCTCCACCACCTCAACCGCATCGTCTCGCCCATTGGCGACTCCATGCAACGTGTCGCCTCCTGCTTCACCGAAGCCCTGAGCGCCCGCCTCGCCGCCACCCTCGCCACTCGCCCCGCCTCCTCCTCTGCAAAGCCCTTCTCCACGTTCCCCCCAAACTCCCTCGAAATCCTCAAGTACTACCAAATCCTCTACCAGGCCTGCCCCTACATAAAATTCGCGCACTTCACCGCCAACCAGGCCATCTTCGAGGCGATCGAGTTCGAGGAGCGTGTCCACGTGATCGACCTAGACATTCACCAGGGCTACCAGTGGCCAGCCTTCATGCAGGCCCTCGCCGCCCGGCCTGGTGGGGCCCCCTTCCTCCGAATAACCGGAGTCGGCCCAGACATCGAGGCCGTGTGCGAGACTGGCCGGTGCCTCACCGAGCTCGCCCACTCCCTCCACATCCCCTTTGAGTTCCACCCGGTGGGCGAGCAGCTCGAGGACCTCAAACCCCACATGCTGAAACGGCGAGTTGGGGAGGCACTAGCCGTGAACTCCGTAAACCGCCTCCACAGCGTCCCTGGAAACTGCCTTGGGAGCCTGCTCTCCATGATCCGAGACCAGGCCCCGAACATCGTGACCCTCGTCGAGCAGGAGGCGAGCCACAACGGGCCCTACTTCCTGGGCCGGTTCCTCGAGGCGCTGCACTACTACTCGGCCATCTTCGACTCGTTGGACGCCACGTTCCCACCGGAGTCGGCGCAGAGGGCGCAGGTGGAGCAGTACCTCTTCGCGCCGGAGATACGGAACGTGGTGGCGCACGAGGGGGCGGAGCGGACGGAGCGGCACGAGCGGCTTGAGAAGTGGAGGAAGGTGATGGAAGGGAAGGGGTTCAAGGGGGTGCCGTTGAGCGGGAACGCGGTGACTCAGTCGAAGATTTTGCTGGGTCTGTACTCGAGCGACGGGTACCGGTTGACGGAGGACAAGGGCTGCTTGCTCTTGGGGTGGCAAGATAGGGCCATCATCGCGGCTTCTGCATGGCGATGTTAAAACTAAGCTTTTTCTTCTTCTTTCCCTTTTCTACGTGCAGTTTGTCTCTTCTGCCCTTGTTGATTCACGCTTTTCACACTATGGACCGGTAAGTTAAAATTAATGGAGGGGGGAGGGATTAATTACACATTTTCTTTTGTAGAGTGAACAGAAAAAAAAAATGGGCTTAGGATGTGTTCGATTGCTTATTAAATTTGTTGTGTTTCATGGCGAATAATATGGTTGCGCGCGCGGCCGCGGGGGGTTGTGTGTGTGTGTGTGTGTGTTCAATAAAGTATTATTACCGTGGAATTTTTCCGACCATTTTATGTCGGGAGTGTCGGACTTTAGGTTACATAGGATAAGGAAGAAGTCTAGATTTGCCGCCCAAAACAAGAAATAGCACGAAGAAAGAAAAGACGTTGGTTTCGTACTAATTGTTTGTTGTACCCATTAAAAGAGTGAGATCATATTGTATATAAAAGGAAGTCGCTAGCTGATAGTACTGTCATTATTTCTGACAATACGATTTTTCAATTAATGAGTGATTTATGCAAACACACGGTGATGGTATGTGGATCTACAGTGAAAAATAACTTATAGTATTGTTAGACTGTTAGGGAAGCATTTTTGTTATATTCTAACTTTCAAATTAGTGATAAGGTTATTTTGGACCATTCACTTTATTTTAGGGTTTCTTTGATGGGGGCTATAAAAAGGATATCTTGCATATCACATAGGGGATGCTTACTTTAGCTTCTGCCCCGAAACCCTTTGTTTTTACTTTCTTCTTGTCAGATCTTTCGATCTTTGATTATACGCTTGTACTCGTTATTGAAGATAGTGAAACTCCTCTCTCCCCGTGATTTTTCCCGTTTTAGGTTTTCCACGTATATCGTGTGTCGTGCTTTATTCTGCTTTCATCCTTGTTATTACGCGCTTGAATTTGCGCATCTCTTGGCGTTTACGCCACAATGCCTTTAATACAACGACTTGTATGAAGATTCTGATTTCTGTAACTAGGCTGTTCATACATGCCATCATTCATTTTTTTTTTATATAATCAGGGTGTCCGGGCCGGCTTGCGCGCACCTCGACTATTCCTCGGGGGAGACTAGCGCAGCAACCCACCGCCATGGCCCCCCACTTAAATCACAGGTGCTCATCTGGGGAATCAAACATGAAACCAGTGCACCTAACCACACAATCTCAAGTGCACTCTAACCAACTGAGCTACCCATGGATAGGTTACATGCTGTCATTCATTCAGTGTTGGTAAAAGAAAAATTTCACTGATGTAGGCCTAATTTGATTTCAATCCTAGTTTCGCATGCATTATGATTCATGTAAAACGAGGTACATGTTCCCCCATTAATGTTCACGATTGGGCGGGAAAAGGCAGAGTACGCAAAGTTATTAGAATTTCTTTCTATTGTTTGTTTATTGAGCTCATGAATTACCTCACTAATCCGTAGAGCACGAGAGAAGAGGGAATGAACAATTTGAGACTAGTTGTGACACCGGAGGTCTTTAGAAGCTGAATGGTTGCTCAAGTTTCAACATACTTAAGGTTCTTACGTTGATGGGGAAAAATGAACGTGCCATGGCCGAATGAGTGCTTTGTTGGAAACTGTTAGAATGTATGTGTGAGTTGTGTTAGAAAAATCTCACATAGGAGAATTGATGTGGTACTAAACTAGTTAATATACCTAAGTTGGCCCATAACTCATTGGTTTAAGCTTTTAAGTAAAGGTGGGTCCAACTGGATATATTGACGGGCTCGGACTTGGGCTCCCTCTTGGCGATCTCCCCGGGTGAAAAGTTTTGGATTTTCGCTGCGCGCTCCCAACAAATGGTATCAGAGCCGATGGTTGATTGGTGGGCCTCTAATCTGTTCCTGTGAATATCTCAATTAGGAATCTAGTGATCGCATCTCAAAAAAGAATCTGATGGCGACGATGTGGCGTAGCAGTGCAGGCCCGATGGGCATTGATGGAGATTCAAATTGAGATGGAGCCAACGCGGTTTCCAGGCCGGTGGACGTTGTGGTGTAGCAACGGGCCCGATAGGCGTTGATGGAGATTCAAGTTGAGATATATTGGTGCGGAAGGATATTTGAATTAAGGGGGAGCAAACCTAACACTAGGGCTCACACATGAGAGGGAGATTGTTAGAATGTATGTGTGAGTTATGTTAGAGAAATCTCACATAGGAGAATTGATGTGGTACTGAACCAGTTAATATATCAAAGTTGGCCCATAACTCATTGGCTTAAGCTTTTAAGTAAAGGTGGGTCCAACTAGATATATTGACGGGCTCGGACTTGGGCTCCCTCTTGGCGATCTCTCGGGGTGAAAAGTTTCGAATTTCTGCTGCGTCTTAGTTTCCGCATTGTCGTAACAAATTGGTACCAGAGCCTAGAGTTTGATATTCGGCGGTCATGCTCCAGCGTCGCTCTTTCCGCTCCGGCGTTCCTCGCTCGTTCCCTGACCTCCTGTTTGGGCGAAGAAATTTTGGACGAATTGAAGCCGGTCATCGTCTCCTGTCTCGGCGTCGTGAAGAAATTTAAAACCGAATTGATGCTCGGTCTCAATTGAAGCTCGGCCTGTGGGAAACAAGTCCACGAAGCCACGCACAGATTGTTCAGAAGAAAATTACGTCCACGAACCCACGTCCACGTCCACGAAGCCACGAATCCACTGAAGCATACGTCCACGTCCACGTCCACGAAGTGGATTCATCATCCAATTAGAGAGCTTCTCGATCAAATTGGAGCACTTTGGAGCAGATCAGAATTGGAGCGTGCACCCGTTTGACCTTTTCCTCTTGGGGCTGTCCAGCAATATCGAATCAGGAGCACGTGAATTGGAGCATCACGCAATTGGCCGTGAATTGGAGCACCGCGAAGAATTTTTTTTTGTGCGCACGATTTGGATCTGATCAGAATTGAAGCACCCATCGTCTGCAAGTTCGTTCGTGCTCAAGGATTTTTTGAGCAACTCGTTTGTGTGTCGAAAAGTTTTTTTTTGTGGGACTGAAGGATTTTTCGTGAGATTTTTTGAACTACTGCAATTTCGTGGTCGTTCATCAGTGGGTGTTCTTGCAATTGTTCCTCTTCTCAATGGGTGTTTCCATCAATTGGCGATTTCGTGTTTATCAATTTCGGCGATTTGGCGCTTCTCAGTGGGTGACGTCTTCTCAGCGGACAATTTCGACGTTCTTCTCAACGGGTAATTTTGGCATTGACAAGTGTTGTCCGAGGAGTTCGTACGCGTTTCTTTGACTCGGAATAAGTTATGGCTTCGAGTTCAGCAACGAAATTTGATATCGAAAAGTTTGATGGGAGCGGCAGTTTTAACCTATGGCAGGTTCGTATGTTAGTCGTTATTACGCAGCAAGGTTTAAAGAAAACTTTGTTTACTAAAGGGAAAAAGCCGGAACTGTCAAATGAAGCATGGGAAGAATTGGATGAGAAAGTTTTGTCCACTATTCAGTTGTGCCTCATAAACAAAGTTTTGCAGGAGGTACTAGATCAAAAAACAGCTGCAGGTTTATGGATGAAGTTGGAGAGTATTTTTCTGACAAAGTCTCTCACAAATCGATTGAGACTCAAGCAATGACTCTTCACTTTCGTATGACTGAAGGTACTTCTCTCAAATCACATATTTCTGAGTTCAATGCTCTTATCGCTGAATTAAGAAGCATTGATGTTAAGATTGAAGATGAGGATCAAGCTCTTTTATTGCTAGTTTCACTACCTCGCTCTTATAAGAATTTTAGAGAGACCATGATTGTTAGTTGAGAAACTATTGATTTTGAAGATGTCAAGACTAGTTTGCTAAATAAGCAGAAACTCGATATAGAATTGACTTCTGATGGTAGTAATAATCATGGGGCTGGTTTAGTCGCTCGAGGAAGATCTATTGAGAGAAGAAATAGTGGCAAGAGCAGGTCAAAGTCTAAGCATAGAGATATGATTTGCAACTATTGTAAGTCTCCAGGGCATATCAAGATAAATTGCCTAAAACTGAAGGCAAAGGAGCAGAGAGAAAATAATTCGAATCAACAAAATCATGGGAATGTCAATCGTCATAACAATCGCAACTATCAGAATAGACAGAATATGCGAAACGAAAATCCTGCTCAAGCTGATGTTGCTAAAGAAGAAAATGAAGATTGGTTATTGATTGCAGATAATAAAGATAAATTCTGTGATAGTTGGATTCTTGATTGAGGCTGCTCATATCATATGTGTCCTCATCGAGATTGATTCTCTACGTATAAAGAATATGATGGTAGAGTTATTCTCATGAGCAATAATGCTAGATGCAAAGCTATTGGCATTGGCACTGTTAATATTAAGATGCATGATGGCATGATCAGAACTTTAGATAATGTCAGACATGTGTCTGATTTGAGGAAAAATCTAATCTCATTGGGTACACTTGACGTGAATGGTTGTAGATTTACTGCTGAGGGTGCAGTTCTGAAAATTATGAGAGGCTCACTTTTGTTGATGAAAGGGCTTAAAATTGGTACTTTGTATCAGCTGCAAGCCTCTACTATTACTGGTTCAGCTGCGGTCTCTTCTGATATGACAGATTCGGATAATACAAAATTATGGCATATGAGACTAGGCCATATGAGTATTAGAGGCATGGATGAGCTAAGTAAAAGAGGTCTCTTGTGTGGTCAGAAAATTGGAAAACTGAATTTCTGTGAACATTGTGTTTTTTGGAAAACAGAAAAGAGTCAGTTTCAAAACAGGAATTCACAGCACAAAGGGCACTCTGGATTACATTCATTCTGACCTCTGGGGGCCTGCTAGAGTTCCATCGAAAGGCCTTGGTTCCAGGTATGTACTCACTTTTATTGATGATTTTTCAAGAAAAGTTTTGGTATTTTTTCTCAAGGCAAAAAGTAATGTTTTCGTTACATTCAAGTAATGGAAAATATTAATTGAGAAGCAGACTGGTAAGAAAATTAAGCGGCTGAGAACAGATAATGGGCTAAAATTTTGTGGAGACGAATTTAATGAGTTTTGTAAGAACAAAGGAATTGTGAGACATCATACTACAGTGTATACACCGCAGCAGAATGGTATTGCAGAACGTATGAACAGAACCCTATTAGAAAGAACAAGGTGCATGTTGTCTAACGCTGGTTTGGGCAAGGAATTCTGGGCTGAAGTAGTCAATACTGCTTGTTGGTTAATAAATCGTTCTCCTTGCATACCTATTGAGAACAAGACACCTGAGGAGGTATGATCAGGTAAACTTGTTGATTATTCTTCTCTTCGAATATTTGGATGTCCAGCATATGCACATGTTAGTGAAGGGAAACTAGAGCCTAGAGCAAAAAAATATATTTTTCTTGGTTATGCTTCTGGTGTAAAAGGTTATAGGCTTTGGTATTCTGATTCATCTAAGATTACAATTAACAGAGATGTTACTTTTGATGAATCTTCTATGCTTCATCCTGTCAAGAAATCATCAGATACTTGCCAGGAAAATCTACAAAGTGCACCAAAGAAGGTGGAGTTTGAAGTATCTTCTTCACAACCAGTTCAGTCAGTGACAGATAATATTGAGATTGAAGAATCTGAAGAAGAGAATTATTCCATAGCCAAAGATAGACCGAGAAGAACAGTGAAACCTCCACAGATGTATGGATACTCAAATTTTGTTGCTTATGCTCTTTCAGCTGTAGAGTCGATAGAATATGCTGAGCCTAAAACGTACAAGGAAGCTATTTCCTCAAAATATTCAGCAAAGTGGTTTGTTGCTATGAATGAAGAGATGGAATCTCTTGAAAAGAATCAAACTTGGGAGCTTGTCAAACCACTAAAAGGAAAGAAAATTGTGGGTTGCAAGTGGGTTTTCAAAAGAAAGGAATGTATTCCTGGAGTTGAAGACATTAGATTTAAAGCACGTTTAGTCACCAAGGGCTATAGTCAGATTGAGGGAGTTGATTTTAATGATGTGTTTTCACCCGTCGTTAAACACAACTCTATTCGGGTCTTTCGTGCGTTAGTTGCTATGCATGATTTAGAGTTGGAACAACTCGATGTGAAAACAGCTTTCTTGCATGGTGAACTTGAAGAGAAAATCTATATGGGTCAACCTGAGGGTTTTCAGTTTGAAGGTAAGGAAAATTATATATGTTTATTGAAAAGATCTATCTATGGCTTGAAGCAATCACCTAGACAGTGGTATAAAAGATTTGATTCTTTTATGGTGCAACTTGGCTATTGTAGAAGCAAATATGACAGTTGTGTATATCTGTGCAAACTTCCAAATGAATCTTATATTTATCTGATGTTATACGTTGATGACATGTTGATTGCAGCAAAAGATAAATTTGATATACATAATTTGAAGGCACAGTTGAGCGCTGAATTTGATATGAAGGATTTAGGTTCTGCGAAGAAAATTCTTGGCATGAAAATTCAGCGAGATCGAAAAAGAGGAAAATTGTATCTTTCCCAAAAAAGCTACATTGAGAAGGTGTTAGATCGTTTTGGCATGAAAGATGCCAAATTAGTGAGTACTCCTCTTGCTGCTCACTTTCGATTATCAGCTGATTTATGTCCTCATACAGATGATGAAATAAAATATATGTCACATATTCCATATTCTAGTCCAGTTGATAGCATTATGTATGTTATGATTTGCACTCGACCTGACATATCACATATTGTTAGCGTGATAAGTAGATATTTATCATGCCCAGGTAAAATTCATTGGCAAGCAGTGAAGTGGATTTTGAGATATCTGAAGGGTACTTCAGATTATGGTTTAGAGCTTGGGAAAACTTGTGAAACTCTTACTGGATATGTTGACTCTGATTATGCTGGGAACCTTGATAAAAGGAGGTCTTTGACAAGTACATATTTACTGTTTGGGGTTATGCAATCAGTTGGAAAGCTTCTTTGCAGCATACCATTGCTTTATATACTACAGAGGCAGAATATATGGCTATTACAGAGGCAATCAAAGAAGATATATGGTTAAGAGGTTTATTTGGAGAGCTCAGTGTGGATGATGATGTGACTGTTGTGCATTGCGATAGTCAGAGTGCTATACATCTTACTAAAGATCAGATGTATCATGAGAGAACAAAGCACATTGATGTGCGGTATCATTATTTTCGAGACATTCTTGCTGATGGTTATATTAAGGTCTTGAAGATTGGTACAGAAAACAATCCAGCTGATATGTTGACAAAATCTTTGCCATTTACTAAATTCAAGCACTGCTTGGATTTGGTTAATGTTTGCAGCAGCTGTGTTTTATGCTGGTGGGAGGAGAAGATTGTCTTAATATTTATGTCTACTAGGGAATTCAAGTCAAGGTGGAGATTTGTTAATATGCCTTGAATAGTTAAGGGCTTAAGTTATGGGCATTGGGCCAACATTAGGGTTTGAGAGGTAATACTATAAATATTGCTCTCTGCTCAAACTGTTTGATAGAGAAGCTTATGTTGCCTCTTTTGTAATCCTTGATTCTCATAATGGATTTTGCTTCTCCTCTTTCCCCTGATTTTTCCCGCAATGATTTCCACGTAAATCTTGGTGTTCCGTTCTTCTTATCTGTCTCAATTTCGTCTTAGTTTCCGCATTGTTGTAACAGAAACCCTAGAAGACTTTTGATCAAGATCTGAAGCTGCTTTGGAACTACGTACGCTCAAATCAGTCCGATGTGATAAGGTGTTTAAGTAGCATAGATCAGCCCTCGTGGAAGGTAATGTTACTCCTCAAGAAAGGCTCAGTTGAATCTCTTTTCAGACTTAAATAGTTGCCCCTTGTGACGGAGAAGGAAATAAGGCGGTAGACTGGGTTGTCAAAGCCCATCATAGAAAAACCCTTCCTTCAAATTTGATTTTATATCACTCTCAAGCCCTTTGGATTCTTTTATGTTAGGGGAAATTTCAAAAAAAAGCCCCAAATCCTCTCATTTTTTCAAATAAGAGCCTCAAGTGAACATTATTTCAACTAAGGGCCTGAAGTATCATCAGTTTTTCAAACAAGGGTTTGAAGTGAACGTTGTTTCAAATAAAGACTTGAAGTGGCCATGAAATTTCAAAAAAGGGCATGATTTCAAGGGCATTTCAGTCTTTTCATATTTAATTTTTTTATATTTTTTTATATTTTTTTAAAAATTTAACAAAAAAGATTTTTTTTTTTAAAAAAAAAACCCTAACGGAAGCGGGAGGGCTGGCCACCACTCCACCGCCCTGACGGGGTGGGGGAGGCAGCGACGAAGGACGGCGGGGTCGCCGGCCCCTCGGCGAGGGCCGACGAGCTCGCCGACCAGAGGCGAGGGCCGATTGGCTCTCCCTTGGTCAGGGCAGCTGGGCGAGAATCGACGACCCTCGCCCAAATTCGGGAGAGGGCCCAACCCTCTCCCGATTTTGGCGAGGGCCAAAGGCCCCCGCCTCTAGTCGACGGGGTCGCCGGCCGTCGTGGAGGCGCCGACGACCCCGTCGGCCTTCAACCACGCCTGCCAACCCACCATCGGCGGTGGGCCGACTGCTGCAGGCGGGAGGGGCAACCCTCTCGCCTGTGGCTTCTTCTTTTTTTATTTTTATTATTTTTTTCATTTTTAAAAATTTAGGCAGTCTCATCGGACGTGGAGAACCCTCGTCATGAGACCCATTTTCAAAGCAAAACAATGGTAGATACCGCCTGAAGGGTCAACTCAACGGTAGATACCGCCTGAAGGGTCAAACCAAGGTAGAAACCGCCTGAAGGGTCAACTCATGGTAGATACCGCCTGAAGGGTCAACTCGTGGTAGAAACCGCCTGAAGGGTCAGCTCAAGGTAGAAACCGCCTGAAGGGTCAACTCATGGTAGATACCGCCTAAAGGGTCAACTCAATGGTAGATACCGCCTGAAGGGTCAACTCAACGGTAGATACCGCCTGAAGGGTCAAACCAAGGTAGAAACCGCCTGAAGGGTCAACTCATGGTAGATACCGCCTGAAGGGTCAACTCATGGTAGAAACCGCCTGAAGGGTCAGCTCAAGGTAGAAACCGCCTGAAGGGTCAACTCATGGTAGAAACCGCCTAAAGGGTCAACTCAAGGTAGAAACCGCTTGAAGGGTCAACCCAATAGTAAAAATCACTTAAATGGGCAACTCAATGGTTCGATCCACCATACGGATCAAAATCCTTGGCAAATCCCAAATGGGACGCGTCTTCCTTAGATTCTTATCAGTTAGGAATCACATTATGGTTTGACCTACCATACGGGTCAGAGCTTAACCTCTCTAGAAACGAGTCCCTAGAAATTCTCTTGAATCCATCAGACACCGCGAAAATCATACAAACATCGAACAGGTAAGTGGCAGGTATGTCTCTCTATTATCTCACTCTCTCATGACAAATGAACGTTTCCCCTTCAGGAAAGAGCATACATGGACAAGCATGAAGATTGGATGTCATGACTCCTTTTCCTTTAGTTTCCCGAGTCAAGTCGATCAGGACTCGGGTGTCACCTTATCTTTGGGAGAAACCTCTAACGAGATTCCTCTCAAAGAGGGGCAGCTGTTGACACCTAAATTTTGATCAACCTTTTTCCTTTATTTATTTATTTATTTATTATTATTATTATTTTTATTTTTTAAAAAATTCATAGAAAATCTATAAAAAGTTGAAAATTTGAAAAATCAATTTTGGTGACCTTGGCCAAGCTAAAGGAACCATTTTTGACCAAAAATATAAAATAAATAAATAATATATATATATATATATATTTTTTCGATATATATATGAAATATCATAAACATAGCATAGAGATGGTGGAGATTGGGGGGTCAAAGATTCTTCCCTGCTTTCGGTCTATACGTTACGAAACCTTCGTGATTATTAAAATCCCACTCTCATCGATGGACTTGTTTCTTTTGGTGGGTAGGTACTCTGAGGAAATTCCTAAAAGCCAAAGGGAAGCAGAATATATCACAAAAAGAAGGGAGTGGCGCCGTTGCCGAAAAAGGAGAGGGCATTAAGAGGGGACAAGGGAGAGTGGAATTAATAAAAAAAAAAGCAAAAGAAAAGGAGTGGCTCCTTCCTCAACAACCCCAACATGCATCTTTTTAGGGGGGTTCTTCTTCTCCATCGGGACGATCTTCTGGGGGGATCATCGACGAGAGAACATTTTCTTTCGCGAAACCCATGCTGAAAAACAGACCTATCGAGGGCGCTTCTGCTTCCGTAGGAGGTTCAAGCTTCGCGTGGCGGAAGCGCCGGGCGAGATCAAGAACTTGTTTGTGCAATATTCGGAGAATGGGATCATGACCGTCGATCATCTCCACAGGTTCTTGATCGAAGTTCAGAAAGAAGAGACTCCCGAGAGTTAAAAAAAATGCATGGAGACAGCCATTGGCGGCCAGCCTCTGCGCCAAACAGACCGGGAGTCAATGCGATTCGCGCCGGCGTGCTCCGTTCTTCCCCCTTGATCATTTTTGGTCGCACCACACTCGAGCTCAACGAACCTGCGACCCATTCTCTCTTTGCTCGTTACCTCACCAAACCCCCATGATCAGACCCGAGACTCCTCTATCGATGGACCCGGCACCATCCGATGGTTTCTAGCTCTTGTTCAGCCCCGACCCGAGCCTCCCTTCAGTCCATCTACAGCCCTGACGAATCCGGAGGATTGTTGCCCGCAAAGCCGAAGCTTCTGCTCAGCCTTTCCAGCCGCCGCTCGGCCATTGTTCTGGGGTCTCCCTGACGTCCACCTGGTCAGCCATAGTCCCCCCAACGTCCCTGTTTCGCTGCCCGACGTTAGCTCATATCAGCTCCATTTTCCGAAGTCGCACCGCCATTAAACAGCCCGGAACTCGTCATCCTGTTCTCCATTGCCTACCCACGGTTCCGCTCGAGGTTGACGCTGCTGCTGTTCGAACCTCCTATGTCCGGCTCCGCCCCTCCACAGCCGTATCTCGATCCTATCCCGGCCACCCCTTTGCGACTCACTTTCTGCCGCTCAACCCATCACTCTAACTTCATCACTCCAACCTTGAACCATCAACGAATACGGCGAAACAACCATTTATGGCCGTGAAAGATGGGACACGAACGAGAGATGAGAGACAAGCTGTCCCAGCCGCGACGATGAGCGAGTCACAGCCGTGATGAGCGATTCCGGACAAGTGGAGCATGATGGTCGTCGACGGACGATGACGAACGGCTGCAAGCCGCATGTGTAAGTCTCTTAAACTTTGATCTTTGCTAGAGTTTGTTGAAGTCAGGATTGAAGCCGTGAATAGTACAAGAACAGAAGCTGGTCGTGAGCATGGGGGTGACGTTGAAACTCTATGAAATAGCAACCTGAAGAAGATGATGCATTAACATAAGCAATAGAAATAATAGTAAAAAAAACGTGAATGCTTTGGTGAGTTGGAATGTGGGCTTGCTTCCGCGGGTTGAGTCCGTTTTTGTATGTAGGTTAGTGTATGGGCTGGATTAGTAATTTGGGCCTTAGATTAAAAAATAAAAAAAAATAAAAAATAATAATAATAAATCAAAAAATCCAATAAAAAATGGAAAATCATAAAAAATTAAAAAAATCGGGAAAAATTCGGAAAAATTCAAAAAAATTCTCAAAAATGGGAAATGGCCACAATCAACTGGTCATGGAATATTTCGGGTAATTCGGTATCCAAGTCTTCCAAAAATTGACGATTTTGCTCTTCGGGCTAAATCGCCTCCAAATTCCCCATTTTATCCCCGGTCCGAAATCGCATCTTCCATAAGCCCTTATGGCTATACTAGAAGGCCATGTGATGTGAATTGACGTGCATTGATGTGATTTACTTATGCACTTGATTGCGCTTTCATTTAAATTGATTGTGATTGATAGGAATAGTCTTCCAATCTGCATGAAACTCTGAATTAAACCTACCTCACCCGAACTTGCGCATGCATGAACTCTTAGCTAGGAACATCACTCGCGTTAGGTACCGAAAGGGCGTTGGTAATGACACCAGCGTAACCAAGTCCCCGAACCCAAAATCTCTGGTTCCGCAGAACTGATCGATCTCTCCCAATCGGTCAGTAAGGTTTCCGGTCTACCCTCCAAGAAAGACCGGTGGCGACTCCAAATGCATGCACAATTTGCACATGCCACCACGACCACACTGAAGGTCGAAAACGATCGACTCTCATCGTCGAAGAGTACTCCCGCCGCGATTTGGTATGGGCCTGGGAGGGCCCGCGCCGATCCAAGACCCGCGATCGGTAATCCATTAGCCGCGTCCGCTTCCGGACGGGTCGCGACAGCTGGCGACTCCACTGGGGACTCTTGCTCTAGAACATATGATTCTAGACCTCAAGTGGACTTAGGCCGTAATTAAAACGCTGAGTGATTTTTCTAACTTTGCAGGCGCTCTCGAAGGTGAGGTAAGTCCGCTTATGGTAGGTGTTATATGTTTTTGGCAGATTGGAGAAATAAGGGGTGTAGTCCGTGATTAACATTGTCTTATGCAGGTTGGGCGTAGGAATGTATGTTGTGTGGATGATTTGAAGTGCTGATTGATAAACTGCTGTGCATGAATTGCATTATGATGATCACAACACGTGGACACACACAACCGCGCCTAAAACCCCGGGCGCCGCCTTTAGGAACACAATAGAAGGAATTGAGAATGGAATCTCCGAGAGGAAAAACGCGGGGTAATCCACTTTTCAATTCCGCTCGCTTCGAACTATGGATCGAGTCCCAATGCAACGATAGCTGTGCAATGGAATCGGCTCTTTCTAGAACTCGAAGTGGGAACCTTAACCTTAGGGGCCAAACCCTCTGATTTTTAGAAGTTCACCATCACTTGTCTCATGCGCATGTCTTTGGGCGGTTGGTACACCTAAAACCGCACATAAGTCGACGAGTTTGGTTGGTAAGACTCTCTATCCCTCAAATCTATTACAGTTCATATAAATATAGGCATTTCATTCATTGCATTCTGGTGATTAGATTAAATGCCATTTCAAGGATAGATGTGTGTGTTTTTCCCAAACGTCCTTGATAGAAGACGAAGAGGATGATATCCCATGACAAGCACCGAGTGAGCAACAAAGGAGCCTACTATGGACATTATTGAGATATCGTCCAATGAAGATGACGAGTTGGGGCAAGTGATCCGGAGGTCACAGATCGAACTTGGGACATCCTTAAACGTTAGGATCACATTCCTTTGTTTCATTTTCCATTACTAGTCCTCTTGTATAGGGTTTATTTTTATCGAGGCTTTCTCTATCTCACCCCTTAGAGTGATTGTATTAGGGACCTATTGGTATATACATTCAGATGGAACTTGGTTGTATTTCTTTTGACGGGTCATGGGAATGTGATAGTGGCATTTTCTCTAATCATCCGAATACTCCCAAGTCAAGTTTATAATTCCTTTAGAGGAAATCAAAATTGGAAATCTTGCATGACCTTTTTGGTCGTATAGGGTAATCCAACCCCAATTTCACTAGAAGGAATTATACACTTGAATTGATTCATGCATGTCGTACGTCATTGGTAATCCACGATAATTGATCAAGAGTATCGGCATTGTTTCGAATTTAATGACAAGATAGATGTCCAAATTGCCCTCGTTCTTAACAAAACGGCCTTGATTTGGATGCCGTATCTTCAATTAAATTTAAAACACGTCATTATGCCTTGCGCTTTTGACTAATTCGTTCTCCTCGAAATTGATCAAAAGCGATTATCGTGAATTACATTCCTTTCAATAATATGCTTTCCTTCGAAGAATACTGATAAAAAACTGTTTGCGCAAGATTAAAACCCTTGTAAAAGTTTTTGTCCTTATTAATCACGAGCAAGCATAAGATTGAAAGGGGTTTATGCTTTCTTTTTCAAATTATTCCTTCTGATTCAGTCGTTTCATTTGCAGGTGAAAAAAATAGGTAATAGAGAGAAATCTTCTCCTAGATAAGTCTGAGGCTATTCTCTCATCTGATCATGAGCGAGTTATAAAATCAGGACATATTTGCTCGGCTTATTGATATTATGGTTCGGCTCACCCAAGTTGAAGATGTTCGGATGCTCGAAAAAAATGAACCATACAGAAGTTAAAACACACACATTTATTTTGCTTAGTGGAGGGTTTTCAAAAGCAGGTCATACAATTCGGGGTGGAAAAGTAAAGCCAAAGTGAGCCCTAATTAACGACACAAAGGAGCCCAACTGACCCTCCATGTTGTTAATGCTCTGCTCGTACTCACGACTTCGCATGTCCTGGTCCGCAAGCTTGAGGAGAAGGTTTCTGCATTCGCCCTTAACCTCAGTGACCTTGACCTCGTGTTCCTCGGTGATTATTTCCAAGTCCCGAACTAATCCATTCCCGTGAGCTATGTCTGCGGTTATTTTGTCGAGCCGTTCTTCCTGCCAGTCGCTTTGCAGCCTCAATAGGACATTGTGGCGGTCGTGCTCGCCAGCGGTCAGGGATATGGCCAATTGATCCACCAGGTTTCTCCTCTCGCGAAGCAACGTCGCGACCCTCTCATTGGCAAACTCGACGGCCTTTTTGTGACTATCGGCCAGATAGTTGGTCAGCACCAAATGATCAGACTGATCCTTGTAACGAGCCCGCAAGACGCGAGCCACGAGAACCTCCCGATCAGCAACACGGTAGGCCTCTAAGGAGTGTGCAAAGAGGGTCGGGAAAGTTCTATATTCCCTCCCCAGCGTAGTACCTTCGAGGGAAGTGGTATCTAAGTCCTCGAGCAGGACACGGATTTCATCCACGGTTGCAGAATGATCGGTTATGTGCGCGTAACCGCGACCCAATAGGTTATAAAGCTTTTCCCACTGGGCCAAGACATCAGTCGAAAAAGTGCGCACGGGAGAGGAGGCCATTTGCGTTGGGTTGGCTTGAGAATAAGACGAGGCTAATAGAGAGATTAGAAGGAAGAAGCTGATTATGCGAGAACGTTAACCTTCCATACATTAATTCCTCATTTTATAGCAACTCGAGGATGATGAAGGGTCTCAGTAATAATGCTGGTGGAGCCCAGTTAGGGGGTAAAGCAGGAGGTCCCCTCACGAGAGCCATTGGATTCGTTTCGGTCCGCGATTTCCGGCTCATCAATTAAAAGATGTAAAAGATTTGTCGGGATCACCATTATTAGAGTTAGGTGGGAGGTAAGCGCAACTATCGAAGAGAGCCCTAACAGGATTTGGCAGTCCCATCACGTTGAAAAGCTAAGCGGGAAATTCAAGGTCTTGAGGGGGAACGTTTTCCTAATGATGCTTGAAGAGCGTCTCCTGAACAGGAAAAATCACTCGAAGAAAACTTTATAGGGAGTGAGCATACAGGAGAGAGTGGAGAACTCTGAGTGGGCAAGAACCAATCAAACATTTCTCAATCCAACATATTTAAGAGGTTACTGTCAGCCGCTAGAGGCGACTGACTCAAAAATCTCAGAAATTGAACCACAGAGGGATCTCGAAGATTCCAAGATCAAGTCTAACGCCAAAACCATGGAGCCCAACACTTCTGGCAACGGAAATCAAGATCACGGCGACGACGACAACGACATCCACGATGCTCAACTCGGGAAAAGAAGACGTCCTCACCAATACTCTCAGGAGGAAACCCAAATGCTGGAAACCCTTTTCAGTAAAAGCCATTACATGAAAAAGAAGTGGAGAATTGAATTGAGCCGGGAGTTGGGGATTAATCAGTCGAGGATCCAGTTTTGGTTTCAAAATAGGAGATCCAAATCGAGGGCTCAACGCAAACGTCAGGTGGTCGAGATTTTAAAGGAAGAAAACCAAAAGCTGCGAACAGAAAACATGAGGTATGAAAAAGCTCTCAATATTACCATTTGCCCTCATTGCGATAACCTCATCGCCCGCGGTAAGATATTCCCCGATAAGCCTCACGCAATGATTGAAGACGTTCACTTACCACCCTACTCCCTCGGGGCATCTCCTGCTCACCCAGATTTTGCCGGAGTCACGCATGAGCAGGATGATCCTACGAAAACGATACAAATGCCTCCTGGGGGATGGGATTTGCATCGCTTTGATTGGAGTTACAGTTTCAAGGAGCTGGATGTTACCGCCGACCAGCTCAAAGCATATCAGCCTCATGCACAACAATTTTCGATAGGGTCGGGTCCCGCTGGAGATGAGTTAATCAGTCGTCAAGCCATCGATGCAATTTTGGGCCACGATAAGAGGAGGTTCGCTTGGCCCCCTGAACTGCATTCCAGATTCCTAGACGTGGTTCACCAAATGGGGATCGATTCAGCAACTCCGACGCGCATATTTAAAGCCATGAATGTACCGGGGCTTAGTAAGGAACTGGTCAGGAATCACCTTGCTGCCTACAGAAAGCTATTAAAACAACGTCGAGCGGAGCTAAACCGGGAGGAATCCGTCTCGAGCTCAAAAGCTAGGGGCGACCGCCATTGTAATGCTCAGGCATCAAGAGATACCCGGCCAAATCTAAGCATCAATCAAGCTAGCAACCCGACCACCGGCAAACTGAAAGCTGATCAGAATGTCCTCCCGGGCCATTTCAACACTTCTCAAGAGCGCGTATCACAAGTACAGCGAGTGCGCACTCCTCCATTCGAGCAGCAGTCGGCTGGTGTCTGCCTGCCGCTGGTCAACCCACGACAGACGATTTCTTTGATGAGGGGCTCGATGCCTTGTTCAATCAGTGGGAAGCTGGCATGCTTGGACAGCCATGATCTAGCACTTGACTCGGGGCACGATGGGTCGGTCACCACGAACACCCATAGAAAGAAGAACATGTTCACGAGTAGATCACTCATTTTATCCGTTGTAAAGTTCCTACGGGAACATTTTTCTTTAATGACTATAGTTAATTCTATATTAAAACCAACGCTATCGACGAACATCGTCATGCTCACTTGTGATGATCCCTTGTTAGATTAAGTCTGAAACCAGAGACGGTCTTTAAAATTTTGAGTGGCCACGAACTCATTCCTCACCAAGCGCCCGGGATGCTGAAATGAAGAGTAACAGCATGCACAGGGAAAATGCCACTTTCGTTTGAACGATGAAAAGGGGTTGAGAGAAGATCATAGCGTTAATTCCCATGGAGCTAAATGAATTAAACGGAGTCATTAATTGCGGGTCCACCGCTGCTCCCCACGTTCTCGGGCCTAGCAAATCATAAAAGGCGCCGAAAGATTGTAGACCCACCACTTTGAAGACTGAACTAGGGGACGAGCGCAATACTCGATGAAACCGAATCAATGCAAAAGAGTTTGTGATCCTATCACGAGGAAAAAGAAAGGGGAATACAGACGATGAGTAATTATAGGGTCTCGGGAGGAGCGCTTGCTTGCTGGCCTTCATATGCAGCCTGAAGGATGGTTCTAGGACACGCACAATCACTTGAGAAAATTTCTAGAGTGAGCAAACACGTAAGAGCGAATAGAGAAAGCTGAGGGAACTAGATCAGCCCGAGATACTCCGATCCATCATGTTTAAAAGCTATTCCCATCTGCTAGAAACGCCCGACCTGGACATTTCTGAGCACGAACTGCTGGGAGACTTTGAAGATCCTGGAGCTGAATCATGCCCGAAGACCATGGAGACTGACTCCTCCAGCGATGAAATTCTAGGTTTCAGCTACGAAGAAGGAGTATACAATGATGACCGGAGTCGGAAAAGGAAGCAACTACAACGCCACACTCCAAGCCAAATCCGAGAGCTCGAAGCTTTCTTCAATGAATGCCCCACTCCAAGCAGACAACAGAAAATGGAGTTGAGCCGAAAAATAGGATTGGAGCTTTCGAAGGTCAAGTTTTGGTTCGCCAACAAACGAACCCGGGTGAAACAGCAATACGCAGACCATGAGTTACTGGTCCTGAAGGAGGAGAATGAGAAGCTTCAAGCTGAAAGCGCGAGATATAAGGAAGCTCTGACCAAGGCCACCTGCCTTAATTGTGGTAATCCTGTTGTCCTCGGCGAGGTGTTCCTCGATGAACCATCCCTGTTGACGAATAACGCTCAGCCGTTACCGTATTCTCCACAGCATTTTCCGACACAGCCAGATACCGCCGGAGATCTGCATGAGCAAGTCGACACCATAGGATCAACACCAACATCCTCTGAGAAATGGGATATGAATCATCACAGGGGGAGTTCTCTCAATGACGAACTCGCTGTCGCAGCCAGCCAATCCAAAGTCGGTGAGTCCCTCCCTGGACAACTTTTGAAACGACTAGATCCCGTAGAGAATAGCTACCGAAGTATTGACGATATTTTGGGTGATAAGAGAACAAGGTTTTACTGGACCTATGAACTTCACACCAAATTTGTTGATGCAATTCGAGAGCTGGGAGTTGATTCGGCTAGCCCACTACGCATACTCGAGATTATGAATGTGCCGGGGCTCTCTAGAATTAACGTCGAGTCTCACCTCAAGTACTATAGGAGATTGCTAAGGGATGGAAGGATAGCGTTAAACCATCATAAAGCCAGTTGGAGCTCAAGTGCCGGGCAGAGTTACAACCACGATGATTGGAAGGCCGAGAGCACCCAACCGCGTTTCAGCAATGACGGGACCAGCAGTCGTGTCAGCGACTCCTCTAACCCAAATCAGAATGCTCCGCCGAACTATCTCAATACTCCTCAAGAGTATATACCACAGTTCCAGCACATAGGGATTCCTCAGTTTGAGCGCGATTCGGTCATTAATGCTGTCCCTGAAGCGGATCTGGCATTGGTAGAGAGTGCACATATAAACCTGCCGGTCATTGGATGAAGTTCCAATTCGAGGGGTCAAGTTGCTCACGGCGAGAACAAAGAGAGGAATCCCTCGCCTGTAGTCGACGACAGCCAATCTGGGCACCAAGGGCTAGAAAGAACAGGCGATTTCCTTGAGGAGGAGCTGGACACTTGGATCAATACTCTTCAGGAATGTATGTCTCGACCCCAACAGGGCAATGATGAAGGTTCCAGCTCAAAGACTCCAGTTCCTCACAATGAAGGCAATGAAGGAAATCTGCCCCCAACAATTGTTGATACCCAACTTGAGCATCAATGGCTCGAAGACCCGAGCAATTTCCTTGGCGATGAGTTCAATCTTTGGCTCGATCAATTTGGAGCCGGAGGGCCATCGCAGTGGTGACGCAAGGCAGGTGACCAAACGTCTGATGCAAGGCATGGTTACTCGATGAAAAATGCTTAGACGAAAGGGGTGGAACACTCCTATTGAATATGTTGTTGATCGCACTGTAAGGTTCCCACGGGAACATCTTTCATTAATGTCTAGAACTAATTGCGCGTGAGTGTCAACATCACCCTTTGAGCATCTTCAAGCCGAGGGCCGTGGATTAATCGCTTAATCCGTGGAGCAAGTTCCCCGAACAAAGACTATCACCCGCGGAGTATAATGGGATCTACCCCTTCAATACGAAATACGTTTGGCCGCGAAGCCACCTATTTGGTAAAACGATGTATCGTTCCTAAACGATCTTCAATCGAATACTGAAGTAATGTCTCCTTTCTTTCCCTTCTCAGGTGATAAACGTGGATAAATCACTCAAGGAGCCATTTGTTCGAATAACAGAACAGACGTCGCCTAACTGGGGGCAGATGAACCATTGATGTTGCAAACACTCCAAGAATGGATAGGCGGATTTGATAGATATTGTTCATATCAATACGCAATATCAGAACGGGATGAGAACCAAGAGTAAAGTTGTATCGTTCCAATTTGTCTTGAATTTGAGAATATGAATTGATACTCGTTATTTATCCTTGACAGGGGAATCGCCTTACAGACGAACAGGTTTTCACATCCCATGTATTACCCGTTAGAATACATGACCAAGGGTAAATTGTATCGTTCTAATTTTTTGAAAAATTCGTGAACGTACAATAACATGTTTCTTCTGCATTTTCAGGATCTCCAGCCGCGGGGGACAGGTAAGTATCCCTTTCCCCAATCCATTGAAGATGTTAAATAAAAAGCAGAGAGAAAAAGAAAAGCTTTCAGAATCTAATGTCTAGAAAAGACATAGAATTCAAACTTCATTGGCATTCATGTCTTAAAACAGGAGGTTATCTGAACATGAATAAGAACATGCATGGTGCATCATAAAATCCCCTTGACGGGTAAAATTTTTGGAGAAAATGAAAGAGATTTTTTCCAATCAAAAGTTAAAAACTTTTAAAAGGACGTTTTCTCAAAAGAAAAGAGGCAAAGCCTAGTCCAAACACGTCCTACACACACTGGAGAGAAGTGGAGCGGATCAAATAGCAAAATCTGGACCTACGGAAGTAGGGATTATTCGCAACGATTACATGGGTTGGGATGACGGAGGCATTCGTTTCATATCCCTCAAACACTACAGGTGACCGTTGATAAACCCTTTGAACGACGGTTTTCATTCTTAACTCTGTCAAGAACCACCCCACATCGGGGCAAAATGGAGGTGAGTCCAGCGGTATCAGGAGAAAATGGTTAGAAATCTTCTTGCTCGGACTAACATCAATCTTTGTGTGTTGTTTATATGGTAATCCAAGTGCCATAAGATGACGAGAAGCATTCATTTCTCTATCCCACACACCATATCATTTGCACAGCCAAGTTGAGCCCGCAAATTCATTTCATAAACCCCTGTTGGTGATCATGGGATGTTTCAAGATAGAAACTGCATCACTCCAAGAACGGAAGAAATCAAGAGATGGGATTTATAGAAAAATTTCATATCAGGCGTTTAAATGTGCTATGATTCAAGTTGTATATCTAGCACAATTTTCTGAACATCGTAGTTCCAAAGGAAAAGAAAAGGCGGGATTTCAACAAAGAAAAAAATCCCCAGCATCAAGAAAAAGCAAAGTGCATGGTAAAAGCAAGGCCGATGCTCGTGAAAACTGTTTGATTGATCCCCAATAAAGCCTAGTTGGGAAGAGAGAAAAACCCATAAAGGAGTCAGATCAAGAAGACTGCTCCCCAAATGATGTCAGCCGTGGTGCAAAAACACGGACAGAATTGTCAATCTCTTAATACCACAAGAGACGTTCTCTAAAGGACTTGTGCACACCTCAAAAGCGGTTGCACACCTCAAAAATGGAAGATGCAGAATGGAAAAGACATGTGACAAATTTGCAATGATCACCAATGTCAAACCTCTCATGAATTCTGGGCCAAAAACAAGCCCTTTTTCGGTCCCCAATCCTACCAATGTTACAACCCTGAAACAGTCTTCTCTGACTAAGACACTTGGGTTAACATATAGCTTAGCTCGAAGAGGTACGAGCAAGATTATTTCTTTCTCATTTTGCGGGGTTCTTGACTTGTAAACCCGGAGCAGATGGTGAGAACTTTCATTCAATGGCCTCGACTCCAAAGCGGGTCCCCCTTGAGAACCATTATCCAACCCAACATTACGGTCCCGTGGAAGACCTCCCGATCGATCGAAATGTATGCGCTGCGAATGATCCTAAAACCTAGGCACAGGTTAGTAGGAAGTTGAGCGCATTCCTTACAAAAGACCATTATCACAGAGCGGTGAGGAGCCCTCTTGGATGAGAAATTCTCCAATAGATGTTTTGAATAAACACTTTTTGGAAATTTCAAATTGTTTGATCCAGATTTTCCGTGCAAGGGATTTGTGATCACATTTGCATGTTGCAAGAATACTTTGGATAACCTCCAGCATCAAAATGCACATTTCACGATTAAAACTTAAGTCATACGGTTTTTGTCAAATGGACAGTCGTGGTCTTCCCAAAGATTACTAACGTTTTCTTGGTGAAGAAAATTTTCAAGCTCAAACTTCTGCAGGATACCTGGAGAACCCAGCTCCCATAATGTCGCCTCAACAGACTAAAGCGAGGCTTTGTCAAAATAAAATCTTTCACTGCTTCAAAACTGAATTCCCGACAAATTTCGGGATCTTTCAAAAGAAGGGGTGAGGATGTGACCCCTTTTCAAAAATCAAGCAGTCCTAGCTTGACGTGGAGAACCCTCGTCCTAGGATCCCTTTTCAAAAATATCAAACAGTCTCATCGGACGTGGAGAACCCTCGTCATGAGACCCATTTTCAAAATTTAGGCAGTCTCATCGGACGTGGAGAACCCTCGTCATGAGACCCCTTTTCAAAGCAAAACAATGGTAGATACCGCCTGAAGGGTCAACTCAACGGTAGATACCGCCTGAAGGGTCAAACGAAGGTAGAAACCGCCTGAAGGGTCAACTCATGGTAGATACCGCCTGAAGGGTCAACTCGTGGTAGAAACCGCCTGAAGGGTCAGCTCAAGGTAGAAACCGCCTGAAGGGTCAACTCATGGTAGATACCGCCTAAAGGGTCAACTCAATGGTAGATACCGCCTGAAGGGTCAACTCAACGGTAGATACCGCCTGAAGGGTCAAACCAAGGTAGAAACCGCCTGAAGGGTCAACTCATGGTAGATACCGCCTGAAGGGTCAACTCATGGTAGAAACCGCCTGAAGGGTCAGCTCAAGGTAGAAACCGCCTGAAGGGTCAACTCATGGTAGAAACCGCCTAAAGGGTCAACTCAAGGTAGAAACCGCTTGAAGGGTCAACCCAATAGTAAAAATCACTTAAATGGGCAACTCAATGGTTCGATCCACCATACGGATCAAAATCCTTGGCAAATCCCAAATGGGACGCGTCTTCCTTAGATTCTTATCAGTTAGGAATCACATTATGGTTTGACCTACCATACGGGTCAGAGCTTAACCTCTCTAGAAACGAGTCCCTAGAAATTCTCTTGAATCCATCAGACACCGCGAAAATCATACAAACATCGAACAGGTAAGTGGCAGGTATGTCTCTCTATTATCTCACTCTCTCATGACAAATGAACGTTTCCCCTTCAGGAAAGAGCATACATGGACAAGCATGAAGATTGGATGTCATGACTCCTTTTCCTTTAGTTTCCCGAGTCAAGTCGATCAGGACTCGGGTGTCACCTTATCTTTGGGAGAAACCTCTAACGAGATTCCTCTCAAAGAGGGGCAGCTGTTGACACCTAAATTTTGATCAACCTTTTTCCTTTATTTATTTATTTATTTATTATTATTTTTATTTTTATTTTTTAAAAAATTCATAGAAAATCTATAAAAAGTTGAAAATTTGAAAAATCAATTTTGGTGACCTTGGCCAAGCTAAAGGAACCATTTTTGACCAAAAATATAAAATAAATAAATAATATATATATATATATATATTTTCGATATATATATGAAATATCATAAACATAGCATAGAGATGGTGGAGATTGGGGGGTCAAAGATTCTTCCCTGCTTTCGGTCTATACGTTACGAAACCTTCGTGATTATTAAAATCCCACTCTCATCGATGGACTTGTTTCTTTTGGTGGGTAGGTACTCTGAGGAAATTCCTAAAAGCCAAAGGGAAGCAGAATATATCACAAAAAGAAGGGAGTGGCGCCGTTGCCGAAAAAGGAGAGGGCATTAAGAGGGGACAAGGGAGAGTGGAATTAATAAAAAAAAAAGCAAAAGAAAAGGAGTGGCTCCTTCCTCAACAACCCCAACATGCATCTTTTTAGGGGGGTTCTTCTTCTCCATCGGGACGATCTTCTGGGGGGATCATCGACGAGAGAACATTTTCTTTCGCGAAACCCATGCTGAAAAACAGACCTATCGAGGGCGCTTCTGCTTCCGTAGGAGGTTCAAGCTTCGCGTGGCGGAAGCGCCGGGCGAGATCAAGAACTTGTTTGTGCAATATTCGGAGAATGGGATCATGACCGTCGATCATCTCCACAGGTTCTTGATCGAAGTTCAGAAAGAAGAGACTCCCGAGAGTTAAAAAAACGCATGGAGACAGCCATTGGCGGCCAGCCTCTGCGCCAAACAGACCGGGAGTCAATGCGATTCGCGCCGGCGTGCTCCGTTCTTCCCCCTTGATCATTTTTGGTCGCACCACACTCGAGCTCAACGAACCTGCGACCCATTCTCTCTTTGCTCGTTACCTCACCAAACCCCCATGATCAGACCCGAGACTCCTCTATCGATGGACCCGGCACCATCCGATGGTTTCTAGCTCTTGTTCAGCCCCGACCCGAGCCTCCCTTCAGTCCATCTACAGCCCTGACGAATCCGGAGGATTGTTGCCCGCAAAGCCGAAGCTTCTGCTCAGCCTTTCCAGCCGCCGCTCGGCCATTGTTCTGGGGTCTCCCTGACGTCCACCTGGTCAGCCATAGTCCCCCCAACGTCCCTGTTTCGCTGCCCGACGTTAGCTCATATCAGCTCCATTTTCCGAAGTCGCACCGCCATTAAACAGCCCGGAACTCGTCATCCTGTTCTCCATTGCCTACCCACGGTTCCGCTCGAGGTTGACGCTGCTGCTGTTCGAACCTCCTATGTCCGGCTCCGCCCCTCCACAGCCGTATCTCGATCCTATCCCGGCCACCCCTTTGCGACTCACTTTCTGCCGCTCAACCCATCACTCTAACTTCATCACTCCAACCTTGAACCATCAACGAATACGGCGAAACAACCATTTATGGCCGTGAAAGATGGGACACGAACGAGAGATGAGAGACAAGCTGTCCCAGCCGCGACGATGAGCGAGTCACAGCCGTGATGAGCGATTCCGGACAAGTGGAGCATGATGGTCGTCGACGGACGATGACGAACGGCTGCAAGCCGCATGTGTAAGTCTCTTAAACTTTGATCTTTGCTAGAGTTTGTTGAAGTCAGGATTGAAGCCGTGAATAGTACAAGAACAGAAGCTGGTCGTGAGCATGGGGGTGACGTTGAAACTCTATGAAATAGCAACCTGAAGAAGATGATGCATTAACATAAGCAATAGAAATAATAGTAAAAAAAACGTGAATGCTTTGGTGAGTTGGAATGTGGGCTTGCTTCCGCGGGTTGAGTCCGTTTTTGTATGTAGGTTAGTGTATGGGCTGGATTAGTAATTTGGGCCTTAGATTAAAAAATAAAAAAATAATAATAATAAAAAATCAAAAAATCCAATAAAAAATGGAAAATCATAAAAAATTAAAAAAATCGGGAAAATTTCGGAAAAATTCAAAAAAATTCTCAAAAATGGGAAATGGCCACAATCAACTGGTCATGGAATATTTCGGGTAATTCGGTATCCAAGTCTTCCAAAAATTGACGATTTTGCTCTTCGGGCTAAATCGCCTCCAAATTCCCCATTTTATCCCCGGTCCGAAATCGCATCTTCCATAAGCCCTTATGGCTATACTAGAAGGCCATGTGATGTGAATTGACGTGCATTGATGTGATTTACTTATGCACTTGATTGCGCTTTCATTTAAATTGATTGTGATTGATAGGAATAGTCTTCCAATCTGCATGAAACCCTGAATTAAACCTACCTCACCCGAACTTGCGCATGCATGAACTCTTAGCTAGGAACATCACTCGTGTTAGGTACCGAAAGGGCGTTGGTAATGACACCAGCGTAACCAAGTCCCCGAACCCAAAATCTCTGGTTCCGCAGAACTGATCGATCTCTCCCAATCGGTCAGTAAGGTTTCCGGTCTACCCTCCAAGAAAGACCGGTGGCGACTCCAAATGCATGCACAATTTGCACATGCCACCACGACCACACTGAAGGTCGAAAACGATCGACTCTCATCGTCGAAGAGTACTCCCGCCGCGATTTGGTATGGGCCTGGGAGGGCCCGCGCCGATCCAAGACCCGCGATCGGTAATCCATTAGCCGCGTCCGCTTCCGGACGGGTCGCGACAGCTTCATATTTGTTAAACATGCCGAAAATGATTATTTTAATAGAATTTAACTTGAAAGGAATTAAAAATTATCCACGTCAGCGTCAGCAGTGCCACGTAGAACGGTCAGCGCCCACGTTAGTGATTCTCCACCAATAAGATCAAATTGACAAAAGGTGAAAAGGTTTGGGACTGAATCAGCAAATTTAAAATGTTTACAACTGAACTAGCAAAGTACGAAAGGCTCCATTTTGCAGTCTGGATCAATGTCGGGGGGTCATTGTTCCATGACATTGTACAGCTAAAGACCGGAGAGCATAATCATAGTATTTCGCTTTTCTTTCTCTTTTTCCTAATAACAAGCGTGCAAAGCTCTCAATGCATTCAGTTAAAAAAAATTACGTCTCTATTTATTTCGTACAAAATGAATATATTAAAAAATATTTTTCTAAAAATAATTATTTATATATTTTTTTTTTTTGTCAAGGAGAATGTTTTCATTCGATAACAATTACTTATATAGGTTGAAATATATTAGTAAAATCACTAATTACTTATAAGTAAAACATTCTCCTCGTCAATTCTATCCATCCGACATCACGCGTAACAAACGAGTCATTTTCCAAATCTTTTCTGGGGCTCCGAATAATGAGTATAACCGTGGGCCAGAAAAGAATAAATGGTTGCATCTGAACCCGATTGCAATATCCGAATAGTGAATATAAGAATATATTCTCTCTAACTTGACCAAGGGTACGAGATGCTGCGTGTAAGAACTTCAGCGGAGTGTCAACGGTACGTACCTTCATTGAGTAAGTAGCACTCGTATCGACACGCGATACGATACAATACGACACGACATGAAATGTCAACACATCATTTCTTAAAAAAAAAAATTGATACATTGGAACACGTTTCATATTAACTGTATATTTTTAGTTACACATGAAATATCGGCATTGAATTTTTTTTCTTTTTTTTTTTGTTAAGGATTCATGATTAGTTTTTTTTTTATGCTGGCTGTCTATATTAATTTTGGGGTGGTTGGGTATATGACTTATTTTTGATAAATTTACAGTTTGACCCATAATTTATTGAAAATACATAAAATTGATCTCGTGCGTGTCGAAATGACACATCAAGATGCTAGACTCGCGTGTCGGTGACATTTCGGAGTGTCAGAAGGTATCTGACACGACATGACACGACACGAAGGCTCCCGAAGATGTCGGTATTTCCTAGTAACGGACGATACATGCATGGTGAAAGTTTCCAAAAAGTCCTAAACCTTTTAATTTCATCATAAACATTTTGACAATTTATCAGTATAGTCCTTTCGGTCAATTATCCAGATAAAAAGTTTAGAGTTAAGTTGGCAAAATTTTAAAAGGCTTGTACTAAATTGACACAATTAACAGATTTAAATTGAATTTGCCGGCTTACCATAGGTTTATGACTTTTTGGATAAGTAAACCCATGTCAGAATAAGAGCTAAGAATATTTTTTTAACATATGTTTTTGTTGAGGAACGTGATGTCCGAAGCTGTAATTATTAATTATTCTATGCCATTCCAACCAGTGCTAATCTCTAAGATTCAGCATTATGAACTCAGAATAACGTGGGCTATAGATAGGAAGGAATTGTGTTTTTCGCATGTGAGTGGAAGAGACGGTATTCGCTTTTGAGGAATCTTATCCATCTCACGAAACCCTAGCTTTGCAAGATTTTGTCCGATGAATTTCTACTTTTCAATAAGCATAGTCTGAAGCTCTGTTTTACTACAACTCGCAGGTGTGCCTTTACATACATTTCTCATCCATGAAACGCAGGTATATCACACCAACAGTCTATCATAATGTATGAAGTAAGCATGCGACCAAGGACGGATCCCAGTAACATTTTTTGGGGAAAATAGCATAAATGGTCAGAGATACAAGATGCATCCCGACTTGAAGAGCAGCGCCGTCTCTAGACTTTTAATTAATCTAGTGCGGTCCTTGAACTATAGGTAAATGTTCGATATGGTCCCTAGACTATATGAAAATGTTTAAAAGTTCAAGGACGATGTTCAACAATGACTTGAATTTCGAAGATCATATTGAACAAATTAAAAGTTGGGATATGACATTGCACATTAGATCAAAGCTCATGGACCACATTTAAACCAAAGTTCGGGGACTATTTATGTCAATTTTCCTATTTTTATCGAGTTGCGATTTGCTATTCCGCAACCGGACTCTTCTGCCCAAAAAAAAAATTAAAAATTAAAAAAACGAAAAACGAAAAAGGGCAAAAAGGAAAACAAGAAGAGACACGACTCGTACTGTCACTTTCTTAGATTATGTGATGAGTGATGACATGAAAGTTTGGGCCCGACTAGGATCTGGATGGGCCCACATTAGCCGAAATTATGGGAGTCGGGACCAACTACTACTTCGCTGGGGGCCCACCTTCACGGTCGCGTTGAGTCGGCGTTGGCGCTTTTGGAACGCCAGCTTGCCGAATAGGCAAAACTAAGCAGACTTAGCAGAGTGGTACCCCCCGGGCCCACCAACCCAAGCTGCCCTTTTTCTTTTTTTTTCTTTTTTTTTTATTTTAATTCTCTTATTCAAAAAGGAAAACAAATCTACCCGCAATCACATAGACTCAGCTCAGGCCAAAAGAGAAAAAAAAAAAATTAGACTGAAAAAAGGGACGACATTCTCGTTATTTTTAGGTAAGTTTGCACGTGAATGGCGTCCGGTCCGATTCCGTAACCCAACGATCAAAGGCCGGTCACCGGAAATGCGGAAAGCACAACCTCAAAAAAGAACCCATCGAAACCGGCCAGGTAAATAGCGTTGCGGGCGGGCGGACCCCCTTTCGCGCATCGCGTTAGGTCGGCTCGACTTGATTGAACCAGAGAGAGGAGAGCCACGCAGATTTTTCTTGCTTAGACTTGTAATTGGAGCGAGGAAATCATGCAAACCCAACGGGTGCTAAGACTGTCCGATGCTTTGACCTAAATTCTCAGCTTCGCAATAATTTGTTGTCATCGCGTATTAATGCGATCGTTGTTGCCTTGCGGGGTGAGGAAAACGGCCGGTCTTTAGCCTAGAGGTGACGCCGTCGACGCACCGCATGCGACCACACACCCCCCCACCCCCAAAACTCCCTCTCTAGGACCTATGCCGTATCCCATCATGTGGTTCCTTTCGGCTTCGGCCCGGACGACGAGAAAAATAATTCGAGATCCCGACCGCCCCCCCCCCCCCCCCTCCCCGCTCAGATTCGTCGCGGAGAAACTGGTGGGGAATCGAATGGTTCGGTGGATGGGTCGAGTGTCGCGCCGGCGAGAAATCGAGCTCGTCCTAGCGCTCCGATTTTGGTGGGACATGTCCGCATTACAAGGGACATACGGCAGCGGTTTCGTAATAACGAAGCACGTGAGGTTCAACATTCGTAGGCTTTTGCAAAGTGACATTGTCATATATAGGTACGGACATATTATGATGCCGATTACGGTTAATTACTATTAATCAAGAATATGCACGATCAAGGGAATTTGGAGAATCTCATAATTATCTTTGACAATCAGATTTTACATAATGGGTAGTAGTCGTTAGTTATTATAACCCGCCAATTCGAGGCGTGGGTGGAGCAACTTTCTTCGATCAGGAATGGAGAGGTTTGCTTATGCCGTTGATTTGGTGATTTGCTTGCACCGTTGCATTTGTAATTTTGTTTGTACGGAAACCAAGCAAGGAAAAATGCATTATTACTTATTATGTATGGCCTAACCCAATTCCCGGTGCGCTCGTGGCTCTACGATTTTCAATCGAATAGCATGCATTTTGTATCACTGATTAGTGTTGGGTAAAATCCCAAAACACCCGCGAGTTTAAGAGATTATTATCGTATACCCACTTTCCCTATGCGTGCGTATATATGTATGTATGTAAGTAAGATATAGCAAGCTGAATATAAATCATAGAATGAAGAGATTCGAAATTGTTAACCACATTACATTGCTTATTCTTTTTTCCCCCTTTTGGCCATGATACGATGCTTATTAGGAGTGTGCATGGTCCGGGCCGGTCCGGTCTCGGCATGAACCCGAGGACCGGACCAATAGTCCGGTCCCCATATTTTCGGGACCATGGACCGGACCGGGACCGAACAGGACCAGGACCGTCGGTCCGGTCCGGTCCCGGTCCGGTTCTGGTCCCGGCCCAACCGCTACAAAGCATATTACTACATTTTTATTCTTCCTCTAGCTGACCGCCAAGCCCAGTGATCAACCAGAGGTGGGGGCGAGCTTCGTTGGCCCTCATCTTGGCTAGAAGAAGATGAAAATAAAAGAACAAAGAGAAAATAAAAAAGGAAAACAAATCCCAGAAAATATTAAAATATATTAAACGACTATTGTATTCTACATTGGGGCTCAACAACTTGAGTCACCGAATGTCAAAATACCACCAGGATAGCATATTGAATGACATATGAATGATAGGCCGATCCGAGAGTTATACATATAAATTGTTGGGCCGGTCCGGATTCTTCTTACTCTTGAGAGATTTCGTTTTGTTTTCAATTTCTTTTGTAATTATATATATTTATATATAAAAATAATTATATATTATTGGCGGTCCGGTCCGGGCCGGGGCGGTCCGGTCCCAACACAAGAACCCGAGGACCGGACCGCCCAGTCACCGGTCCCATTTATTGGGACCGGGGACCAACCCATCCACCTCAAGGACCGGACCAACCCGCCCGGTCCGGGATTGCTTATTGATGGAGGGCAGAATAGTAAAAGCAAATACGAAGGAAAAGTCTTTCCTCTTTGGGAACTTCTTCGTTTTTCTATACAGAGGAGGGAGCAAATTACAGTCACCAATTGAAACCCACATGGACTTAAAGACCAATAAGCTGACACCACACTCTCTCCATACCTCAACTTCACACACGACCTTAACCCAAAAAAAAAAAAAAAACAGTAAGAAAATCAACCTAAAAAAAACAAGATTTAAAGGGGGAAAAAAACAATAGACGCTATTCTAAAAAAAAAAAAAAAGACAGCACAAACAGGAGGAAAAAAAAAACCCGAAAAAAAAGGAACAAAAAAAGGACCAGGAGAGAAGGTCGCGCACTGTTACTGTACCCCTATCCTAAACCGGGGCAGAACAAGCAACAACCTACGACCAGACACACCGACCCACAAACTCCTCTTCCTCTGCATTTTTTCTTCATTTCCATCAATATACGTCAACGCCATACTCTTTCCTTTTCCTCCTGGTTAGAGCCCACTCAAAAAAAAAGGGGGGGTGGGGTGATTAACGGCGGCGGAGTTGGCGGCGGCAGTTCAGAGCCAGAGCGCGCCGGCCTCCTTGAGGAGGGGGACCAGGGTGCCGTTGATGTGGCTGGCCATGACGCGGTCCATGGCGCCGACGAGCTTGCCCCCGATGAAGACGACGGGGACGGCGGCGGAAGGGGGGGCGCCGGAGAGCCTGGCGAGGGCCTTCTCGAGCTCCTTCCCCCGCGGGTCGTGGTCGAGCTCGTGGATGGTGGGGTTGACGCCCATGCCGCAGAAGAGGCTCTTGACGGCGTGGCACATGCAGCACGTGCTCACGCTGAAGATCACCACCGCGCTCTCCGCCGCCATCCGCTCTATGCGCTCCACCGGGTCGCCGACGACTCCGACTGGCCTCGCCGCCGGGAGGTACGAGCCCCACGACTCCGTTTGGAAATGCATTGTCTCTGGCGGTAAGAGCGTGAGCGAGTGTCGAGCTAGTAACTCAGTCAGCGAGTGAGTGAGTGCGTGTGTGAGTGAGGTTTTCACGAAAGAGAGAGAGTTATGGAGGTTGAGCGAGAGATGGATGGAGATGGAAGGTCGGTACTTATAGGGGAACGAGGGGAGAGAGAGAATCTCAATTGAGAGAGAGAGAGAGAGAGTCGAAGCGCAAAGACGCGCTTGCCCCTGGGACCACATGGATCAGGTCCATCGTACCCGTTGATCATTGGGCCTCGCACGTGGTACCATTTGATCGGCCGGTTGGTCCAGCTGGGTCCCCTGGACCTGGGTACAGGCAAAACTTTCTCCAGTCGGTATGCCTTTACAGTTTTTACAATGGATAGTGGGATGTGGAGTTTCGGAATGACCAAAAAAAAAAAAAAATAGAAAAAGAAAGAGAGGACAGAAAAAATATATATATATAAAGTGGGTCCCCCGAGTCGTCATTGGTCAGCGCACGACAGCGATGGATCTGCGTATTAAACCGTGCTACGAAATTTCATAATTCGTGAATGGGCTTCTGGAAATAAAAATTTGAAAAAAGTGGAATAGGTTTTAAGTTTTCCACCGGTTCCTTACCAATGCACCATTCGTCTAGAAGTTATTGCACGGTTTATGATCACATGGACCAATAATCATTTGAATCTAAATATGGAGCTCACAAGATCAACGCTACGGCGAAGATAAACAAGTAAATCACGTAACATTTTCTACGCATTTGCAATAGATGATAAGTGCTTTGTACAGCTAATACTATTCCTTCCAATCATGCCTTCAATTGACGGGATACTAAGTTATGAACAAAGCATGACTCCTTTTTTTTTTCTTCTTCTTCTTCTCTTTTTTTTTACTTTTTCGAAGCCCGATCGATAAAACCCATCTTGTGAAGAGCAGAAAATTAAAAAAAACAATAATAATAATAAAGGAGAGAAGGTCATGGAGTTTTAGGGCTTCATAGACGGTTCTATCTCTCTATTGCTATATAGGGGCCAATAATAAAGATCATCATGGTCTCGGTCCCGAAATTGAAATGTGACGGGTCAAAAGGTCTAGGGTTCTCGAATTCAGTCTTAGGGACGAAAATACAAAAAAAAAAAATTATAATCAAACTTCAAAGTCTTCGGGTTTGTTTTTTAGGCCATTTGCCTATTATGAGTTCCAATAATGATGCCCATGTTGTTTTTTTTTTTTTTTTTTGTGGGGTTGCGCCTTTGAATAGTTTTAGAAAGATGGCTACTCCCATTGAATGCGCCAGCCGTGAAAATGATGGTACGTTTTGCTTTTGATTATGGTTTTATTACACAAGGGGATCAAAAGTAAGTAAATTGAAAAGGGATGAAATATGACGCAATAATTAGGAGGGGAGGGGACAAGGTAGGACAGGCTTTTTCAGGAGGAGTTGTTGGTTAGAATTTGGTTTTTTTTTTTTTTTCATCAGACGGCTGTCTCCGTCCTTGCTGTCGGCTCCATGCCTATTCGGCCGCCACGTGTCCCTCCCTCCCTCTCCAGCCCTGAGCATTTTGATCTTCTAGTTCTCTCTCTCTGTTTTTTCTTTTTCTTTTTCTTTTTTTTGGGGGGGGGGGGGGTTAGCTGGACCTTTTTAGCCTCCTAACCCAGTATAGGGACATTATTTGACCTGAACCTCGATTTATTGCCATAGCAGATGGTAGGGATGTTCTGTTCTGTTCTGCTCTGTTCTTTTTACTGGAATTTCTTCGCAACGTCGTATTTGTACGACGTCGTTTTTTTTTTTTTCCACGGAATCTCTTGACCCAAGGGATCTTCGGCGGACCATATGATTTCATTTATTGCACTATTTGTCTAGATATACCAACATATATACATATTTATTATTTATATTTGCAGTCGTACGAAGTGCTTTCGCCCAACTCGCCTTCGTCGCTCGTTGGAAAAATCGATCGATTGCGCCGGTCGACGGGGATAGACGTGACTTATGTGAAAGCGAGGGGAGGGGAAGGGGGGTAGAAAATTTCGCAGGACCACGTGCTCAAAAAGTTTTATGGATGGATGGACTCGAAAGTCAAAAGCATCAATTACATCCGAAAGTACGAGAAATCGCTTCCCATCTTTAGGTTGTCGTCAAATGTTCGGAAGAAGGAAGAGATGAGTTCGAATTTGGAAGGAGAACAAGTCGTTGAGGAAAAAAAGAAGAAGATTTTGGTGAATATTCTTTGTCTATTCATAGAGATAAGAATTGAGTCGATGAATATTCCCTAGAAATATCGGATTTGGTCGGTCTCTCTCTCTCTCTCTTCATTTTCTTGAAGAAATATTCATAAGAGAATAAGAATAATCCTCTCGTGCACCTAATAATCTCCATGTACTAGCGCTAGCGGTAGCAGAAGCATCAACTTGTGTTATATATATACATAAAGAATTGTTATCTGATCCAGTATCGAACCAGGTGGTTTGTACCGGCAGAAGTTGTAAGAATATCGCGTTTCATTTCTATCTGCTTTTATCCCACGCAGGAGATGCTGGTTCCCCCACATTATCATGCGCCGGTTTGCTAGATCTTGAAATATGCACTTATTTTGGGATAACGACACAAGCAGTGTCCCTGAATTTTATCCCAATATTCAACACTTAGTTTCTAAACTATACGAAAAATGTTCAATGTTTATAGAGCACGTTGCACATCGGGCTAAAGTTCAGAGACCGCACTGAACAAATTATAGCATTCGAGGAGCACATTGTGCATTGGACCAAAGTTCAGGGATCATTTGTTCCATTTCTCTCTCTCTCTCTCTCTCTCTCTCTCTTTCTACCATACGTGTGACAAAAGAAAATCGATAAATTTAAAAGATCGGCTATTTCGATGCTTCTCGCCCGGCTAATGCCAGAACGATGGACGTATGGAGAAGTTTCCGTTTCGACTACAAGCAGAGTCGATCCGCGACGAGACGTGTTTGGGGAACCATTACAGTTCAGACCAAACCATCTCGACAGATTATTCGTTCAACGAATGGGCCGTCGAACGGTGTTCTCGAAACACAGATCGCCCCGAAAATCGCCTTGCGATCTTGCTTATTCACTTAACGTTGACTTGAACACTCAAAATTCCGCAAATTTTATTTCTTTTTTGTTTTGTTCAAAGGTTCCGACGCTGAACAAAACGGGAGGAGGAGGAGGAGGAGGAGGAGAGGACAGCAATTAAACAAGAGGGGTCGTCCGTACAGAAGATGTTCCCACCACCACCACCACCACGTGAGAGAAAGGGAGGGTCGGGCTTTCCTCCGCCTGCGATTCGATTTAACCTCGAAGGCGGATGTCTTTTTCTCGAACCCTTTTTAAATTTCCCAGAAAATTTACAGAGGGAAAGAAAGAGACGAGGAAAAAGAAAAAAAAAAACGATACGGTGGGATTGTGCTTGTCGGCCCTCTTACGGGCCTGTTCTATTACAACCTTCTGACGTATAGACAGACACCGTCCGCCCTAGAGAGAGAGAGAGAGAGAGAGAGAGAGAGAGAGCATACTAAAGTAGCTCCCTCTTTTCTTTTTCTTTTTCTTTTCCCCTTATGTATTTATCCTGTTTATTCGAATGTCTGAATTTTTTTTCCCCTTTCTTTTTTGAAATAAGCCTTGGATGTGGAAGGGATTTTCCGGGAAAGAAAATGACTTTTGTGAAAGTGGGCCGCAGTTTGGTCGGTGGCTTCACTGTTCCTAATTTCCGGAAATGGTTTTATTCTCTCGGATTCATTTTATGCATCCGAAAGGGATAGCAGTAATTACCTACCTACTATCCAATTTTTTTTTTTTTTAAAAAAACATGAATAAAGAGATGTGGAAAATTCTTCACTCTTTGTGGACTCATGATTAAATGGAGAATAGTTGAAATTAGTTTGGTGATTCAAACAATTGTACTTTGTCGGCTTTCCCTTTAGAAAACTTAGTATGGGGGTAATCGCACGTGTCGCTTATGTATGTATGTTCCGACGAGCTTTTCAGGTTTATGATAGGAACGAAGATTGTGTCAACCAATAGGCGCGCGACCCTGCTGGTAAATGGATTGGGGGATGGTGGCGCCGCCAGTATCGTAAGATGAGAATTTGAATTTGGAAGCATTTTTGTGACGCCTTGTTCGCCGTGAAAGAACATGCGAATTCAAGAAAAATGTCCAGGATGAGTAGGAAAATTTGAGAAGGTTCGCTTAAGAATTCTTTAATTAAAGTGTTAATATCATGAAAAACTCCAAAATTGATACATCTGTGATAAATTTATCTCTAACTATTTTTTTTACCATAAAAAATCACAAACTAATACACCTATGATAATTTTGCCCAATACTATTGCTTTTTACCACAAAAAATTCTAAACCGGTACATATGTGGCAAATTTACCCAAACGGGTACACTTGCTATAAATTTATCATTTGTTAGTTTTCGTTAAATTTTACTGTCAAATTGCTGAGTTAAATAATATGTAACAATTGACGATGTACCTATTTGAGGTTTTTACTTTTTATTTGTCATATGTGTATCAGTTTTGGGATTTTTTGTGGTATTAACTCAATTAAACGGAACTAAGGGAAAGTAAATCTATCAAAAGTGTACCAGTTTGGGATCTTTTATGGTCAAAAAATTATTTTGGACTTTGGGGGGTAAATTTATTGTAGGTGCACCACTTAGAGTTTTTGGTGGTCAATAAAATAGTTTTGGTTAAATTTGTTACAGGTGTATCAGTTTGGAGTTTTTTGCGGTGAAAAAAATAGTTTGGGCGTATCAGCTTGAAATTTTTTATGGTCAAAAAAGGATTTATGGTAAATTTATCATAAATGTACCAGTTTGGAGTTTTTCATAATATTAACCTTAACTATAACATCAGTAAATTAATAATTATTTTTTTAATAAATCAACGAGTACAAATTAAAATTGTCATAATTAAAAAAAAATTCACCGCCCCAAAAGATTTTTCAAGAAGAAGAAGAAAAAAAGAAGAAGGAAAATGATGTAAGCACGTGGTAAGATATGCGACATGTTGGAAACTAGGATTTTTATTTTGGGGGGAGTGTAATTATGATGTTGGGGGAGGTTAAGGCAGCAAAAGAACATGTCTCCCACACGATGCCGTTGAAGTGCTCACACCAATTCATAATCCGAGGGATTGCATTTGCGTGTCGGCTTAATTGCAATTCATTATTAAATTCTATAATGCCCGATTTATTTATCTTTTATTAAAAGATTAACGAGGGACGCAAAAAGAGAAGAAGAAGCAGAAAAAGGAGGAGGAAAATTAGGAAGACGTATGCTTTATTTGTTTTTCGAAAAATGAATGACTTGAAAAAAATATATTTTTCAAAACAAGATCGCTTGCGTCGCTAACAGAATGAATGAATGAATGAGAAATATTTTCATCGTCCACGAAAACATTTGGATATAAAACTACTATCGACAATGAAGATATTTCTTCATCGATTAATTATTTGAAGCGATAAAAGCGACCGTTTTCAAGAAAATATTTAAAAATTATTTTATCTTTCGCAAAACAAACGGAGCTCTAGCATGTTATAACTTCGAAACCACTTCAGTCTGCTTCTTGGCGACAATCCCTTACTCCGGTGCTGACACATGATTATAAGCTGATGCGTTTTATGTAATAACGCATGTAAGAATATACATGATATACGAATTAGAGCTCTATCCTTTTATCCCCACAGACGTTCTGGCCTAAAGACATGGATCGATTTTCATATTACAATCCGTTCTCGGTCGCAAACAAAAATCAATACATTGAAAATAATAAAATTTTCTCCGTCAATTTCAATAACTCCTTGAAGTCATTTTTTACTCAAATCCGCACAATAATTCCGATTTCAAATGAAAAAAAAATGTTTTTTTTTCCTAATATATGTATATATAGTTTTCGAGGTAAATTATGCTGTTCGTAACTATACTTCATTAAATTTGTACAATTTTCCAAAAAATTAGGCTAGCATCTCACAAATTTCTCTCTCTCGCTCACTCGTGAGTCATCATGCGAAGCAAAGTCTGACGCAAAACCCCAACTCCCTTTCCCCGAAACGACGACAAGTCCCGCTTTATCGACTGCAGCTCGAGCCGTTAAAGCAAAAACGACACGACGGCTTTTGCTCAGCCTTTGTTCCTCCCTCCCCTCCCACTTCGCAAACAGCTGACGTTATCTCCCAGCGTTGACTGCTTTTAACACCCCCTTTTTTTTTTTTTCCTTAAATCCACCTTTGACTTTATTATTGTTTTTTTTTTGAACCTATAAAAATAGTTGTTAAAAACCTAGGGGCAAAAAAAAAATGCACGACCCCTTCCCCCCACGGCTTGTCGTTTTCGACTTTCCACGCACAACATGCAATGGCCGTCCTCAGCATGCCATAAAGCAGCAGTGGCTTCACTTCCAAGGATTTTCTATTATTTATTTATTTTCTTTGGGAATTCGAGCTCAATTGATTTTTTTTTTCTTTCTTCCCTTCCCCCCTATTGATTTCAACTTTTAATAATGTCGGGGATTAATTAAAGGAGGAACAGACAGAGTATCGGTGTTGGGATCGGACGGTGCGTTTTTGTCTCGCCTTGTGTTTCTACGCTGTCGCATGCTGGGAATGTCTGCCTCTTGTTTCCATTCTCTCGGTTTTGATTATCAGCCACTTCGCTTTTCGGTTGGTGGGGACTTGGTGAGGAAAATACGCTGAGAATTTTACAGCGGGAAATCCACGCAAAAATTAGATGAAAGTGGTAAACGAAGGTGATTCTCGTTTCACATGGCCGCGTGATTTATCCGTCACCATGGACTCTAACGAGCCGCGAGTCTTGAATACAGAGAGCAAACTCAAAAGGAAAGCTAATCGATGCTAAAGCCCGACTCGGAGACGACTGCACTTGTTCCCAACTTCGAAAAGCAAGTGGTTAACTAAATTAAGGTTGCTCTAAATCTAATGACAAATCTTTTTCAGTTTTGTAAGCATCTGGTGCATTGATGACCCACATGTGATGTGAGAGGTTAGATTCTCGCTGACCTTTTCGAAACCCTGACTTGCTGTCTTTTCCCTCCTCCTCCCTCTAGCTCTCTTCCTCCGGACAGATTCATGGGTTCCTTTGGGGCTTTGGCTACCATTGGCTTTTGCTGGTGTCCTTGCCTTGTTGGAGCCAGGCATTCGTCATGAACTTGACCACAACACCGCACCACACTTTCCCATGGATGCTCTTCCTTTTCAAACTTTCAGTTTCTCTACCCTTTGATCTAAACCAGCATGTCGACAAGAAGGAAAGCGATTTTTTCCTTTTCGACGACCCAGTCGACACATCATGCGCACGTGATGGTTTCCTTCATCCCCCACCGACCTTTGTCCTCTCCCTGGAAATGTCCCTCGTCCTGTTGCTGATGATCACCACTGTGTTTTGTCTTTGGTTTTTCGCATTTCCGCGTCCGTCATGCTCAAAGTTCATTCAGTTTGTAATTTGAATGTCGTGTCGTGTGCGCGCACACGCGCGTGGGGGGGGGGGGGGGGGGGGGTGGTGGTTTGCTAGACCGCAGGTAGATGGTGTGGAGCTTTCTGCAATGAACATGTTTATTGTCGTGGGCGTAGCTCATATTCATTTCAGTTTGTAATTCAAATATCGTGTCTTATAATTTGAGTCCATATTTTTTAGGTTGTTTTTGTAACAGAGTGACGTGAGATGTTAATTATAGTGGAATTTTCTGCTAGATGTAGACCTAGTTCAAGTGTGAACCGAAGTGAAATCTTATTTCGACATTCTCTTTCTCGCTTTTTTACTCTCGATTTCGTTTTTGCTTGTGCGTTGAATCCTAATATTTGAAAATCTCAGGATGTATAACGGAAAGAGAAGTCGAAATAACATGGGATGAAAAGGTGTAATTTCTATAGTTTTGAACGCCAAGAGAGAGCCGTTTGAACGCTTCCTTCAATCAAGAAAGTGAGACGCGTTCGTTTAGGCGCACGGTGGCTCTGTTGCAGCCGGAGCAAACATCAATGGTGCAGACCAACTCCAGACTTATGGGTAAAGAAAAGCATACGAAGGGAAAAAAAGAAAAACAGCGACGTTAGGAGGAGAGAAAAAGTTGCTCATACGTCGTAAAGATCCCGCCTAAGATGTCGCCGCCAAGTCCGGTATTCGAATCATTCGTGTATTCATCTGCAGTTCGGACTATTTAGCTAAGGTGCATCTCTATGATCGACTTACTGAAAAATACTCATTTCGCAAAAAATGAAAGAATTGAAAAAAGAAAATATTCTCGTAGAAATAATCGCTCATGACAAAGATAATTGCATAAGGCGTACTGTTCGTTGTTACGGCGATCTACCACATTTTTCCAATTCCTAAGAAGCACTCGTATAGCATCATTATGAACACATTCATGTGGACACACGAAAGAAAACAGATCCACGCTCATTCACAGACCGCAACTCTCGATCCAGAACCAACAAATTAAATGTCAGATGATTTTGCCATAACAATCAATGTACAATGGCTCTAAAAGGGTAATGCCTCTGTCAGTTCAAGTCAACTTCACATTTTCGCACTCGCACAAAGTAAGAATCGCATAAACACTGACTACAGACACTTATGCTAAAGGCGAGGGAACTCCTAACTAGTGGCTCACACCTTTAGATGTCAGGAGAGGACTTTTCGTAAATACTCTGGCAGTCTACAATGTAACCTCATGATCAAAACTCAACCTGCGATCTCTATTGCCGAGACATTGGCGCCATTGGCAGGGATGTTGGCTGGTTGTAGAAACCGCCTTCTGAACTGGGGAAACCCTGATAGGAGCTTGCTGGAGCTGTGGGGAATGGCGGTAATCCACCAGACACTGAGGTCCCAACTACTGGATAACCGGGCAGTGAATGCGGCTGCTGGCTCATGCCGTAGTTGAATGGCATGCCAGTATTCATTGGTCCGGCAGCTTGCATGAACTGAGGCGGTGCTGGGTATGAAGTCATGGGTGGGAGTGGTGGCGGAAGAGGTGGAGCGGATGAAGGAGGAAGCGGATGCTGTTGCACACCTGTTGTGCCATCGTGTTGGAGGGACTCTGGATGGGGAAAAGGTCGGATAGTTGGCTGCTCAGGATTTTGAGATGGTATGTAAGGTGTTTGGTTGTTCTCAAGCCTAGGACGCTTTTCGGAAGCATAGTCACCAGAAGAGTCCTTCACCGGATTACCAATGACACCCTCAGATGCCAGCGAGGAAAGGACCATAGACAGCATTTCTGCTGATGATGTCGATGCTGTCAGCTTCGCAGCCACAGCAGCAGCAGCAGACTTCCGAGGGTCTTCCTCAGTGTGGCTGGGCTGCTCAGGATAAGATGGTGCCCGCTGCGAGTACATTACTGGAACAGATTGTTCCCTGTCTGCTGGTATGTAGGTCTGAGGTGCTATGGACGTCTGGATGTCTTTCAAGCTTTGGTTGGCCAGCAATTGACTAGCATTGCTACCAAGTAACTGTTGGCAGATAGTGTTCGCCTGCTCCGACTTTGATTGAGCAGCCTGAAGCATTAATATAACTAATAAACAACCCATACTTCGCAATAAACTCAGAAAGACCTGTAAAGTAGTAAACTCAACGACGCATGCAGTCCGCATGCAGTCTTCTACATGCATATGGCATCTCATCCCTAGAAAGCGCGGAAAGCTTAGATAGGTGAGTTTTTCCTTCTTCTTCATAGCGCAATGAGTGGGTTGGTGGCATGGCTAGAGATTTGGTAAGCAAAAAATCCCTATACAATCTTGTAACTTAGTAGCAGATGTTTTTGGCCTTTGATGAACCACAAGGCTTCCGCATTATGTCTCTTTAATTATTTAGCTTTACTGACTATTTCAAGGATAAAGCAGATTATTAAAGAAGGAAACAGGACCAAACACTTCAACCCCGACCAAGCAGCAGGATGTTGATATTCAAGTGCATCCCTGGCTTAGAGCTTCCACTCTATCTTTAACTTTTTTCAAGGGGATGCCTTAACCTTTACAGATTTCTAGGCATGCGAAGGATTATCGACCTAAACACCTTCTAATCAAAGAAACTGTCATCAGATGGCGCCAACAAACAAAAAATAGCAACTGACCTGAAGTTCATTACGGACTCTGTCCAACTTGATTTCCTGATACCAGAACAATGTCAGTATGAACACAACCAAATCTAGTTCACTTAAACTAAGTACTAGTCAAACCAAAAATGAAACCTGCTCCTGAAGAGCCTCCCTAAGATGAGACACGAGCCTTGCTCTCGAGGATTCAACCGTGGTTAATTGATCAATGCAGTTCCTCAGTACAGTATACTGTCCCTGCACCTCCTCCACGACAGCAGTATCATGGGATCCCCCTATTAAGAAAGAAAATTAGTTTGACACAGACAAAGTTCAAAAAATAATGGCAATTATCTGTACTTCAAAAGAAGAAAGTCTGATCAGTAATTTGAGAATCCCGTCAAATTTTTTGACTCTCCAACACAGGCCTTCTGTCCTTCGGGAAAAGTATACTGCAAGTGCCTTAACTTTCGTACGGCGTGCACTTAAGTGCCTTAACTTTCAAAGTGTTCACTTGAGTGCCTAAACTTTTAAAAATCGTTCACTTGAGTACTAACTTCTTTTAAAATTGTTCACTTTAATGCCAACTCCGATGAGCCACGTCAGCATAAATAATAATTAAAAATACCACGTTTGGCACTGAACTGAACGATTTTAAAAGAAGTTGGTACTCAAGTGAACGCTTTTTAAAAGTTTAGGCACTCAAGTGAACACTTTGAAAGTTAAAGCACTTAAGTGCACGCCGTACGAAAGTTAAGGCACTTGCAGTGCACTTTTTCCTCTGTCCTTCCTAGTCACCAACTTATTTTTTGACCTTATTCATGAGCCAATGTCCCAATAACAGATTTACTAAGCATAATCCAGACCTTTAAAATGATTTTTCTGTACTAAAGAATTAGGGCATTGAAACCACGTGTTAAAATGCTGTTGACATAAATTTATCACAGTAGACAATTCATACTTCTCACGATATCGATATTGATCGACAGATGCTTTAACATTTTGATTGGTTGCATCGATGACATTATTCAAAAGCCGAAAAGGAAATACGATGTTAGATCAGCCAACATCTATCCATTAAAGTCCAGAATCTGATGAGGCCACATTTGGGAATTCCTCCACTTCAGTTGGGAGGAACAAAAAGGACATGAGCCATAAAAACAATAGCCCTTGCCAAAATCAGGTTGACCCTATTGTTTTACCAGAAATATGCAGAGATCATGAGTTCACAATAATCTCTGTAAAGGAAAAACATATGAAGAATAAAATCCATCAATTGTAGTTTCCTGGCTAGCGTATAAACCATAAAGGGGAACTATTGATATAAGAAACAAATAAACATGGTCAACAGTTTTTTCCTCATCCTTAATGTTTGTGCATTAAGGCGGGCAACCATGGTCCCAAGCTGCTGCCCTTCAGGCATATCAATATGTTTTGCTTGTCCAAACAAAACTTGCAAAAGAAAGATTATTATATTTATTATCACAACACGGATTTCAGCACCCCAAAGGTGCATATCGAGCATGGACCAGGGATACCAGAAATGGCTACTTAGCCTACAGACTAAACTCCTCCATATTGCAGATTGCTGGTGATCTGGATCGCCAAACATGCTGTTCCCATAAAACTTCGAAAACCTACCACTCGAGAGAGATGGGGGAGGACCCCAAACCAAGCAACTCAGATCATGTGAAACTTAAAAAACTCACCAGTCTGGTCTCCTACCAGGCTGTGTATAAGGTACTAAAAGCTTTTTCAAATAAACTAGGGCCTTCTTTCAAGAAACATGGGCTTTTCTTTCACTTTTAACTACAGATTGTTTCACAATCTCGGGACGAAAACTAAACCTTTAATTTACTTAAAACAGAAAAATTATTCATTTAATTTCATAATTTCCGCATTCAATCTTAGCATCACTCCAAGTCCTAGATAAATGAATTTCATTAGAATAAAAAATTCATGAACCACATTTTACGACAAGTTTGTTTCTGCATTCATGTTTTGGTACATCAACATCAACATCAACATCACCTTTATCCCAAACTAGTTGGGCGAGAGTAGTACTAGGATGGTTGACCTCCTGGGAAATTCCATGATTGGAAAATTCCATGTTTTGGGTAACTCTGGTATGGAGCGTACACAACCAGAGTGTTTAATTCATGGCTATCCAACTGGAAAAAGAGCTAGATGTGTGTGTGTACACTTTCAACAGAAAGAAAAAAGTCACACAATAATTTACATATTATTCAACGTCCAAAATTAGAGAAAAATTATATGAATTGACGAGTTTCGAGTCCTGTGAAAGTTACAGAAGCCTCTGATTTCAAAAAAGTCAAAAAGTATCGGCTTTAAGATTTAGATCAAATAAAAAGCCATAAGTGAAAAAAAAAATTCAAATAGACCCTAAGGTGTTATAGATTCATAGAAGAAACTGCATTTCAAGTACCTGAACCGCTGTCACTGCCAATTTCTTTTTCTACTTTCTCAAAACAGCTGATAGCATTCCTATATTTGCTCAATACGACATCTTCATCAACTTGGCCACTATAAAGATGTTGATAACCTGACACTATTTTATCCAGGATATTTCCAACAGGTTGTTTCTGTTTAAACAAAGAAAACTTGTAAGGGAAAAAAATACATCAATACTCATCTACTTTCTAGGAAAAAAGAAAGAAAGCAATAAAAAAAGATAGAAAAAAGGAGTATTGGAAATAACAAAAGCAGACAGAATTTGAGCTACCGGCTTATGTCCTAAATCCTTCTCATTCCTGTCACGGTTCTCCAGGTGTCTCCCGCCAAATTCTTCCTTAAGAATCTGGCCCCTTGAACCAAACACTTTCCTCTCTTCCCATATGTTAATCTGCACGTAAAGCAGCACAATCCAACATTGCAAACCAAACGCATTAACAATGCAAGCATTATCTTAATTACATGATTCCCCCACCCAAAAAAAAAGACAAAAGAAAAATTTGAACAAAAGAAGCCAGGCGAAGAATAGTGCATGCTGGAGAACATTGTAGAGCCTCTACGGAAGAGAAATGCGGTCTGCATTGTCTACCAAACAAGAGAAGCATAAAGAGTGGCATCTCAAAATAAGTCATCAACATAAAAGCTACACGAGCTTCCAGAAATCATCCTAGCTATGATTCGGCAAGAATTGCCCCAACTTATGGAGCTGTACATATTTGGAGGGTAAAACAAGTCATCCGTATCTTAGAAGATATAGGATCTTTACCAGACACATAAAAAGGAATTTCCTAAATCTTTAAGTCACTAAAGCTACGGTTAAGAATTCTCACAAAGCTTCAGATAAAATTTTAAATAAAGTCTTGAGATCCTTGTCTAGCATCTCATGTTTGAAAATTCATGGGACCTAATATCCGAAATATGCAACTGTACTATCCCGTTAGATGTTTGGGTCATTTAGATGACACGATTATATTAAGAAGACTTTGGAAAAGATACAGTCGAAACAGAAAATAAAAATCCTAGACAAGGGCAAGACCCAGCAAGAGTTTGTTGCTGGCTGACAAGCAGCTACACAGATGTTGCTAGTCAGCAATGGGCAAGTCTGATTTAGAAGAGAGAGAGAGAGAAGAGATGACATGAGGTTAATGAAGGTGCTTAACTCTCTTATTATTTCCCAAAAGAAAGAAACATAATCGTAGGCAGAAGATGAAAAAAGTTCCTTTTAAGTGATGCTCACCTCTTTAAAAACCAAAGGAATACCAGCATACCAAACAACCGAATTACATCAAGGTCATAAAAAGTGAAATTCTAGCAGTTGAACTCTTAGGTCTCAAAACCTCATAACAGGTTTTTCAAGAAATGAAAACTTCGGCATTGCATGAGTATAAAGTAGATAATAGTATACAGCAATCAACTAAAATAAAGTTGCAGCTGCACAGGGAGATGTACACATGCATGGAAATTTCCAGCATATGCAGCGTCCGTATAATTTTCACGTATGTTCAACAAAATAAAGTGGATATTGAACCAAAAGGAAACATTAAATGGTTATAAGTGATATTTCCACATACACCGATTTCTAGAAGGCCAGCTTCCATCCAAAACCAAACAACCCTGGTCCCTCATAATGTTACCACCACGAATAACAATACGGTTGCTAATGGCCGATAAATTGCCCTCCAAAAGGCATTCCTTATTCGAGCAAGAATTTTGCACGAGTTCCACCTTCACCTATTAAATAATTCTTTTAGTTTGATTGCCGGGGATCACATCACAGAGCTGACCATATAAGGTCAAGTTTTCTGATTTGACTTTGCCCCTACATATTTGTATGCTGCCTAAGAGAACATAAACCACTAGACCAAAGAGAGAGAGAGAGAGAGAGAGAGAGAGAGAGAGAGAGAGAAAATAAACCAGCAAAAAATGGTGTAGCAGAAAGTACGTTACAAAATGAATCATCTGGAGGACAAGGACTGGAAATGAGGGCATGGCATAGCACACTTATCCAATCCTCAAAACAATGCCCCCATACAATGGAACTGAGAACAAATTTTGCAAGGCCTTTCTTTATTACAGTCATTATCTAGCTACCAGCACGTAACTTCTTTCCGAGTTCTCATCCTTTAAAAGAGAGTTACAAAATGTACAATATTCAGATGCATAGTTTTCTTTCACATTAAAGGCATGCCAAGCATAAAGGTCATTTAAATGTATGGCAAACAAAGTTCAAAGTTACAAGCACAAGAGACATATTTAGATAGGAAAAAAGAAATTCATTTGATCGAATCAGTTGGGGTATTCAGGCTCAGGAAAGAAGAATCGCTAAAGAAAAGACAAAAGAGTGCACCAATAAGTCACATGAAACCAAGTGGAGTAAGAAAAACATACCAATCGCAGGGCAGCAGTTTTTCCGAAATCATCCCCATTTTCAATTACATCACGAAGGGCCTCCGGAAGAACCTTCCAGAACTCACCGACAAAGTCAGAACCCTTTCGCCTACTGTTTTGCAAAATATCATTTGCAAGATATAGAAAAGCCACACGTTGTTCCCTAGGTGAGCAGTGAAACTGCCTATCCCATGTTTCGACAACTTGTTTTGCCTTGTTCATATGGAAAATACACCAATGTGACAAAGCTTAACGGCGTTAAGGACAGCAACTCAGAAACACACACCACTTTCCAAATATGAAATGGAAAAGAGAGTTTGAACTTTAAAGAACTAGCATTTAAAGATAAATAAAAATCGACAAACTTGATGGAACCAGTTAGCTGGTTCTGAAAGCCAGCAATAGCTAACCAAACAAGCGAACCATGAAAAACAAGACCAAACAGAGTGCAGTAGCACCAACAACGTAATTGACCTCCACACAAGCTAACATAGCAGTTGACTGGATCACGAAAGATGTGAGTTAACATTGGTCTTCACTTCTCTCCCCAGCATGTCAGTGAAGAATGTCTATATATCAGCAAACAACATATTAAACCAAAACAGGAAGGAAGAATAAACCTAATTTAAAGGTCTTAAACAACAGAAGCTTGACCCATCTACAGAAGTGCAGGCACATTAAAGATGTTTCTTATTGGCAATCATCATAACCTACTAAAAAGCACATTTTCATAGGTATAGTAGGTGCCAAACAGTCAAAAAAGAAGTTAAAAGGATACTCTCTATGCTTGTCTGTGAACTGTTGAGCTTTGCTAACTTTTCAACTAAAATCTGCGGATTGAAGGTACTGCCCATTGATGCGATGAGATTAGACTGGGCAGTGAGCCCCAGTCTACCTTAAAATTTGGTGAACCTCTGCTGGAAGCAAAAACCTGTGGAGGGAGAGGGAGAGAGGACAAAACAATCAAAATCTGGAATGCAAATAGACAGCTGAACACAATCATATCAGTGGAGTGCATGAGTAGTCTAGGCTGTGATATCAAAGTTTTAATTGCTCAAAGAAGATTTTACACCAATTCCTATTCTGGTCCAACTTGAGTTGGTTGCAGAAAACCTGACACTATCTGCATAGGATAACTACTTTACTTCCAGGACAAAGTCATGCATGTAATAACATTCTGTTGGTAAGAAAGATTCAAAATGTTATACTCTCAACGGGTCATAAAAAGCAATGAATTAGAAAGAACAAAGTGAGAAAAAACAACCTATGAGGGGTTTTTAAAAAGATCTCACATCTAACTTCACAATTTTGACAGCATCTTATGGAGGTGTTGTTAAAAGAATACAAATAAGAAAAATGAAGAGTTCCCACAGACACGGACAACCTAATATCATCGCAGATTACATACAAGCTTCATATCGAAAATCAAAAAACAAATGTTGGCCACTGACGGATACTAAAATATATGTGAGATAATAGAAAGAAAAAGGGCATCAAACAAAAGGAGCACACAAAATAACTGAACTCCATAGAAAAGATCCATATTTCACCAGATAATGAGTGACCTATGGTTTATGAAAAAGGTATACGCTATTAGGACTACCAATCAAAGTGGGTAGCAAGTATGTACATGCTATAAAAGCATGCAATGTGAATATTCAAACATTGACATACCCACTACCTTCAACATATGCTGGACACGAATTTAATGTAGAATTTGAGGTGATCCTATTTGCATATTCATCACGGAACAGTATATTATTCTAGAATTACGAACTTGTGGTAGGAAGAAGCTACTCAGTAGCCAGTATCTTAATCATTGATTAAACAACAAATCTCCATCTCACCGATATAATTCCAGTGCTATACTTTTGAAAATAAATATATAACAAAAAAGCATTCTTCATGTCAAATGGCGGGTTCACACTAAGAAACGTGTTCTACTGTATTACTACAGGGGAAAAAATGGACCGCAACGCCTTCAGGAAAACCTCCAAATTTATAGAACCTTTTCCTGAGAAGATCAGAAAACTGTAGAAGCACAGAAATCTTAAACTGAGAATAGAATAAAACGGATTTCCATCACCATTTTCCTATGCAGAGTCCAATCGTAATAGGCTCGATCATGCACATGTCTAAAGTTTTGGTCGTGTATTATGTATTCATAAACAAATAAATAATTTCATCTGTTGGTTCATAACATCTGGAGTTTTTGGGCACTTGGTTTTGGTAGACCATATATGGACATTGGTTAAATAAATCAACAATGTGGTATACTCTCATATTGCAGATGAGATTATCTTAAATTCCCATATGAAGAAATAAGGATGCTAAAAAGAAAAGCAATATCTCTATTTGCAAGGCCAATGGCCTTTTCCAGCAAACAATGAACACAATCGCTAGCAACATTATTATCTTTGAAAAATATATTGTGTTGCTCACTCTGTAAGGATCAAAGCAGTTACAACTAGCATGCAGAACCCATGCTCCATACTGCGTGGTCATTTGATGTTAAATTCTATTTCGGGTTTATCTGTGCCAGTTATTATTGACTGCTAGTATAGCATAAATTATGAATCCCTTTTGTAGGCATCCCCCTGTTTCCCTATTTCTCATATGCAGAAACTAAATATTGCAGCAAAAAAAAAAAAAACGAAAAAAGCAAAGGATTGTTTTTTGTGTTAATCTTAAAAAATATGTTATTGAAACTCTCATGCATATCTCTTAGCCTTATCAGTTTCAACCGAAAGGGAACAGATAGTTGTCCGAACCTTAAAAACGCAGAACAACATTTGATTTTCCAGAAAATTCTAAAACCAAAAGACGCAGCAGTCTTAATAAAAGTCTTAATGAAAGTGACACCCTGACAAATTTTGCAGAATCAAAGTTTCCCACAATCCCAATCAGGTGCAGCATCATTTAAGCATGATCAGCACAGATACTAGTTCAGGCACCAGAAGCACCTTCAATGCCAATGATTGAGAACAAAAAGCCTCCACTGATTAGTCAGTAAGACAGAACATAAAAAGTTATCCCAGACACAAAATTGAATCTTTCCAGTACACACGCGATATCTCCCCTAAAAACCGTTACTAAATAAACCCCGCCGAACACTCAAAGCTGCAAATTAATTGCTCCCAACGAAATCACCATTATTACTCCGAAAGGCATAAAAGCAACTAAATTCACAAACTAAGCTCCAAGTCTGCACACATCCTGAAAGAGAAGGACCAAAACACGCACACCATCTACAACCGCGCAAGCCAAACAGCACAAAATCTTCCTTTTTCCCTCCACCGCGACAATTGAAATTAAGAGCCTGGCAATTTACAGAAAGAGGGCGAGGAGGGAGAAGAGACCTGCTTTACGCGAATGCAAGCGAATGGCGCGGCGGAGAATCAATTGAATGCGGAGACGGAGCAGCCGACTTCGTCGTCCATTGCGGTGAAACGCAGGGGGAGAGAGAGAGAGAGAGAGAGAGAGAGAGGTGAAATCGGGGTGAAAGAACACGAATTTGTAATGAAATGAGAGAGTAGTAGTAGAAGAAGAAGAAGCTGCGTGTTGAGAAAACGTGGTTTGCACAGAGAGAGAGAGAGAGACCGGGTTTTGCAAGAGCGGTGTTTGCGTGCGTAGTGATGAAATTGAAACGAATAGCGAGTGACTGAGGAATGAGGAAGACGATGAAATTACGAGATTGGCCTTGTAGGCAAAAAGGGGATATTTGCGAAACGGCTTGCGTTTTTGCTCTCGCGCACTCCTCAAATGCGCCAGCGTGGGGGGAGATAATTCCATGCGACGACATTGCCCCGTCACCACCTGCCACGTGGCGGGCATTTATCTAATCAGATCCGATTACAAATTAAACTCAAAGTTAAGTAAAAGTCTATCTGCGAACATGCAGTAAATTAATGACAACAGCAGCTTCAAGTAAATGATGCTTCAAAATTGGCAGAAAAGAGGTGCCCAGGTTACCCTTCATTTTTCGATAAAACTTGTCTGCAAGAGATTCTTCCCACCTTGTTATTATCCAGATCAGACTAGGTAAATGTGTGCCCCATCTGTAGGGGGAGAAGTGTCAAAAAAAGTCATAAACTTATTGCACTAGTGTCAATTTAGTCCCAAACCTTTTTTTTTGCGCCAATTCAATTCTAAACTTTTTGTATTTATACTAATTGAGTTAATCCGACTAATTTTGACAGAAAATGACTGACGTGGACATCGATTGTCCTACGGGCACGACAAACGCTGACTTGGGTATTTTTTTAAATATTATTCTATAATTTTAAATAATTTTTAAGCATTTTTTTGGTTTTTTAAAAAATATTTTTAAAAAAATATTTAAAAAATTATCCATGTTAGCGCAAGCCACATAGGACAATTGATGTTCGCGCCAATGATTTTGGCCAAAATTGGTCGAATTGAGTCAATTGGCATAAATGCAAAATATTTAGGACTAAATTAGTATTAATGCAAAAAGGTTTAGGACTGAATTGGCACCAATAATATTTAAAACTAAATTGACACTAATGCAAAAGATTTTGGACTGAATTGGCACCAATGCAAAGTGTTTAGGACTAAATTGGTACTAATGCAATAGGTTTATGACTTTTTTGACACTTTTCCTCATCTGCAGGCGACTCCATAATATGATACCACTCATGTTTTTCACTCAAATGAGACTAGGAAGGAATAATGGTGTGATCGACGCATGTTGACAGGTGACGATTCAAACTCGTATTCGTACCCCTTTGGTGAGCCTTATTTTGATCCTGATGCAAATTGGGTACTAAATCTTCATCTCGAAACTCAACTTGAGGGGAGGAGGGGGAGGGGTTGCGGTTAAATCGATTGAAGGAAGCAATTGGCTCTCGAACAAGGCCTTGTCAACAATCTAATCACAAATGAGATGATAACAATAGTTGTAAAATTATGCACCAAGTCGACCATGGTCTTCAAAGTGAGTGGTATCATATTATGTAGCGAAAACATACAATCAAACAATAAAGTAAAAAAAAAAAAAGAACAATAAAGTAATATACCAAGGAAATAAATCACACACTGGATTTACGTGATTCGATTAGTGAGACATACGTTTACAAGGAGAGTAGCTCAGAATTACATGGTAGATCAGGCGATATAACGGATATAACAACTACAATCTCGCTACTTCTCAGCCTCTAATTTCATATAGTAACTCGCATAGTGTTTATCTTCCATTACTCCTAACGAAATAATCCCTGTCTATACAAATATTACTCGCTTTTCTCGCAATGTTTAATAACCTTCAAACACGTAAATTCTTAGTGTAATTTAAAGATGAAAACCTTCACTGCAAGAACAACACGAAGACTCACTTTGTGTTTACATCAACCGCAACACACAATCCCAAAAACGTGTTTCCAAACAAAGCGGAGTAGCCAATTTCGACATATTCCATGTATTCCTAATTGAATTTAGTTGATTCACGTCAACGAAGTCCAACTCTTCCTTTTCTATTTCATTTGACTGACTTCAAGCTGAAAATTAATTTGGGCGCCCCTCCTTAGTTTTTAGTAATCACCACAACTAAAAATATCCATATACTTCACTTTATTTGGGTCGGTTATTATCCAATAGCTCGTACTCAAACCAAATTGTGAACAATCTTCACTTTGGCTCTATGTTGGCGCCAAGTCACAATTTTTCCGTTAGAATCGAACTTTGCTGCTAGTTTCCCAAAACCCCTCATAAGATCAATTACCATAGATATATTCCAAGTCCAAGTCACGCTTAAACTTCAATGTAATCACGGTCCATATAAAAGTATCAATACTACATACATCTTTAGCTACTTCATGAGGGTACTCAAACACACATTCCATCACAATCGCATCCATATTTATTACGAGATCAAACACGTACCTTATTAAACTCAATAGCTACAACAATTGGTGACTCTACAAGCGCCATGTGTGTTGATTACCATGCTGATACACGCTACTTGAGGAGTTTCCGGTTGCAACTCTACCTTAAACTCAATACCATCCCAATTCTTATAAATACTACCACACTCAATTCTACCAATAAGTATAGGAGACCCGTGAAATGTAACTTCTTTGTTGACAATATTTATTTTCAAGTACCACAAGCGATAGCACGTTTCTCCTTGTGCATAGCATATGAATATGCACTTCCATGCTCTTGCAACAAGCTTACCATCACTCGCTTGAATATAACACGGGTAATTGAATATTCTTAAAAAAAAAATCAACAACATTACCCAACCACACTCTTTGGGATTCGATATCCAATCACAATTAATGGAGATTTATTCACCAATAGACATCCGTCAAAAATTTGTTGGAAATTTACGCCCATTAAAGGCTAAATTGATTAATTTCCATAATTACGATAATTAATTACTTTTATTTTGTGGGATAAATTGCTGATTGTATGCAATGCTTAATCAAAAGATTAGATCCTTGAATTAAGGTGTGTGCAATGCATAATCCATGGATCGGATCCTTGGATGTAGAGTGTTTTTTGAGAGCAGAAAATTGAGATCTCTCTCTCTCTCTCTCATTTTTTCTCTCTCCCATGGTGACCAAAAATTCTGAATCTTGCGGAGCAACCTCATCACAAGAATTGCTAGCACAATCGAGGTAACGATTCCCGCGAGCTCGTTCTTCCATTCGTCGTTACAATTGGTGGTGTGTCTGAACTAGAGGCCGGACACTTGTGGGGCTCGGATCGAAGAACATCTAAATCGATTTGATCTCAAGCACGCTACGAGAGGTAACCCCGTTAACTCTATTCGTCTGTTATGATTTTTGGTTAAAACGCACGAACTACGCCTCTGGAGATACATGTATGGGCAATTTAATATTTCCGCTGCGTTTATTTATTTTTATTTTGCTCGTACGTGTTACGTGTATCCCAACAATGGTATCAGAGCCAATCCTTAGGTGTTTTCGTGCGTTTAATTATTTTTAGTGCGTATTGATTTTTGCGATGCTATGGCCAATTTGTTTTAAAGAATTGTTCTTTTTCATGGTCGATAGAAGTTGATTATTTTTATATGATAAAAATTAATCAACGTAGCAAAAATTGAGACTAAATTAATTTTGAATCGAAAATCTATAGTGAGTTTTATGCTACGTATGAATTCTGCAATATGATTCGTGGCTATGAATAGAGGGGCGAGAATGCTAATGCCGTTTGGAATTACGCACGTGAAATTTGTTCCGTCGGCGTTAATTTCTTCACGTGGCTTGCATTGCTTGACCTTGAATATGATTAAATGCATAATTTTTTATTTATTTATTTGTGCCTTCCGAAGCCTTAAATTATGAATTTATTGCTCACGTGGAAGGGTGGTGATCATGGAAAAACCCATAATTAATGTGATTGATGAATGTATGTTATTTATTGGTATTTTTGGGGGTTGCAATTATTAAATGGAGGCTGCGTCCTCCTTTTATTTTTCATGTAATTTTATTTTTTTTAGCGTAGTTTAGCATAGTCATTTATTAATGTAAATGCTACGAGGACTACGTGGAGGAGCCATAAAGCCGGAGAGCTTTTTGGGCCCGATTTTTCGAAGAGTTCGAGGAACCAAGAAGAAGTGAAGAGCGGCTCTCCATTATTAAAATATTAAAATGATTAAATGTGGTCTCATTGGCTCGAGACCCATTAAATCATAATTCCATGATCACCACGTATGATAGATGTTTATGCGATCGACATCTATTTATTTATTATGTTTACGTGAGCATGTTAAATCGATTAATGTGCAAAGTGAGACCTTTAATAATGACTCAAAATCTCCTTCAAATAATATTAAGTCGTGACGGGTTTCGGACTCGTGGCTTTCCATCGTCGTAGTTTGATCCTATTGATTGACCGGTTATGGATACATAGGGGTCAATTGTCATTTATAATAATGGACCACTCCATTAAGCATATGATGTTGCGGGGTTGAAACCAAATGATTTTCAATAACTGTTAGGTAAGGGGATCGTTTGCGTTTTCAATACTTACATGAGACGATGGGTTAGACTTAACTATGATTATGAAGTCAATAACTGTCAGGTGAGACTTTCATGGTCTAGAGGCCAAAGTTATGATTGGGACTCGCATATGATGCGTTGAATAAGTGGATTCACTCACTAAGTTTATAGAACACCAATAACTGTTAGGTGAGGTGGACTATGAGCTGGTGGGACTCCAATCCCCGCTAGTAATCTTTACCCAACAAATATTGCCGTTTCTCATTTTAAGGAGTATGGAATCTGAATATAAATTTAGTGGGAGGATCTATTTCATTTAAAGGCCAAAATGAAATAGTTATTTTGAAAGACAACGGCTAACAATTTATTTTCTGCACATATATTTATTAATCTGAAAATGGTAAACACAAACTCGCTCGCTTCGATACTTGACAAGAATTGTTTGACTGAACCTAATTTCACCGACTGGGTGAGGAATTTGAGAATTGTTCTCAATTCAGAAAAACTCGAGTACGTGCTTGATGAAAATACGACAACCTCCTTTCCTGAGGGTGGGACCCAAGAGGAACGCATCACTTATGATAAATGGCATGATGATGACTTAAAAGTTAGGTCATATATGCTTGTTTCAATGAATAATGAATTTCAGAAGAAATGTGAAGCAATGAAAGATGCTAGGTCGTTCATATTGCACCTAAAGGAATTTTTTGATGAGAATGGCCGAACCTCCAGATATGAGATATCTAAGATATTGTACCGTATCAGGATGGCTGAGGGGTCATTAGTTAATGATCATGTCCTGAAAATGATCTGGCACATAGAAGAATTGGCTAGGCTGAATCTTGTCATGGACAATGATTTAGCTGTGGATTTGATCCTCCAACTTTACCCGATTCAATCTCTGATTTTGTCCAAAACTTCCACTTGCATAAGATGGAGAAAACTCTATCTGAGTTACATAGTATGCTGGTAGTTTATGAGAAGGAAATGCACAACGCAAGGCCCAATGTAGTGGCTATAGCTAAGGCTTCTTCTTTAAAGGATAAGACTGTTTTGAAGAAAAAGAAATGAAAGAGGCCTGTGAAAGCTGCTGTGCAACTAAAGCCCAACATTGAAAAAGGAAAATGTCATTACTATGGTGTCATGAGGCACTGGAGGAGGAACTGTAAGAAGTTCCTTGCAAGCTTGAAGGTCAAGTTCAAGAACCAACCTTCCAAATGTATGGTGTCTATGCTTATTGAAAGTAATCATATGATTAGTACTGAATTTAGCTTATGGATTCTGAATTCTGCTGCAACCTCACATATTTGTATGTCCTTGCAGAATCTGGAAATAAGCAGGATGCTGGGGCGAAATGAAATTGTCCTAACATTTGCAATTGGGGCAAAAGTTGCTGCATTAGCTATAGGGACTTTCCGTTTATGTTTGCCTTTTGGATATGTTTTGATTTTAAATAATTATTTGCATTATGAGAATGCTGTTCGGAAAATCATCTCTATACCTCGTTTGGGTAAAGAGAATTATGAATTTTCTTTTGCTGATGATGTATGCTCTATTTATTATAATAGAACGTGTGTTGGTTCTGGATTATTAACTAATAATCTCTATACCATTTCAATGTCCGGTAATGCGATTACCAATGTCAATAAGCAACATAGTTACGATGTAAATGCCTGTCGCGACCCGTCCGGAAGCGGACGCGGCTAATGGATTACCGATCGCGGGTCTTGGATCGGCGCGGGCCCTCCCAGGCCTATACCAAATCGCGGCGGGAGTATTCTTCGACGATAAGAGTCGATCGCTTTCGACCTTCAGTGTGGTCGTGGTGGCATGTGCAAATTGTGCATGCATTTGGAGTCGCCACCGGTCTTTCTTGGAGGGTAGACCGGAAACCTTACTGACCGATTGGGAGAGATCGATCAGTTCTGCGGAACCAGAGATTTTGGGTTCGGGGACTTGGTTACGCTGGTGTCATTACCAACGCCCTTTCGGTACCAAACGCGAGTGATGTTCCTAGCTAAGAGTTCATGCATGCGCAAGTTCGGGTGAGGTAGGTTTAATTCAGGGTTTCATGCAGATTGGAAGACTATTCCTATCAATCACAATCAATTTAAATGAAAGCGCAATCAAGTGCATAAATAAATCACATCAATGCATGTCAATTCACATCACATGACCTCCTAGTATAGCCATAAGGGCTTAGGGAAGGCGTGATTTAGGATCGAGGTAAAATGGGAAGATTTGGAGGCGATTTAGCCCGGAGGGCAAAATCGTCAATTTTTGGAAGACGATTCGCCCAAAGGGCGAAATCGTCATTTTTAAGAATGATCGGGTTCAAAACACCCGGGATGAGCCTTGGCCAATTGACTGTGGCCATTTCCTATTTTTTGGGATTTTCCTGGATTTTTTTAGAATTTTTTTTGGAAGACGGTTTGCCGGAAGGGCAAAACCGTCATTTTTGGAAAGATCGGGGGTCAAATGACCCGAAACAGGTCGTGGCCAGTTGAATGTGGCCATTTCCTATTTTCTGGAATTTTTTAGAATTTTTTAGAATTTTCCGAATTTTTTTGAGTTTTTTTTATGATTTTCTATTTTTTTAATTGATTTTTGAATTTTTTATTATTATTTTTTTTATTAAAAATAATATATATATTATTCGGACCGGGTCGGATGACCCGGCCCACGCCCAGATCCGCGACCCAGACCCGGCCCGCACCTTCCACGACCAAAACGGCGCCGTTTTTGGTTTATCGATTTTTTTTATCATTTTCTTAATTATCCGAAAATCCACAGATCAGACGGCTCTGAGAGCGCCACGTGGCCTCTCGTGGCGCGTCCGATCTAGCCATAGATCAGACGTCCCACAGAGTGCCACTTGGCACAATCTCACCCGTCGGATTATTTTTAAATAATTATCCGAAAATAGTTTATTTTATTTATTTAAAATATGAAACGGTCCCACCACGCTGACGTGGCTGCCGACGTGGCACGCCACCGGAGAAGATGACCGGCGACTCGCCGGAACAGTGAAAATTCCGGCGAGTTCGCCGGAATTGTCGCCGGAAAATTGCGGACATGCCCAAAACCTCAGATTTAACTGCCCAAACCTCGCCACTCGGTTCCATAACGCCTCAGAGTCAAAATAATATAAGGAACGCGGCCATGAACACGTCGAAAGCCGGCGAACCCGATCTCCCCAACTCCGGGTCCGGCGAAGCCTTGGCGAAATTTTTTTTATCTAAAACCGATTCCGATTATTCACCTAGCATCCATGAAGGTTCAAGGAGCTTACCTCAGCTCGTCCAGAGCTGGAAATCCGCAGGTTAGCGTCGACTGAAGCTCACCGTCGAGGCCATGGCCGGCGATGGTTGGATCTCCGTTCTCAATGCAGTTTAATGCAAAAAAAATTGCCAAAACAGAACTGAGAGTCGGTCCTAGAGGTATTATAGCCAAAATCGCATGAAACAAAATCGGGAATGACGTAACCGAGAGTTAAGGAAACACGAGCTCTCTCAAGCATTTTGTCGAACACCTTGCGTGCATAGAGAAAAACGGAGGTCGGGGGCAGATACCGACCTGGTTCAGCATCGTCGGCGACCGTGGTTGCTTCGGCGATGTGGCTTCAAGCTCCTCGCGACTTGGAGAATACTTCTCCTCCTCTAACTCTCCCCGAAATCATTTTTTTCTCTCGGTTCCCCCTCTTTTTCTTTTCTCTCGGCCGAGCCCCTCTCTAAACCGAGATTCCCCCGCTTTTACGTGGTCGACCGGTGCCTTTTGCGCGCACCACCCCTAGATGATGCTCCACACTTGCTCCCCACATTCGGTCGTCGCCCTTTTTTACTCGAAAAATTGGTCCCCCACGCTCATTTTTTTAAACCTCTGTTCTGCCCTGCTTTCGGCGCCAAGGTGGGTCTGCAAGTGCAGACCCGGTCGGACCGGGCCGGGTCGGGCCTGACCCGACCGGCCCGGTTCGACTTAATCCGTTCAATTGGGCCCCAAATCGTCCTATTTTCATGAAATTGATGGCAAAATCGGATTCTTTGATGTGTTTTATATCAAATAGGGGTATTTTCGTGAATCAATTGATTGAAATTTAGTGAAAACCCCAAATTGTCCCTAGGATCCGAAAATGATTATCGCCAAATTGAAGGCCCAAACGATCGAATTAGTCCAATTTAAGGCCACCAATGGATTCAGCATGATGAAAAATATAGAGTAGAGGTGTTTAATTTTAATGGGTGAGCCCGTGTGAGATTTAATTTCGAAATTTGTGAAACCGGGGACTAAATTGAAAGAAATTTGTGCAATTAAGCCCTTTTGTTCAAAATTGATCAAATTGGAGGCCAAATTGACCTAATTGCACTTCAAGACTTTAGAATACAATGTCATAGCTTATAAAAACCAAGAATTGAAAATTAAAAGACTCGAAAAGGATTTTTTAGGCTCGGTTCGGGATTATGTTTGTGAAGGAACCCCATGAATCGAGCCAAATTTCCCTGATAAAAAGTGAAAATATTAAAGAGGGAATTAAAATAAAATTTTTGAATATTTTTTTGTAATTTTCTGACCATGGATGGTATTTTTTCTGATTTTTTTGGGTATTTTAATAATTAAATAAATTCCAAAAATATTAAACAAATTCAAAAAATATTTTTTGTTCAAAATTGGTTCCTAAGGCTAGGCTAAGGCTTCCAAAGTTGATTTTGCAATTTTTTGACCTTTTTTGCTATTTTTAATTAATTTTAAAGAATAAAAATCACAATGATAGATGGTCGAAAATCAGGTGTCAACAGCTGCCCCTCTTTGAGAGTGAGCTCGTCAGAGGTTGCTTTCAAAGACAAAATGACACCTGAATCTTAACCGACTCGATTGGGGAAAAGAAATGCTATGACATCGGACCCTTAAGTTTTTTTGATGAATGCTCAAATTAATCACCGGTTTACTCTTGCAATTCGAACATGGGCCGAAGTGAGAGAGGCTTACCTGAAGCTCACCTGTCAGATGCTGCCGGTTGCGATGACTTTCAAGCAGATACCTAGGACTTGTCATTCGGAATATCCTAGGGAGATTAAGCTCTGACCTGTATGGTAGGTCATACCATTATGAGATTCCTAACTGGTAGGAACCTAAGGAAGGCGCATCCCACGCTTTGGGATTTGCCAAGGATTTTGATCCGTATGGTGGATCAGACCTTTGTGTTGATCCTTACTGCGATATTTATCAATGAGTTGACCCTTGTGGCGGTTTCTACCAATGAATTGACCCTTATGGCGGTTTCTACCATATGTGACCCTTCAGGCGGTTTCTACCATTAATGTGATTCTTCAGGCGGTTTCTACCTTGGTTTGACCCTTTAGGCGGTTTCTACCTTGAGTTGACCCTTCGGGCGGTTTCTACCATGAGTTGACCCTTCAGGCGGTTTCTACCATGTTTTGACCCTTCAGGCGGTTTCTACCTTGTGTTGACCCTTCAGGCGGTATCTACCTTATTTTGACCCTTCAGGCGGTTTCTACCTTGGTTTGACCCTTCAGGCGGTATCTACCTTTAGTTGACCCTTCAGGCGGTATCTACCATGGTTTGACTCTTCAGGCGGTTTCTACCTTTAGTTAACCCTTCAGGCGGTATCTACCATGATTTGACCCTTCAGGCGGTATCTACCTTGATTTTGCTTTGAAAAGGGGTCTCATGACGAGGGTTCTCCACGTCCGATGAGACTGCCTAAATTTTGAGAAGGGGTCTCATGACGAGGGTTCTCCACGTCCGATGAGACTGCCTGAATTTGAAAAGGGGTCTCATGACGAGGGTTCTCCACGTCCGATGAGACTGTTTGATATTTTTGAAAGGGGGTCCTAGGACGAGGGTTCTCCACGTCATGCTAGGACTGTTTGATATATTGAAAAAGGGTTCTATCCTCACCCCTTCTTTTGAAAGATCCCGAAATTTGTCGAGAATTCAGTTTCGGAAGCAGAGAAAGATTTTATTTAGACAAAGCTTCATTTGATTCTGTTGAGGCGACATTCTGGGAGCTGGGTTCTCCAGGTATCCTGCAGAAAGTTCAAACCTGAAAGATTTTTCTTCACCAAGAAAATGTTAATAATCTTTGGGAAGACAATAATTGTCCAATTGACAAAATTTTATGACTTAAGTTTTAGTCATGAAATGCGCATTTTGATGCTGGAGGTTATCCAAAGCATTCTTACAACATGCAAGTGTGATCACAAATCCCTTGCACGGAAAATCTGGATCAAACAATTTGAAATTTCCAAAAAGAGTTTGTTCAAAACATCTATTGGAGAATTTCTCATTCAAGAGGGCTCCTCACCGCTCTGTGATAATGGTCTTTTGTAAGGAATGCGTTCAACTTCCTACTAACATGTGCCTAGGTTTTAGGATCATTCGCAGCGCATACATTTTGATCGGTCGGGAGGTCTTCCACGGGACCATAATGTTGGGCTTGGATATTGGTTTTCAAGGGGGACCCGCTTTGGAGTCAAGGCCATTGAATGAAAATCTTCATCCTCTGCTCCGGGTTTACAAGTCGAGAACCCTGCAAAATGAGAAAGAAATAGTCTTGCTCGTACCTCTTCGAGCTAAGCTATATGTTAACCCAAGTGTCTTAGTCAGAGAAGACTGTTTCGGGGTTATGATGTTGGTAGGATTGGGGACCGAAAAAGGCTTGTTTTTGGCCCAGAATTTATGAGGGGTTTGACATTGGTGATCATTGCTGATTTGCCACCTGTCTTTTTTTTTTTTTTTGTATCTTTAGCCTTTGAGGCGCGCAACCTATCTTGCGGTGTGCACCAGCTCTTTAGAGAGCGTCTCTTGTTGCATTCAGAGACTGACTCTCTCTATGTCTTTGTTCTGCGCTTGATAGCATTTGGGGAGCAGTCCTTTTGGATTTGGCTCATTCAGGGATTTTCCCTTTTCCCATCCAGCTTCATTGCGGATCAATTAAACAACTTGCACGAGCATCGGCCTTGCTTTTACTAGGCACTTTGCTTTTTCTTGATGCCGGGGATTTTTTCATTTTCATTTTTGAAATCCCACTTTTTCTCATCTTCATGGGATCATGTTAGACATATAGTCTAAACATGTTTTAAATATCAGTCCGGGAATTCTCTTCGTAATCCCTGAGTCTTGAACTCTTCCATTTTTGAAGTGGTGCGGCATCCGTCTTGGAATGATCACCAATGGGTTCATGAAATGAATTTGCAGGCTCAACTTGGCTGTGCAAATGATACAGTGTGTGGGATAAAGAATGAATGCTTCTCGTCATCCTATGGCACTTGGATTACCATATAAACAACACACAAAGATTAATGTTAGTCCGAGCAAGAAAATTTCTAACCATTTTCTCCTGACGCTGCTGGACTCACCTCCATTTTGCCCCGATGTGGGGTGGTTCTTGACAGGGTTAAGAATGAAAACCGCCATTCAAAGGGGTTATCAACGGTCACCTGTAGTGTTTGGGGGATATGAAACGAATGCCTCCGTCGTCCCGACCCATGTAATCGCTGCGAATGGTCCCTACTTCCGTAGGTCCAGATTTTGTTATCTGCCCACTCCATTCATCTCTCAAGTGTGTGTGGGACATGTTTGGATTAGGCTTCGCCTCTCGTCTGAGAAAACACTCTTTTAAATGGTTTGAACAACTTTTATTGGAAAAAGTCTTTTTGTTTTCTCCAAAGATTTTACCCATCAAGGGGATTTTATGATGCACCATGTATGTTCTTATTCATGCTTCAGGTAACCTCCCGATTTAAATCGTGAATATCGATGCATTGGGAAATCTTTATGCCGGTTGAAAGGATTCTGACATTTTTTATCTCCCGCTAACTGGGAAAAGGGATACTTACCTGTCCGTCGCAGCTGCGGATCCCTGCAAATGTAAAAGAAGCATATCATTGTAGGTTCACGAATTTTTCAAAAATCGAAACGATACATCCTACCCTTGGTCATGTACTCTAACGAGTAGTACATGGGATGTAAAAACCTGTTCGTCTGTAAGGCGATTCCCCTGTCAAGGATAAATAACGAGTATCAATTCACATTCTCAAATTCAAGACAAATTGGAACGATACAACTTTACTCTTGGTTCTCATCCCGTTCTGATGTTGCGTATTGATATGAACAACATCTATCAAATCCGCCTATCCATTCTTGGAGTGTTTGCAACATCAATGGTTCATCTGCCCCCAGTTGGGCAACGTCTGTTCTGTTATTCGAACAAATGGCTCCTTGAGTGATTTATCCACGTTTATCATCTGAGAAGGGAAAGAAATGAGACATTACTTCGGTATTCGATTGAAGATCGTTTAGGAACGATACATCGTTTTACCAAATAGGTGGCTTCGCGGCCAAACGTATTTCGTATTGAAGGGGTAGATCCCATTATGCTCCGCGGGTGATAGTCATTGTTCATGGAACTTGCTCCACGGATTAAGTGATTAATCCACGGCCCTCGGCTTGAAGATGCTCAAAGGGTGATGTTGACACTCACGCGCAATTAGTTCTAGATATTAATGAAAGATGTTCCCGTGGGAACCTTACAGTACGATCAACAACATATTCAATAGGAGTATTCAACCCCTTTCCTCTAAGCATTTTTCATCGAGTAGCCATGCCTTGCATCAGACGTTTGATCACCGGCCTTGCGTCACCACTGCGGTGGTCCTTCGGCTCCAAATTGATCGAGCCAAAGATTGAACTCATCGCCAAGGAAATTGCTCGGGTCTTCGAGCCATTGATGCTCAAGTTGGGTATCAACGATTGTTGGGGGCAGATTTCTTTCATTGCCTTCGTTGTGAGGGATTGGAGTCTTTGAGCTGGAACCTTCATCATTGCCCTGTTGGGGTTGAGACATACATTCCCGAAGAGTATTGATCCAAGTGTCCAGCTCCTCATCAAGGAAATCACCTGTTCTTTTGAAAATATTAAAGAGGGAATTAAAATAAAATTTCTGAATATTTTTTTGTAATTTTCTGATTATGGATGGTATTTTTTCTGATTTTTTTGGGTATTTTAATAATTAAATAAATTCCAAAAATATTAAAAAAATTCAAAAAATATTTTTTGTTCAAAATTGGTTCCTAAGGCTAGGCTAAGGCTTCCAAAGTTGATTTTGCAATTTTTTTGACCTTTTTTGCTATTTTTAATTAATTTTAAAGAATAAAAATCACAATGATAGATGGTCGAAAATCAGGTGTCAACAATGCCATAACTAATAAACGCCCTAAAGATAGTCCGAATCCAAAGTACGTTTGGCATCTCCGATTAGATCATATTGGAGAAGATAGGATTAACAAGTTGTGTAATGATGGATATATTAATCCAATTGGTTTTGAGCCATACTCGACTTGTAATGCATGTCTTCTAGGAAAAATGACTAAAGCGTCCTTTGTAGGACATGGTACGCGAGCTGCTGACATATTGGGGTTGATACATACAGATGTATGTGGACCAATTAATGAAACTGCTAGGGGCGGTTATTCTTACTTCATTATCTTTACCAACGATCATTCGCAGTATGGCTATTTGTACTTAATGAAGTATAAATCTGAATCCTTTGAAAAGTTCAAGGAATTTAGGTCTGAAGTTGAGAAACAAATAGGAAAGAGTATTAAGGCTCTTCGATCTGATCGAGGAGGTGAATACCTTAGTACTGAATTCTTGGACTATCTTAAAGATAATGGCATTTTATCACAATGGACACCTCCTGCAACTCTAGAACATAACGGTGTATCTGAAAGAAGAAATCACACTTTATTAGATATGGTGCGATCGATGATGAGTTACACCGATTTACTTATATCCCTTTGGGGACATGCCCTTGAGACAACTGTATATTTACTGAACAGAGTGCCTTCTAAGTCTGTTCCAACTAGGGGTGAGCGGTTCCAGGTTCCGGGTAGGTTCCACCTGGAACCTAGAACCTACCCGCTGGTACAAGTTCTTCATTTTTTGGAACCTGGAACCTACCCGTCACACTGTGGAACCTGGAACCTACCCTGTCATCGTTTCCGGGTCCGGTTCCAGGGTACCCGAAAACCTGCACTTAATCATCCAAACTCCAAAGTACAAAAAAAAAAAAAAGAAACTCGCGGAAATTGCTACCTGGTTATGAAGAACGATGAAATAGTCAAACTTAAAAAATCAAAAAATGGCCACTGAAGCCTTTCCAATTTCCACTGCCAAAATCCTAAGCCTTTCCAGTTGCAAACAGGTTGCAACGAGCTCCAGATGGAACTAAAAAAAGGCAAGAACATATGAATGCCTTGTTATAAAAAGATCAGGTCCAAATGGAAAAGATGAAGACAAAGCTGGTTACATAGACTTTTACTTGAATATCATTCATTACCTTGGAAATTCCTTCTTCATATCCTGAGAAATGATTCATTCTAAATGAAAGTTCATATAAAAACTAAACCCAAGAGTAGAAAAAACGCAGAAACAGGTCTACACTCTAAACATTACATGGAAACCATCAACAAACTTAAAAAAAGTCAAAAAAATGGCCACCGAAGCCTTTCCAGTTTCCACCGCCAAAATCCTAAGCCTTTCCAATTGCAAACAGGTTGCAACGAGCTCCCTTTCGATCGCACACTACCCGAAATCTAACCACCTAAAACCAAATGAAACAACAAATTAATATTAGTTTTAAATTGAAATTACTATTAACTAAACTGAAATAATAGTTAGAAAGCATTACCACATACAGTAATTCCACTTCAAGCCGTAAACTCTATTTACTGATGATAATATCTTCATTAAGACAATCCATATCTGAAAAAAAGAAGAGATTAAATAGAACTTGCATTCAAAATATATACAAAGGAATACAATATATAAACATATAAACTTAACTTACCCGACTCAAACTTTTCTGCATTCTCAATGCACTCTTCAATATTAATCGGCGTACGAACGGCTCTCAACCAATCTTGAGTGCAAAGCAAAGCTTCCACAACTTTAGGAGTCAGAGAACTTCGAAAACCATCAAGAACACGACCCGATGTACTAAAAGTCGACTCTGAAGCAACAGTAGTTACGGGAATAGACAAAATATCCCAAGCCATCAAAGATATGATTTTATATTTGGAGCCAGTAGTCTTCCACCACATCAATAGATCAAGATCAAGAGCTTCTTCTTCTGCATCTTCAAGATACCGATCAAGCTCAGACTTGTTAACATCGCACACTTTTTTTCGAGAGCATAAAGGTTTTCTTCCAAGCTTGGATGTCATACTTTTTGTTACTTTCGTTACCATCACCATTGGAACCACTACTACTAGCACTCAGACTTTGGCCATCACATTTTTTTTTACTTGAGGCAAGAGATTGCTCATAAAACACATATAACTCCTCCAATGCACTCTTCAACTTACCATACATCTAATTTATTTTCAAAGCATCATCATAAATTTGTCCATAACAAAAACTCACATAATGCAACTTCTTTGTAGGATCCAAAGCAACCGCAATTAACACCAACATATTCACCTTATCTAAACTCCCATAATATTTATCAAATTTCTCTTTCATTATCGTGCCCATGGCTTTAAGCTTAGAATCTGAAGAACCCGCCGCGTCTTTCAAATACTTATACAAAGCAGCTATCCCCTCGAAATAATCACTTGAAGTGACATATGAACTCCCCGACATCCGTTTGGTAGCTTCATAGAATTGTTCTAAAAAAGCAGAAAGCATAATGGCATTTTCCCAATCGTCTTCTTTAGGAAGAGCATATTTAAGCTCACTAGCGAAAGACAAGTCATCTTCTTCCATTTTTTCAAATGCTTTTCTGAACTTTAGAGCATTGTCTAACATAAGGTAAGTGGAGTTCCATCTAGTTGTGACGTCAAGACACACTGAACCCTTGTAAGTGATCCTTTCACTATCAATGCAAGATTGAAATATTTTAGCTCTCATGGGAGAACTCCTCACATACTTAATCACATTTCGAACACGTTCAATAGACACATCTACTTTTTTCAAGCCATCTTTCACAATCAAGTTTAATGTATGAGCAGTGCACCTCATATGTAAGACCTTACCACCTAAGATCAATTATCCTTCGCCTGAAAGTTTACCCTTCAAATACCCAACTGCAACATCATTAGAACTAGCATTATCTACGGTGATAGTGGATACCTTTTTTTCTATTCCCCACTCGTAGATGCATTTGTCCACCATTTTCCCAATCTCTTTACCCTTGTGGCTGTGCATCACCACAAAATTAATGATTCTTTTGTGCAATCTCCAATTTTCATCAATAAAATGTGTAGTGAGACACAAATAATTCATGTTTTGAATGGAAGTCCATGTATCAGTTGTGAGAGCGATCCTAGAATTAAGCTTACCAAAGTAGGTCTTCAAACAAGTTCTTTCACTAAAATACAACTTCATGCAATCTCTAGCCACTGTAAATCGTGATATATGCTTGAAGAGAGGTTGTAACTCACTGATATACTCACGAAATCCAACACGCTCAACCAAGGAAAAAGGTTGTTCATCAACTATGATAAATTGAGCAAGCTTTTGCCTACAACGATCTTGATTAAACGTCCAAGTCGATAAGACACTATTAATACCAGGATCTCCCCCTACTTTGCCATCCGTGCCTAAATTACGCGGTATAAAGAACTTTTGTCCTTATCTACATTGCAAGGAAACTTTTTGCACGCCTTCAAGTGCTTCCACATCGAAGAAGTGCCGTTAGAAACGGTGTACTTTAATTCAGCCCCACAATGAATACACCTCACTTTATTTACTTTTCCAGTCACCTCATCCCTCATTTTCACAAAATGACCGCAACATTCAGATGTATTCTTCTTATCAATAGGAGGACGACGAGAATCAGGTACCTTGTTTGTCGCACTCACAACGGTCGGGAGTGGCTCTTCTTCATATCCATTATCCGAAAATGCCAAGTCTTTGTTCGGAGTCATCTCCTCACCCTCCACCTCCGTTGACATACTATCTTGATTCATCACCTTCACAATCACAATAACAGAAAAACTAGCTTATATCAAATATCATGTCATGTCTATAGAGATGAAGCAAAATAGTGAGGATCAACCAAAACCAGTTCATCAATTTTTCTGTGCTCAGAATCATTCATCCACTGAACCAATACAAACACCACCACACCCACCAATTAACCAATCTTCTTCTGCAATTATCTGCCTATCTCTTTTTCATTTCTTATTTTAGCAGAAAGACCAGAAATGCCTAAAATAAATCGGGTTCTGTGCTACCAGTGAGCCACTACACGCTGATGCGTGGAATCGAGGTCATATGAACGAGTAGAAGATGAAGAAAATATTATTGAGTGCTTTGACAGAGGGATTATGCTTACGGAACCAGGTGAAAACACTAAACAGAGCAGGTTAGAGTCAACAGAGGACGAGCACGAAGAACTGAAAAGAAGAGAAAAATAGCCATAGAAAAATAACCCTAAAAAGATTTCTCTATTCGAAGCCAATTGAAGTTGTTCTCTTCGAACTTACCCAAGGAGGCCGAGCATGAAGAACTGAAAAATAAGGGTTAGAGTCAACAGAAGACGTTCTGATCTACAAAGTGCAAACAGAAACAGTAGGGAAAACCTCAGAAAAAACATCGGTGCCCCATGATTACCAGATAGAGAGGCAAGCAACAAGAGAGAGAGAGAGAGAGAGAGAGAGAGAGAGAGAGAGAGAGAGAGAGAGAGATCTACGGAAAGGCTTCGACGATCGCAAGGAGCACATCTCGTCCGATGAATGTCTCTGATCTGATCGAGGGAGCAAAGCGTCGGAGTCCTCGCAGCAAAGGTAAAGTCGCGCTCGTGATTGACGATCGGCTTCGACTCGAGAGAAAGGAGAAAGAAGCGAATAGAAGACGCTCAAAGAAAGAGGCAAATTAGGGTTTGTAACTAATGTGTATATATATGCCGATTCCGATTCCGGTTCAGTTCTAGGGTAGAACCGGAACCGGAACCGGCGGTTCCTATAAATGGAAACCGAGAACCGGGCCCTCATTTACTAGAACCGGGAATCGGACCGGGAACCGCAGGGTCGGTTCTCCGGTTGCCGGTTCTACCATGTACCCATGCTCACCCCTAGTTCCAACTACACCTTATGAGATATGGCATAATAGGAAATCAAGTCTTAATCATATCAAGATTTGGGGTTGTCCAACTTTCGTTAAGAAGCTGAGAACAGAGAAATTGGAGGTTAGGTCTGAACATGGCCTCTTCATTGGATATCCAAAAGAGACTCTTGGATATTATTTCTATTTTTATTCTGACCAAAGAGTTTCGGTCTGTAGGCATGCTTCGTTTCTGGAGAATCAGTTCGCCGAGGAAGGTGGTGCTGGGAGAAAAATAGTCTTACAAGAAGAAAATAATGAAGTACCAAATAACCAAGTTCAGACACCGATCTCTGATTTAGTGGGAGCCTCTGATACACAACCTTTGCCTATTCGCTATAGAGACTCGGTTGAAGATATTGAACCACTATTCATTGTGAATGATAGTGATCAACTGAGTGATCCTAGCACCTATGAGGAGGCGATGTTGGACATCGATTCTGGTAATGTCGGACATCAATTCTGGTAAATGGCTAGAAGCCATGAAATCCGAAATAGATTCAATGTATTCCAATGATGTTTGGACTCTAGTTGATCTACCTGATGGTATTGTACCAATTGGGTGTAAATGGATCTTCAAGAGGAAGATGAACGCTGATGGTCAGATTGAAACTTACAAAGCACGGCTGGTGGCGAAAGGATATCGTCAAAAAGAATGGATTGATTACGAAGAAACTTTCTCACCTGCAACCATGCTAAAATCTATTCGGATTATGTTGGCTATAGCTGCACACCTTGATTATGAGATATTCCAAATGGATGTCAAAACGGCTTTTCTAAATGGTTTCCTTGAGGAAGACATTTATATGGAACAACCACGGGGTTTTGAATCTAGTGGTGAAAGTTAGAAGGTGTGTAGGCTTAAGAGATCCATTTATGGACTCAAACAAGCCTTCAAAAGTTGGAACATCCGTTTCGATGAGATAGTCAAATCGTTTGGCTTCATAAAAAAATCCGGATGAACCTTGTGTATACAAGAAGGTTAGTGGGAGCGCAATTGCGTTTCTAGTTCTCTATGTCGATGATATACTTTTGATCAGAAATGATATACCGATGATATCATTAATCAAACTATTCTTGTCACAAAAATTCTCCATGAAAGATTTATGAGAGGCAACCTATATTTTAGGTATCAAAATCTATAGAGATAGATCAAGAAGATTTATTGGCCTCTCACAGTCTACGTACATAGATAAAGTGTTAACACGATTTAACATGCAATGTTCTAAAAGAGGATTATTGCCTTTTAGGCATGAAATCCGTCTTTCCAAAGGGATGTGTCCCAACACTCTCGAAGAAAGAAAGCGGATGGCAAATATACCTTACGCATATGCTATTGGAAGCATAATGTATGCTATGCTATGTACACGACCTGATATTGCGCATGCTGTGAGCATTACTAGCAGATATCAATCTGATCCAGGAGAAGAGCACTAGATAGCAATCAATAATATCCTTAAGTACTTGCGAAGGACTAAGGATTTATTCTTGATATACGGAGAATGTGAGTTTAAAGTTGAAGCTTATACTGATTCCGATTTTCAATCAAATCCGAATGACTATAAGTCCACATCTGGGTTTGTCTTTACACTAAATGGTGGTGCAGTTAGTTGGAAGAGTTCCAAACAAAGCACAACTGCTGATTCCACCACCGAGGCAGAGTATGTAACCGCTTCTGAAGCGGCAAAGGAAGCAGCTTGGATGAAGAAATTCATTTCTGAACTAGGAGTAGTTGCTTCTATTGAGCAGCCAATTACATTGTTTTGTGACAACAATGGGGCAATAACTTAAGCTAAGGAACCAAGGTCTCACCAGAAGTCCAAGCACATTGAGAGGCGCTTCCATCTCATCAGAGAAATAGTTGGGAGAGGTGATATCGCCTTGCAGAAAATTGCCTCAGCGGAAAACGTGGCAGATCCTTTTACTAAGGCCTTACCTCAGTCTTCTTTTGAAAGACACCTTGACAAAATGGGTTTAAGGTACCAGACTGGTAGTGGGAGATTGTTAGAGATATGCCCTAAAATAATTATGTAATAGTTACATATTAGGGATTTCAGTTGTACTTCTGATTTCTTATTTAATCAATGGCAAAGACGTGTTTATTCATTTGTCCAATTACCTACTTATATGAATAAATTCCATAAGATCAGTTGTGACTGGACCTATTCTTGAGACGTTGAAAATATGTGTGACGGGTTCACAGTTAGACTGAATCTTTAAACTGTTCTCGATCAATGGATCATTGAATGGATATCAATAATCCTGTTGAGATCGGTGTATTCTTAATTTCGCAATTAAGTATTGGATAGTTAAGGGAATAACAAGTCACAAGTAATTGAGTATTGCGATGCCCGAGTTAGAACATAGGTGCTTGTATTAAATAAGTTCACTGAATGTGACACACATTGAACGATTAGCGATATGGATGCTTTTAGCGTGGTCAATGTTTAATCGCTCATGCTTTGGTCTTGTGTAAATAATCCTTAGGCCTGAGGCACAGTATTGACTTGTGTGTAGAGGTGGCAAATGGGTGGGTTGGATCGGGTTTGGGTCGGGTCAAATATGGTCCGACCCATATTGACCCATCTGAGCTATATTGACCTATATTTAATGACTCAAACCCAACCCGACCTGCGACTGACCCATACCCGACCCGTTTTGACCCATATTATCAAAGCACAACAATAATTTAAGAAAATAATATTACTAAAATATTTCCTGACCGTGGACCCTGCACTGGCCCCGACCTTGGCCCTTGCCCTGCCCCCTCCCCGGCCACGGGACTCAGCCCCTGCCCCGGCCACGACCTCGGCCCCGGGGACCAGGCCCGGCCCGGAACCCCAGCCCCAGCCCCGGTCATGGCCTTGGCCCCGGCATCGGGACTCGGCCCCAGGACCCGGCCTCGGACTTGGACCCGCCCCGGTCTCGGCCCCAGCCCCGGCCTCGGGATCCGGCCCCAGGCCCCGAGACCCGATCCCGGCCTCGGCTCCAGCCCCGGCCCCGGCACCGACACCCGATCCTGGGACCCGGCCCCGAGACCCGATCCCTGCCCCGGCCCCGAGACACAGCCCCAAGACTCGATCCCTGCCCTGGCTCCGGTCCCGGCCTCGGCCCCGAGACCCGGCTCCGGGACCCGACCTCGGACCCGGGACCAGGCCCCAGCCTAGGACCCAGACCCGGGACCCCTCCCTGAGACCCGATCCCGGCCTCGGCCCCGGTCTCGACCTCGGCCCTAGCCCCGGGACCCAGCCTCGGGACTCGGCCCAGGCCCCGGCCCCGGCCATCGCCCCGAGACCCGATCCCGGGACCCGGCCCCAACCCCGAGACCCGATCCCGGCCCCAACTCCGGCCCCGGCCCCAGACCCGGCCCCGACCCTGGCCCCGGGACCCAGGCCTGGGACCCGGCCCCGGTCACGGCCCCGAGACCCGATCCCGAGACCTGACCCCCGGACCCGGCCCCGGCCCCGGCCCTGGTCCTAAGACCCGATCCCGGCCCCGGCCTCAGCCCTGTCCCTGCCCAGGCCCCGGACTTGGGACCTGGCCCCGAGACCCGATCCCGGCCTCGGGACCCGGCTCCGGTCTCGGCCCCTGCCCCAAGACCCGATCTTGGGACCCGGCCTCGGCCCCAGCCCCGAGACCCGGCACCGGCCTCGGCCCAAGCCCCGGGACCCGACCCCGGCCCCGACCCTCGGTCCAGGCCCCGCCCCGAGTCACGGTCCCGGAACCCGGCCCCGGGTTCGGTCCCGGTCATGGTCCCGGGACCCGGCCCCGATCACGGCCCCGGCCCTCGGGACCTGGTCCCGGTCACTATCCCGGGACCCGGCCCTGGCCCCCGGCCTCGTTATCCGGCCCCGGTCCCAAGACCATTTATAACTTGTGAAAGGATATTATCCTTATAAATCGAAAGTGGGTCAATATGGGTCAAAAGTGGGTCAATATGGGTCAAAAATTGATTTAAGTGTGACTCATTGTTGATCCATTTTTAGTGAACCATTTAAAATTTAATGACCCATATTTGACCCATTTTATAAAAATGGGTCGAATATGGGTTTGTGACCCATATTGCCACCCCTACTTGTGTGTTGGATGGCTATGGTTCACGAGAACACATATTGACGGTTCGTCGATCCGTCTCTGTACTTGATGGTTATAGTTCATGCATATACGAAGTCACACGTGTGCGCAAAATGGAATCTGTCTCCTTGCCATAAGCAAGGTATGATATCCTATTCGATTTAATTATGACAATGCATTGAAATCCTCGACCGGGGTTGTAATCGAGAATAAAATGTTTATGTCTCGTATAAATGCATGTCAACTGAATTTGTGCATATGATCGAATTGGTGACTTGACAAATATTCCATGGTCTTTGTTCGATCGAGATATAGTAAGACAGATTGATTGAATTACACTGTAGCCAAAGCTGACAGGTTCATTATGTTCTTGAAGAATTCACACTGTCTAGGTAGACATGACATATTGCTAGATGTCACTCATGGCTTGTAAGACCTAGAGGTTAATCATGACAATTAATTCTCTTGGAAGTACTAATGTGTTAGTGCATGTCTTGCTGCCAGTTCAGTGATGAACCTAGGGATGTCACACACCTTAACCAATATATATGACGACGTTGAACGGAAAGACAATATTGCAAATATGTTTGCAATAACGACTATCGAATTATTCGAACTAAAATTAGATTAAATGAGATTTAATTATATTTTATTTTTGGTCATAGGTACTAGTGCATATGATGCACATGTACGGATTAAATCGACATAAAATTGTTGTGCCGATTTGCACACATATTGTTTATTGTGTGTCCATTTAGCCCTTTGTGGGCGAGTGGGAGATGTTGAAAATTTACGCTCATTAAAGGCTAAATTGATTAATTTCCATAATTACGATAATTAATTACTTTTATTTTATGGGCTAAATTGCTGATTGTATGCAATGCTTAATCAAAAGATTAGATCCTTGAATTAAGGTGTGTGCAATGCATAATCTATGGATCGGATCCTTGGATGTAGAGTGTGTTTTTTGAGAGCAGAAAATTGAGATCTCTCTCTCTCTCTCTCTCTCTCTCTCTCTCTCTCTCATTTTTGCTCTCTCCCATGGTGACCAAAAATTCTGAATCTTGCGGAGCAACCTCATCACAAGAATTGCTAGCACAATCGAGGTGACGATTCCCGCGAGCTCGTTCTTCCATTCGTCGTTACAATTGGTGGTGTGTCTGAACTAGAGGCCCGACACTTGTGGGGCTCGAATCAAAGAACATCTAAACCAATTTGATCTCAAGCACGCTGTAAGAGGTAACCCTGTTAACTCTATTCGTCTGTTATGATTTTCGGTTAAAACGCACGAAGTACGCCTCTGGAGATACATGTATGGGCAATTTAATATTTCCGCCACGTTTATTTATTTTTATTTTGCCCGTACGTGTTACGTGTATCCCAACAAAATTTCCTTACCATACAAGTATTAGAGAGCATTTTATGGGTCTTCTCAAGTAACATTCTACTTATTAACTTTGCAATATATTGTAATTTATCGATACTAGTGCGGTATCTCATTATACCTTCTTTCATCTAGAATTTGTTTAATAGCTCCAAGCAAAAACTCCATGCTACTTTTATTTCGCACACGATCAATTGTCTTACTAGTCTTCTTTTCGATCAAAACTCTCAAATGTTGGATCCTAACAACAACATAAAACTTGTGTCTTAGTAAAAATATCGAGGTCCTCCTCGAGGAGCCATCTGATTAGCATAAATTTTAGCACTCCTTGCAAACATTCAAGTGAACCAACTCTGCAACGTCCGTGATTTCTTTGATGATCGTGTGGAACTGCACTCTCTACCATTTTTCTAAGTCACAACACTTGTATACATTCAGTTTCTCAACCACATAGCCACACAACAGATTCATTTCACTTAGACTCTTCAGGCTTTTCTCATTAATGTGCCCACATTGTATATGTCACAATTCAGACTCTCAAACAAATGCAATTGACGTCTCTGTGGCGAAATTTGTCATTGTCTCACCTTAAAGCTCATACATGCTACCATGCTTAGTTTTTCTTATTATCAACATGACACATTAAACAACCTTCAAAACTCCAATTTTTAAATATATCGACACTTAAATGATCTAACGTACTTAGGAAATCAAGCTCTTCTTTAATTATGAGATGTGGCTCATTTTAGTTAATGTTCTCAAAATACCGTTATATATTTTGATTCTGACAATGCCAACACCCATGGCATTGCGCTTAACATTGTTCCCCAATTGCACTTTACCAATCCTCATGCACTAATACGTAGTAAACCAGCTCTTATTTGTTGTGGTTGAATAAATAACTAGAATCCATAATATATCCATTAAATGAGGAATCATCAATGATGGACAAGACATAATCATCATCTTCCAAGACATCCTCTATAATTGTTGCAATATCTTTAGTAGATTCAAGTCTAATTTCCTTACCCGCTCGTTATTCAACTTAAAGCAATCATTTCTAAAACGCTCCCAGTCTGATGTCGATAAACTACAACATTGCACCTAGATTGACTTCGTCTATTCAGGTTCAAATTGCTTATAATAACACGAGTATTAGTTCTTTTTTTACCTTCACCTACTATAGCAGCAGGTACATGTTCACAAATTTCGCCTATGGAGGTCTTCGCTTAGAATCAAATCGACAACTAACATCAAGTTTGTTGATCCAAAAATTTAATAACAACAATTATAGTAGTATGGCAAGAAGGTCTATGCTTCTTGGTTTCAATAGGCCTCCTTACGAGTGTTCTAATTATTAGACAATGAGGATAGTATAATTAAAGCATGTAATTCATAATCAATGTAAATGTAATATGATCTCAATTGACAGCCACATTGAATTGATAAATATGCTCAACAACGAACGCACTTCTACCCATCTTTAAGTAAAATAAACATAGCATTAAATAGTCCCACAGGGATTCTGTTACGAAGTTAAACGGGACATTACGAGACAACATCAATCAGATAACATGAAAAGCCTATCTATCTAACAATTCTCAATCAGCTTGCTTCACGACTCTTGATTCTTCCGAATAAGGATAAATGCATATTCCTCTAGTATAGATAATCCTAAATATGCATCTTCTAGAAACCAAAGTCCTTTCCATCAAATTTGTTGATTTTCACTTTTTCTTCTTCCGTCGCCATTGATTCGCTTCAACTTAGCTAAGCCTAACTCCAATACCAACTATTACAAAATAATAATAATAATAATAATAATAATAATAATAATATTAATAATAATAATAATAATAATAATAATAATAATAATAAGTAATCAAATAATACTATAACATAATAAGAACATAAATGAAAAATCAGATTTGTGTAGTTCAGTCGATACACGTAGAGAGATGCACAATATTTCACTATAAATCAAGTGATATAGTAGATATTACAACCACAATCGAGTCACTCAGATACTTTTAGTAATTCTCTACCCCCAATTACACTCAATAACTCACACATTGTTTAGCTCTCGCAATTCCTCACCAAATAATATTTGAAATATGTAAATCTTACTCACAAGATTTAATCAGTTTCAAACACATAAATTCTTTGTGTAATTTCACAACAACAACAACAACAAAAATTCACTGCACGAACGCCATGGAGACTCGCTCTACCTCCACATCAACCATGACACACAAAGCCCATTATATCTGTATGTGTATCTAGATGGAGTAGGCGACTTCAAGATGGAAACATATATTTCATGTAATCCTAATTGAGTTCGGTTGATTCAAGTCAACCAAGTGAAACTTTCCTTTTCTATTTTACATGGCTGACTTGAACATGAAAATTAACTCTTTTTTTAAAATTTTCCCACCAAGAAGTCCATATCCTTCACTTTATTTGGCCTGGGTATTATTCGACCAGCTCAAATTTTCACCACCAAGAAGTCCATATTCTTTATATAGGTTGAGCCGATGAATAAGAAAGAAATGCATTCGAAATTATTATAAGCACAAGAAATGTCTTCGAGATCAAAATCATCGGCTGTCGGGGACATCTTTGTCGCAATATTTGTGTTCATAATCTTTTAACTTGTGACTCTAGATCGAGACAACTTGTGCTCGTTTGCGGTTGATAAGATTATCCATGACAAAATGTTTGGAGGAACAAGTTCTACTTGTTCTTTTAATGAATGGCTCAGTTTAGAAGCAGTCCTAGTTTATGAACTATTTCGCCTGTAACAAGCTGTCTTAGGATCAGACGCAAACGTGATTACTATAGTTTTAGATATGCTACGAAGTTGAGCTCGACAAGTTAATATCTAGATAACAAAGTTAAAAAAATCAATCACAGAGCTAAATTTACATTTGAGGCTATAAAAAAATTGACAATCGGTTGAAAATCTGATGCCAACATTGCTACAGTTCTTGCATATAACCTCTTTAGACTACAAAAGAATAAATTTTACATTGTTCTTAAGCATATGATACAGACATGATCTCACAAATGACATGAAAACACCAACAAAGACCAAAAAAAAAAAAGATATATAAACAAAACGGGGCCGTTTTATCAGCCCTAAGCAACTCAAAATCTTGTCACAGTGACAAAGAAAACCAAATCCTTGTAGATGACCCAGCCACAAGCTATGTTGGCGAGTTCTCGAGCCATCAACTCAAATGGAGTATGAAACAAATCTTGGTCATCGCATATTTCCATGGCGTCAAATGAGGTTCTGTTCTTTTAACCTGTAGCTTTTTAGATGGGATTCTGGACTACCGATCAAGTTCTCTTCACTTTCTATTGCTTTCTTCTGCCCGTGGTCGCCGGGGTCCCATCGAAGAGCTCGTCGATGTATGTCTCCAAGTCCTCCGGCTGATACTTCACATACTTCTCCGACTGCCTTCCCTCCGTGAAATGCTGCGAGTGCCGGCCCAGGAATGACCGGTACGCTGGAATCACAACCGCCGCTATCGAAACCCTAAGCTCTGATTGCAACTGCTCGTCCTTCACAATCCAAGCGCTCTGCGTCTTGTGGATCTCCTCGAACATGGCGTTGAAGGTCTTGAACCTCTCCTTCAGCTCCGGCTTTGAGACCTTCCCATGCACATTCAACCCTTCATCCCGGAAGCAACCCAGGACTTTACTCCAAGTTTCTCTCTGGTAATTCTTGTGGTACTGCCTTAGCTCGGATGATCTCTTGCGCCGCCAGTTGTCGCCCGTCAGCTCATTGATCTCCGCCGAGACTTTCACTTTTTGCAAGATGTACCGTCCATTGTTCATCATAAATATGGAGCTCAGCGACACGTCCTTGTAGAGCTTGGATTTCGCTTCAAGATTCGAATCTAGCAAGTCCATGACTTTCGTTAATTGGACTGAGAATGGCGATGATTCCTTCTCCGAGTTGTTCCGATTAGCCTGGCCTTGAAATTCTGCTCTGTTGTTGGAATCGGCTCGTTCGATCTTCAAGTGTTCTTTGAAAACTTGCTCTAGGGTTTCTTTGTACTCGCATGCATACTTTAGATAGTTTACCGTGTAACTTGTTAAGGGGTGAACTGCACCTCCAGGCACAGGGTTTTTACCTGCAATAAATGGACACGATTAATAATAAGTTGATTATCATCTGATTGCTTCAATCTTTTAAATCTAATTGAGGAGTGCCAGTTGGGGATTCAATGTCTGAATTTCTTACCGGTATCCAATTTGATCGAGTTTTCTAAGTCACTGAACATGCTCACAATAGCCTCACCGATCCGAGATCGTGCAGTATTAATCTCCGTCCTCAATTGATTCGCACCTCCTTCATCCTTGAAATATCGATCCATGGTAGGTGTCGTATCTCGTAGAGTCTCGTACATGTCCAGGAACTTGAACAACTTCTCGGCTGACCGCTTCGATGACATTGCTACTGCTTCAGAGAAATTCAAGATTTGAATCAACATGCTTCGAGTGAGATTATAGAATAGATGATTCGCGATCGATGGATAGCCCGCGAACACAGCCTCCGCGAGCCTCAGCTCTCGATGGAAATGCACCGACGCACATTGTTTGAAGGTTTTGATCCACTTGACGATCTCTCTCTCCAGAGCTTGCCATTGCATCTTTTGCACGTCGTCGATGCTAATGTTCTCAAACCCGAACTTGTTAAATAGTTCTTCGAACGAGTTCCTCCTCGTGACTATATAAACTTGACAGCACTCGCTTTCAAAGCCAGACGAGACCATCTCCTTTGCGATCTTGTTCAAAATGGACACAATATCATTCGGGTATCCAAACGAATCGCCCTCCTCAATGGATTGATCTGATTCTTCGGTGGATTCTTGTTTCGATTTGATGCTTTCTTCTTTCTCTAAATCAATAGGCTGACATTCATCTAGTAACACCCTGGAAATATAGAAAGAAATTACTCGGTAGATAGCGTGCATTCATGCCACACCATTCAATCAAAATGAATCCTGACAAGTCTTCATTATGCCAAAAACTGAGGAAAAACTGAGGCTAAGAGGCTAACGTAGTTGGAAGCTTCTTTTTACCTGAATTCATCTTCCAAAAACGACAGAGCTCGTTGTTGGATACTCCCGACTCGATTAATCAATGAACCAAACTTTTCTCTGCATTTAGATGGTTCGAGTACAGTTGCCAGCTTCGAGAGGCGATTGACAATTTCCAGGAAAGAAGCAACCTCTGGTTCTTGAGACCATTTTGCCTTCCCTTCACCCAAATCGGTGCAGTATTCCGCTACTTTGGCCTCGACAAAATCCATGAGCTCGCCGACGTATTCAGGGATCTCCAAAGAATCATTGTCATCGCTGGTGGAAGAAAGAATTGTGGCAAGCTTGTCGATGTCTTCCAAAGCCTTCTCAAGGCTGTAACAAAGCTTGCGATCAACATCATCATCAACCTCCTCTTCAGCAATCTCTCCCGTATCGATCTTTTCTTGATCTTTCTTCCCCTCATCCTCGTCGTTTCTCTCTACATGACCGGCGACCTGACCTTCTTGTGGATCGGCTTCAGGAGACCTCAGCGGCACCGGTGAAGAATGACCATCCTCTTTCAGATCATGCTTTCTGGGGGTGATCGGGTTGGATTTGTCAGAAGGGTCGCTCTCCATCGCTTGTTGTGTTGTGATGTTGCCGGACGATTGATCAAATATTCTCTCTTCTTCTTTTTTTTACTTGGAAGGTCAAGAGAGAAAAAAAGGCGAAGATGGAAGATTAACTGGAAGAGAGATTTCAAAGAGATTCATCTAATGTTAGTTCGTGACTTCTGTCGATTGTTTTTGGTTCTCATCGTTTGAGGGTTGAAATGGTCGTTGCATGCATGGGGGGAGAGAGAGAGAGAGAGAGTTTAGGAACGTACGGACAGAAAATTTACCTGCGAAAGAGAGAGAGAGAGAGAGAGATTGTCATGCGTTCTTTGTTTGGAAACGTGGAAAGTTTGACTGATGTGGAGAGTCAATGCTCGAGGATAAACCGTTAAGTTTGTTGGTGAATGCCTGGAAAACAGGCTATGTTCTTGTAGTATTGCTTGATTCTAAGTAATTCTAAGTGCATTCCACGGTTTAGAAAAAAACTAAACATGGACAATTTCACCTAATAATATGCTTTGGTAATTTTAATCAGCGAGAATGAATGGACCAAAATTTATTATGCTTTCGATAGGATGGAAAGCACGCTTGAGTGCTCATTTTTACCATATTAGATCCTTAACTTTGTTGATACAAAGTCGTGAGAAGTCTTTATCCAATTCAAATAAAGTGAAAGTCGACAGCCAGGCCATGATCATTTGATGAGAATCGGAATCGAAAGGGTCGAACTTATTGCGTTAATTTGTTATGAGATTATGGAATGGGATTCCCGAACGAGGTATAATTTCACATGAAACAACATCAACTTTTAATTGAGGAACTATTTCGACTGTCATTAAAATTTCCATCACAATTGTCTCTCAGGTAAAAAGCCGGTACCATTTTCATGCGACTCTTAAAAGCGGAAAGCTAAAAGTCATGGCTAAAATTGTCTCCCGAACGAATGACGGCGCTTTTTTATGCGACACTTGCGATCCTACGAGTGAAAGCTGATATTTTTTTTTTTCGGCGAAAAGACCCTTCCAACATGCTATTATTACATTGCAATAGCCAAATAAATCACGCGAATCAGATTACATAAATGAAGTAAAACTAGAAAGAATCTATACAAAGACGATACGGACTTTGATATGCAATGAATTGGTGATGGGCTCTATGAAGATCATGGGTGGGATTAAAGGGAGGGTAAATGCTTAGGCATAGCATCAAAAGGAGGAGAAACGGGAAACGAGGGGCAGAGATGGAGGGGACATTTAATGGGGAAGACAAGAACATTAAATACTTCTGAGACCGAGAGAGTAAAATTAATTGCTTGCCTTAATCGCTGCAATTGTCTGTTCGTCCTCTTCATACCCTTCTTATCTCTTTGAACCCACTCCCTCCCATCTCATTTAATGCCCCCATCTCTCTCTCTCTCTCTCTCTCTAGGTGCAGGTGCAATAATTCAAGCTATGTGTATTTATCTTGGAGCAATTTCGATCGAACAGTTGAATCTCTTCATCCTTCTGTATTCAAATACTGCACTTTGATCCGGTTCTTGATGTTTGGAATCCCATCAGGAGCTATGCATGCAGGAAGAGAGCTTCAAGAAATAGAATCTTGTTTTAAGACCTTGATTCTGGAATAAAAAACATGGCCGAGTTCAAATCGCCTCGTGCATGTTTATGCCGCTGAATACACAGTATTTCAAATTCTAGTCATCTGTACGAATTTTGACTCGCATTTTATCTTAATCGGGAAAGTAAAAAGGGTGTTCGTAGATTAGAGGAAGTAGAAAGAAAACTGATCCACCCATGTTCTTGAAAGATACGATCATAGGGCTATAGCCAATGAAGGCAGGATCACGCTCGGAGTCAAAAACGATCCCTTCAGAACAACAAAAAAAATGAAAACATGGGACAATCAACGTCCATAGAATTACAGACCATGGTCCAAACTAGATATCATGTAGATTTTCTTTCCAACTGTAACTTCTTGCTCAGCTCCGAACCGAGTTGAGCCGAGTCCGGCTCAAGCTCAAGCTTGTCCAACTTCAGGTTCGAGCTGGTTGGTGGAATCTCTGGCCCCGTTGGTGGACACAACGGATCAACTGCCGAATTCGGTAGTTGTGTCCTCATCAATGGCACCGGTGGCGCTGCACACACCGGGATGACCGATCGGATCTGGACCGCGGGGGCGATCCGGTGTGGGCGGAAACTGCCTGTGTAGACGGATCGCGGGGATAATCCGGACCCATTTCTGGTGTGCGCAGGATGTCCATCTCTGCTAGTACTCCCTTCAAGGAATGACAACGAGGAGTTGGGTCTTGGAAGATTCGGATGATCACTTCGTCTATTGACAATTTTCGGACTTGGGTGAATACTGTACCCTGTGGGTCTCTTCCCGCAGTCTTGTTCCACATCCCATCGATTATCTCTTGGTGGTGGTAGAATCTTTGAAGCTGATCTTGGTGGGGGTGGAGGAAGCAGAGACAGGAAGTAACTCTGCTTCTGTGAAGACGACGACGACGACGACGACGCAAAAGGAGTAGAACCACCTTGTGCTCGTGGGATGTAATTCATTAGTAACTCCTCCACGAGCCTGTGCAATTGAAGGCTTGTGGAGGGGGAAGCAGAGTGGTTCACTGCATTAGCCCTGATCAATCCTCTTCTTGGTTGGTTCTGATCCCTCCTCCTGATCCCTTGCTTAGCTTCATCTCTGGGCCTCAAAGAACTCAGGTCTGGCGCTGCAAAAGCAAGAGACATTGATCAATCCAGTCTTTGATGGACTCAAATATGGCAAATGAGGGAGGAAAAAAGGGTAAATTTGCGCTCAGTGCTTTACCTGTTTTGAGTGCAGACCAGGCGGCGATCGCTGCATTCTTCTCAGCTTGTTTCTTTGTTTTGGCTGATTCACCAGTGAAGCTCATCCCAGCAATCCCCACGGTGCAAGTGAAGATGGGAACATGCCCAGGGCCTGATCTCACGGTCGTGTACACAGGCAGGTTGAGTCCCGCCCTGTGAGCTGTTTCTTGGAGCAGATTCTTGTAGATCCCCGTCTCGTCCTTCACAATGATCAATGACCAAGATGATTCAGAAGCTACAACGTAAAACCCCATGCAGATAGCAAACATGGGTTTTGCTCTGTTTTGCTTAAAAACTACATAGATATTCTCAAAATGGAAGCTTTAGCTAGAAAAGCTCAAAACAATGACGAAAATTTCCCTTCGCAGATGAAAAATATCCAAATATCAATTTTGAGGAAACTTACAAGGACTCTTGCGGTGAGAGATCTTGAAGGACCCCTTGTGGAGAGGACATTGAGGGCCACTTCCGCAGCTGCATGCTCTGCCTGCCTCAGCGTGTTGCAGTAGCTCGGGCTTTCGAAGGTTTCGCCATTGAAGTTCACACAAGCTTTGAATCTCGGAGCATGATCCGGTCCCTCTCTGATGCAGGCATAAGAAGGGAGGTTGAAGCAGCTCCTCTGCGCAAGTTCTTGCAGTTGGTTCTTATACATTATCTGCCCACAAAGCAAACTAACCACAGTGAAACCACTTGGTTTTTCTAAATTCTAAACTAATTGTGGAGGCAAAATCATCAGAGACATGAAAGAATCTGGACGAGAGAAGAGTGCTAAGAACATGGTACTTTCTCCTGGCTGCTCGCTCTTTACATTGGCTGGTGTCTTTCGCTCTGGGGAACAATAAGTAGTTAACAAGAGTGAGAAGTACGATGAGGCTTTGCCTTCTTCTGAAGAGAGAAAGGAAGATGAACCGGGAAGTGCAATGACTTCTGAGCTTTGCCTCTGTCTAAATTTTTCGCTGTCGAGCAAATATTGGGTGGGGCGGCCCTATGCACCCCACCAGTCTGTCTCTCTCCTCTGACACAGGAGAGAGAGAGGAGAGAGATAGACTGGTGGGGCGCATGGGGCCGCCCCACCCAAAATTTTTCGCTGTCTTAGAGCCTAAATTTACTCCCACGTCCAATCTTTCTTTCTTTCTTTTTTTTAAAATCTTTTTCTTAACAGTAATCTTCTTAATCAAGGAAATTACGTTTAAATGACACGGTAAAAAATTTAACTTTCCTGATGCAAAAAGCATTCAAGAAAGCACTGATGAAAATAAGGATTGGCTTAACATGATGCTTTCAGCCAAGGATTTTTCTGTTCTTTTTCTTTTTTTTTTCTTTTTTGATTTGAGAATTGACTGGACGGACGCTCCCATGTGTTTGACTTTCAGATACTATAAATATATGTTGTCTGTAGTACGCGGGAGAGCTGCAGTGAAGCTCATGTGAGGCCTAGTTAATGTTTGAGAAAACTGGAGATTGGGTTGAGACAGTGGGGTGGGCAGGGTGCTCTCTTTCATGAATAGCTTGACTCAGTAGATCAAGACATAGATCACTCTAAATCTTCACAATGTCCCCGGGCCGGGATCGATCTTCTTGAGGTAACTGTCTTCAACGTCCCCGAGAAACCAGTTTCCAACGACCCCTAAGTGTATGTATGTTTCGAAGAACAAAGGGTCGTGTCCGGGACGGACGGTCGATGGATTAGTCCCCCTGAGAGCTCGAGTTTACTACCGAAAGTTGTACGCGATCGGTGTTGGAGAGGGATCATCATCCTTGAAACAATGCGCATTCAAGTTGGAGCTGAAGCAGAGAGGGAGTAGGGATAGTGTGGTCCAAACCTGCAGAACACCAGAGTCATGTCCTCATAAAAACTCTCTTTTGAATTGGTGGGTTTTGCTGGAGGAAATCCAATTGGTATGGTCATCGACTCATCGACAATCAATGTCCCCCACCATAAGTAGCGCGAATTGCTTGATGAAGCAAACGCCGCCAGGCTAATGCCTTCTTCACATGCGGTCTGCGTTAGATCTGATATAATTGTCCGAAAAGTGCGGCGGCCAATTCAATCATAGGCATTCGTTTAAGCCAACTTAGGCTTAAACATTTTGAAGATTCGCTAATTTCGATACTGAAACCTTTTAACGATTTTGCCAATTTAGCCCTTCCGGATAATTTTGATCGGAAATCGTCGAAGGACTGCATTGAAAAGTCGTCAAATAGATTCAAGAATAAATTGACACAATCGAAAGGTTTTAGGACTGAATTGGCTGCCATACAATAGATTTAGGACTAAATTGGGACAACTGAAAAGCCTAGGACCGAGTAGATTCATGACTTTTGAGACAAATTTCCCATGTTAGATTTAGGTAAGTAAAAGGTTTTGCGTAGATTCTACACCACTTGTTGTCTTTGCGGCACTGAGTGCCGGGATCCGCTCGGGTCGTGTTATTTGAGGCCTAAAACTTGGGATATGTTTTTCACGTTTGAAATTTCATCTTCAGGATTTTGAAATTTGTTAGGTCGAATGTATTTGGATATCTGTCTTATTCATTGATATTGAATTCTAGAATTTTTTTCGAGTCTCAAACAGCGATGATAGCAAGGAGATTTAAAATAAAACCAACCTTTTCCTCGTTTTGACAAGAAAATGAGGTTACCGAAAATAAATCAAACGGGCTCCAATTTTCTCTCATCTCTTGGATTGTGAATCACATTAAAGGCTTCATTTGTTTCGCGAAAATGAGAAATTCAGAATACATTTTTCTAAAAATAATAGCTTTTATCGCTTAAAATAATAAATCAATGAAAAATATTTTCACCATTGAATAATAATTTATTTTTAATATTTTTGTAGAAAAAGAAAAAAAAATTGCATTAAGTCATTTTTGTTACAAACTCTTATTTTTAAAAATATATATTCCTAAAGCATTTATTTTTCGTAAAACAAACAGTCTCTAATTATCGAGTAATTAAACATAACTAATCAATGGAACATTCCTTGGTGTATTGACTTTACTTTATTTGTAAAGGCATGCAATCAAGTCGGTTCTATGGTGTAGTGGTTAGCACTCTGGACTTTGAATCCAGCGACCTGGGTTCGACTCCCGGTAGGACCTCTTTTTACACTTTCTTGTCTTCTTTCCCCCCCCCCCCTTTAAAGCCAATTACAATTTCGAGATAAATAAATAAATAAAAAACAGAAAAAAAAAACTTCCGTTGCCGGGAATCGAACCCGGGTCTCCTGGGTGAAAGCCAGATATCCTAACCGCTGGACGACAACGGAAGTATTAGTCAAGGGGTGCAAGCAAATATAATTAAACAAAGAAATATGAGAAAATGCGACTTATCTAAATCATCGTTATCCAAACTGAAGAGAATCTGAAACCAAACAAAAGAACTCGTTCGTGCCATGAATGGGTAAGGCTCTTGTCATTCCAGTTCCAGATTCGCAAATACAATAAAGAGAGAGAAAAATGGTGTTAAACTAATAAATAACACAGAACTTGGATACATTGTCATTGAGTTTTGAGATGAAGTTCAGCTCAAAGGCTTAAGGCCACCAAGTTTGGGAGTGCAGATCTGTCTATGTTCTTGATCAACATGCTTCAAACTCGAGAAGTTCGAATGTACATGGCAAGATGGAAAGGAGAGAGTTAGGAAAAAAAAAAAAAAAAGGTCACTCCTCACTTCCTGACATTGAACGAGATTGTCACTCGAAGCATCGATCAATGTTGCAATGTCTCGCTACCGATGCCTAACCATCTAGGCTAATATATCAGAGAATCGATATAAAATCTCTGCGCTCAACGTTAAGAGGGACCAGCATAGGGCGACTCGTCCTAGCCGTCATCTACTCAAGTCATCGGGGTTGCTCAAAGTAATATACCGTCTCGTCTCTCCAGCTCTCCCTCCACATTTTGGCCTTTGCTATGGCTTGCTCGCGCTCTAGCTCCTTGTCAAGCATTGCCGTTGTCTTGTTCAGAGATCTGTCCTGGTGTGCTTCCTTCGTGATGACCTTGGTGGATGAGTGGGGCTGATACTTTTGGGACGCCAAGTAATCGAGAGCGAGCAAGACTTCGTCGATGGGAAGACGCTTGCTCGGCTCTTCTCTGATGCATATTGCCGCCATGTCGAGGGCCTTCCTTAAAATGGATCCTGGAAGCTGACCTCCGAGCAGTGGATCTGTCAATAATGCGCAGTTCTTGCGGTCTTTAATAATTGAACGCGCTTGCAGGGACAAACAATCTGGATTTCATCAGATACAAAACTCCGATAGAAACAAGCAACATGAAGGACTATTTATAAGAACATATGATAATCAGGCATTGCACCAAATATGTATGATTAAGAAAATCTTTTTACCCATTCAACAATGTAATTAGCATGACCATCGACATATTCCAAAGCTCTACGTCCGGTAATAATCTCTAGCAAGACCACCCCGAAGCTGTAGATGTCAGACTTCTTCGTCAATTTCCCACTTAGTCCATACTCAGGGGCACAATAGCCCTGGGTTCCCAAAACCCTGGTCGAAACGTGTGTTTTATCCCCAGTTGGTCCAAACTTAGCGAGATCGAAATCAGAAAACTTTGGTTGGTAATTTTCATCTAACAATACATTCGATGTTTTCATGTCCCTATGGATAACGGGCGTATCTGCTTCATTGTGGAGATAGTTCAATCCCCTCGCCACGCCGACAGCTATGGTCATCCTCGTGTTCCAACCAAGCGGCTCCCTATCAGGAGGAAGATCTGCATGACACTGATTACACGTCATCATCGTATAGTTGTGGAGATCAAAGAAATTTTAGATCGTCGAATCATCATATGCGGCATTATCATTAATGAATTCAATATGAAATGTAAGAGAAAGTTGGTTTCCCCTGCCCAAGAAAGTGAGATTGCTTATCATTAACTAAAGTCAAAGGATTTCCAAGTCTAGCCTAGCGTGATTGAGTAACTAAGAACAAGACATTTAGAATCACAGGCAAAGGAGAAATGTCTTTTGCAGCACTTGGACAGTGTTGATAATTCTCGTTTAGCAGTCAGAAACATTAAAAAAAAAAAAAACCCACCGGAGCAACCATCTAGTCCTTACCGTGGAGCCCCCAAAGAACTAGAATAAGGTAAATTTTAAAACGGGAATCTAGTCTTATCTCCTTTCATGTATCCGATCATTCAAGGATGCTGCTAGTTGGTGTATCCTCTCTCATTTTTCTTTTCCTCTGGAAGACCGAGAGCAATATAGTTGCATGAAATATGATAGGATTCCTCATTACTCCAAAATCTTGTTAACTGTAAACAAACTAGATTAGATATATTACCGTGCAAGAGATCATCCAAGGATTTCATGGACAAGTATTCGTACACAAGCAGACGCTGCTCGCCTTCAGCGCAGTAACCGACCAAACTGATTAGATTAGGATGACGCAGAAGAGACAGCATTAAAACTTCCACCAGAAACTCTTGGTGACCTTGGTGACATGCTTTGTTCATCTGTTTAATGGCTACAACCTGCTCGAGTATAGAGCCAAGTCACCATCGAAACTAAAACAGAAATCCAATTTAAACACATGACAAATCGAGGATGGCAATACTTAAAACAGAACCTAACTGAGACCAAAAAAATGTGGGTACGACCAGGGATAAGCGGCCTCGCCTTCTTATGTCATTCATAGAAGAATGGGGTCCGGCTTTTCAGCCAGTCAACATTACCTGACCTCTCTTTTTTAATTGCCCTTTGTAAACGTAACCGAATCCACCTTGCCCGATCAAGGATTCGTCTCTAAAATCTTTTGTTGCTATCGCAAGTTCCCTGCAGCAGAATATTTGAGCCTCATGGGTGACCTCGCACCTTTCTTCTGAAACTGATGATTCCAATCTCAATTCTATGCATTTGTCACCAGTATTGAGCAGTCAGCAATGCTTTGCATAAGGTATGATATTATATTGCACGATTTTCAATCAATTTTTTGTCAGAAGCACATATTTCTAGACGGAAGCAGAACATATGCTCTCATGCGGTGATCCAATCTAACTAAATGACAACATAAATGCGTTCTTGGAATTTTAGGAGATCGACAATCCTGAAGAACTATAATGACTGTACTTCACTATGTTCAGTTTCCAGCGTTGAACTAGAAAGTTAGGATCCCCGGTTTGAATTTCATGAATGAGGGATGAGTACAATGAAAATTTAATCACTCTTTCGGGCATGCAAGGAACTAACCATATAATCAAATTAACGAGAAATTGCTGCAAGCGTAAACATCTCTGTAAGTACTAATTTAAGTTAATCAAAATATATGCAGATGCACATGTGATTATTAAACAGAAATGTCATTTTCACAGGCCAGTGTTGCCTCAAAAGTCGTAAACTACATGGACTAAGGTCATCATGATCAAACTAACCATGACGGGGAAAGGGTGATTGACCAACTCATTCCACACTCAGAACATGTCGCACACAGATGGTCAGAAAAGGAATGAAATTTATTTCCTAAAGGGCATCACTTCCTCCTGGCATACTAAAATATCAATGAAAACCTGAATATTGAACAGATACCTGAATTGTCATTTGTCACAAACATAAACAGTCTTCAACACGAGGCAATTCAAGAGCAAAAGTAAACAGAACCTTGGAGCGCATTAGCAGGAGCATTTCCTGAAAGCTTGGATCCTTTGCTGAAATCTGTGTCCTCTTGGCGTTTCAGCTTCTTTCCTTTCTTCGAGCCGAAACAAGGACACATATTTATTTGTAGCCTCATCAATCAAGATAAACCCAGAAATGGAAAGAGAGAAAGAAAAGGGGGAGAGCTCTTGAAATGACAGAATCCAAATCCAATAAAACCCATGGATCTGCTCCTAGTTCTGGGCACGAAGAAAGATGGGAACTTTCGGCCGCTCCAAATGGATCGAATGGATAAATCCCAAAAACCAACCACCCTCCCGACGTAGAATCAATTCCAGATACAGAAGAGCGCTTTAATGGGTCATACGCAAATCGCGAGGACGTTTGCCATAGTTCGCGCCTTTACGATGATGCCATTGCTAGACGCTTTCTCGTGAATCGGCATGAAGTTAACGTGATCCTGATGAAACCCTGTTGACGAGACGAGGGAAGGTGGGGATGATTTTCACGGGGAAGACTGTATTTTTCATGTGGAAAGAAGGGGACAGTAATGCAGAAATGGGGTCAGGAATTTGGAGGAGTTGATGATCCCGTTCTGGTTTAGCTGGTTTCCTGCTGATTTGGCTGGATTTCTTTCTTTACCCAGGACCATCTCTTCGTGACCACAAACTTCATGCATGATTCGTATTTTGCAATGAACTCGTATGTCCCTCTGGCCCAAAAGGGCAAATGACAAAACAAAAAAAAAATGTCAAAAAAGGTAAATGACCATCACAAAATGCATGAAATACTATGAAAAATAATAGATTTATATGAATTTTGATATTCATGTGCGAGGCCGGTTTAATTGAACAAAGAAATCTAAGAAAATGCGAATTGTCTAAATCATCGTTATCCAAACCGAAGAGAATCTGAAACCAAACAAAAGAACTCGTTCGTGCCAGGAATGGGTAAGGCTCTTGTCATTCCAGTTCCAGATCCACAAATACAATAAAGAGAGAGAAAAATGGTGTTAAACTAATAAATAACACAGAACTTGGATACATTGTCATTGAATTTTGAGATGAAGTTCAGCTCAAAGGCTTAAGGCCACCAAGTTTGGGAGTGCAGATCTGTCTCTGTTCTTGATCAGCATGCTTCAAACCCGAGAAGTTCGAATGTACATGGTAAGATGGAAAGGAGAGAGTTAGAAAAAAAAAAAAAAAGGGGGTCGCTCCTGATTTCTAGACATTGAACGAGATCGTCACTCGAAGCATCGATCGATGTTGCAATGTCTAGCTACCGATGCCTAACCATCAAGGCTAATATATCAGAAACCGATATAAAGTCTCCGCGCTCAATGTTAAGAGGGACCAGCATAAGGCGACTCGTCCCAGCCGTCATCTACTCAAGTCATCGGGGTTGCTCAAAGTAATATGTCGTCTCTTGTCTCTCCAGCTCTCCCCCCACATTTTGGCCTCTGCTATGGCTTGCTCGCGCTCCAGCTCCTTGTCTAGCATTGCCGTCGTCTCGTACGGAGATCTGTCCTGGTGTGCTTCCTTCGTGATGACCTTGGTGGATGAGTGGGGCTGATACTTTTGGGACGCCAAGTAATCGAGAGCGAGCAAGACTTCGTCAATGGGAGGACGCTTGCTCGGCTCTTCTCTGATGCACATTGCCGCCATGTCGAGGGCCTTCCTTAAAATGGATCCAGGAAACTGACCTCCGAGCAGTGGATCTGCCAATAGTGCGCAGTCCTTGCGGTCTTTAATAATTGGACGCGCCTGCAAGGACAAACAATCTGGATTTCATCAGATACAAAACTCCGATAGAAACAAGCAACAGGAAGGACTATTTATAAGAACATATGATAATCAGGCATTGCACCAAATATGTATGATTAAGAAAATCTTTTTACCCATTCAACAATGTAATTAGCATGACCATCGACATATTCCAGAGCCCTACGCCCGGTAATAATCTCCAGCAAGACCACCCCGAAGCTGTAGATGTCAGACTTCTTCGTCAATTTCCCACTTAGTCCGTACTCGGGGGCACAATAGCCCTGGGTTCCCAAAACCCTGGTCGAAACGTGTGTTTTATCCCCAGTTGGTCCAAACTTGGCGAGACCGAAATCAGAAAGCTTTGGTTGGTAATTTTCATCTAACAATACATTCGATGTTTTCATGTCCCTATGGATAACGGGCGTATCTGCTTCATTGTGGAGATAGTTCAATCCCCTCGCCACACCGACAGCTATGGTCATCCTCGTGTTCCAATCAAGCGGCTCCCTATCAGGAGGAAGCTCTGCATGACACTGATTACACGTCATCATCGTATAGTTGTGGAGATCAAAGAAATTTTAGATCGTCGAATCATCATCTGCGGCATTATCATTAATGAATCCAGTTTGAAATGTAAGAGAAAGTTGGTTTCCCCTGTCCAAGAAAGTGAGATTGCTTATCATTAACTAAAGTCAGATGATTTCCAAGTCTAGCCTAGCGTGATTGAGTAACTAAGAACAAGACATTTAGAATCACAGGCAAATGAAAAATGTCTTTTGCAGCACTTGGACAGTGTTGATAATTCTCGTTTAGCAGTAAGAAACATTAAAAAAAAAAAACCACCGGAGCAACCATCCAGTCCTTAGAATGGAGCCCCCAAAGAACTAGAAAAAGGTAAATTTTAAAACAGGAATCTAGTCTTATCTCCTTTCATGTATCCGATCATTCAAGGATGTTGCTAGTTGGTGTATCCTCTCTCATTTTTCTTTTCCTCTGGAAGACCAAGAGCAATATAGTTGCATGAAATATGATAGGATTCCACGTTACTCCATAATCTTGTTAACTGGGAACAAACAAGATTAGATATATTACCGTGCAAGAGATCATCCAAGGATTTCATGGACAAGTATTCGTACACAAGCAGACGCTGCTCGCCTTCAGCGCAGTAACCAACCAAACTGATTAGATTAGGATGACGCAGAAGAGACATCATTAAAACTTCCACCAGAAACTCTTGGTGACCTTGGTGACCTTCTTTGTTCATCTGTTTAATGGCTACAACCTGCTCGAGTACAGAGCCAAGTCACCATCGAAACTAAAATAGAAATCCAATTTAAACACATGACAAATCAAGGATGGCAATACTTAAAATAGAACCTAACTGAGACAAAAAAAAATATGGGTACAACCAGGGATAAGCGGCCTCGCCTTCTTATGTCAACATTACCTGACCTCTCTTTTTTAATTGCCCTTTGTAAACATAACCGAATCCACCTTGCCCGATCAAGGATTCGTCCCTAAAATCTTTTGTTGCTGTCGCAAGTTCCCTATAGCTGAATATTTGAGCCTTATGGGTGACCTCGCACCTTTCTTCCGAAACTGATGATTCCAATCTCGATTCTATGCATTTGTCACCAGTATTGAGCAGTCAGCAATGCTTCGCATAAGGTATGATACTATATTGCACGATTTTCAATCAATTTTTTGTCAGAAGCACATATTTCTAGACGGAAGCAGAACATATGCTCTCATGCGGTGATCCAATCTAACTAAATGACAACATAAATGCGTTCTTGGAATTTTAGGAGATCCACAATCCTGAAGAACTATAATGACTGTGCTTCACTATTTTCAATTTCCAGCGTGGAAAGTTAGGATCCTCGGTTTGAATTTCATGAATGAGGGATGGGTACAATGAAAATTTAATCACTCTTTCGGGCATGCAAGGAACTAAACATATAATCAAATTAACGGGAAATTGCTGCAAGCGTAAACATCTCTGTAAGTACTAGTTTAAGTTAATCAAAATATATGCAGATGCACATGTGATTATTAAACAGAAATGTCATTTTCACAGGCCAGTGTTGCCTCAAAAGTCGTAAACTACATGGACTAAGGTCATCATGATCAAACTAACAATGACGGGGAAAGGGTGATCGATCAACTCATTCCACACTCAGAACATGTCGTACATAGATGGTCAGAAAAGGAACGAGATTTATTTCCTAAAGGGCATCACTTCCTCCTGGAATACCAAAATATCAATGAAAACATGAATATTTAACAGATACCCGAATTGTCATTTGTCACAAACATAAACAGTCTTCAACACGAGGTAATTTAAGAGCAAAAGTAAACAGAACCTTGGAGCGCATTAGCAGGAGCATTTCCTGAAAGCTTGGATCCTTTGCTGAAATCTTTGTCCTCTTGGCGTTTCAGCTTCTTTCCTTCCTTCGAGCCGAAACAAGGGCACAGATTTATTTGTAGCCTCATCAATCACGATAAACCCAGAAACGAAAAGCGAGAAAGAAAAGGGGGAGAGCTCTTGAAATGAGAGAATCCAAATCCACTAAAACCCCATGGATCTGCTCCTAGTTCTGGGCACGAAGAAAGATGGAAACTTTCGGCTGCTCCAGATGGATCGAATGGATAAATCCCAAAAACCAACCACCCTCCTGACGCAGAATCAATTCCAGACACAGAAGAGCGCTTTAATGGGTCATACGCAAATCGCGAGGACGTTCGCCAAAGTTCGTGCCTTTACGATGATGCCATTGCTAGACGCTTTCCCGTGAAACGTCATGAAGTTAACGTGATCCTGATGAAACCCGGTTGACGAGACGAGGGAAGGTTGGGATGATTTTCGCGGGGAAGACTGTATTTTTCATGTGGAAAGAGGGGGACAATAATGCAGAAATGTGGTCAGGAATTTGGAGGAGTTGATGATCCCGTTCTGGTTTAGCTGGTTTCCTGCTGATTTGGCTGGATTTCTTTCTTTACCCAGGACCATCTCTTCGTGACCTCAAACTTCATGCATGATTCATATTTTGCAATGAACTCGTATGTCCCTCTGGCCCAAAAGGGCAAATGACAAAACAAAAAAAAAAAACATCAAAAAAGTAAATGACCATTACAAAATGCGTGAATTACTATGAAAAATAATAAATTTATATGAATTTTGATTTTCATGTGCGAGGCCGGTTTAAGGGCTTTTTTCCAAAGTGGATCTTTTTTAAAAAATAATTACAAAAATAGGTTAGATTTTTTTCTATTTACCAAAACGGGGCCGAGCGGAACTCAAAGTTCCGCACAGGCCCCGTGCGGAAGTTTGAATCCCACACTAGCCTGTGCGGGATTCAAACATCCGCACGGTGCTTTGTGCGGATATCAAACTCCTGCACATAGCACCATGCGGGTCACCCCATTTTTTTTTTATTTTTTTTTGTTTTGTTAATTATTTTATATTTATAAATTTCAAATAATTATCAATAATTAATTTGAAAAAATATGAAAATAAATTAATTAATAAATAAGTTCATTTGCTCCGTGGTCTCGATAATTTATTCGTGCGCTCGCTCATTCGTTCGCTTCGCGGCCTCGATTGATTTTTTATTTGCTCCGTGGTCTCGATTGCTCGCTCGTACATTCGCTCCGCGATATCGATAGTTTGTTCATGCGATCGCTCATTCGTTTGCTCCGGGGCCTCCATTAATCGTTTGTTCGCTCCGTGGTCTCGATAGTTTGTTCATGCGCTCGATCATTCGTTCACTTTGTGACCTCAATTGATCGTTTATTTGCTCCACAGTCTCAATCGATTGTTCGCTCACTCGCTCGCACTTTTGTTTGCTTCGCGGCCACAATAACTTGTTTGTTCACTCGTTCGTTCGTTCGCTCTGCGACCTCGATCGTTCGAGGCAAGCCAAGCAAGTGCTTTAAAGAAATTTACACAAGACATTTGAAAAAATAGCCGAGCAAGGGCAAAAAAAAAATTACAAGTGCGAACGATCGAAGCCGCGAAGCAAGCGAACGAGCGAACGAAAGAACGATCGAGACTGCAGAGCGAATAAACGGGTGAGCGAGTGAACGAACAATCGATCGAGATCGTAGGGTGAACGAATGATCAGTCGAGACCGCGAAGTGAACGAACGAAAGAACAAGCAAATGAAACTATTTATTAATTTATTTATTTTCATATTTTTTCAAATTAATTATTGATAATTATTTGAAATTTATAAATATAAAATAATTAACAAAATAAAAAAATGGGGTGACCCGCATAGTGCTATGTGCAGGAGTTTGACATCCGCACAAAGCACCGTGCGGATGTTTGAATCCCGCACAGGCTAGTGTGGGATTCAAACTTCCGCACGGGGCCTGTGCGGAACTTTGAGTTCCGCTCGGGCCCCGTTTTGGTAAATAGAAAAAAATCTAACCTATTTTTGTAATTTTTTTTTTAAAAAGACCCACTTTGGAAAAAAAACCCCCGGTTTAATGTCACGTGATCTTACGTTGTTGACATCTGAAATGGACTTGAGATTCATCTAATGACTTATCCGAGAACCCAACTGGATAAAGTAATTTTATTAATCATTCTAAAATCGTTTAAAATTACACGGCGTTATTTATCTAATTTTGCAAATCCTAAAACACACTGCCAACAACTTGATAATATTTCAGTAACAACCGAGGTACCGAAATTGCGTTTACTGTTTTGATTTTGGTATTGTTGGGTCTTCAATCTTTACGATCATCTGATCATATATCTTGAAATGCTACATTTCGCGACTCCGATAATGACGCAGCCAAAGGTGTCAAATGGGTGGGTCGAGTCGGCTTTGGGTCGAGTCGAATATAGTCCGACCCAATTGACTCACCTGACCCATATTTAATGATCCAACCCGACCCGACCCGCGATTGACCCATACCTGACCTGACCCATATTGACACATATTATCAAAACACAATAATATTTTATGAAAATATTATTATTAAAATACTTCCATACAATAAAAAATCTATTGAAAATTTTTAAACAACCGGGACCGGCAGAGGCGATCGGGACAGGGACCGAGGCTAGGGCCAGTGACCGGTCCAGGCCCCGGTCGTTGGTCCGAGCACTAATTGCCGATCCCGGCCCAGGCCCCGATCCGCTGTCCCGGCCCCAATCGTCGGTCCCGGACGGGTCCCGTACCGGACCCGGCTTTGATCCTAGTCCCGGTCCCTGTCCTAGGTCCCGACCTCGGTCCCGATCGTCGGTCTTGGGCCTTGCCCGATCTCCAGCCCCAGTCCCGATCACCGGTCCTGGGCCCGGCCCGATCACTTGCCCCGGTCACGGGTCCTCGGCCCCGATCCTAGTCTAGGTCCTGGTCCCGGTCTTGGCCTCAGCCCCGGTCCCGACCCTGAACCCGGACGGATCCCAACCTCGGTCCTCGGCCTTGAACCCAAACGGGTCTCGGCCCCGATCCTAATCCTAATCCTAGTCCTGGCCCCGGCCTTGGACCCGACCACTGCCTCGGCCCCAGTCCCTGTCCCTGCCCCCAGTCTCGGTCCCGGTCCCCAGTCCCTGGCCTTGGCACCAATCCCCGGCACGGGTCCCCGACCTCGGACTCCGATCCCCGATTTTGGCCCCGGTCCCTATCCACAGCCCCGTTTCCCGGCACGCCCTCGACCCCGATCGTCGGTCCCGGCCCTGGCCCCGACCCCGACCCCGACCCTCGTCGCCGGTCCCGGCCTTGGCCCCGGCTCCATCCTCGGTCCCAGCCCTAGCCTCCGACCTTGGTCTCCGGCCTCGATCGCCGGTCCCGGCCCCCATCACCTGCCCTGGCCCAGGCCCAGGCCCCGGGCCCGACCTCAATCGCCGGTCCCGATCCCCGGCCCTAGCCCTTGTCCCGACCCCGATCGCTGGCCCCCGCCCTGGTCCCGGTCCCGAACCCGGTCACCTCGGGGCCTGCGACCGGCGACCAGGACCATTTGCAACTTATGGAAGGAAGCTGTCCTTATGGATCGAAAATGGTTTAAGTGTGTGACCCATTATTGATCCATTCAATATTACGTGAACCTTTTACACCCATTTTTAGTGAGCCCTTTCCAATTTTATACAAAATATGGGTCTTTGACCCATATTGCTAGCTCTAGACGCAGCTTTTGCAAGAAAAAAGAATTGTACTTGCAAGTTCGAGCTGCAATAACGCGGGACGTGGACGATTTTCCTTAATTCTTTAAAAAAATTAGTTTGTTTTTGTCTTCTTTTTCATTTTTCCTTTCTTTCTTTTTCTTATTTTCTTTTTTTTCTATTTCCCTCCACTGGTCGAGGGCCTCGGCGATAGACGGTCACTAGCGAGAGTTGTGATGCCGTCACTGGATCATTCAGAAATTTAATTTAGAGAACTTTAAAAGAATTTGCAAAAAAAAAAAAAAATCATTCACGTCAACGTTAGCGCCAACTGTGCCATGCAAGATATTCAGCTTCCACATAAATGATTTCCAGCCAAACTTTGGGAAAAAGAATACGTTTGCATCTCGCCAAAAAATTTGGGATGAAATTGGCCAAATTGAAAAGTTTAGGATAAAATTCGCTGCTATAAAATGAGTTTAAATTTTTTTGGATAATTTTCTAGTTTAATACTTTTTGAAAAATTTTCCTTGGGAAAATTTTATGCAATTGAAATTCTCGATCTTATTCTATAGCTCCTATTTTTTTTTTCTCAAACACGCAAAAAGAAAATAAATTAATGATGCACCGATGACTTTTTTACCATATAAGATAAGATTCGTCCACATTAAGGTATAGATTAGGGGTGATCGGTTCCCGATCCGATCCGATCCGATTCCTTTCAAGAATCGAAAATCGGACCGGTGGTTTCGGTTCCCAAATTTTTGGAACCGCGGATCGGACCGTCGGTTCCGTCCGATTCTTGGTCCGGTCCGGTTCCCTGGCGATTCCAAGGAATTATACAATCCTTTGATGATATTCATCCCCATGAAGTTCAAGCAGACTAGAAGATGATGAGACCAGCAATCCAAGCATATCGTAAGACAAAGGCTCACCCAGAAAAGTATCTTGAGAGAGTGTCCGTGGGAGGGAGAGACAGAGAGCAAGGTCGTTTGAGGCATCAGAACGTGGGAACTTAGGTCTCTTTTAGGACCTATCAACTTAAGTTTGGTCATTAAAGTCTCGAGTCCCAGTCGTAGATAGAAGTGGTTTACAGGTTTGGTTACGAATGGATGGATCAAGTTCACTCTTCTAAACCCATTTAGTCTTGCCAACCCAGATTCAACCGAGCTCATCAATAGTCAACCGTCCATTAACATAAAAAATTAAAAAATTGGTCCGGTCCAGGCAATCCTGTCCTAGAGGACCCTACAATCGGGAACCGGACTGCTCCCTCTAAAATCGAGAACCGAACCACCGATCTTGGTCCGGTCCGGTCCAAGCGGGTCCCAGTCTAAGCAGTCCGATTTGCTCACCCCTAGTATAGATATGGTATTATTTGGTAAGCGTCCAAATAAATGGATATGTCAAACGGGTGAGTCAAATCGGATTTGGGTTGGAACGAATATGATCCGACTCATATTGATCCATTTAATCCGTTTTGACATATTTTCATGCTATACAAATCTAGTGACCCATACCTGACCTAGCTTATATTGTTAAAACACTTCAATATTAAAATCTAGTTTAGAGAAAATTGTTTCTTCTACTAAAATGTATTTATTGCAATAAAGAAAATTATAGTTTTCTTTGTTAATCGATTTATGACATGTTTAAAATCCATTTGAGACCCATTAAGTTTCTAAGTAATTCATTCATGACCCACCACCATAAAATATGGGTTCTAGACCCATTTTGCCACCTCTAAATATGAGCATACATTATTCGAATGATTGCTTAATCCACGAGGAATGGAACAAAGATTAAATATGAAACAGTAATGCTATCTTTTGAGATTTGGATAAATAATTGCGTCATGACAACCGCAAGGGGGTCGTAATCTCCTTCACCTCAGGATCGGGGACCCGAAAACACCATCGGGTGATCGGGGTCCTAAAGCCAAAAGTTGGCGCGGAGAGAGAAACGCCAACAATCAACCACGCTTTGCCACTTGGTTTTTGGGTGGATCTATTATATTTGTACTAATTTAGTTATAAATCTTTTAATCGAATCAAATTTAGTCCTAAATATTTTTCATTATATCAATTTAATTTATAGATTAAATTTTGAGCGAAAATTGCTGATATGAACGATGGGCATCCTACGCGGCACGATAGTCACTGACTTGGGCAAGTTTTATAATTTTTTCTTTTCTTTTTGGCGGGGAGTCGCAGCCCTCACCCGCGGCTGACCATGTTCAGTTCCACCAAAAAAATAAATAAATAAATAAATTAGAAAGTCGCGGTTTGGGCCATGAAAATCTTCAAAGCATGGCTCGTCTCTCAGTCATATGTCCTGTCCGTCTCCCTCGGCCGAGACTCTTCGGAAATGCGTGCACAGCGGCTGCGGGCCTGCGGCGCACGTTGAAAGTTGGGAAAGACAAAAGGCATCTTCTGTTGGAAAAGGGCCGAAAATGGCTTTAATGATGCTCCATGGGCTCAACCCTTCTGTAGCCTGCTTCGACTAGCACGACTCCTTCAAGAACAAGGAGCCGAACTTGACGAGAAAGTTGTCCAAAAAGATCCTAAACTCAATGCATTTTGATCAACTTAGTTTTGAATTACTAAGTTTTTTCAAAATTGAGTCCCAGACTTTTTTTGACACTTTTTTAACCGAAAATCGCTGATCCGGACATCGATGATGCCACGTGAGATGATCGGCGCTAAAGCAAACAATTTTCCTTTATTTCTTTTCTCCTTTTTTTTTTCTATCAAGTCCGATGAAGTATATTTTTTAGGTTTGTTTCTTCTTCTTTTTTCTTTATTTCTTTTTCCTTTTTTTTTCTTGTCAAGTCCGATGAGCTTGTGAGAATTGTGGGGACACGAAGTCAAAATTCGGAAGCCATTGCCTCGTAGAATAAAAGCACAAGGGAAAAAGCTTTGCATAATTATGAGTGCATTATCATTCATCAGCTGCCTCAATTCTTCGACTTTTGGGATTAGATGCTAAGTATTCGGTCCCCCTCGCATCCGTCTTATCCACGGTCCGGAATCTGAGCTTTTGCCCTACTAGGCTCCTTTATTTATTTATTTTTTTAATTAAATTATGGGTCGGAATATTCTCTGATTTTCACATCGCGTAACGCAAATGTCTATACAACGAATGTATGAGATATAGTTTACTAGTATTTTTTTCTCTTTTAAATAGGTACCGAACTTTTAGATCCGAGTCCCGACCGCCTCTTTGCGTCTAGTATTTGTATGAGCTTATAGCCTTCGAACTTTGGCTCAATGTACAATGTGGTCCGTGAAATTTTAATTTGTTCAATATGGTACACGGGGCTTCTGGTACAGTTCAACGCGGAAAAACTATCCATAAAATCATAGACCTATTGCACTTTTATCAATTTAGTCTTAAATTTTTTAATTTTGTCAATTGACCCCTAAATATTTTTACGTTTTTTCTATTGCGCCTATATGGCTAATTTTAACCAGAAATCACTAATGTTGACGTCGACCGTTATACATGGCACGACTGGCACTAACGTGGATAATTTTTAATAATATATTTTATTTATTCTATTTTATTTATTTATTTTTCTTAATGTTGCCAACGAGGGTCATCGGGCCCTTGCCGGCCACATGTAAGTCTTCCTCGTCCCGTGGCCGTGATGGTTTGGGCGAGGCCATTGAGGATAAAAGAAAATAAAAGAATAAATAAAAAAGAAGTTGGAAAAAAAATTATTAAAAATTATCGACGTCGGCGCCAACTGGTCACGCAGGACAACCAATATCCATGTGAATGATTTCAGGCCAAAATTGATCGAATGGACTCAATTATCAAAATGCGAAAAAGTTTGGTATTCAATTGAAAAAAAAAATTAAAAAGTTTAGGATTGAATTAGCGAAAATGAAGTAAGTTTAGGACGTTTTGGACAATTTTCCCCATTCATCGGCATAAGAGTGGAGACAAACATAAATTTCCCCACAAAGCAAAAATGGCCGGTGTCTATTTGATCCGGAGAAAAAAGCCTAATGTATCTTAGATTTATTTTCTTTCTTGCCTTGCATTAAATGGACCTTCCTGGCCCTGCCCTATTCGAGGTTGGTGGTAGTGACCGAAGGGGTTGAAGATCAAGAAATGAGTTATTTATCATGCAAACATTATATTTTTACGTCCAGATTCAACATCTTTGTCCCTGCAGAAAGGGAAAAAAAATTACATGTTCTTCCTTTTGGGAAGGGAGGGTTAGAGAAATCGTATTTATTGCAAATTTCTCGAGATTAGACTACGGGGAAAAGTACGAAAAAAAGAGAGGCTCGAACTATGCGATCCCTCCGTCACTCGAATGGAAGATTCAAGGCTATGGAGGCTACGATTTCCTACCTTTGTGGTAGGAAATCCCTAGCCGCCTCTTATCGCTCCTCCTCCAACAACGGGCGACTCCAAAATTGTAAAGATGAGGACAATTACCAACTCTCGGTTGCTCGACAAGCGAAGCCCATGGCAATGGTCTCTTCCCTCTTGCACGTCTGGTCGTGCGAGGGAGCACTAGTCACATCTTTAAGCGATCGAAGTGAGAGGAAGGTTGCTTGAAATGGTCGATTCCGTGAATTAAAGCGCTTCAAGCATGGAGTCAAAGAGCGAGAGAGAGGGGCGGCTAAGTCATTAGGCTTCTCTCTTACAAGTGACAACTCACCTCGACGGTATCGTGCGTAAGTCCTCCTAGTCGGGGGCTATCCGACAATGCTATGATCCATTCGATCCTCGTTAAAATAGGCAGCAAGCCTCAAAGTTAGAGGACTACGCTAAACATCGGATAAAAAGGAAGCTTAATCTCTACGTTCACCTGCATCTAAGGCATAATGGTGATCGGCTCCAGAATGGATGGTTTTCACCCCTATAATCGAGAATCTCCTGCTAGGGACTGGTTCCGCAAAATGTGAATCGTAAACCTTCCGCTCGTTTCATGGATTCATCCGAAAATCAAACTACCGATCCGGTCTAGTTCCCGATTGGATCCTGGTTACGGTCCTACTGAGCACCGACATCAATTGAAAAAGAAAAAGAAGAATGGAACCAATCCCTAACGGTTGCAGGAGGAAAAAACTCAATAATGCAATATAACAATAGGGACAACGATTTAGTAACATTGCCACATGGAAAAATTTCAATAGGCAAGTTAACAAGTATCGTAATATTTACAAAAGTTATTTCAAAAGAATACAAATTTGTATTATACAAAAGGATCGGTCCGATTGGGCCGGTTGGATTGTTCTAATCCGAAATCGGGAACCGAATTGGTACCGCCCGGTTTTAGAAATTTAGAACCGGACTGTACTCGCCATTTACCATCCAAAATCGGTTGGTTGAGTACGGTAACTGTAAGGTCCAGCCTGATTTAGATGGATGATGATTTCTTTGCTCTATCCCTACCCGCATCCATCAAAAGTAACGGGTTCAAATACACCCGGTGCATCTGACAATGTCGTGTCCTGTAATATTTTCGGTTAACTCACTGTCATATAACCTCATTGACCACAAAAAGCGAAAAAAAACTTTCATAAATTTGAAAAAAGAAAAAAAAAACATATATTTTCCATAATATAAATAAAACTAATTAAAATCAGCACAAGAGAGCAACGTGTGACACATGGGTCTGACAAGCAGTAAAACGACACGGTCCGATGCGATGCCTCCCCTCCCAGCGTTGACCACCATCGCAAGTTTTTCATTGGCCATCCCCGACACGCCTTCTCACACGTTTGCGTCGGACCGTCAAAATTGAAATCTGAAACAGCCCCCAAAGCCAAAACTCGAAAAACCAAACGCTACACTCCTTGTCAAAGAAGGAGCTCACGAGTCAGAGACAGGAGGAAGGAGCTTCCTCCCACTCTCTCTCTCTCTCTCTCTCTCTCTCTCTCTCTCTGCATATAAATAACTCTTTTCACTCTCTTCTTAAACCACCACCACCACCACCGCCCAAATACCTCTCTAGTGTTTCCCAGCCGTTTCTTGCCTCTGGGTCTCTCTCTCTCTCTCTCTCGCCATGTATTCTTGGGCTCTAACTCGCTGAGTCAAGAGGGTGGTCGCGATTTTCTCCTTCTGTTTTTTTTTTTTTCTGGGGGAAAAAAATGGACGTGCCGAGGTTCTTCGTGAGCGGAGGGATAAAGCTGCCGATCGGGTTCAGGTTCCGACCCACGGACCAAGAACTGGTGGTTCATTACCTGAAGAGAAAAGTTCTGGCCGTTCCATTGCCCGCTTCCGTGATTCCTGAGATCGATGTGTTCGGGACCGATCCTTGGGGCTTGCCAGGTAATCTCGCGTGAAAACCCAGCTCGGGCCTTTGACCCTGTTCGTCTGCATCGTCGCCCGTTGGTCTCCTGTCTGTCTCGGCCGTTAAAGTTGTCTCATTTTTTTTTTTATGAAAAATATATCGATTTGGGTGACAAGTTGTCGTTATCGTCGTAGCTTTTGGAGAGTGTGAGCAACTGTTCAATGCTTTGGACAGTGCAATTTGCGATTGCCGGTGCAATTTGCGATTGCCGGTGCAATTTGTTGCTTTTGTAGCGTCTTGTCACCTCCTTGTGTCTGAATCGATAGAATAATGTCAATTCGGCATGGCCATTTGCTCAAGCATGTGCTATAGACAGAGAAAATTGGTTCAGACTTTGAATGGTGAAAATGAAAATATTGAAAACTTGCGATTGTGTCGGTCTATGTTTTATCGTGTTGAGCAAATTTGCGTGTGTTTGATCGCGTTTAGGAAATTTGAGGGAGAGGAGGTACTTCTTCAGCAGAAGAAATAGGAGTTCCAATGGCCATGAGTGCACAAGAGTGGCAGCTGGTTTAGGGTACTGGAGGTACAAGTCCAAAAGCAAGCAAATCTTAGCTTTTGATGGCACTGGAAACCAAGTCATTGGGGTGAGGAAGACTCTGGTTTTCCGTGAAGGGAAGCATTCCATTGGCAATGTCACTGGCACTCGATGGATCTTGCATGAGCTCAGACTCCTTGGAACTCAGGAAAACTCGAAATTGACCACGGTAAAAAAAAAAAAAAAAAGGAGGAGGAAAATAACATTTTGAACCAAGATAGCCCAATTTTCTTGGATCTTGCAGTAGTTGAATTAAGCTAGCTGCTCATGCTGTGTGGTCTGGTCCTTACGTGTTGTTTTGGATTGATCCAAATTTTGCAGATGGCTCGTGTGGGAGATGCGAATTGGGCGGTCTATCGGCTGTTTCAGAAGAAAATGAGGCCTAAGAGAAATGGCAATGGCAATCTTTCTCACCCCAAGAGGAAGAAGAGAAGCTCAGTCACTGATCTTAGGAGTGAATACATTGTTGGTGATTCACTAGGCACGCCTCCTCCACCATCTCCATGTTCAAGCTCCATCACTGACCTTTCCTCTTCTGGTAATACGTTGGATCAGGAGGATATCAGCAGCTCTTTTCGCTAGTCTTCCATCTCGATTAGAATTTAGATGCGGCAAAATCGACCTCTCCTTTTTTGCCGAATTATTAGACCTTTCTCGCGCAGCGAAATCACAAATTGGCCAGCCCGAAAGCGGGGGAGAGAAACGAAGTGCATTTTCACATTTCAATTGGAGAATTTTCTTGCTTTTGCTTTTGCAAGCGCGCTCAACAACTTCTTTACATTGGTTCTTGCCTCGCCGCATCATTCCTACACGAAACTAACACGACCTTAAGGCACAATATCGAGGAAATGTCCGACATGAATCTCACACAATCTAAGTCGTAATTTCGCACATAATTTGTGACCATGACTTTGTGCCAAAGAGGGCGTGCTCCCCCCTCCTCCCCCAAATCTGGCCTTCTTATACAAAAAGGGTAAATGACTTTGCAGACTGAAAGATGGTCCAGTGAAGGAAATGTTACATGGAAAAAACCACAAAAAGAAAGCATCAGTACAAAGAGAGGCATCCGAGGAAAGAATGGAAGAGGTTGCGTGCTGCTTAATCATGACTTCACTGGAAAGTTATGCCCTCCATTTGTGTGCACACGAACAATAAAAGATAGAACAAACAACCGGACATAACTTATGGAAGAAGGGCATCTTCACATGGGGTCTAACTTCTCCCCCCACCCATGATTTTTTGCTGTCTCTGCAAACTAATGGTCCACTTATAAATGATGCTGCTCGAATGGAATCTTTCAGTGCATCATGCATGGACACACACCAGATCACTGTTCAATTCTGTTCCTTATTCAAATCATAGGGATCTCTCCTTCTTTGTTCGTTTGCGCGCGTGTGTGTGCGTGTGTGTGTGTGTGTGTGAGAGAGAGAGAGAGAGAGAGAGAGAGATTGCATTAAAGAAAGAATTTCACAGCACCAGACCCAGTGAAGGTGGAGTCTGCAAGAGCATAAGATGGGAAAATGCTTGTGGCTACCAGGATTCTTCCTCATGATTCCAAGTGATTTACAATTATGAGAAATCCTCCATGGTTTTTCGTTTTGCTTTGATGGAAAGTCAATAAATAAATCTCTACTTAAGATTATCTGGAACTGCCGGGGTTTCCGAAGCATCCGAAACTTCTTTTCCATGGAGGCGCTTGACTGACGGGGCTTGTTGTGAGCCGTTATCCGATACTCTACGTTTCACATCTACCGTTCAAATAATCATATCGCGTTCGCCCTTGTGACACACACTTTGCGGTCGAAAGATATTCATTCCCTTTGAGTCTTTTCCATCGGAACGATTTTGATTCTCCATGACTAGGAAGCAAAAAGGATGGACAACCATGTATGCTTTTTTCTTTCCTGAATGTCTTCAGAATCAGGATAAACATAAGTTCACAGAGAATGAGATTCTCTTGCAAAGAAGACTTAATGTATGCTTCAGCTTCCTAGGCAATCACCAACAACAGGGGGGGGGGGGGGGGGGGGGGGGGGGGGGGGGGAGAGAAATTTGATGTCGGGTACAGATTTTGATAATTGATGGGAGGCGTGTGTGATCTCTACAAGGATGGGCGGATGGTGACTTGACCTTCAACAGCCTTTGGTTGGACTTGGGGGAAGCCTTTCCTAGAGCAGTTATGGTTGATTTTGTCCCCTAGGCCTGGTGTTGGGAGCTAAACATTCATCAGAAAAGACCACAAATCTATAGGAAACTTTTTGCGCAACAGCAATCTTGTATTAACTTACAACAAAAAGATCACGCCCGGCTTTAGACCCTCGGGAACGGCGCGGCCGGTTCGAGGGTCAATAGGGGGGATGATCAGTCCGGTAGCTGAAGTGAAGTCGCATATTCAAATCCCACAAAGTACGCGCGAACCGTTCTAAGCGAGGACCTTATAATGACGTTTCATAAGCTTTTCAATTAGCCGACGGGGTTCCGAGCCCCTGCCTTTTAGGATTTAAAGAAGGGACGAAAGAGATCGTATGCCTTTTGGGAAAACCTTGCCGTACCAAAATACCGTCAAGAAAAAGAACGACTCGAACGTCCCAAAAATCCTCGGAAAGTGAAAAGGAAAAGCTAACCGGGGGCGATTTCTTGCCGTGGAGGTTTAGAATCATAATCTGGTTGGAATCTCTTTGCACGTAAGGCCAATTTTGCTCTGCTTGTCGTCGATCAAGACTTGAAAAACGTCGACCAAAAAGTTCAAAGCGGATTCGTCTTTGGCCCTTGGGGCGTAGAATTCTGACTTTTGCCGTGGTCTACTTTGTCAAAGGCAGGCACGGCCGTTGACCCCTTGTGAGAGCATGAGGTCGGGAAATTCCATGAGGTGGTCCATATCAACCTCAACTTCGTTGTTATGATAGTATAATCAAATATTAAATTACACTTTCATCTAACTACTCAAACTTTAGGATAGTCGGTAGCGATTATACATAATTTAATTTATAGGTCAATTGAGAAAGGTCGTACATGGTGTTTTCAACGTATTTGTTCTCGTTCCGACAAAAAAAAATTGTATTTGTTCTTGTCATTTGTCAACTCAAGAGACTGGTAATAAACAACTATCTTATGATTTAAAAAAAAAAAACGCTTGGCATTCGAAATTACGATGAAATTCGTGATTTAAGGGTATGTCTGATCCTCTATTAGCGCTGATAGGGCCCGGAGGCCATGCTACAAGATCAGCATCGCTAACGAAGACTTCACAATCGAGCATGGAAGGTCATGCTTGCATGAATTATTGTCTTTAATGAAGCGCCAATGATTCCCTATACTTCAAACCGATTTGCCACGGACTTGATGTATTCGTATCGCGAGGAAGTCGGGACCATCGGATGCATTGTACGAAGACCTTTACGAGCAAATTTTAGGTGCACTAGAATCACGTGAGTCCAACTCACATCCGTCGTCAGATCAAGTGAGCTCCACACGATATGCACATAATCTTACGGCAGCACATGCGTCGGGCTTATCTGCTTCGAACGAAGTTAATAAGTTTTCCCCGACTTCGACACGGCCAAGCCGCACAAAACTAATGGAGAAATGCCCGGGAAAAAAAGAAAAGAAAAGAGAAAAAAGCTCTTCTCCTCTCGGCTGAGCTCTTTGCGAGAAGTTTTCCGGCCGTTGACATGGTCAAGCCGTACAAGTACGAAGAAGAAGAAGAAGAAAGGGATCTTTTCCTCTTGGTTGAACTGTTGTTGGCAAAGGTATCTCTAGTCGATCGGAGAAGCGAACAAGTATAGAGAGAGATGTCCAATCATTCCGTTTTCGATTGGACATCGACGTTGCCAATCGTTTGGGTACGTACATGTTTGTATTCACATGCGTGTCTCTTGCGATTTGAAGTGTTCTTCATCTTAGTTTTAACGTCGATTATTGTATTGTTCTTGGGTAACGATGTGAAATTGAAACCCCGGTTACGGATACACATGCCCAATGGCCGGCGAGGGCGGCGCGGCAAGCCTCGCCCGCAACATTGAGAATTTTTTTTTTTAAATGAGAAAACACAAAAAAAGTGGTAAAAAAGAAATTCGAAATTATCTAAATATCATCAAAATTTATTTAGGTCAGCGCCAGCCGTGCCATGTGAGACGGCTGGTGTTCACGTCATCGGTTTCCGGCCAATTTTGACTGGGTGGACTCAATTGGCAAGAATTAAAAGATTTATGATTTTAATTGGAAAAAGTATAACAAATTGAGGGCTTTTTGAACAATTTTTCCGAACTGTCAAAGTTGATCTTGTTGCGATCCCATAACACCACATGAGGTTTTGAATATATTGTACGGTCGTGTGAGTGTCAATGGGTCGGGTCGAGTTGTGTTTACACGACACCCCAGCCCGAAATAATAGAGGAATGTGCTGGACTCGACCCGACCCGAAACACTAAAGATATAACCCAATTGTCCCAATGTGATCAATCAGGTTTCATGTTTCCTTTTAATATTCAAATTACAAGACTCCGTTTGTTTCATGATTTTTCTTAAATGATCGTTCGTACCGGTTAAAAAAATAAATGAACGGAAAATATTTTTATCATCCACAAAAATGTGTAGACATAAATTTTTGTCGATACGAAAGAATTTTCTATTGACAAATTAGTTCATTGTTGTCTCACTGAACAAACCGTGGCCTATTATTTTTACGATTCAACTATTTCATAATGTTTGACAAAAAAAAACTATTTCATAATAGAATAAATTTGCTTAATATTTTAAAGATTCAATATTTTGCACACACCACAACACTTACTCATTTTTGTTTGTATACATATGAAAACAAAAAATTTTGGTATTCTAATATAGATAAAAAAAAACAAAAACAAAATCGTGTTTTGCAGATTAAATTCACACATATTCGGTGTAAAAAACTAGACAATAGAGGAATGTGCTTGGCCTTCCTTGTGTGTATAGCCAATGAACTTAATCCTCTCTTGCTGCGCTTTTACATTTCGTTAAGTCAAATGATTATTCTCGGCAAAGTATTATCCATTTGTCCCCTGCTTCCTTTCTTGTTTCAGAAGAAAAAATGAAGAAAACTTAATTTTTTCCAATAGTTTAAAGGAATATCTTTTTAAAAAAACAAAAACAAAAACAAAAATCAGAGATGCCAAAATCAGTGAAAAAAATTAATATTCGATATGACTAATTGTAAGTGAAAAATCAATTTAGATAAGTGAGCGACATTCACGCTTTACAAACCCGAATTGAAACATTCGATAATTCTAAGATTGAATTTCGTCGTGGAATGAACTTTCTTGCACATGGCCAGATTTGGCCACAGCGAGGGTGGGGGAGGGCTGCGACACCCTCGTCGTGGCCCACGACGGCAAGGGTCGCGACCCCTCGCCTTCAGCCACGAGGGAGTCGCGGCCCTCGCCCAGGGGCCGGCGACCCTTGCCGGCCCTAATCCGGCGAGGGTCGCCGGCCTTCAGGCCAGTAAATAAAAAAAAAATTGATTTTTTTAAATAAAACTTTCAAAAAATTATTAAATATTGTCACCGGCGATGCCACGTAGGACGGCTGGAGTCCATGTCGGCGATTTCCGGCAAATAGGACTGAATCAGCCCAAAGTGAAAAGGTTTAGGACTAAATCGGCAAACTTAAAAGGCTTAGGACTGAATCGGCAAAAGTATGAAAGGTTTAGGACTTTTTTGACAATTTTCCCAAATTTCACTAGTACATACATTTAGCTTGAGATTTAAGAGATTTTCCTTTAATTTATTGCTTTTCTTGGGAAAAATATTAAAATTCAATTTGGAAAAAGTGAGAAGCTTTTTTCAATCCATTTTTTTGGGGGAAATGAATGGCTTGAAAAATAATTTTCTATAAAATGATCTCTTGTATCACTTGAAATAATTAATTAATAAAAAATATTTAATTATCGACAATAAGTCATGTCTAAAAATCTTCGCTCATGTATTTTTTTTTAAGCAATACAAATGATTACTTTTAAGTTTCTAAGTTATTTATTTTTCACAAAACAAATGAAGCCTAAATTGACTGCATTTAAGTTAAATAGTCGCTTCCGCTATAATCTATTAGATTAAGAATGGTTGTCGGCAGGCCCATAGTTGATTTACTACGTGAGCTATTCCAACCTTATAGCCCAATTATCTGGTCCATCCCAAAACTCTCATAAAGGCCCAAGTGAGCTTAATTAGCTTTGGGCTTCATTCACTTTGGGCCCATTTTCAAAACCTTTTATACCACGAGGTAACCTGCATTCCTCAAAAGTGAAAAAAGAGCTTTAACCCTTTTGTGACCCTTGCTAATTGCATAAAGCCACTCCATATGCGGTATGTAAATTGTGATTGCGAAATGTAGTGATTTGATTCAACCATCAGCTGATAAATTTAAATAAATTGAAAACATTGCGTGTCATTTTTGGGTATAAGTCCTCAAAAATAGCTCCGAAACAACTCTCATTTTTGGATGCAGGTTATTTATGGGATCTGCCATGGCCCGTGGGTAATAAGTTATATTCTTTCTTGTCCCCAGGTAGGTAGTACCGGAGAGATTCTGTGTTAACTAACTTTCCTTCAGATAGTATTCCCCGCTTGTCTCTGAGTCAAATACCCTTGCTTCTTCTCTCTTTTTCGTCTCATGTAAAGAGAGATCATGTTTGAGAAAAGTCAATTTGAATTAGGTTCCGTTTGTTTCGCACAAATAAATGGTTCAAAAATATTTTCCTGAAAGATAATTCCTCATATAGCTTGGAATAATTGGTTAATGAAAAATATTTTTATTGCCGACATATTATAATTATCAATGAAAATATATTTTTGTACATGTATTTCTATAAGCAATAGACTAATTATTTTGAATCTCACATTATGCCCTAAAATTTGGAAAAAAAATAAACTAGCTTTTACTGTTTGATTGACATATTTACCGTTTGGCATGATAAATTACTTGACACAAGAACTCTACACAGTTCAAATAAACAAACTTGAGATTGAGACAATTGGTAATAACTCCAAGATAAAAATTGCCATTTATGAATAGCTTCCTCTCATGATCTCTTTTTCCCGTAGGTAGACTAGGTATGCGGCTTCAAAAAGATGCATCCTCCATAACTAACATATCAATTACCATTATCGATGTAGCTGCACCCGTTATTGCTCCATTAACATCATTGTTTCGATTTTCATTTCTTAATCTTAGAGCCAGTCAAGGCGAATAATGTTTCATCTCAAAGGTAAATCCAATAACAAACATTCAAACGAAATAAAAAATAAAAAGTAAAAAGGTGAAGACAACTGCTGCTAGAGGTGGCCGGTTCGATGGAACTGACGGTTCCGGGACCGGTTCCCGATTTTGGGCCGGTTCGAAACCGAAATATTAAAAAAAAAAGGGAGGGGAGATGGGGAAGACTCAGAAGAGGAAGAGCCGTTTGGCTCGTAGGGCCCGCCTAGCGGGCCCTACGAGCCAAACGGCTCTTCCCCAGGCCTTGGGGAAGAGCCAAACGGCTCTTCTCTTCCCCAGGACGTGGGGCCCGCCTGGGCGGCTCTTCCCTTCCTCCCACCTTCTTTAAAAAAAAAAAAAAAAAAGAGCCCGATTCCGGGCCGATTTCGAACAAAAATGGAACCGTGAGCCTGGTCAACAGGTCGGTTTCGGGTCTACGGTTCCGAATGGTCACGTCTAGCTGATGCTGCTTAACTTGATATTTTAACAAGAGATAAAGTGCATTGAAAAGTCTTGAAACTTGTCATGAAAGTGCAACTGAGTCCTAAAATCTGAAAATTGATATATGAAATTTCGGTTGTAGAAGATGAATGGGAAAGGGAATCAAACCATGGTAGCACAAATACTTAACAACAGGTTCACCGTGTAAAGCATTGATCAAATTTTCAGAGATTATTTTCAAATCGATGAAGGGTAGAGAGAATCTGGAATAAAGCTGGGTTGAACATCGATAAGAGTTGAGCCTTCAATGATGAAGAAGATGAGCGTTGGCGAAAAAGTGCTGCTAAAAAGCGAAAGGGGGAAGAAGAGCAACTCTGGTGTTAGAAAAAGACAAGACAGAAAAATTGAGCAATCACGTGCGTCACCCAAAGCATCCCCACTCCTTCGCCGAGCATAATACTGTAATAATCCCATGCTTAACCCGTTATGTAATTCGCTCCATGGCACGGGGCGTTTCCATGCTGTCGGCTCGGAGATCGGTGGTGGTTGTTGGTTCGATTCTTGCTCTCGGTCAAGTTCTAAAAATCGTCAAATTGATGCAATTGGGTCATTTCGTTATCCTCATCTAACTTGGTTAACAGAAAATACTAACGTAGCTTTTTTATTATTTTTTTTTCCCTTACGTGGGGGTGGTGATGATGTGGTTAAAATATGAAATATACAGCTAAAAGATGTTTTGGTCCGAATCTTATTTTTGAATCCAAACTTCATATAAATTAAATTAAGAATAAGCTAAGTTAAAAAAAAAAAGGGTAAGAAACCAGCCCTTGCCGCCTATTGCCCCCCCAATCGCCGAGAAGGGTTGGTGATGGTGAGGTATGTATGGCATGAGGGGTCGCCGATTCTCGCCCAGATTTGATTGAGAGCGGCAATAGGCTGTAGCCCTCGCCTGGTTTTTCCTTTTTCATTTATGAAAATTAGCTTATTTTCTATGCAATTCAGTAAAAGCAGCAGTAAAAATCAGATCTGGACCCAATTCTCAGTCCGCGTTGAAAAGGGACTCTTTTTCTTGAAATACCAAAGAGATTTGTTTTTAATTTATTTGTCGATCAATATTAGTCAAGAAGATGACGTCGTGATGCAAAAAGATTTGGTTCAAAGGCAAGTGAAAAATTGATATCACAAGACTAACATGTGTTGGATATGGTGGACATGGTCCAGTCTTGATCGCAAGATCTGACCATCAATGATTTCGTCGAAAATTCTCGTGGCCTGAAAAACGTGGAAAACATTTAAATTTCGAAACGTCATGGCTTGCAAAAACAATTTCTTCTTGATGAGGTGAAATGGCGGCGAGCATTTGAATTTTGAATAATAATGTGAATTTCATCCGGTTAAGAAATCGACTTTCGCAAGTGGAAGATTGAGTGGCTTTTTTCTAAATTAATTTTTTTTTAAAAAAATATTTACCAATTTAATATTAAAAAAATATTTACCAAATTGGGCGCAAATCGACAATTGGGCCGTTGATTGGCACCCAAAACAGGGACTTGGGCCCCAATCGGCAGCCCAATTGCAGATTGGGGCACCAATTGCCCCCAATCGGCAGTCCAAGTGCCGATTGTGGCTCAAATTTATTTATTTTTTTAATGGAATCGTCTTGAAAAATCATGCGAAATTAAAAAAAAAAAGTCGTTCCAAACGGACACCCGAACGATGAGATATGCCCTTTCAAAGTATTATTCCATCGGATTTTTAAAACTTCGCTAATTTAGGCATCCATTTAAACGAATAAATTATAAAAGTATCAATTAAATAATAAATTATATTGAAATTACGTAAACTTTGAGGAAAAAAAATACTATATAATTCATATTTCGCCATTAAAATTAATTTTTAATTTATTTTTTTTATAAAAATTTTCAATTGATGCCTAAATTATTAATAAGCAAAGAAGCAACTCGCCATGTGTCGAAGACCAGCATTGCCATGTCCCACTCTTTGTTAGATTCTTTTGACACCACGTATTCTGCTGTCATTGTGCCTCATTGGGCTCGACAGTCCATAAACTTCAAAGCGATCTGCAACGTAGAAATTTGATGCGACATAGTTATTCTAAGGGTTAATATCATGAAAAACCTCAAATTGGTACATTTATAATAAATTTATCCTAAATTATTTTTTTATCACAAAAAATCATAAACTGATATACTTGTGACAAATTTACCCCTAAATTATTTTTTACTACAAAAAATCATAAATTGATACAACTGTGATAAATTTACCCAAAATTATTTTTTTAACTACCAAAAATCCTAAACTGATATATCTGTGACAAATTTATCAAAATTTTTTTCTTGACAAAAAAAAAATCATAAACTAGTATACTGTGAAAAACTTATTCTTAACTAATTTTTTTTTACCACAAGAAAATACATGTAATAAATTTACCATATGTTAGTTTATGTCGAATCGAGTTAATACCCCAAAAAATCTCAAATTGATACACCTGTAACAAACATAGAGTAACGTATACACCCGATAATTACCATGTGTATTAGTTTGGGGTAAATTTATCACAGGTGTACTCGTTTGAGAGATTTGATGATAAAAAAAAATAGTTTGTGATAAATTTATCATAGATGTATCAGTTTGGAGTTTTTGGTGGTACTAACCCTTATTCTAACCCTCACCATCGGTTTTTTGAAACTTCACATGCATTGGTTCCGTCGAGCTCGATTCTCATTTCCCTTGAGATAAATGTATGTGTTCTACCGTCTAAATAGGAATACATAATATTTTTCTCCGGTGTGATTACATTTTCACCACCACACTTGTTTCACTTCAAGGGAGAAATCAGAACTTCCATTCATGTTTTTAGTGCGGACATGTCACGCATCCAACATAAACATCGGTAAGATACATTCTATATCCTAATCATGTCTGAAAATTAATAATAATAATAATAATAATAATAATAATAATAATAATAATAATAATAATAAAACTAAGGTGAAAACGGCTCTAGGAGAAAGTCGTGAACGTTTTGATCTCTTAAGTTTCGACTCACATTTCCTTAATCCCCGGCATTTAGTCTCGAATTAAAGTCGTAAAGGAAGCAAAACCCAAGTTCGTCCTTTAAGCCTAAAGGCATGAAGTTGGAGGCAACCAAAGGCCCCGCCCGCCCCTTCATCCCTACGCACTTGCGTTCAATGGTCCAAAAGTTTGGTAGCGAAAGGAAAAATGCGCCGATTCACTTTTGAGCCATTCAAACGAAAAGCAATGGCAAATTGAATTCGACGGGCTATAATCTACAGCAAAATTCTCAAAGGGCCGCCCGGGCCTAAAAAAAACAAAAAAGGGAAAAAAATTCGGAAATTTCTGAAAACTTGCAAAAAAAAAAAAAAGAATTATCTATGTCAGCTAGCGTCCAAGTGCCAAAATTATCCATAAAGAGTTTACTCATAAATTGTCAAAAAATTTCGGATTAAATTATTAAATTAAAAGGCTTATGGCTGAATTGACACTTGCATAATAAATTTCGAAAATTGCTATTTTTTTTTTCTTTTGGTCGGAGGTAAAATTTCCTATTGAATTAGTTGAATGTTTCGACGGTTTCATTTCATGAGTGGAAATCGGCCACGCGGTGCATGGATCACGAGACCAAATCACTTTCGTGGCGTCTGTCTGCTTTATTCTAGAATGAAACTAGTTAGACCAGAAATAGGACTTGGCTTCTGAGCGACGCTAGCTTCAAGCCCCCACCCGGATTTGAATATTAGTTAGGTCGATGTCCGGTCGTGGTTTGTAATTGGTACATGCTCCTTAGGACATTTTGCAACTTGCGTTTCTATGTGCCCTTTTGAATCTTAGTTGTCCTTCTTTACATTTATTCTATTCCACGATACGGAGTTTAATATTTGTAAATTTGTTCTCCCTCCACCTAAAAAAAATTGAGCTTTTTGTCAAAACTCAAACTAAAAAAAAAAATCGATTTCGTCGCAGAGGATGTGTGACTGTGGAAATGAAGCCTAAATGCTTACATTGGACAATGCAGATCAATTGCTGTGTGGAGCAATATACGCGCTTGCTATGTTCGAAACGGATTTGGATACCCTCTAGCACGAGAAAGTGAATATATGTCGGGTTTTAATTTCTGAGGATCTACTATATTCGTTTTAATTTTATGGAAATTGAAATGTGATAAATGTATTTTCATCGCTCGAAAAACAATATATATCTCGGAATTTGAAAATTGGCCATATAAATTGTACACGTGGCAGCACATTTTTTTTCCCTATCTCTAATATTTTGGTGCTGTACTTTTTCCCGTGATGTATAAACGGAAACAAAAATTGGGTGGACACGAGGACGAGCGAGACGAGAGGGTGAGGGGAGCCAAGCCTTGTGATAAGATCGAGAGGCCAGAAACATAAAGAAAGGGAACAAGGCCGAGAAGAGAAGGCCAACACGTAAATAAAATAGCCATTCATTTATTGGCGATTGTGACATTTACGATAATAATAATCTTAACACGATAGAAATAATACTTTAGTTAATTTTTTTTTAAACTTATCTCGCAAAAAAATAACTAATTTAAAAAATATAGCTCCTAAAAATAATAATATGTGACGTTTGAAGAAATCCATCAAAGGAGTAATAATCATATATTCGCTTTTGTAATATTATTTTTATGAATATATTTTATAAATTGTTCATTTTTTGAGCAATAAAAAGAGCCGAGAATAATAATTCATCGAGACATCTATATGGATGCCAACATTCGATTTCTAAAACATCAAACGTTGTATGTATTGAAAGTCGTGTTTTGCATTTTATTTGATTATCCCCTAAACAAATGCAATTATAATTCGTTTTCACTAAAGCATGAATACAAATGTAATTGCAATTAAGCCGACTTAAGCCAATTCGATTATATCCAAATCACAGCCCGAAAAATGGAAGAGAATTCTCGGGCTTTCGCAGTTTTGAGGATCACATTATAAACGCAACCCCACGGAGCTATCCACCACTTTGACCTCTCTCTCTCTCTCTCTCTCTCTCTCTCTCGACTTCTCAACCTTCCTCAGTACGTCGTCTGATCGGAAAGTTCGCCGGACCGATCATTGCCGGTTCCGGCGTCCTGGAGGCGATAGCTTTTTCCGAATGGATGCGTCGATGACATGACTTTTCTTCCGGATTACTCCGTCGCCACTCGCATTATCGGCGCGTTTGGGTAACTCGCTCGCCTCTCCTTCTCGTTTCCCTTGCTTTCCGGTCGGTGATCGAGGCTTACATCTCTAGTTCGGAGTTCTCTTCGAGCTTCGATTTTGCTGAGTTTGCTTTTTCACTTTACCTGGAAGGAGAGATGATGGATTAAAGAGGAACCGGTGCTGCCTCCCCTCTCCCCCTCCCTTTGTTTTGGTGAATGTATGCCGTACAAGGCACCTCTTGCGTAGTTCGCTTCGCATGCCGGCGATTGTCGCAGTTGATCGTTTGAAGCAATCGGATGTTCTTTATTTAAGAAGCTTATCTCCTAGTTGAATTAATTTTTTTTGGGGACGATAAATTGCAAAAAGTTTCTGCATTTGTTTCGCAAAAATGGTAGGATCAGAGGCCGATTGTCCTAAGTCGTTTTCTTAGCTGCAGTTGCTATCTTCGTTGAGTAGATGCTCGCATCACGGGTGCAAGTTATAATGCTTCCCGAGATGCTGATCGTTTGGAAATTTCATGGTTATGAGTGCGCATGGCCGTCTGAATGTTGGCATTTACAGGTGCAGTGGCTTTGCGCATAGCGTGTAGATACAGTCATTTGTTGGTATGAATGTGGGCATTTACGGGCATATTGACTTTACACATAGTGCGTAGGTTTAAGTCTTTGACCTTTATTTAGGTGCTGATCGATGCATAAGCAGCTGAATTGCACTCATTTGTTTTTGGCAGTCTCAGTTGCTGGGGTTAATGCTCAGATCAAGTATGAAGCAGAGGCCCTTTATTCCCTGCTGGAACATATATCAGACGCCATCGCGGGACAGATTCTCATGGATGCTTAGTACTTGCTTGTGTTTCTATATCCATTCGTACAGTGGGAATCTGGTTGAACTGTGGATGCTTGTCGTAGATACATGAATATAGCTTCTTTTCAGATCAGTGCGGTACTTTTCATAGCTTGTCCTGTGAATCGTGAAATCTATGGGCATATCCATGTAATGGTGTTGATGTGACTGGAGACTCTGAATGTTTGTCGACAGTTATTTGATTGTGTCTAAGTTAAGAAGTTAATGGTAAGAAGAGATAGTTTAGCTGCCTAGGTAAGGTGAAAACTGCACTTAGGAGCTTGGGATGAAGGACTAAGAGGGAAAAGCCAAGCATATGTAGTTATTCCAGGGAATAAAGTGTAAGCGAATTGGATTTCAGCAATGGGGTTGCCACAAGTTTTCCCTAGTGAAGGTGCCGATGAAAATGTAGCGGCTTCATTTTGTTTGTTTTTACAAGGTTCGCGGCAGTTTGCCAGTGTAGGCACCTGTGATTTGGATGGGATGCATGGAGAAGATATAAGCAGCAAGGATGGTGACCCACGAGATGCCGAGGAAATGATTAGCTCGGAGGTTTCTGAGTTTCAAGGTGATTCATCTAATTATGGGATGGATGCATCCAATGCTAATGGGTTTAGGATCGGTCTGGCAGATAAGGCAAGTTGGCTTACTCCTAGAATTGAGAGGAACATTCAGCATCCTATAACTAGAGTAGTGGGTTTTGAGTCTGGTGGGGTGACCCACGGCTTTGATGGGATTTCAGTTGAATGTGAACGATCCTCTGACGTGGCTGGTGCGAAAATGAATGAGACTGATTCCAGCGGGTCATTAATTAGGAAACGCTTGTTGTCACCTTTGAGCCATGCTCTTTCTTCAGAAAAAGTTGGTGACGATTCTCTTGAAATTGGCGGTAGCAGTTTCCAGACAAATTCCACTGCCTTAACTAATACACACAGTTCCTCTTTGGCAAATGACTACAAGAAAGCAAACTTTGGAAGGACAAGATATTGTGCCATCTCAAGCTGGGCTTTATCAAGAAGCTTAGAGAGTAGGCACACTCCATGGGACTCTAAAACAGCTCCTAGCTTTTTCACTGACGGGCCTTTGCTGGAAGAGAAGAAACCCGTAAGTCATGCTTGTTGTATATTGTCATCTGCAGTTGAGGGTTTGAGAAAATCAAGTACGGTAAGATCCGAAAGCATGGTGGTACCATTGGCTACTGAAAAGATAACTTCATCTACTCTTTCGTCATCTCCTCTTGGCCCAAAATTTTCTGAAAGGATAAAAGCTACTGGAGGAAATAAGAATTTAATGAATGTTACTGATGATTCTTCGAGCTTGATGAATTTAGAGAGTTTTGCCCACAGATCAGATACGAACATTAGCGTTGATACTGAAGAGGATGACTTTAGTGCAGTAACCAGATCTTTTGAAGATGTTGATCTCTTAAACAAAGAATTTTGTCCGTCTTCCTTGGAAAGTACTGCTGAGGTGCTTTGGCCATGGTGTCAAGAATCAACTCCTAAATCTCGACATGCATTTAGAAGCTTCAGTAGACTATCTGTTCAGAGGTCGTTGGTTGGTTCCTTTGAGGAGTCTCTATTATCTGGTAGACTTCTCTCTGGGAAACTCTGTCAGGTTAGTCTTGATTGTATGTTTCATGAGTTTTGGCTTAGGATTTACACCTAACTAGTTAATAATTATCTTTCGAAGATGGAAAATTAATCTTTATAGCCCTATTCTTGGTTTTGGTTCATGCAGAAAATTGATGGTTTTCTTGCTGTGCTGAGCATTGTTGGAGGGAGTTTCTCACCGCAGTCACAGAAGCTTCCATTCTCTGTAAGCAGTGTGGATGGTGATTGCTCTCTGTTGTACTTTGCATCCATCGATCTCGCTGGATCTTCATCTTCAAACAAGTGTATTGGCCAAAAGTCTGGGACGGGATTCGGCTGTGACGATTCGCAGACTGTCAAGAGCCGCTTGCGCATTCCTATGAAAGGGCGCATACAACTGGTGCTTGGCTTCTTTCTTTTGGAGTGGCTTACTGGTTGATATTATCTTAGGAAGCTACTGTCTAATTTGAGCAAGGACATCACGAATTCCCTTTTAATCACTCTACTTTCTGTTATTATCTCTTCCTCCTATTAGGAAGATACAAACCTGTCCTTTGACCAATTGTAATAGTTAAGAGTTTTTTATTCAACTCTAAAAGGTAATGGTGCTTTATAGGTTCTCAGCAATCCCGAGAAGACACCTGTTCACACATTTCTTTGCAACTATGATTTGAGCGACATGCCCCTGGGTACCAAGGTATGTGTTACATTCCCTTAATCATCTTAACTGGATTTTCTGTCTGGAAGTCATGGTAGCTGAATGAGACTGAATAAATTGAAACGAGGTATTTGGCTTGTTTTTGGTCCAGCTGTTTCAATTTAAGCTGAATCTGTTTGTGTTTGCCTTTCATGAGTATTTTGGACCTGACATGGGACAACAGTAGACCCATGCTTAGCTGAGTGAATGAAACAAAAATTCAATGTGGTCTCACCATTAGCACAAATATTGTCTTGCCATGCTTTCAGTAGCCGTGACCGTGTCTGTTAAGCTTTTCATTCGCACCCAATCAAAATGCTGTACCTTTCAACGGCAAAGAGGAAGCATTCTGAGGTAGGGACTTATTGTAAATTATTTAAATTCACTAAGATTTATGCTTGAAGAGGTGCTTTTGTAATAGGGATGCTTTTTAAGGATCTTGTATCGCTGGACAAAGTTTTATTTTGGATATTACTTCTTGCTCTCGTTTTCAACCACAGATCTTTTATTCCTCCATCGGGTCCTTGCTCTGTCCTGGTAGTTATAGTGATAACCCACATTCTGCTACATCTGAGCTCAGCACGATATACAAACTAGTTATAAACATACCACTACCTATGCATTCATACACTATAAAGATGATTCAAATAAGTAAATGGGCCTAGGAAAAATTAACAATCATGCAACCACGCATTACACATCACAAATTTTCGCTGTAAAATATACTAGAAGCTCTAGAAAGCATTCAAGAAAGATATGTATTTGAAGCATTAACATTTCTTTATTTAGCTTTGATATTACTATCCGGTACAATATCCCCTATCACACAATAATTGGAGACATCTAGGTGATCACAAAATTGTCTGTTGGCTAGGCTTCCCATGAAAGTAAAAAAAAAAAACTCTGAATACCAGGCCCCTAGGATCAAAAGAATCAATTCTGCCAAGGTGTCATCCTATCAATATAATCAACCAGCTACAAGAATAAAAATAGAACACTGACATTGATCCCGGTATGGGTGGCAATACCACACATGTGAATGCAACAAATAACAATATAATAATATTCTGTAGAACAATGTTCTGTATGGACATTTAACTGGGGATCCTCAATAAAAGCCTAATCCACATGTCCAACTTCAAAAACTTCCATGCTCGGCAATGGCATACCATACCAACTGGTTCAAAGAACTTTAGAATGATTTAGTGTTTTACACGCACTATACTAGCCATGTTAGTTAGGGGAAATTCCGTATAACTCCATACTTTGCCAGCTTAGGGGACTTAGAGTGGCTCTATGGTCTCCAGCTATACCAACCCTACCAATTAGGGCAAATGTTGAAAGTGTCTAATCTTCCCGTTTTTAGATAGTCACGTGCACCTTCATTCATTGAAAAAATGCACACTACAAAATGGGATATAGAACAATGAAGAATTACCTCCTGATGGGGCAACTAGAACACACTTGACCTATTCAAATACCCATTAGAAACTTGAGGAACTACCCCCAATCATCTAACCACCTCCAAACCACTATGTGCACAACCGAAACAAATACACCTCTCATCCTTTTTATGCACACTTTCTCTCAAAGTGTATATTCGCATATTCTCTCAAGTTCAGTATTATATTTTCATCCATAAGCTTGTGCTCACACTTTCTCTCAAATACACGTCTCATCCTTTTTATGCACACTTTCTCTCAAAGTGTATATGCTCACAAATGCAAATGCCTAATAGCCGTGCCTCGTGGATTTAAACAATACTTGGAATGTATGAATTTTAAGCCATATTACATTGGTATTGTATAATAATTACATATGTATGACACAATATGTACAGCATTAAAAGTTAAGAACCTCCGTGAAAGTTGTAATACTGCATAGCTCGATAAAACATCTATTTACTCTCTATCCTCGATTGGATCAACTACTCTGTAACCAAGAACGATGGCGACTAGCTGCTCATAACGAAGGAATATAACTGGTCTCATTCGGCCTCGAGTTGGAGAGAAGTGTCTTAACCTTCAAAACCCAATTCCCCACTTAAGGTTAGGAATTTGAAGATATTAAGCAGATTTTAATCCTCTTAAAACAGCAAGGTGAGGAAAGTGCCTAGCTCTCCGGAATTAAGGAACTATAAAAAGTTCCCAGCCGAAGAAATTCATTCTCTCTTTTGGATTCAATTGAAGTTTTTTGGTGTGTCAACCATTTTCATAGGTTTGATCGAGGGAAAACCAAACAAAAGAAAAATTCTTGACTTCTTTTTTTTTGGTCAAGACAATTTGGAAGCAGATTAGTATTGTTTGGATGTTAGGGATTGGGTCACTCAAAACCACTTAAAAGGAGAAAACAGTGACATACCGATTACATGGCTGACATGGTGCAAACTGCAAACAACCATGTCTATCGCCCGTGAGGTAGCATCCCATCCAACTTCACGTTTCGATGATAAAAACTCCCACCTATGATTGGCTTGCTTCTCCAGTTATCACAATCATGTGATGCATTAGATGCACAAAATATTGTCTCCCGCAAAGGACACATTGTTCTTGAACTTTTGGCACAAGATGAGCCTTCGGTCCCATAAAAGAGGCTGTTCAATCAATGTAATAAGGTGCAGATATTTGGGGTACTGCATTCGGTAGTATAAAGGGACTCGATTAAAATCATTGTTAGTACCATCTTCCACACAACCTGAGTACTACTTACTTTTTAAAGTTAGGAGTTGGAGTAGTGTATCTGGGTTCTGTGAAAACTCCTTAGCACACAATTCACTTCTCATGCAATGAGAAATGGTTTAGATGTAGCTTGACATAGGGGGTGAGTGTTGGTTTGTGAGGATTGGTATAAAGAAAAAGGGCGGTTACAGGATTGGGGGGAGGAGGGGTGGTGACCTGGAGGAGGTGAAATGCAACCTTAAATCTTCTTTTAGTTGGGAGAAATGCTCAACGTTGTTGCAATAGGATCAGGTGGGCTTTTGTGTCTGAAGTCCTGCCTTGTGTTTATAATGAAAAGCGAAATCGATTTGTTAAATTGAAGCCCACTTTTAACTTGTATCAGACTTTCATGTCACTTAAATTTTGGAGCATTCAGTTTCTGGTTGAATATTTCTTTCATTGGGGTGTCATTTGCTGTACTTGGTACCTGTGATCTCATGGCTTTAAGCGGAAAAAAAAGGCTTTAAATTAATCAATTCATGATTCTGGTTTGTGTTCTCCACTGGCCAAAAGAAAATGCTCGTTTCTGTTTAAATTACACGCACTTAGTGATGATATGATAGTCTGACTAGAATCTTCTTCTCTGCTCTACTCTGATAAATGAAACAGACATTTTTGCGCCAGAAGGCCACGCTAGAGTCTTCTTGCTCAGCTTCGGCGCAGCTGAAAGAGCAGATAGATTTGAACTCGAAAGTCACAGACGTAGTGACTCCAATGTCAAATCATCTTGCACAGCCTGGAGTTGATGCTACACAATTCAATGCCACTGGGAATGAAACCTCTGATGTGGTTGGTTCAGTGGAGACAGGTGTTCAATCTGAGAAACCTGGCAGCTTTCGAAAGCAAAATTTCTCCTCTTCTAAGTTTAATGACGGGTGTAGGGGTGGTAAACCTGGTAATGACTGTTATTGTGAAGATAGTTGCAATAGTAGCGACAGAAAAACCTTTCATGGTTGTTCAAAGGTCAATGAGAACATGACGGGAGCTGGTGCCTTGCGCTATGCTCTTCACCTCCGTTTTCTTTGCCCCTTTCCTAAAAAGAGTTCTAGGTCAGTTGCAAGATGCAAATCTGATCCCTTCTCTGTATCAACAGAAAAGTTAGATAGGGAAAGGAGATTCTATTTATACAATGACATGAGGGTTGTATTCCCTCAACGACATTCGGATGCTGATGAAGGCAAGGTATGATCTATCTTTGGTTTACTGTATGCCATTACTTGTGCTGAAGTGCTCTTGGTGACTGCTCTCCAAATTTCATGTGCGGCATCACTGTGGCACTTGATGCCTGACTGAATTTTTGCGACTTAAGTACATCCCAAGTGCCATAAGTTGTGTATGACGCTCATTTTAGTGTTAAAACTTTCAAATCGATCATTTTAGTGCTAAGTTTTTGTAACTTCGATCACTTAAGTGCCATCTTCTTTTAAAAACGATCACTTTAGTGCCAATTCCGATTTAAGCTGACGTGGCTCGCCGAAAATCCGACACGTGTATTTTTTTAAAATTATTATTTGAGCTGATGTGGCTTATCGAACTTGGCACTGAAATGATCATTTTAAAAAGAAATTGGCACTTAAGTGATCGAAATTATAAAAACTTAGCACTAAAGTGATCGATTTGAAAGTTTTAACACTAAAATGAGCGTCATACACAACTTATGGCACTTGGGATGTACTTAACCCGAATTTTTGCCTTTGTAGTGTTATTTCAATTGTCATTTAACATCTCACCCAACTTCTGTCGTCCTCCAAAGTATATGAAGAGGGCACATTCTGTTGATTTTTCTATGTTTAAAGGGTTTTGGACTTTCAAATCTATTTCTATCTCCTTTTTGGCCCCCTGATATCCTCTGATTAATCCATGTTGTCTTTGAGTTCCATGTTTATGTAGCCAGGACTTCGGTGTTCTCTCTCTCTCTCTCCCCTCCTTATAGTGACCCCATAAAGAGTACCGTCCCGGGCTTTATTATTATTTTTTTTTTAGCGTCTGTCTAAATCTAAAATAAAGGAAAGCTTGAATCTGTTTAATGATTCCAAAATTAGCTCGAAATCTGGTTCATTATGTTCGATTCGCCATATTCAGCCGACCTTTTATACCAGACCAGAATTTGCAAGATTATGAAGCTATACTTCTGATTATAACCGCAGGGATACATTGACGTGATTGGTTTGTCATCCATCGGGACTAGAAACTGTGTCCGTGATGGTGTTAACTCTATGTATGTCTGATTAGTGCTTTATGTCTAATGCAGTTCAAGGTGGACTATCACTACCCAGAAGATCCAAAATACTTTGACCTCGGCAATTGAAATGTCTCAAGCTACCTCCCCAATTGAATCCCGGAGGTGCTGTACATAATTCAGTCTTCCTTTTCGAATATCTTCGTTCCTCCTCTTGTACAGGTTCCGGTCTCTCAATAATGCTAACCTCGTTTCCATGTACAAGTTTACTTTATCTGAGCAGCCTTCATATCAAATATGGGATCACTGCCTTTTTGGCAGCTCATGCTTGAAATCGGTATTCTTTTGAGGCAGACTTTAATGTTGGTTTGATACGGCAGCATCGCTCCATTTCTCGGGAAAAAGTACCCAAAAAAGTCTTAAATATATCGCATTGGTCCCAATTCAGTCATAAATCTTTCAATTGGATCAATTTAGTCAAACATTTTTGCATTGATATCAATTTAGCCCATCCCGTCAATGGTGGCAAAAAATTGTTGACGTGGATGTTGTTCGTCCTATGTGGCGCAACAGGCGTTGATATGGACTTTTAAAATAATTTTAAAATAATAATTTTTTTTATTTTTTTTTTTGTTCTTTCACATTGGCTAGTAAGGTTGCTGACAACCCTTACCGACCACTGGGTGAGGGCCAGCTAAGTGTGATCGGTTCTTGGTCATAAGGATTTTCGCACGGTTTAATTATTGGACCGGTTGCATTTATTTGTCATTTGTCGTTAAATTTTTTCTCGTTAACAACACATTCAGCAGATCACCTCTCGTTAATTACATTACATTGCTACTAAACCTAGAAGTCATACTAAGCATCATAAGCATCTTAGGCTTATGTTTAGGTTTACATTAAAGATATTTTAAAAAAAATATTATTCAGTCCAGTCCAAGCAGTTCTCTCAATTAAATTAGGAACCAGGCCCATTGTAACCAATTTCAATTTTATGGAATCGAGAACCGGACTAGAGTCCTCGGGAACCACATTAAATCAATCAATCGGTCTAGTTCAAGCAATTCCAAATTCAGTTGATTAATTATGCTCAACCCTAAAGCTAGCTAGTCCTCGTCAATCGCTGGCAAGGTTGGTGGCTCTCACTAAATCTAGGCGAGAGCCTTCAAGGTTGCGAAGGCCATGGCGAGGTCATCATGCCCGCATTCACTCAGAGGCCAGCTAGGGTTGTCAGCGACCGTCGCCAGCCAAATGTAAGAGAAAAAAAAGGCCTAAGTATAATTTATTTTTTAAAATATAAAAATATTATTTAAAAATATCCACGTCAGCGCCAGACGTACTACGTAGAACGATTGGCGTCCATATCAACGATTTTCGGCCAAAATTGATCAGATGGATCGAATTTATACTAATACAAAATAGTCTAGGACTAAATTGATTAGATTGAAAATTTTAGAACTGGATTGGTACCAATGTAATAATTTTAAGATTTTTTTTGTACTTTTCTTGCCTTCTCGAGAAGGTGCAATTGCTATTCATTTCTCTAGCTTTCCCCTCCTTTCGCTGAGAAACATTGCCGACAACTTTATAAAAGTAGAAGCAGTCCCAATACAAAGTAAAATTACTATTTTAGAACTTTGTCACAAAATAAATATCAAATAAGCACTCACTTATGAATATTGGGTTGTTGAGAGTGTTATGAATTGCTTTTAATTTTTCCTTCTTCATTTGCTGATATCGTTTGACAAATTGACCTTATGTTCAATCGCATTGTTTCTCCTCCCCTTATTGTTGGAAAATATGAGGTATTTTGATGGGTGAATAATTGAGAAATTATTTCTTAAAGAACATTCATTGAGTTGGAAGTGGGAAGTGACAAAACACTAGTCCCACATAGGAAAGGAAGAAGGCCTTGAAGTGCTTTATATATGGTTACACTCCTTTTGAGTGGTAACTATTGTAACAAGTACTATGCCTCGCGTGCACGTGCAGGGGGGGTACAAATCCCGGACCCCGACGGAGGCCCGACAAGTTGAAATTTGTGCGCGAGCGCACGACCTGCGTACGCGAATGCTGGACCGAAAAGTGGGCCTCGCGACAAGCCCATTTTTGCCTTCTGTTTTAATTTTTCCAACTCAAGCCGTTAACCGTTCTTAAGTTAATTACCAGTGTGTTAATGGTATTAACTAAGTAACAGCTGTTATAATTCTGTGGTTATAGAATTAATGACATAACGGCTCTAAACGGCAGAATTAATTTAGCCGTTATTTCCGCAATGCCCCACTTAGCCTATAAATATGTGGTTTTCCATTCTGTTTTAAGATAGAAAGTGAAATTGGAAAACACTATAATCTCAAAAGAAAAACTTTTCTTCCTCTTTTTCGATTCTATGCATTTGCATTGTTTTCGATAGTGTTCTCGTGTTGTTCAAGTTCGCCGAAAGCGTTGGAGTGCTGTGCTAGCATATATCGCTGTTCAACCGTTGTATCCTGGGAGACAGACGTCAACGAAACCTCAAAGCATGTACTGGAGGGGACGAATCCGTTTTAAGGAAACTGTGTCGAACACAGGCCTCGGTATTCTTTTAATTCAATTATTTATATTGTCATATTTCCGTTTGGATTATGTTTCTCAGAAGGAAGGTTCGTAGGAAGGTCAGAAGGACGCTCAGAAGGAGCCTCTGAAGGAGGCTCAGAAGGAATGTCAAAAGGAAGCCTCAGAAGGAGACTCAGAAGGAGCCTCAGAAGGAGCCTCAGAAGGAACTCCATCTGAAGGGTCCATCTGACAGGTTCAGAAGGAACTCCATCTGATGGGTCCAGAAGGACTGCATCTGACGGGTCCAGAAGGACTGCTTCTGACGGGTCCAGAAGGACTGCATCTGACGGGTCCAGAAGGACTGCATCTGATGGGTTCAGAAGCAGTTGCATCTGATGGGTTCAGAAGCAGTTGCATCTGACGAATTTATGCATTTGAAGAATTTCTGCATCTAATGGGTTCAGAAGCAGTTGCATCTGACGAGTTTCTGCATCTGACGAATTTCTGCATGTGATGGGTTCAGAAGCAGTTGCATCTGACGGGTTCAGATGCAGTTGCATCTGATGAATTTTTGCATCTGACGATTTTTGAATACTGCTTCTGAAGGATTAAATTTTGTGCTTATGCTAACTTAATGTTTTCATATTTGAGGCAGCTTGGTCACATTTGTTATTGCGATTCGAAGTTTAAATGATTGCAAGTTAAAGTGGCCAAGAACAGATATCTAGGTACATGCTTCAACTGTGACAAGATAGATCACAGCTTTATGGATTGCAGATCTTCAAAGAAGAAGAAGATTAGTGAGACTTATGGTGAATGACATAATCCATGACATGTCTGTTATAAACCCATCTTTCATTTCATTGCTTATGATTTGGTTCTGTCATTGTATAGATTAATATACATATTGTACGATTTTTCTAACAATCTTAAAACAGGTTAGTCTTCTCTTAAAAGATTAATCACTTACATGACAGATATGGTGAAGGAAAGAAGTCTTCTATTCTTCATTCTGCAGTTTCGATGAGGACCTTCGAGAGGGGTCCCCTAGGGGTTGAAGATTGTGATGGAACAATGATATCTGAAGTTTTTCACATAAGTGCAGTTTGATTTTTGGGATCAAACGTCTTTTGCAGGAGAATAAAAGGAATGGACGAAAAGCGAGAAGTCTCATGAAGTATTCTGGACAGGATCTAATTGTCAAACGGTGTCTTTTACAGATTCTTTGGTGGACTCCTTACGACGACCAGCCTTGTCTGTGGCATTCCAAGAAGTATCTATGTGCCCGTCGAGAGCCTATGAGTCATCGCAAGTCTGAAGCGTTGCCATCAATTCAAAATGAACTCTCGTTCGTGACCTCAATGGGTCTAATCAGTGACTAATACCAAGTTATATTATTTATGGCTTTGATGTGGTGCTTTGCCCTATCATCAACGAAATCTAATGGTAGATTTGCTTTCTTATGGTTTTGTCCAGATTGACTATTGTGTTTTTTTGTACTGTCAATCATGCAGACAAAGAGAATACATATTTAGTATTCAGATTTCCACTGGAAACGAAGTTGTTGATGTGGCTGCTAACGACATCACCAAAGGTTCTACTTTTGCTGTCTAAAGGCTTATGTATGGATCATCGCCTACCTCTGTCGCTGTTTCTATCCACTAAGGTAAGAAACTTGAAAAGTTCAATTGATTGAACTTTAAAAGATGTTGGTTTGAATCTTGCGAGATTTTTGACTGAGGAACCTCCTAAGGTATCCAATGGAGAAACGGATAAGCAAGCCTTCAACGAGGTTGAGGCTTTGGAAGCATTCTGACTTCCTATGTAGGAATTATGTCATGAATGGCTTATATGACTCCTTGTACAATGTCTATTGTGCAATAAAGACGTCAAAGGATTATGAGAATCCTTGACCGAAAATATAAAACAAAGGATGTCGAAGCAAAGAAATTTGTTGTCGGACGATTCCTTAATTATATGATGGTGGACTCTAAGACTGTGATTAGTCAGGTGCAAGAAATTCAAGTGATTTTGCATGAGATTCAGGCTGAAAAAAAAATATACTTGAGTAAATCCTTGGACCAAGTTACATACTGGATTGTTTGAGCTAAAGGCCAAAATGGCTATGATGGACTATGGGCATGTGAACGGGGCAATCCCCATATCACTTAGATTGAATGTTCTTCGACCCGAGAAATTTAAAGACTTGAGGAATTCCAAGATTGTGGATATCTTCCTATGGGTGAAGAATCGATAATTATAAACCCAAGGAGCTCGGGATGACAAGGTGCGTGTGAACACCATACCCTTGTATTTGGAAAATGCGTTGCTATGGTGATGCACCAAGAGCAACGATAAGGCCAACCATATCAAGACATGAGAGGCATCTGAAGCTGAGTTTCGAAAAGCGATTCTTCCCATCCTATGCGGAAGAGATTGCTTGAAACATGTGCGGCGCCTTGCACAAATATAGCGCTTAACAGAGACTCTGAACGCGAAAAGTTCAATAGAAACCTTGAACACAAAAGGTTCAATAGAGGCTCTGCACGCGAAAGGAAAGAGCCAATAGAGGCTCTATGTACAAAATAGATGAGCCAATAGAGGCTCTGCGTGTAAAAGAAACTCAGATCCTCTTGAATTGATTCATTGTGATGTATGTGAATTTGTAACTCATACAAACAAGAGGCGGCAATAAATATTTTATTACCTTTATCGATGATAGCATAAAAAATGCTATGTATATTTGCTTAAAAGTAAAGATGAAGTCTTAAGAGAAATTTGTTCTCTATAAGAAGCAATGAGAAACACCAATTGGTGAATTCTGTGTATAATTCGAAAATAGATTCGAATGAGACAAGATCCACTATTTGATCATGTTCATACTTGGTGGGATGTTGTAGTTTGGAACTCAACCAAACAAAATATCTTGGAGGAAATGACAATCCTGCTAAACCAAAAGTCAATTTGGTTAATGCAGATGATTATGAAAAATGTTGTGGTCATTTCTCGAGCCAATATTATGGCTAACGGAAAAATAATAGGTGATAAACCTAGATGCTACCAAGCATATTTGTGGAAATATAACGTTTATCCTCCTACACTTTAGTAGGAGAAGAAGAAGGAAACATTTTGATAACTTGAGGTTTGCTCAAGAAAATGAAATCGGCACTTTACATGTCTATGCATTGTGATTGCCAAGTGGCAATAGCCATTGTAAAAAGTAAAACTTTCAATGGTAGAAAGAGACATGTTCGCTCGAGGAGTGATGAGATAAAGCAATTGCTTGAAAATGGAATTATGTCCATTGATAATATGAAGTCAGAAATGGATTCGGCCGATCCTCTGACTATTCCTCGAGGGAAATGGGACTTAGCCAGTTGAGGAAAATCAACAGTGATGGTAACCCAACTTATGTAATTGACGATTTCATGAATTAGGACAATAACAAGTTATTTGTTGACCTTGTGAAGCATTATTTCCTTCCTAAGGTGAGAATAATGCAATACCTCGAAATAAAGAGGATAAAACCCCTTATGAGCTATGGAAAGGTAGGAGACCATCCTATAAATGCTTACGATTGTGGGGGTGCCTTGCAAAAAATGGCTGTTCCCCTTATGAGCTATGGAAAGGTAGGAGACCATCATATAAATGCTTACGAGTGTGGAGGTGCCTTGCAAAAGTGGCTATTCCAAAATTTACTAGTGGATATGAATTCACATTAGTAGATGCGGCCATATTTTTGGAAATCCTGAAAACAAACCGTTATAATCAAATCCATAATGGAATCCAAAGTTATAGCTTTGGATATATGTGGTGAAGAGGCTAAATGGTTATGCCATTTCATAGAGGATATTCCAAAATGGCAAAAACCTGTGCCACCAATCTGTATACATTGCGATTGCCAATCTGCAATTGTAAGAGCACAGAGTTTTATGTATAATGGTAAGTCTAGACATATATTTCATAGACATAATACCATTAGATAACTACTCTCAACTGGAATTATCTCTATTGACTACGTAAAGTCAAAGGATAATATTGCAGATCTGCTAACCAAAAGGGTTCAACAGAGAGTTAGTTGAAAAATCAATAATAGGAATGGGACTACAGCCCATTACATAAAAGTTTGTATAACGAAAAACCCAACCTAGCTGACTGGAGATCCCAAGATCTAGGTTCAAAAGGGACAACCTAAGCATACGAACTTAAGATATCACTATGGGGGGTCTATCCCTCAAACCATTCCTATAAAAGAAACAGTGATTTGATATCCCCCAAGTATGTGGAGTAAACAAATTATTGTGGGGGTTTATCAAGAAAAGGATAGCAACTATTGCTTTAATGATTCTTAAGTGGAGTAAATTAATTACTCAAGATTAAGTAATCACCTATGTGAGAGTGAAGTGGGGCCGCTTCAAAGGAGAATTATTGAGGGCTGAATTCTTTAGAAACTCTCGCAGAACCAGGACGATGTTCATGGCCAAAACGAACATACTCATGAGAACTGAACAAACGTTGATGATTCCTGTGTGAAGTGTATGTGTCATTTACTAAAAAAGCAGGACAGTTCAAGGACATCATGTCTACTGGACAGCTGGTAAATTAAATATGCTTTCACAAGGGAAGGTTCAAAGGGCGACACCTACCTATCCTATGCATGTTTCATTTGTTGAACACTATCACAGAGTCCAAATCAAAACAAGTTTCATTCATGTTGGGGATTGTTGGAAAATATGAGGTATTTTGATGGGTGAGTGAATGAGAAATTATTTCTCAAAGAACACTCATTGAGTTGGAAGTGGGAAGTGACAAAACACTAGTCCCACATAGGAAATGAAGAAGGCCTTGAAGTGCTTTATATATGGTTATACTCCTTTTGAGTAGTAACTATTGTAACAAGTACTATGCCTCGCGTGCACGTGCAGGGCGGGTGCAAATCACGGACCCCGACGGAGGCCCGACAAGTTGAAATTTGTGCGCGAGCGCACGACCTGCGTACGCGAATGCGGGACCGGAAAGTGGGCCTCGCGACAAGCCCATTTTTGCCTTCTGTTTTAATTTTTCCAACTCAAGCCGTTAACCGTTCTTAAGTTAATTACCAGTGTGTTAATGGTATTAACTAAGTAACGGCTGTTATAATTCTGTGGTTACAGAATTAATTACATAACGGCTCTAAACGGCAGAATTAATTTAGCTGTTATTTCCGCAATGCCCCACTTAGCCTATAAATATGTGGTTTTCCATTCTGTTTTAAGATAGAAAGTGAAATAGGAAACACTACAATCTCAAAAGAAAAACTTTTCTCCATCTTTTTCGATTCTATGCATTTGCATTGTTTTCGATAGTGTTCTCGTGTTGTTCAAGTTCGCCGAAAGCGTTGGAGTGATGTGCTAGCATATATCGCTGTTCAACCGTTGTATCCTGGGAGACAGACGTCCATGAAACCTCAAAGCACGTACTGGAGGGGACGAATCTGTTTTAAGGAAACTGTGTCGAACACAGGCCTCGGTATTCTTTTAATTCAATTATTTATATTGTCATATTTCCGTTTGGATTATGTTCCTCAGAAGGAAGGTTTGTAGGAAGGTCAGAAGGACGCTCAGAAGGAAGGTCTGTAGGAAGGTCAGAAGGAGGCTCAGAAGGAATGTCAGAAGGAGACTCAGAAGGAGCCTCAGAAGGAACTCCATCTGAAGGGTCCATCTGACGGGTCCAGAAGGACTGCATCTGACGGGTCCAGAAAGACTGCATCTGATGGGTTCAGAAGCAGTTGCATTTGACGAATTTTTGCATCTAATGGGTTCAGAAGCAGTTGCATCTGACGAGTTTCTGCATCTGACGAATTTCTGCATGTGATGGGTTCAGAAGCAGTTGCATCTGACGGGTTCAGATGCAGTTTCATCTGATGAATTTTTGCATCTGACGATTTTTGAATACTGCTTCTGAAGGATTAAATTTTGTGCTTCTGCCAACTTAATGTTTTCATATTTGAGGCAGCTTGGTCACATTTATTATTGCTATTCGAAGTTTAAATGATTGCAAGTTAAAGTGGCCAAGAACAGATATCAAGGTACATGCTTCAACTGTGACAAGATAGATCACAGCTTTGTGGATTGCAGATCTTCAAAGAAGAAGAAGATTAGTGAGACTTATGGTGAATGACATAGTCCATGACATGTCTGTTATAAACCCATCTTTCATTTCATTACTTATGATTTGGTTCTGTCATTGTATAGATTAATATACATATTGTACAATTTTTCTAACACTTATAACCTCAAGCTTTGCTTACTAAGGGCTACTCATCGCTCATTTAACTAACATCTCCTACATTTTTAACCGTATATTTTAACTATCCAATTACATCATAAATGTCCGACCAATATATATATATATATATCATGAATGACGTCATTTTAGAATTCCAGCCCATTTACTAGTCTTGATTCAAGATTTTCTCGCTTGGTTTTAAGATGAATCAAACTCTAATGTTCACACAAAATTTTCATCCAAGGTAAGTGAATCTGTACGGATTAAAGTGGGTTGATGTACTTAGTACTATCGATCCTCGTTTGTTTTAGCTTAAAGTATGGATAATACTATACATCCATGTTATTAAGAGGAATAATGATTATGATGAACTAATAAGAGGCAAGGCTATACATATGAGTGACTGTATATGATTTTGTACAATTATTATTGCTTTGTCAATATAATATTAAAGCTATGTTTACTGACGCCATTGTAACATGCTAAGAGGTAAGATTATATATGTATGAGTCATCATGACTATATTTCATGAATAAGAACATGGTTAAGTGATTTCAAGAGGATTTTGAATGACTTTGATGAGCAAAAGTGTTAAGAGAAATGAAACTATGCATGTAAATGGGTAAAGTAGTAATTTGTGCAATATAAAGGCGACAACCTAAAATTTAAAACATACAAATTCCTTTATAAACAATGAAATTTTATTAATTAATTTTTTTATTAGTTAGTGGTTAAGTTAGATTATTAAGGAATTGAAATCGGTTAAAAAAAAAAAATCTAAATATCTCAGAATACGGGCTATTTTTGTCATTCAAAATCGAAACTTTATGGGGGCTGTTTACCTGTCAAGGATGCTTGTGATGGTAGGTCCTTAGGTAATTATATGATTAATTGTCTGATCTAAATAATTTATTCAACTAGTCAAAATTTTGACTTTAATTGCTAAAGTATTTTGAAAAGTTTGTAGTTTTGGTAAAAATATGAAGTCCGGGACGTGTATACAATGTCAATGAGATGATCATGGATCAAATGGCAAATAAATGGCGTTTGCTAGAGCTAGGAATAGGATACGAGAAAAATTGAAATGTGAACCACGTTGGGATTGATGCTCTGTGATTTGCACTGATGAAATTATGTTAAAAAAAACTGATGAAATTAGGTTTTTTTTTTCAAAATAATCCAAAAAAAATAAAATATTTACCAAATTAATACAAAAAAACTTATTTACAATTATGTAAAAAAAGAAAAAAAACTGATGCAATTCAATTGTCAAGGGAGGGGGGCTTTTTAATTTTTTTTTAAATTGTTTTAGTTGCTCGGCACTCAAAAGTGCCGAGCAACATTCTTTTTAAATTATTTTTAGTAGATACAGGCTTTACCTTGGCAAGGTCAAACTTGCGCAAAAAGGTTATCAACATACTTAAGATAAAAGCGTACCGTTAGATCAGTGGTGAGCCTCAATGTCAAGAAAATAATGAAGTAGTCCAAGATCCTTCATAGCAAATTCTTGCGAGAATCGAGTAATCAAAGATCGTAATAAATGAGGAGTATCATCGGTGACAAGAATATCATCAACATACAGGAGGAGATATAGACGACCCCGAGAAGAAGCATAGACAAATAACGATGGATCAGTCTTACTCGCCATGAAACCTAATGATAATAAAAAACTGCTGAAGCGAAGAAACCACGCACGTGGATCTTGCTTTAAACCATAAATGGCTTTCCGAAGACGGAACACGTGATTGGGATATTCAGTATTAGAGAAATCGAGAGGCTGGCGCATGTAAACTTCCTCACAAAGGATGCCATGCAAGAAGACATTCTTAACATAAAGTTGACGGACATCCCATCCTGATGAAATAGCAATAGAGAGAACAACTCGAATTGTAGCAGATTTAACAACCGAGATAAAAGTCTCGCCATAATTCAATCCTACCTGTTGCTTAAATTCTTGTGCAACTAGACAAGCTTTGAAGTGTTCTATAGTTCCATCGGATTTTTCCTTAATCTTAAAAATCCATTTACAACCGATTAAATTTTTAGAATGGTCATGTGGTACAAGATCCCATGTGTGATTGGTGACCAAAGTATTAAATTCATCAGCCATGGCCGCTTTCCAACGTGGGTTAAGAATAGCCTTAGAATAGCAAGTCGATGTCTCTTCATGAAAAGAATTAGAGAGATTAAAAAATTTTCTTAGTTTAGAAATTTTAGATTTAGCACGAGTTTGTATATGATGAGTAGGGAGAGATGATACAGAAGTGGAAGGGCTAGGTGGAGATGTAGAGAGGATTTATGAATCTGATGTAGGAGGAATTTGGTCAGAAACCGAGTTAGATTGGGACACAGTGAGTGGGTTCGAAAGGAGAGGCGATGGAGGTGAAAAAGAATTGGAATCAGATTGGGTAGGTTGAGAAGTGAAGAGAGATATATTAAGAGGTTGGCTTAGAATAATCGAGAGAGGCGGAGGAGGTGCTTGATGCTCAAAGGAGGTAGAAGGAAGAATTGATTGATTGGAGGAAATAATAAGTGAAAAAATTGAATTGGAAGAATTATTTAATGAAATAAGAGTTGAAGGACTTTGTGAAAAGGGAAAATTCTCCTAATCAAACGGAACATGACGACTGATAAAAATACGACCACTTGACCAATAAAGGTAACGATACCCTTTGTAATTTGATGTATACCCAAGAAATACACATGGCATAGAATGAGGTGCAAGTTTATGGGAGACACGAGACGGAAGAAAATGATAATAAGCACAACCAAAAATTCGAAAGAACGAATAATCAAATTGAAATCCAAATAGACAATGAAAAGAGAAAATATCGGATAAGACATTGTCGCGACCCTCTCCCGAGGCGGAGGGCTAATGGGTCGCCCGATCACTGGCTTGATCGGACGCGGGCCTCTCCCAAGGTCCGTTACCCAAGTCGCAACTGCTGGATATACGTGATCGACCTTCAGTGTGGTCTAGTGACATGTGATGAGTGTACATGTCGAGGAGTCGCCACCAATCGTTTTGCGGAGGGTACGATCGGAAACCCTATCTAATAGTTGGGAGTGGTCTATTCGATTCTGCGGAAACCAGAGAAGTGGGTTCGGGGACTTAGTTACGCCAACTATCAGAGTTGACTCCCTTTCGGTACCTAAGCTGAATGGTTTATCTGATCTTAAGATTTCATACAGAGGAGTGAGGTACTGATCCTAAATCTAGGAGTTCATGCAGATGGGAACAGCTACCCTATCACTCACAATCATTAAAAGTAAGGGCGCAAATCAAGGAATCAATACATGCAGATAAAACACATGAAATCAGCATGGTATCCCTAATGAGGCCCTATTAGCCTAGATAAATATCAATCAAGGCTTAGGAGTGATTTGGACATGATTCGCCCATGAGGGGGAGAATCGTAATTTTGAACAATTCGGGAAAAATTTACCCTTAAAAGGGTAAATCTGTCATTTTAGACGAATTGGGAAGTCAGAAGACGGGGGAAATAGGATTGGCCATCAATCCAATTCATTTCCTATTTTTCTGGAATTTCCAGGATTTTTCTGGAATTTAAAAGTGATTTTACCCTCGAAGAGGTAAAATCGTCATTTTAGATAAAATTTGAGAACTGAAAATCTCAAATATTAGAGTTGGTCGTCCACCTGACCCAAACCCTAATTTCGAGCAATCTTCGGGACTCAATTGGGATGGAAAAGACGATTTACCCTTTGAGGGGTAAAATCGTCATTTCAGCGGGAATGACAAGGTTCGAAAATCCCAGCAAAAGGATTCGCCACCTAACTGGCCCTATCCTAATCTAGGCATTTTCGACCAATCTCGAAACACAGGGCAGGGACGAATTACCCCTAAAGGGCATTGTCGTCAATTCTTGGAAGAACAGATAAGAAACCCCAAAAATAGGGTTGACCAGTTGTCTGTGGTCAATCCTCGATTTTTGGGGATTTCTGAATGTCTAGGATTTTTCCCTAATTTTTACACATTTTTTTTGGAATTTTCTGAAATTTTTCGATTTTTTTATTTTTTAAAATCATTTTCTAATTTTTTTTATTTAAAAAAAGAATATTATTCGGGCCGGGTCGGGTGACCCGGCCCACGGCCCACGGCGACCGGCCCGGCCCGAATTCGGCCCCGCACCGAAACGACGCCGTTTACATTTATCCCGCTCAAAATTTTCAATTCCCGCCCAAATTGAACCAATGGCCCTGATTGCGCCACGTGGCGGACCATTTGCAACGATTACTTGGATTGGGACGACTGAGGCATTCGTTTCATATCCCCAAATACTACAGGTGACCATTGACAACCCCTTCGAACGGCGGTTTTCATTCTCAACCCTGTCAAGAACCACCCCACATCGGGGTAAAAGGAGAGTAAGTCCAGCAGCATCGGGAGAAAATGGTTAGAAATTTTCTTGCTCGGACTAACATCAATCTTTGTGTGTTGTTTATATGGTAATCCAAGTGCCATAGGATGACGAGAAGCATTCATTTCTCTATCCCACACACCATATCCTTTGCACAGCCAAATTGAGCCTACGAATTCATTTCATAAACCCCTGTTGGTGATCATGGCATGTTTCAAGATAGAAACTGCATCACTCCAAGAACGGAAGAATCCAGGAGATGGGATTTATAGAAAAATTTCATATCGGCGTTTAAATGTGCTATGATTCATATATCTAGCACATTTTTCTGAACATCGTAGTTCCAAAGGAAAAGAAAAGGCGGGATTTCAACAAAGAAAAAAATCCCCAGCATCAAGAAAAAGCAAAGTGCCTGGTAAAAGCAAGGCCGATGTTCGTGAAAACTGTTTGATTGATCCCCAATAAAGCCTAGTTGGGAAAAGAGGAAATCCCTGAAGGAACCAAATCAAAAAAAGCTGCTCCCCAAATGCTGCCAAGCACAGAACAAAGACATGGAGAGAGTCGGTCTCTGAATGCAACAAGATACGCTCTCTAAAGAGCTGGTGCACACCTCAAAATCGGTTGTACACCTCAAAAACTAAAGATGCAGAAAGGAAAAGACAGGTGGTAAATCAGCAATGATCACCAATGTCAAACTCGTCATGAATTCTGGGCAAAAAATAAGCCTTTTTCGGTCCCCAATCCTACCAACATCATAACCCTGAAACAGTCTTCTCTGACTAAGACACTTGGGTTAACATATAGCTTAGCTCGAAGAAGTACGAGCAAGACTATTTCTTTCTCATTTTGCAGGGTTCTTGACTTGTAAACCCGGAGCAGATGGCGAAAGTTTTCGTTCAATGGCCTCGACTCCAAAGCGGGCCCCCCTTGAAAACCAATATCCAAGCCCAACATTACGGTCCCGTGGAAGACCTCCCGACCGATCAAAATGTATGCGCTGCGAATGAGCCTAAAACCTAGGCACAGGTTAGTAGGGAATTGAGTGCGTCCCCTATAAAAAACCACTATCGCAAAACAGGTGAGAAGACCTCCTTGTTGAGAAATATTCCAATTGATGTTTTGAACAAACTCTTTTTGGAATTTTCAAATTGTTGATCCAGATTTTGCATGCAAGGGATTTGTGATCACATTTGCATGCTGCAAGAATGCTTTGGATAACCTCCAGCATCAAAATGCACATCTCATGACTAAAACTTAAGTCATAAAATTTTGTCAATTGGACAATTGCTGTTTTCTCAAAGATTGCCAATATTTTCTTGGGGAAGAGAAACCCTTTAAAAAAAAAAGTCCTAGCATGACGTGGAGAACCCTCGTCCCAGGACCCCTTTTCAAAAAAAAAAAAAATCAAGCGGTCCTCGCATGACGTGGAGAACCCTCGTTCTAGGATCCCTTTTCAAAAATATCAAACAGGCCCTATCGGACGTGGAGAACCCTCGTCTCGGGACCCCTTTTAAACAAAATCAAACAGGCCCTATCGGACGTGGAGAACCCTCGTCTCGGGACCCCTTTTAAACAAAATCAAGCAGTCTCATCGGACGTGGAGAACCCTCGTCATGAGACCCCTTTTCAAAACAAACAAAGGTAGAAACCGCCTAAAGGGTCAAACAAAGGTAGAAACCGCATAAATGGTCAAAACAAAGGTAGAAACCGCCTAAATGGTCAAACAAAGGTAGAAACCGCCTAAAGGGTCAAAACAAAGGTAGAAACCGCCTAAAGGGTCAAACAAAGGTAGAAATCGCCTAAAGGGTCAAACAAAGGTAGAAGCCGCCTAAAGGGTCAAACTTGAAGGTAGATACCGCCATAAAGATCAAACTAAACTCAACCAAAGGTAGATACCGCCTGAAGGGTCAACTAATGGTAGAAATCGCCTGAAGGGTCAAAACAATGATAGATACCGCCTGAAGGGTCAACCAAAGGTAGAAACCGCCTGAAGGGTCAAATACGGTAGAAACCGCCTGAAGGGTCAATCAATGGTAGATACCGCCTAAAGGGACAACTCAAAGGTAGAAACCGCCTGAAGGGTCAATCAACGGTAGATACCGCCTGAAGGGTCAAATATGGTAGAAACCGCCATAAGGGTCAGCTCATCGGTAAATACCGCCATAAGCATCAATCCAATGGTCCGATCCACCATACGGATCAAAACGTTGACTAATTCCAAATGTCGAAGAAGTTGTATTCCTAGGTAAGCCTTACTGTAGGCGAACCACTTATGGTCTAATCCACCATACGGATCAAAATCCTTGGCAAATCCCAAAGCGTGGGATGCGCCTTCCTTAGGTTCCTACCAGCTAGGAATCCCATAATGGTATGGCCTACCATACAAGTCAGAGCTTAATCTCCCTAGGATATTCTGAATGACGAGTCCTAGGCATCTTCTTGAAAGTCATCGCGGCCGGCAGCATCCGACAGGTGAGTTTCAGGTAAGCCTCTCTCACTCCGGCCCATGTTCGAATTGCAAGAGTAAACCGGTGATTAATTTGAGCATTCATCAAAAGACTTAAGGGTCCGATGTCATAGCATTTCTTTTCCCCAGTCGAGTCGGTTAAGATTCAGGTGTCATTTTGTCTTTGAAAGCAACCTCTGATGAGCTCACTCTCAAAGAGGGGCAGCTGTTGACACCTGATTTTTGACAATCTATCATTGTGATTTTTACTCTTTAAAATTAATTAAAAATAGCAAAAAAAGGTCAAAAAATTGCAAAATCAACTTTGGAAGCCTTAGCCTAGCCTTAGGAACCAATTTTGAACAAAAAATATTTTTTGAATATTTTGAATATTTTTTGGAATTTATTTAATTATTAAAATACCCAAAAAATCAGAAAAAATACCATTCGTGGTCAGAAAATTACACAAAAATATTCAAAAATTCTATCTTAATTCCCTCTTTAATATTTTCACTTTTTATCAGGGAAATTCGGCTTGATTCATGGGGTTCCTTCACAAACATAATCCCGAACCGAGCCTAAAAAAATCCTTTTCGAGTCTTTTAATTTTCAATTCTTGGTTTTTATAAGCTATGACATTGGAATCTAAAGTATTGAAATGCAATTGGGTCAATTTGACCTCCAATTTGACCAATTTTAACCAAAAGGGCTTAATTGCATAAAAATCTTTCAATTTAGTCCCCGGTTTCACAATTTTTGAAATTAAACTTCACACGGGCACACCCATTAAAATTAAACACCTCTACCCAATAGTTTTCTTCATGCTGAATCCATTGGTGGGCTCAATTTTGACTAATCCGATCGTTTAGATCTTTGATTAGTCAAAATTCATTTTCGGATCCTAGGGGCAATTTGGGGTTTTCATAAAATTTCAATCAATTGATTCATGAAAATACCCATATTTGATAGAAAACATGCCAAGGAATCCGATTTTGTCATCAATTTCATGAAAATAGGTCGATTTGGGGCCTAATTTGATAAAATTGATCGAATCGGGCCGGTCGGGTCAGGCCCGACCCGACCCGGTCCGACCGGGTCTGCAACTAAGTTGCAGACCCACCATGGCCGGCCAAAGAGCAAGAAAACAGGGGGTGGTGGATGGCATTTTTTTAAAGAAAAGAAACGTCGATCGTGGGCGACAAAGGCAAGTGGTCGAGGTGGAAGGAAAAGCCGGTCGGCCACGGCGAAAAAGCGAGGGCTCGGTTGAATGGAGGGGGAGCCGTGAGGAAGAGAAGAGAGCTCGGCCGAGAAGGAGAGGAGGGGATTTTTCCAGCAGAAAGGGAGCGCGAAAGAGCTTCCTCGGACCCTCAACATACCTCAGCGAACATCATCAAAGGCTCGGCGGTCGCTGGCAAGCTCCGGACAGGTCGGTATCTCCCTCGACTTCCGTTTTTCTCTGAGTATACCACCTGTTCGACAAAATGCCTGAATGAGTTTCACATTTTTTGAGTCTCGGTCAAGCTTCCCCGGGTCATTTTTTGTGCGAATCGAGCCTCAAAATTTCTGTAGTACCGACTCTCATCCTGTGTGTGCCTTTATTTTGCATTAAAACTGTGCCGGGAACGGCGACCGGAGCTCCGTCATGCCCAAACCGAACCGTGAGCTCGGTCCGGCGAAGTCGGCTGTCGCCAAGGTCCAAGTGACCTCAGGTAAGCTTCCCTGACCCCATTGGATGCTGCGTGATAAAAGTAAAACGAGCATTGAGCAAAAAAATTTCTGCAAATTTTCTCTCGCCGGCGCCGGGATGATGGAGGTCCGGTTTGCCTATTTTCGACGTGTTCATGGTCATTATTTGTGTTGTATGTTGATGCTGGTGGTCCAAGAAGTCGAATGCCAAAAAAGGGAACGAAAAACAGCAAGTTTGGGGGCCGGTTCGCGATTTTCCGGCGAGAATTCCGGCAAGTTCGCCGGAATTTTCACTGTTCCGGCGTCATCTCCGGCGAGCCGAAGACCGGTCAACGGTCGACGTGGCATGCCACGTAGGCGCCACGTCAGCTGGGCGGGGGCTGGTCCGCTTATTTTTAAATCGAACAGAGTGGACGGTCACGATCGCGATCCTAGAATTTTGGAAAATTAATAAATGATTTTCAAATAATAAAAATATTTTGATCCGACGGTTGATATCGCGCCAAGTGGCACCCTGAGGAGCGTCCGATCTGACCGAAGATCGGACGCGCCAGAGGGGGCCACGTGGCGCTTCCTGGACCATTCGATCCGGGGTTTTCGGATAATATTAAAAAAAATGTTTAAAAAAAAATTAGAAAATTCTCAAAAAATCAAAAACGGCGTCGTTTTGGTCGCGGGTGCACAGATTAGTATCCGGTTCGAGTCGTGGGTCGGGTCGTCCGACCCGGTCCGGATAATTTTGATATACATTAATATTTTTAAGTATTAAAAAAAAATTCAAAAAAATAATAAAAAATTCAATAAAAAATGGAAAATCATAAAAAAATTCAAAAAAATTCAAAAAAATTCGGAAAATTCAGAAAAATTCTAAAAAAATTCCAGAAAATAGGAAATGGCCACATTCAACTGGCCATGACCTGTTCCGGGTCTTTCGACCCCCGATCTTTTCCGAAATGACGGTTTTGCCCTTTTGGCAAACCGTCTTCCAAAAACAAAAATTCCAAAAAAATCCAGGAAAATCCCAAAAAATATAAAATGGCCACAATCAACTGGCCAAGGCTCATCCCGGGTGTTTTGAACCCGATCCTTCTTAAAATGACGATTTCGCCCTTCGGGCGAACCGTCTTCCAAAAATTGAAGAAAATTAAGAAATTCCAAAAAAAATTCTCAAAAATGGAAAATGGCCACAAACAACTGGCCATGGAATATTTTGGGTAATTCGGTATCTAAACCTTCCAAAAATTGACGATTTTGCCCTTCGAGCTAATCGCCTCCAAATCTTCCCATTTTACCCCTGGTCCGAAGTCACACTTTCCTTAAGCCTTTATGGTTATACTAGGAAGCCATTGATCTGAATTGATGTGCATTGAAGTGATTTATTTATGTACTTGATTGCGCTTTCATTTAAATTGATTGTGATTGATAGGAACAGTCTTCCAATCTGCATGAAATCCTGAATTAAGCCTACCTCACCTAAAATTGCGCCTGCATGAACTCTTAGCTAGGAAAATCACTCGCGTTAGGTACCGAAAGGGCGTTGGTAATGACACCGACGTAACCAAGTTCCCGAACCTAAAATCTCTGGTTCCGCAGAACTGATCGACCTCTCCCAATCAATCAGTAAGGTTTCCGGTCTACCCTCCAAGAAAGACCGGTGGCGACTCCAAATGCATGTACAAGTTGCACATGCTACCACGACCACACTGAAGGTCGAAAGCGATCGACTGTTATCGTCAAATCCTTTGAATAATACTCCCGCCGCGATTTGGTATGGGCCTGGGAGGGCCCGCGTCGATCCAAAGCCCGCGATCCGCACCCTTGTGCGGTGGAAGGCCCGCGATCGGTAATCCATTAGCCGCGTACGCTTTCGGACGGGTCACGACTGCTGGTGACTCCACTGGGGACGTTGTTCTAGAACCTATGGTTCTAGACCCCAAGTGGACTTAGGCCGTAATTAAAACGCTGAGTGATATTTCTAACCTTGCAGGCGCTCTTGAAGGTGAGGTAAGTCCGCTCATGATAGGTGTTACATGTTTTTGCAGATTGGAGTGATAATGGGGGTAGTCCGTGATTAACATTGTCTTATGCAGGTTGGCGTAGGAATGTATGTTTTGTGGATGACTTGAAGCGCTGATTGATAAACTGTTGTGCATGACTTGCATTGTGATGATCACGACACGTGGACACACACAACCGCGCCTAAAACCCCGAGCGCCGCCTTTAGGAACACAATAGAAGGAATTGAAAATGGAATCTCCGTGAGGAAAAACTCGGGGTAATCCACTTTTCAATTCCGCTCGCTTCGAACTATAGATCGAGTCCCAATGCAACGATAGCTGTGCAATGGAATCGGCTCTTTCTAGAACTCGAGGTGAGAACTTTAACCTTAGGTGCCAAACCCTCTGATTTTTAGAAGTTCACCATCACTTGTTTCATGCGCATGTCTTTGGGCGGTTGGTACACCTAAAACCGCACATAAGTCGACGAGTTTGGTTGGTAAGACTCTCTACCCCCCCCCCCCCCCCCCAAATATATCACAGTTCATATAAATATAGGCATTTCATTCATTGCATTCTGGTGATTAGATTAAATGCCATTTCGAGGATAGATATGTGCGTTTGTCCCCAACGCCCTTGATAGAAGACGAGGAGGGTGATATCCCACGACGAACACCGAGTGCGCGATAAAGGAGCATACTATGGACATTATTGAGGTATCATCCAATGAAGATGACGAGTTGGGGCAAGTGATCCTGAAGACACAGATCGAAACTGGGGCATCCTTAAACGTTAGGATCACATTCCTTTGTTTCATTTTCCATTACTAGTCCTCTTGTATAGGGTTTATTTTTACTGAGGTTTTCTCTATCTCACCCCTTAGAGTAATTGTATTAGGGATCTATTGGTGTATACATTCGGATGGAGCTCGGTTGTATTTCTTTTGACGGGTCATTGGAATGTGATAGTGGCATTTTCTCTAATCATCCGAATACTCGCAAGTCAAGTTTATAATTCCTTTAGAGAAAATTAAAATTTCTCTAGAAGGAATTATACACTTGAATTGTTTCGTGCATGTTTTACGTTGCTGGTAATCCACGATAATTGATCGAGAATATCGGCGTTGTTTTGAATTTAATGACGAGATAGATGTCCAAATTACTCTCGTTCTTAACAAAACGGCCTTGATTTGGATGCCGTATCTTCAATTAAATTTAAAACACGTTATTATACCTTGCACTTTTGAATAATTCGTTCCTCTCGAAATTAATCAAAAGCGATTATTGTGAATTACATTCCTTTCAATAGTATGCTTTCTTTCGAGGAATATTGATAAAAACTTTTCGCGCAAGATTAAAACCCTTGTAAAAGTTTTTGTCCTTATTAATCATGGGCAAGCATAGGATTGAAAGGGGTTTTTGCTTTCTTTTTCAAATTATTCCTTCTGATTCTGTCTTTTTATTTGCAGGTAAAAAAAATAGGTAATAGAGAGAAATCTTTTCCTGGATAAGTCTAAGGCTATTCTCTCATCTGATCATGAGCGAGTTATAAAATCAGGACATATTTGCTCGGCTTATTGATATTATGGTTCGGCTCACCCAAGTTGAAGATGTTCGGATGCTCGAAGAAATGAACCATACAGAAGTTAAAACACACGCACAAGAGTTCTCATTTATTTTGCTCAGTAGAGGGTTGTCAAAAGCAGGTCATACAATTCGGGGTGGAAAAGTAAAGCCGAAGTGAGCCCTAATTAACGACACGAAGGAGCCCAACTGACCCTCCATGTTATTAATGCTCTGCTCATACTCCCAACTCCGCATGTCATGGTCGGCAAGCCTGAGGAGAAGACTTCTGCATTCTCCCTTAACTTCGGCGACCTTGGCCTCGTGTTCTTCGGTGACTATTTCTAGGTCCCGAACCATTCCATTCCCGCGAGCTATGTCCGCGGTTATCTTGTCGAGCCGTTCTTCCTGCCAGTCGTTCTGAAGCCTCAACAGGACATTGCGGCGGTCATGCTCGCCGGTGGTCAGGGATAGGGCCAATTGATCCACCAGATTTCTCCTCTCGCGAAGCAACGTCGCGACCCGCTCGTTAGCAAACTCGACGGCCTTTTTGTAACTATCGGCCAGATAGTTGGTCAGCACCAAATGATCAGATCGATCCTCATAACGAGCTCGCAAGATGCGAGCCACGAGAACCTCCCGATTAGCAACACGATAGGCCTCTAAGGAGTGTGCAAAGAGAGTCGGGAAAATTCTATATTCCCTCCCCAATGTAGTACCTTCGAGAGAAGTGGTATCTAGATCCTCGAGCAGGACGCAGATTTCATCCTCGGTTGCAGAATGATCGGTTATGTGCGCGTAACCGCGACCCAGTAGGTTATAAAGCTTTTCCCACTGGGCCAAGACATCAGTTGAAAAAGTACGTACGGGAGAGGAGGCCATTTGCGTTGGGTTGGCTTGAGAATAAGACGAGTCTAATAGAGAGATTAGAAGGAAGAAGCTGATTATGCGAGAACGTTAACCTGCCATACGTTAATTCCTCATTTTATAGCAACTCGAGGATGATGAAGGGTTTCAGTAATAATGCTGGTGGAGCCCAGTTAGGAGGTAAAGCAGGAGGTCCCCTCACGAAAACCATTGGATTCGTTTCGGTCCGCGATTTCCGGCTTATCAATTAAAAGATGTAAAAGATTTGTCGGGATCACCATTATTAGAGTTAGGTGGGAGGTAAGCGCAACTATCGAAGAGAGCCCTAACAGGATTTGGCAGTCCCATCACGTTGAAAAGCTAAGCGAGAAATTCAAGGTCTTGAGGGGGAACGTTTGCCTAATGATGCTTGAAGAGCGTCTCCTGAACATACAAAGTCACTCGAAGAAAAATTTATAGGGAGTGAGCATACATGAGAGAGTAGAGAACTCTGAGTGGGCAGGAACCAATCAAACATTTCTCAATCCAACATATTTAAGAGGTTACTGTCAGCTGCTAGAGGCGACTGACTCAAAAATCTCAGAAATTGAACTACAGAGGGATCTCGAAGATTCCAAGGTCAAGTCTAACACCAAAACCATGGAGCCCAACACTTCTGGCAACGGAAATCAAGATCACGGCGACGACGACAACGACATCCACGATGCTCAACTCGGGAAAAGAAGACGTCCTCACCAATACTCTCAGGAGGAAACCCAAATGCTGGAAACCCACTTCAGTAAAAGCCATTACATGAAAAAGAAGTGGAGAATTGAATTGAGCCGGGAGTTGGGGATTAATCAGTCGAGGATCCAGTTTTGGTTTCAAAATAGGAGATCCAAATCGAAGGCTCAACGCAAACGTCAGGTGGTCGAGATTTTAAAGGAAGAAAACCAAAAGCTGCGAACAGAAAACATGAGGTATGAAGAAGCTCTCAATATTACCGTTTGCCCTCATTGCGATAACCTCGTCGCCCTCGGTAAGATATTCCCCGATAAGCCTCACGCGATGATTGAAGACGTTCATTTACCACCCTACTCCCTCGGGGCATCTCCTGCTCAACCAGATTTTGCCGGAGTCACGCATGAGCAGGATGATCCTACGAAGATGATACAAATGCCTCCTGGGGGATGGGATTTGCATCGCTTTGATTGGAGTTACAGTTTCAAGGAGCTGGATGTTACCGCCGACCAGCTCAAAGCATATCAGCCTCATGCACAACAATTTTCGATGGGGTCGGGTCCTGCTGGAGATGAGTTAATCAGTCGTCAAGCCATCGATGCAATTTTGGGCCACGATAAGAGGAGGTTCGCTTGGCCCCCTGAATTGCATTCCAGATTCCTAGACGTGGTTCACCAAATGGGGATCGACTCAGCAACTCCGACGCGCATATTTAAGGCCATGAATGTACCGGGGCTTAGTAAGGAGCTGGTCAGGAATCACCTTGCTGCCTACAGAAAGCTATTAAAACAACGTCGAGCGGAGCTAAACCGGGAGGAATCCGTCTCGAGCTCAAAAGCTAGGGGCGACCGCCATTGTAATGCTCAGGCATCAAGAGATACCCGGCCAAATCTAAGCATCAATCAAGCTAGAAACCCGACCACCGGCAAACTGAAAGCTGATCAGAATGTCCCTCTGGGCCATTTCAACACTTTTCAAGAGCACGTGTCACAAGTACAGCAAGTATGCACTCCTCCATTCGAGCAGCAGTCGGCTGGTACTCTACCTGCCGCTGGTCAACCCACAACAGATGATTTCTTCGATGAGGGGCTCGATACCTTGTTCAATCAGTGGGAAGCTGGCATGCTGGGACAGCCATGATCTAGCACCTGACTCGGGGCACGATGGGTCGGTCACTACGAACACCCAGAGAAAGAAGAACATGTTCACGAGTAGATCACTCATCTTATCCATTGTAAAGTTCCTATGGGAACATTTTTCTTTAATGACTATAGTTAATTCTGTATGAAAGCCAACGCTATCGACGAAAATTGTCATGCTCAGTTGCGATGATCCCTTGTTAGATTAAATCCGAAACCAGAGGCGGTCTTTAAATTTTGAGTGGCCACGAACTCATTCCTCACCGAACACCCAGGATGTTGAAATGAAGAGTAACAGCGTGAACTGGGAAAATGCCACTTTCGTTTGAACGATGAAAAGGGGTTGAGAGAAGGTCATAGCGTTAATTCCCATGGAGCTAAATGAATTAAACGGAGTCATTAATCGCGGATCCGCCGCTGCTCCCCACGTTCTCGGGCCTAGCAAATCATAAAAAGCACCGAAAGATTGTAGACCCACCACTTTGAAGACTGAACTAGGGGACGAGCGCAATACTCGATGAAATCGAATCAATGCAAGAGAGTTTGTGATCCTGTCACGAGGAAAAAGAAAGGGGAAGACAGACGAGGAGTAATTGCAGGGTCTCGGGAGGAGCGCTTGCTTGCTGGTCTTCATATGCAGCCTGAAGGATGGTTCTAGGACACACACGATCACTCGAGAAAATTTCTAGAGTGAGCAAACACATAAGATCGAATAGAGAAAGCTGAGTGAACTAGATCAGCCCGAGATACTTCGATCCATCATATTTAAAAGCTATTCCCATCTGCTAGAAACGCCCGACCTGGACATCTCTGAACACGAACTGCTGGAAGACTTTGAAGATCCTGGAGCTGAATCCTGCCCGAAGGCCATGGAGACTGACTCCTCCAGTGATGAAATTCTAGGCTTCAGCTACGAAGAAGGAGTATACAATGATGACCGGAGTCGGAAAAGGAAGCAACTGCAACGCCACACTCCAGGCCAAATCCGAGAACTCGAAGCTTTCTTCAATGAATGCTCCACCCCAAGCACACAACAGAAAATTGAGTTGAGCCGAAAGTTAGGATTGGAGCTTTCGAAGGTCAAGTTTTGGTTCGCCAACAAACGAACCCGGGTGAAACAGCAACACACAGATCATGAGTTATTGGCCCTGAAGGAGGAGAATGAGAAGCTTCGAGCTGAAAGCGCGAGATATAAGGAAGCTCTGACCAAGGACGCCTGCCTTAATTGTGGTAATCCTGTTGTCCTCGGCGATGTGTTCCTCGATGAACCATCCCTGTTGACGAATAACGCTCAGCTGTTACCGTATTCTCCACAGCATTTTCCGACACAGCCAGATACCGTCGGAGATCTGCATGAGCAAGTCAACACCATAGAGTCAACACCAACATCCTCTGAGAAATGGGATATGAATCATCACAGGTGGAGTTCTCTCAATGACGAACCCGCTGTCGCAGCCAGCCAATCCAAAGTCGGTGAGTCCCTCCCTGGACAACTTTTGAAACGACTAGATCCCGTAGAGAATAGCTACCGAAGTATTGACGATATTTTGGGTGATAAGAGAACAAGGTTTTACTGGACCTATGAACTTCACACCAAATTTGTTGATGCAATTCGAGAGCTCGGAGTTGATTCGGCTACCCACTACGTGTACTCGAGATTATGAACGTGCCGGGGCTCTCTAGAATTAACGTTGAGTCTCACCTTAAGTACTATAGGAGATTGCTAAAGGATGGAAGGATAGCGTTAAACCATCATAAAGCCGGTTGGAGCTCAAGTGCTGGGCAGAGTCACAACCATGATGATTGGAGAACCAAGAGCACCCAACCGTGTTTCAGCAATGACGGGACCAGCAGTCGTGTCAGCGACTCCTCTAACCCAAATCAGAGTGCTCCGCCGAACTATCTCAATACTCCTCAAGAGTATATACCACAGTTCCAGCACATATGGATTCCTCAGTTTGAGCGCGAATCGGTCATTAATGCTGTCCCTGAAGCGGATCTGGCATTAGTAAAGAGTGCACATATAAACCTGCCGATCATCGGGGGAAGTTCCAATTCGAGGGGTCAAATTGCTCACGGCGAGAGCAAAGAGAGGAATCCCTCGCCTGCAGTCGACGACAGCCAATCTGGGCACCAAGGGCTAGAAAGAACAAGCGATTTCCTTGATGAGGAGCTGGACACTTGGATCAATACTCTTCAGGAATGTATGTCTCAACCCCAACAGGGCAATGATGGAGGTTCCAGCTCAAAGACTCCAATCCCTCACAACGAAGGCAAGGAAAGAAACCTGCCCCCGCCAATCGTTGATACCCAACTTGAACATCAATGGCTCGAAGACTCGAGCAATTTCCTTGGCGATGAGTTCAATCTTTGGCTCGATCAATTTGGAGCCGGAGGACCATCGCAGTGGTGACGCAAGGCCGGTGATCAAGCGTCTGATGCAAGGCATGGTTACTCGATGAAAAATGCTTAGAAGAAATGGGTTGAATACTCCTATTGAATATGTTGTTGATCGCACTGTAAGGTTCCCACGGGAACATCTTTCATTAATGTCTAGAACTAATTGCGCGTGAGTGTCAACATCACCCTTTGAGCATCTTCAAGCCGAGGGCCGTGGATTAATCGCTTAATCCGTGGAGCAAGTTCCCCGAACAATGACTATCACCCACGGAGCGTAATGGGATCTACCCCTTCAATACGAAATACGTTTGGCTGCGAAGCCACCTATTTGGTAAAACGATGTATCGTTCCTAAACGATCTTCAATCAAACACCGAAGTAATGTCTCCTTTCTTTTCCTTCTCAGATGATAAACATGGATAAAGCACTCAAGGAGCCATGCGTTCAAATAACAGAACAGATGTTGCCTAACTGGGGGCAGATGAACCATTGATGTTGCAAACACTCCAAGAATGGATAGGCGGATTTGATAGATGTTGTTCATATCAATACTCAACACCGAAATGGGATGAAAATCAAGAGTAAAGTTGTATCGTCCTAATTTGTCTTGAATTTGGGAATATGAATTGACACTTATTGTTTATCCTTGATAGGGGAGTCGCCTTGCAGACGAACAGGTTTTTACATCCCATGTACTACTCGTTAGAGTACATGACCAAGGGTAGGATGTATCGTTTCGATTTTTGAAAAATTCGTGAACCTACAATGATATGCTTCTTTTACATTTGCATGGATCCGCAGCTGCGACGGACAGGTAAGTATCCCTTTTCCCAGTTAGCTGGAGATAAAAAATGTCAGAATCCTTTCAGCCGGCATAAAGATTTCCCAATGCATCGATATTCACGATTTAAATCGGGAGGTTACCTGAAGCATGAATAAGAACATGCATGGTGCATCATAAAATCCCCTTGATGGGTAAAATCTTTGGAGAAAACAAAAAGACTTTTTCCAATAAAAGTTGTTAAAATCGTTTAAAAGAGTGTTTTCTCAGACGAGAGGCGAAGCCTAATCCAAACATGTCCAACACACACTTGAGAGATGAATTGAGTGGGCAGATAACAAAATCTGGGTCTACGGAGGTAGGGACCATTTGCAGCGATTACTTGGATTGGGACGACTGAGGCATTCGTTTCATATCCCCAAATACTACAGGTGGCCATTGACAACCCCTTCGAACGGCGGTTTTCATTCTCAACCCTGTCAAGAACCACCCCACATCGGGGCAAAAGGAGAGTAAGTCCAGCAGCATCGGGAGAAAATGGTTAGAAATTTTCTTGCTCGGACTAACATCAATCTTTGTGTGTTGTTTATATGGTAATCCAAGTGCCATAGGATGACGAGAAGCATTCATTTCTCTATCCCACACACCATATCCTTTGCACAGCCAAGTTGAGCCTACGAATTCATTTCATAAACCCCTGTTGGTGATCATGGCATGTTTCAAGATAGAAACTGCATCACTCCAAGAACGGAAGAATCCAGGAGATGAGATTTATAGAAAAATTTCATATCGGCGTTTAAATGTGCTATGATTCATATATCTAGCACATTTTTCTGAACATCGTAGTTCCAAAGGAAAAGAAAAGGCGGGATTTCAACAAAGAAAAAAATCCCCAGCATCAAGAAAAAGCAAAGTGCCTGGTAAAAGCAAGGCCGATGCTCGTGAAAACTGTTTGATTGATCCCCAATAAAGCCTAGTTGGGAAAAGAGGAAATCCCTGAAGGAACCAAATCAAAAAAAGCTGCTCCCCAAATGCTGCTGTCGCGACCCGTCCGAAGGCGGACGCGGCTAATGGATTACCGATCGCCGGCCTTTCCACCGCACCGGAGTGCGGATCGCGGGCTTTGGATCGGCGCGGGCCCTCTCAGGCCCATACCAAATCGCGATGGGAGTATTTTTTAGAGGGATTCGACGATAAGAGTCGATCGCCTTCGACCTTCAGTGTGGTCGTGGTGGCATGTGCAACTTGTGCATGCATTTGGAGTCGCCACCGGTCTTTCTTGGAGGGTAGACCGGAAACCTTACTAACCGATTGGGAGAGATCGATCAGTTCTGCGGAACCAGAGATTTTGGATTCGGGGACTTGGTTACGCTGGTGTCATTACCAACGCCCTTTCGGTACCTAATGCGAGTGATTTTCCTAACTTAGAGTTTATGCAGGCGCAATTTTGGGTGGGGTAGGTTTGATTCAGGGTTTCATGCAGATTGGAAGACTATTCCTATCAATCACAATCAATTTAAATGAAAGCGCAATCAAATGCATAAATAAATCATATCAATGCCCATCAATTCAGATCAATGGCTTCCTAGTATAGCCATAAGGGCTTAGGTAAGGTGTATTTTCGGACCGGTGGTAAAATGAGAATATTTGAAGGCGATTTAGCCCGAAGGGCAAAATCGTCAATTTTTGGAAGATTTGGATACCGAACTACCCAAAATATTCCATGGCCAGTTGATTGTGGCCATTTCCCATTTTTGAGAATTTTTTGGAATTTCTTGATTTTTCATCAATTTTTGGAAGACAATTCGTCCAAAGGGCGAAATCGTCATTTTAAGAAGGGTCGGGGTTCAAAACACCCGGAATGAGCCTTGGCCAATTGATTGTGGCCATTTCCTATTTTTTGGGATTTTCCTGGAATTTTTTAGAATTTTTTTGGAAGACGGTTTGCCGGAAGGGCAAAACCGTCATTTTTGGAGAGATCGGGGGCCAAAAGACCCGAAACAGGTCGTGACCAGTTGAATGTGGCCATTTCCTATTTTCTGGAATTTTTTTAGAATTTTTCTGAATTTTTCGAATTTTTTTTTAATTAATGATAACTTAGTAATTATTATTAATTAAAGTTTAAAGGGCCGGGTTCGGATCGGGTTCTCAAACCCAGACCTGGATTAGGCCGCCAGACCTGATCAGGCTCGCAAAAGATAAGCCGAATAGGGCCCTGTAGACACAACGGCTTCAGGCCCACCTTCTTTTCCCTCCCACCAGATTAGGCCTAGGCTCCCTTCTGGCCCAACTCCTTGGACCAGCCCGACTTCATTTCTTCTTTCTTCCAAGTGGGCTCAACCGTGCAGCCCAAATAGCCAAAGGAAAGGACATAGGAAAGCCTTGCCCGCGCCACTATTCATTGTCTCTTTCACGAGACACACCTGCAACAGAGACTCAACGTCTCTTGCTCCGCAATGAGCCCCAACGCCGACGCTGAACTCCACGTCGGTCCGCCGGCTGACTGCGCCGGCCACCAGATTCCCAATGGTGACGACTACAGATCAACACCGGAGGCCGCCACGGACCACCCTAGACAGCCTCGACCACCAAGACGCCATTCTCCCTACGTTAGACCCAAACAACCAACTCAAACTCAGCGTTGAGTGACCGACGACGGACATCGCCCAACCACAGGGCCACACCTGTTGCAGCCATAGGGCTACGAACGCATGCATTGCTCAACCAACGTTGATCTCACTTGACTGCTGCTCAGTGTCTTCTTCCTTGGTTCACCAAGAACGGCACCGAAACAACGAGGTGGACCTGCCAAAGCGATCCTTACCAGGTTGCACCTGTCATCATATCGCCATCATCGTCGCTCCGCCCCTGGTTCGACTTGCGGCCGTAGGGACCTGCTTGCATGCCGCCATTCCGTCACCATATTGGTCAGACTCGGTGCGACTAGAGGTCTCGAGACGTTGCGTAGACACCATACGCCTGGTGGTCGGGTGGATGCATGCATGACCGCCGCAACTGCCATCGTGGGATCGGGCCTGCTCTACGTCGCGTGGGCACTCTGGCTCCTTGCCATGCTGCCCCTCATCGTAGCCCTCGCCGCCTTCACCATCTTTGGCTTTGCCATCACGAACCGCGGCAGCAACATGGATGTCCCGAGGAAAAACTACCGCGAGCACCGGCTAGGGGACTACTCCGAATGGTGAGGGATAGGATCAAGGGCCCAAATAGTTAGAATGATATCAAGAAGTGAGATTCCAACACCTCACGCAACTACAACATGGCTGCGATGGCGGCTCAGGAGCCAGACTCGGTGGAACAAAGCCCCTGACCATCCTGTGCTATGACTGTGACTCATGTAAGGCTGGGGTTCTCGAGGAAATGAGACATACCTGGCACAAGCTTGCTGTCCTCAGCGTCGTCGTGCTGGTGCTCATCCACATCCATTCCATGGCTACTCAGACAGCAAAACGGAGACGTCGGGGAAGGGGAGCTCCGGACTCGTCAAGGCTGTAGCTGGACTGAAGGGAGTTTCGGGCCGGAGCCAGCTTCCTTGTGCAGGGATTGGACGCCAACGAAGCTGAACTTGCAAAGTGTTTTTTAGAAAAACCAACTGGATCCTGTCTCTGGGAAAGTTGTGGTCAAAACCAGCTAGAGCTCCTTCGAGCATCCCCCTAACTGTCGCTTATGGCGCTGTTGATGTCGTCTCCGGGTTCGATAGCCATCCTGCTGCATTATTGCCCACTGAGGTCCTCCAAGGAATTTCCTAAAAAAAAAGGGAAGCATAATATATCACAAAGAAAGGAGAGGCGCCGTCGCCGATAAAGGAGAGAGCATTGAGAAGGGACAAGGGAGAGTGGAATTAATAAAAAAAAAGCAAAAGAAAAGGAGTGGCTCCTTCCTGAACAACCCGAACATGCATCTTTTCTTGGGGCTCTCTCCTGCTCCATCGTGCGGCTCTTCTTGAGAGATCATGGACCAGAGAACCCCCTTTTTTTTTTTTATGTTATACTCTTGTTTTTGGTTGAGGCGCCGCTCCCCCACCTTTGCTCCATGGATCTGTCTTCCACTCCCTCCTCTTTTCATTTTTTTTTAAATCATTCTAGTCCCCTCACGAAGAAGAGAAACAATGGGAGTTTATTGCATACGGTGGTAGACGTCAAGATTATAGAATCTACAAATTAAAAGACTTGATTGGCATTTTTTATGCTCGATTCGGGTTTATGTTGAAGGAACATAGTGACCCGAGCCGAATTTTCAAGATTTAAAGTGACACACTTGAAGAGGAAATTAAAAAAAAATTATTAAATATTTTTGTGTATTTTTCTGACCACGAATGGTATTTTTCTGATTTTTTTGGGTATTTTTATAATTAAATAAATTCAAAAAATATTATAAAATACCAAAAAAATATTTTTTGTTCAAAATTGGTCCTCGAGGCTAGGCCAAGGCTTCCAAAGTTGATTTTGTAATTTTATGACCTTTTTTGATATTTTTAATTAATTTTAAAGAATAAAAATCACAATAATAAATGGTCAAAAATCAGGTGTCAACAGCTGCCAAGCACAGAACAAAGACATGGAGAGAGTCGGTCTCTGAATGCAACAAGAGACGCTCTCTAAAGAGCTGGTGCACACCTCAAAATCGGTTGTACACCTCAAAAACTAAAGATGCAGAAAGGAAAAGACAGGTGGTAAATCAGCAATGATCACCAATGTCAAACTCGTCATGAATTCTGGGCAAAAAACAAGCCTTTTTCGGTCCCCAATCCTACCAACATCATAACCCTGAAACAGTCTTCTCTGACTAAGACACTTGGGTTAACATATAGCTTAGCTCGAAGAAGTACGAGCAAGACTATTTCTTTCTCATTTTGCAGGGTTCTTGACTTGTAAACCCGGAGCAGATGGCGAAAGCTTTCGTTCAATGGCATCGACTCCAAAGCGGGTCCCCCTTGAAAATCAATATCCAAGCCCAACATTACGGTCCCGTGGAAGACCTCCCGACCGATCAAAATGTATGCGCTGCGAATGAGCCTAAAACCTAGGCACAAGTTAGTAGGGAATTGAGTGCGTCCCCTATAAAAAACCACTATCGCAAAACAGGTGAGAAGACCTCCTTGTTGAGAAATATTCCAATTGATGTTTTGAACAAACTCTTTTTGGAATTTTCAAATTGTTGATCCAGATTTTGCATGCAAGGGATTTGTGATCACATTTGCATGCTGCAAGAATGCTTTGGATAACCTCCAGCATCAAAATGCACATCTCATGACTAAAACTTAAGTCATAAAATTTTGTCAATTGGACAATTGCTGTTTTCTGAAAGATTACCAATATTTTCTTGGGGAAGAGAAACCCTTTTAAAAAAAAAAAGTCCTAGCATGACGTGGAGAACCCTCGTCCCAGGACCCCTTTTCAAAAAAAAAAAAAATCAAGCGGTCCTCGCATGACGTGGAGAACCCTTGTCCTAGGATCCCTTTTCAAAAATATCAAACAGGCTCTATCGGACGTGGAGAACCCTCGTCTCGGGACCCCTTTTAAACAAAATCAAACAGGCCCTATCGGACGTGGAGAACCCTCGTCTCGGGACCCCTTTTAAACAAAATCAAGCAGTCTCATCGGACGTGGAGAACCCTCGTCATGAGACCCCTTTTCAAAACAAACAAAGGTAGAAACCGCCTAAAGGGTCAAAACAAAGGTAGAAACCGCCTAAATGGTCAAACAAAGGTAGAAACCGCCTAAAGGGTCAAAACAAAGGTAGAAACCGCCTAAAGGGTCAAACAAAGGTAGAAGCCGCCTAAAGGGTCAAACTTGAAGGTAGATACCGCCATAAGGATCAAACTAAACTCAACCAAAGGTAGATACCGCCTGAAGGGTCAACTAATGGTAGAAATCGCCTGAAGGGTCAAAACAATGATAGATACCGCCTGAAGGGTCAACCAAAGGTAGAAACCGCCTGAAGGGTCAAATACGGTAGAAACCGCCTGAAGGGTCAATCAATGGTAGATACCGCCTAAAGGGTCAACTCAAAGGTAGAAACCGCCTGAAGGGTCAATCAACGGTAGATACCGCCTGAAGGGTCAAATATGGTAGAAATCGCCATAAGGGTCAGCTCATCGGTAAATACCGCCATAAGCATCAACCCAATGGTCCGATCCACCATACGGATCAAAACTTTGACTAATTCCAAATGTCGAAGAAGTTGTATTCCTAGGTAAGCCTTACTGTAGGCGAACCACTTATGGTCTAATCCACCATACGGATCAAAATCCTTGGCAAATCCCAAAGCGTGGGATGCGCCTTCCTTAGGTTCCTACCAGCTAGGAATCCCATAATGGTATGACCTACCATACAGGTCAGAGCTTAATCTCCCTAGGATATTCTGAATGACGAGTCCTAGGCATCTTCTTGAAAGTCATCGCGGCCGGCAGCATCCGACAGGTGAGTTTCAGGTAAGCCTCTCTCACTCCGGCCCATGTTCGAATTGCAAGAGTAAACCGGTGATTAATTTGAGCATTCATCAAAAGACTTAAGGGTCCGATGTCATAGCATTTCTTTTCCCCAGTCGAGTCGGTTAAGATTCAGGTGTCATTTTGTCTTTGAAAGCAACCTCTGATGAGCTCACTCTCAAAGAGGGGCAGCTGTTGACACCTGATTTTTGACAATCTATCATTGTGATTTTTACTCTTTAAAATTAATTAAAAATAGCAAAAAAAGGTCAAAAAATTGCAAAATCAACTTTGGAAGCCTTAGCCTAGCCTTAGGAACCAATTTTGAACAAAAAATATTTTTTGAATATTTTGAATATTTTTTGGAATTTATTTAATTATTAAAATACCCAAAAAATCAGAAAAAATACCATTCGTGGTCAGAAAATTACACAAAAATATTCAAAAATTCTATCTTAATTCCCTCTTTAATATTTTCACTTTTTATCAGGGAAATTCGGCTTGATTCATGGGGTTCCTTCACAAACATAATCCCGAACCGAGCCTAAAAAAATCCTTTTCGAGTCTTTTAATTTTCAATTCTTGGTTTTTATAAGCTATGACATTGGAATCTAAAGTATTGAAATGCAATTGGGTCAATTTGACCTCCAATTTGACCAATTTTAACCAAAAGGGCTTAATTGCATAAAAATCTTTCAATTTAGTCCCCGGTTTCACAATTTTTGAAATTAAACTTCACACGGGCACACCCATTAAAATTAAACACCTCTACCCAATAGTTTTCTTCATTCTGAATCCATTGGTGGGCTCAATTTTGACTAATCCGATCGTTTAGATCTTTGATTAGTCAAAATTCATTTTCGGATCCTAGGGGCAATTTGGGGTTTTCATAAAATTTCAATCAATTGATTCATGAAAATACCCATATTTGATAGAAAACATGCCAAGGAATCCGATTTTGTCATCAATTTCATGAAAATAGGTCGATTTGGGGCCTAATTTGACAAAATTGGTCGAACCGGGCCGGTCGGGTCAGGCCCGACCCGACCCGGTCCGACCGGGTCTGCAACTAAGTTGCAGACCCACCATGGCCGGCCAAAGAGCAAGAAAATAGGGGGTGGTGGATGGCATTTTTTTAAAGAAAAGAAACGTCGATCGTGGGCGACAAAGGCAAGTGGTCGAGGTGGAAGGCAAAGCCGATCGGCCACGGCGAAAAAGCGAGGGCTCGGTTGAATGGAGGGGGAGCCGTGAGGAAGAGAAGAGAGCTCGGCCGAGAAGGAGAGGAGGGGATTTTTCCAGCAGAAAGGGAGCGCGAAAGAGCTTCCTCGGACCCTCAACATACCTCAGCGAACATCATCAAAGGCTCGGCGGTCGCTGGCAAGCTCCGGACAGGTCGGTATCTCCCTCGACTTCCGTTTTTCTCTGAGTATACCACCTGTTCGACAAAATGCCTGAATGAGTTTCACATTTTTTGAGTCTCGGTCAAGCTTCCCCGGGTCGTTTTTTGTGCGAATCGAGTCTCAAAATTTCTGTAGTACCGACTCGCATCCTGTGTGTGCCTTTATTTTGCATTAAAACCGTGCCGGGAACGGCGACCGGAGCTCCGTCATGCCCAAACCGAACCGTGAGCTCGGTCCGGCGAAGTCGGCTGTCGCCAAGGTCCAAGTGACCTCAGGTAAGCTTCCCTGACCCCATTGGATGCTGCGTGATAAAAGTAAAACGAGCATTGAGCAAAAAAATTTCTGCAAATTTTCTCTCGCCGGCGCCGGGATGATGGAGGTTCGGTTTACCTATTTTCGACGTGTTCATGGTCATTATTTGTGTTGTATGTTGATGCTGGTGGTCCAAGAAGTCGAATGCCAAAAAAGGGAACGAAAAACAGCAAGTTTGGGGGCCGGTTCGCGATTTTCCGGCGAGAATTCCGGCAAGTTCGCCGGAATTTTCACTGTTCCGGCGTCATCTCCGGCGAGCCGAAGACCGGTCAACGGTCGACGTGGCATGCCACGTAGGCGCCACGTCAGCTGGGCGGGGGCTGGTCCGCTTATTTTTAAATCGAACAGAGTGGACGGCCACGATCGCGACACGTGTCGCGATCCTAGAATTTTGGAAAATTAATAAATGATTTTCAAATAATAAAAATATTTTGATCCGACGGTTGATATCGCGCCAAGTGGCACCCTGAGGAGCGTCCGATCTGACCGAAGATCGGACGCGCCAGAGGAGGCCACGTGGCGCTTCCTGGACCATTCGATCCGGGGTTTTCGGATAATATTAAAAAAATGTTTAAAAAAAAATTAGAAAATTCTCAAAAAATCAAAAACGGCGTCGTTTTGGTCGCGGGTGCACAGATTAGGATCCGGTTCGGGTCGTGGGTCGGGTCGTCCGACCCGGTCCGGATAATTTTGATATACATTAATATTTTTAAGTATTAAAAAAAATTCAAAAAAATAATAAAAAATTCAAAAATTCAATAAAAAATGGAAAATCATAAAAAAATTCAAAAAAATTCGAAAAATTCAGAAAAATTATAAAAAAATTCCAGAAAATAGGAAATGGCCACATTCAACTGGCCATGACCTGTTTCGGGTCTTTCGACCCCCGATCTTTTCCGAAATGACGGTTTTGCCCTTTTGGCAAACCGTCTTCCAAAAACAAAAATTCCAAAAAAATCCAGGAAAATCCCAAAAAGTAGAAAATGGCCACAATCAACTGGCCAAGGCTCATCCCGGGTGTTTTGAACCCGATCCTTCTTAAAATTATGATTTCGCCCTTCGGGCGAACCGTCTTCCGAAAATTGAAGAAAATCAAGAAATTCCAAAAAAAATTCTCAAAAATGGAAAATGGCCACAAACAACTGGCCATGGAATATTTTGGGTAATTCGGTATCCAAACCTTCCAAAAATTGACGATTTTGCCCTTCGGGCTAATCGCCTCCAAATCTTCCCATTTTACCCCTGGTCCGAAGTCACACTTTCCTTAAGCCTTTATGGTTATACTAGGAAGCCATTGATCTGAATTGATGTGCATTGAAGTGATTTATTTATGTACTTGATTGCGCTTTCATTTAAATTGATTGTGATTGATAGGAACAGTCTTCCAATCTGCATGAAATCTTGAATTAAGCCTACCTCACCTAAAATTGCGCCTGCATGAACTCTTAGCTAGGAAAATCACTCGCGTTAGGTACCGAAAGGGCGTTGGTAATGACACCGACGTAACCAAGTTCCCGAACCCAAAATCTATGGTTCCGCAGAACTGATCGACCTCTCCCAATCAATCAGTAAGGTTTCCGGTCTACCCTCCAAGAAAGACCGGTGGCGACTCCAAATGCATGTACAAGTTGCACATGCCACCACGACCACACTGAAGGTCGAAAGCGATCGACTGTTATCGTCAAATCCTTTGAATAATACTCCCGTCGCGATTTGGTATGGGCCTGGGAGGGCCCGCGTCGATCCAAAGCTCGCGCTCCGCACCCTTGTGCGGTGGAAGGCCCGCGATCGGTAATCCATTAGCCGCGTCCGCTTTCGGACGGGTCGCGACAACCAGTCAACAGGCTGGCCGAAGAAGACGATCGGAGCCGGCCCTCCCTCGCCGGCGCCTCGTCGGAGTATGATTTCTCGGCCTCCCGACGTCGGATTGACGCGAAATCAACGGCAAATGATTCGCCTTGGCCTGCTTTACAACATATATCACTCTTACCACAGCAACATCAAGCTTGACTGACCTGCAAATCAAGGCCGAAGCTAGTCTCCGGCGAGCTACCGTCCTAACCGTTTCTAGAGACATCTGAACCTATTAATCGATCAAGAAGCATCACAGGAGATTGAAGAGACTTGCCTGACCGTTGCAGAGCTTCGGTTTGGTCTAGAACGAGCCATGGAGCTCGCGACCGATCCGTCTTGGTTGGGGGCCAACTCGGCGATTCCGGCGTCGAAATGACTTTTTCAAGAGCGTCGGCGAGCACAGGCCGGTCCGACGCGTTCTTTGGGTTGAGATGAAGCTAATAGGAGTGGTGGCATCGAACGACGTCGCCTGGATCACCGGGAACCCGAGCTCGAACTTCTTGAGTTCGGAGCTCCCATGGCCGCCGCGCGCGCTCTCTCTCTCCCTCCTCTCTCTTTTCGCTCGTCTTCTGTTGTCTCTCTCTCTCTGCCTCGCTTTTTTCGCGAGCTCTCTGTCTCGCGAGCTCTTTCTCTCTCTGTGCGTTCTCGCTCTCGCCCTTTTCCCGCGAGCGCTCTTTTTTCTCTCCTCCTCTCTGCCCTTGCGCGAAGAGAACTCTCTCTTTTTTTTTTCTTCGTTCCTCCTACCAACCCCTTTTTGCCAACTGATTTCCCTTTCTTCCCCTGATCGCCACTAACTGACTTCCTTCGTTTCTGTTTTTGGTTTTTGGCGTGCGAAGGAGCAGAACCTAGCGTTCTGTTCCTTCTTGGTCGGGTCAACCGGGTTGACTGGGTCGGTCAACCCGACCCAGTTGACCCGGTTCGCATATTTTTGTTCAAATTGGGTGCTAAGATGAGCAGATATCATAAAATTGACTCGAAAATCAGGTTCTACGGCACCAATTTCATTTAGAAAATGTAGATTTGGGCTAAATTGATTTGAATTTGTGTAAAAGCCCCAAATCTAAGACATGATCCGAAATTGACTTTTGTCAAATTGATGCTCTTAATGGACGAATTGGCCCCAATTGAACTGACCATTAGATTTAGGGGGTCAAATACTATAGGGAGGAAGCATTGGGGTTCTATGGGTGTCCCTCAGAAAAGTTTAATTTCGAAATTGGCGTAATAGGGACTAAAATGAAAAGAATTTTGTGCAATTAGGTCCCTAAAGCCAAAATTGATTAAATCAGTGCACAATTGAACCAAATTAAAATGTCGGGCAATCAAGATGAATGTCAAGATTCTTAAAATGCAAAGTATTGCAAATAGAAAGACTCAAAACGGATTTTTTTACAAATTTAACCCTGTGCGTTACAAAGAAACACACAAAATTAAACTTGAATTTCAACTCTTGATGAGGTCAAAATGACAAGGGATTTAAAAGAAAAAATATTGTCTATTTTTCTATATTTTTGTGACCTCAAATTCTATTTTTGTTGATTTTTCTAGTATTTTCCTATTTTCTAAAAATACTAAAAAATGTGAAGAATATGAAAAATTATTTTTTGGTCAAGAATGGTTCCTTGGGCTTGGCCAAGGTCACCAAAGTTGATTTTGTAATTTTTTTGACTTTTTATGATTTTTTTGTGATTTTTTTCAAAAATAAAATTGAAAAAGACTTGGTCAAAAATCAGGTGTCAACAGCTGCCCCTCTTTGAGAGGAATCTCGTGAGAGGTTTCTCTCAAAGACAGGTGACACCTGAATCTAGACCGACTCGACTGGGGAAAAGAAAAACGAATCCTGACATTCAATCTTTCTTGCTTTGCTGGTAAACGCTCTGCTTGTTCTGCTTTGGCTACTGTGAGAGAGAGACGGGATAGAGATGCTTACCTGTTGATCACCTGCCTGATGCTCGTGCGGCATGCGCGGTGTATAGCGGATTCAAGTGAATACCTAGGGACTCGTCTTTTGAGTATCCTAGGGCGGTTAAACTCTAGCCTGTATGGTAGGCCGTACCAGAATGGGATTCCTATACTTGACAGGAACCTGTGAATGACGCACCCAGTCTCTTAGGGATTGTCGGGGTTTTGATCCGTATGGTGGATCAGACCATGAATAGGACTCCTATCTGTTAGGAACCTATGGATGACGCACCCAGTCTCTTAGGGATTGTCAGGGATTTTGATCCATATGGTGGATCAGACCATGAATAGGATTCCTCTCTGCTAGGAACCTATGGATGACGCACCCAGTCTCTTAGGGATTGTCAGGGATTTTGATCCGTATGGTGGATCAGACCATGAATAGGACTCCTTTCTGCTAGGAACCTATGGATGACGCACCCAGTCTCTTAGGGATTGTCGAACATTTTGATCCGTCAGGGGATCAGGCCGAGAATAGGATTCCTTTCTGCTAGGAACCTATGGATGACGCACCCAGTCTCTTAGGGATTGTCGAACATTTTAATCCGTCAGGGGGATCAGGCCGAGAATAGGATTCCTTTCTGCTAGGAACCTATGGATGACGCACCCAGTCTCTTAGGGATTGTCGAACATTTTAATCCGTCAGGGGATCAGGCCGAGAATAAGATTCCTTTCTGCTGGGAACCTATGGATGACGCACCCAGTCTCTTAGGGATTGTCGAACATTTTAATCCGTCAGGGGATCAGGCCGAGAATAGGATTCCTTTCTGCTGGGAACCTATGGATGATGCACCCAGTCTCTTAGGGATTGTCGAACATTTTGATCCTATATTCTAATGAATCCACTAGGATTTATACAAATGAGGTGTGCCTGACCTTGAGGCTTTACCAAATGGGCTATTCTGGGTTTATGGGTTACCTAGAACCTCATAGAAAGCTGATTCTGAAAATTGTCCTTTCGACACGCAAGGCGTTATTCTGGGATTTGGGGATTCCAAGTATCCTGCAGAGAACTTAAACCTGTAAAAATTTTGATAAGATTCTTCTGGGATCTAGGGGCTACCTGAGATCTCGCAGAAAGACTATCTTGAATGTTGTCCTTTCGACATTGAAGGTGACATTCTGGGACCTGGGAGCTCCAAGTATCCTGCAGAAAGTTCCAACCTGTAACACTGGAATCTCACATAGGGAGATAATTTCAAACATTGTCTTCTTGACATGGGAGGTGACATTCTGGGATCTGGGTACTCCAGGTATCCTGCAGAAAACTCAAACCTATAAATTTGAAATCTCACAAAGGGATGATTTCAGAGATTGTCCTTTTGACATTGGAGGTGACATTCTGGGATCTGGGGACTCCAGGTATCCTGCAGAAAGCTCAAACCTATAAATTTGAAATCTCACAGAGGGATGATTTCGGAGATTGTCCTTTTGACATTGGAGGTAGCATTCTGGGATCTGGGGACTCTAGGTATCCTGCAGAAAGCTCAAACCTATAAATTTGAAATCTCACAGAGGGATGATCTCGGATATTGTCCTTTTGACATTGGAGGTAGCATTCTGGGATCTGGGGACTCCAGGTATCCTGCAGAAAGCTCAAACCTATAAATTTGAAATCTCACGGAGGGATGATATCGGAGATTGTCCTTTTAACATTGGAGGTAGCATTCTGGGACCTATGAGCTCCAGGCATCCTGCAAAAAGCTCAAACCTATAAATTTGAAATCTCACAGAGGGATGATTTCGAAGATTGTCCTTTTGACATTTGGAGGTGACATTCTGGGACCTGGGAGCTCCAGGTATCCTGCAGAAAGATCAAACCTACAAAATTGTTCATAAGAATGTGTTTTCCCGAGATATGGAATTACCAAGGATCTTGCAGGAAAATAAACTTGAAAGCTCTTCTTCACAGAGCAAGGCATCCTTCTAGAATCTGGGGTTACCATGATTCCTATAGAAGTTTAACCAAGAACAATAGCATTCTAGAATCTGGGGTTACCAAGAATCTGTCAGAATCTCAGGCATATAAACTTTCCTTCTTAGAGAAATGTGTCATTCTGAGACCTGGGGTTACCAGGGGTCCTGCAGAAGTTTAAACTTGAAATATATTCTTCACAAAAGAAGTAGCATTCTGAGGTCTGGGGATACCAGGGGTCCTACAGAAGCTTGAACATGTAAACTCTTTCTTACCAAGAGAGGTTGTGTTCTTCTGAGATCTTGGATTGCCAGGAATTCTGCAGAAGTTTAGACATGTTAAACGTTTCTCACCAAGAGTGATACGTGCCATTTTAGGTGCTGAAGTCATCAAGAATCTTGCGGAAGCTCCAACCTGAAAATTTTCTTACTAAAGGCACATCAATGGTCTTTAAGTGACATCTGATGTCAAACTGACAGCACTTTATGACTTATATCATAGTCATGAAAAAAAATTTCAATGAATGCATTACGATGCTGGAGGTTATCCAAAACACCTTGCAACATACGGGAGTGATCAAAAATTCCTTGTGGAGAAAGTTTGAATCAAACAATCTGAAATTACCAAAAGAGTTTGGTTAAAATGTCCAACGGAGTATTCTCATCAAAGAGGACTTCTCACCATTTTGAGATAATGGTTTTTTACCAAGAATGCACTCGAATTTCCTATCAAACCTGCGCCTAGGGTTCAGGATCATTCGTAGTGAATACACCTCGATCGATCAGGAGGACTTCCCAGGGACCGTAATGTTGGGCTTGGTCAACGGTTTTCAAAGGGGGACTTGCGTGCAAGCCAAGGCTTTCGAAGAGAAGTCTTCAACGTCTGCTCCAGGTTTACAAGTCAAGAAACCTGCGAAATGAGAAAGAAATAATCTTGCCCGAACTTCTTCGAGCTAAGCTTAGACATTAAACCCTATGTCAATGCAAGTGCCTTAATCAGAAAAGGCTTTTCAGGGTTGCAACGTAGGTAGGTTTGGGGACCAAAAAAGGCTTATTTTTGGCTTAGAATACGCGAAGGGTTTAACATTGGTGATCACTGCAGGTTTGCCGCCGATCTTGTCCCTTCTGGTTCAGAGAGCGTCTTCAGTCTTTGAAGTGCATTGATAGTCTTTGAAGAGCATTGCCAGTCTTCGAAGCGTACATTTGTCTTTAGAGAATATCTCTTTCATGTTGAGACGGCGTCAACATCTTGTCTACGCTTTCATCATCTGAATGCGACATAATCTGGGAGTATCCTTTGCTGTCCAGCTCCCTTGGGATTTTCTTTTACAATCAGATCTCACTAGTGACCTATACAAAGGTATCATGCCATCTTTTGGCATTTACAAGATCAAATACCTGATTCACAAGTGTACAAATATTTGGATGGGCATTGGCCTTGCTTTTACCAGGCACTTTGCTTTTTTTTTTTATGCCCAAGATTGAATTTTTCTCTCTTCCTTCTTTTTGAGATCCCATCTTTTCTTTTCTTTTGGGGATCAGAATTTTCAAATGAATGTGCTAGATGTACAGCTTGAATCTCAGCACTCAAACATTAATCTAGGAATTTTTCACAAATCCTGTGTTTTGAACTCTTCCGCTCTTGAAGTGACGTTGCGTCCGTCTTGGAATATGCAATGATCACCAACAGGTTTGTGAAACGAGCGTATAGGCTCAACTGGGCTGTGCAAAGGGTAAAAGTGTATATGATAGAGAAACGAATGCTTTTCGTCATCCTAAAGCACCTGAATTACCATAGAAGTTAAAATGACAAGCAACACACGAAGATTGATGCAAGTCTGAGCAAGAGAACTTCTAACCATTTACCTCCTGATACCTCCGGACGTACCTCTAGTTTGCCCCATTGTGGGGTGGTTCTTGACAGGGGTATAGAATGAAATCGTCGTTCAAAGGGTTATCAATGGTCACCTGTAGTGTTTATGATAGAGAAACGAATGCCTCCGTCGTCTCAATCCATGTAATCGCTGCGAATAACCCTTACGTCCGTAGGTCAAGGTCTCGCTATCCTTACCACTCCACTTATCTCTCAAGTGTGTATGGGACGTGTTTGGACCAGGCTAGCCTCTTGTCTGAGGAAACATCCTTTTGAATGGTTTAAACAACTTTTGTTGGGAAAGTTCATTTCTCTTTTCTCCAAAACTTACCCTCCAAGGAGATTTATGATGCACAATGCATATTTCAATCATGTTCAGATAACCTCCAAGTTTAAACATGAATGCCAATGATATGACTGTGAGAATTTTGCGTCTTTCTAGAGATGAGATTTGAATGCATGCTGGATTCCAAGAAGCCTTCAAATTCTATCAATAAGGATTCTGACAGTCTTGTAAACCTAAAAGATTGGGAAAGGAATACTTACCTGCCCAGCGCGGCCAGGGATTCCTGAAAAACATAAAAGGAGTATGTCAGTGTATGCTCTCGAATTTCAGAAAATTAGAACAATACACCTTACCCTTGATCATGTACTCCAATGGAAGTGGATAGATTTGTGAAAATCTGCATTTTTCTTAACAACACAAGATGGTTAAGTGTTCTAAAATTTCTTGAAATTCTCAGTTTTTGAAGAGAAAGGACGTGTACCTGACCATCATGACAGTAAGTCCTCTTGATCATGTATTCCAATCTGAACGCCAATATGTAGATTATAGAAAACGGCCATTTCGACCTACGGCGATGACGCCTTCGTCTGATTGGGGCAATGAATCATGCTCGATGGCTTCATTCTCTTTCGTACGTCTTCCATGCCATTCTTTGGAGTTCCTTATTCAAGGAAAAATGAATTCTTATCAAAAATGCATTCTAAAGCATGTGGTGTGGAAGCGATACTTTTTACCCTCCACTTGATCTTGTAGCCAAAGATCATTTCTTGAATGCTTGACTTCCGAAGCTGTTATCTCCAAAGATCATCTCGCCTTGAAGTTGAGTCGGCGAGTTCTTTCCTTCTGAGTCCTTTTGAATGCCATTAATTTTCTGTTGAAATTAGGGCGAATCCATATTAGGAGAAAGATCATTTGAAGATCAAATTAGAACGACACAAAGTTACCCTTCACTCAAGTTTGTATCTTGAGGTTTAACTCTGATGTGAACGACTCTTCTATCACGCTCATTGATCCTGCTGGGAATGAAATGCCACTTTTTCCTCCAGTTGCGTAGATGATTCGCTTGCCCCAATTAGGCATGACTTGTCATGGCTAGGTAATGTTGCCCCAGCTAAATGGCTCTGTTCAATTTTTTTCATGCGATCCCTTATCCAGTTTGAATTATCTCTTACTTGGATCTTCGCTTTACTTTTCACCTTTGAAGTGTCATCCTTCCAATGCTTGAGAAAATCGTTTGCTTCATGCATCTTTGTCACTTGTGACCATCCTTGTGATGTTCTCCTCTTTGTTGGACTCTTGATAATGTCCTAATGGCGTATTCTGCCACAAAAAGAAATGATTTTGCATTAGCAAATACAAGAAAAAAGGAGTAAATTGGATACGACACTCAACTATCCTTCTTTTGTCAATAGTAGACATTTCTTTCTTGGTTGAGTTCATTCCAATGTTGTATGCTGATATGGACAACATTCGTCGAATCCCTCCATCCATGCTTGAAGGTGTTGATAACATCAACAATCCATTTGCCCCAGTTGGGCGACGTTTACCTTAGCCAAATGCCTTAGCATTTTTCATATCATTTGACAATTTCCCATCCTATTTGAAGAGGCCTTTGTACCTGTACATGAAGTAATGAGTATTCATCGATGTTTAACTTTATATTAAATCACCAAGGAACGTGATACTCCCTTTGAGGTATTGCATTTTTGTTGATCAAGAAAATCGTCCCTTTCGCCTGCTTTGTCTCAGTGGGGCATGTCTTGACATTTGTCGCCTTTGATCTTGATGACTTGCTCCAATACGCTATCTTGGTGGCGCATGAGAATCTTGCCCCCAGCTTGGTCTCTTGACAGGAAAGGAGGGGCTTGCCCTAATGAACCTTCTTTGCTGGTTTTGGTTATTTAACTCAACCATCTGGATCTTTGATCACTTTTATCTACCTCTTGGTAGCTTGACATCTTTGAAATTTGTCGCATGACGTCTTAGCGACATTCTCAGTAGTTCTGTGAACCTGAGTCTTTCATCTCGGGATAAATGTCCACCGATCTTGACTTCTTTGATATTTTCAGTATCCCCCAAATTAACAGTAACCGGCTCTTCCGAAGGAGGAGGCGTTGATTCCTCAAAGGCATTCCATTCTCTGCGGATAAACGCATAACCTTAATCATGGTCTTCTTCCTCTGTCCCATAGTCCCAGTGGACCGCTTTAGGATCGTACTTCTCTATCGGAGGGACTTTTATAGTTACTGTCGTCTGATAAGACGTCCCTGGTTCAGCTGTGCCGTCTTCTTCCTCTTCCGGCAATCGAATCAGAATAGGCTTGACTAGGCGATTTTCTACCTTATTCAAGTTGTCAAGCTCTTCTAGTTTAATTACCACAGTCGTAGCGGTTTCAATCATTGACATAGTGTTGTCAAAGTCCCTTGAGGAGATTTCGTCTCTCAGTCGACAATGTCGGTCATTGTCGCCTAATACTGCTGATGTGGCAGATCTCAGGTATTCTCTTTTTCCTTTGAATAATTCAGCTAAACCCTGCTGTTGATTCTTTGATCTCTTTGTTTCGGTATACTGCTTTGTGTCAAGCTTAGTATTCCTCATCTGGTCCAGTGATGACTCAGGCTTTTTCGAAAAAGGCTTTTCCGATCGAACAGGATCATCCATGCCTCCCTATTCGTCTGATATGATATCTTCCATTCTCTGATAGCAGCTAAGGGGAGTAGAGTACTTTATTTTAAAGTTGTATCCTCCAAAGTCCTGACCCAGATTGTCTACAATTTCACCTATTTCAGGTGTGTTAGCCATGAATATGTGATCTGCTAGACTTCACCTTTTGGCTTTCAGTTTGTCCTTTTCGAATTCTTCTTCTGACTGAATGACCGGCCCAAGACTGTCTACCAGATTCTCGTGCGGGATGTCCCAGGTGCTACCCTGCTCAGTTTTGATCACGAAGTGGCTTCCTTCCAAATATGGAGAAGCTTCGACTCATTCGAATTCTTCATCGGTAATATCGGACATTATCCACAAGCTCATCATCTTGGCGATACATAGCTTCTTTACGTCAGCAGAGATCTCCCCTCCTTTTGGGTATAGCGAAGTGACCGCCAGTATGTTGGTCAGCTTAGGTATGTCCACCTTCAGCTGGAGGTGGTTTTCCTCATCTTCAGTGAATATTGCCCCAATTGCTTGATGATCAGGGAGAGGATTTTCTTGTACGTTTGGAGCCACGTTGTCAAATTCCAGAATCTGACTTGTCAATCTAAGCTTGTACCTCCAGCTTAAGGATATAGCAGTCATCCACATTATGTCCCATTTTGCCCATATGGTAGACACAAGTCTGGCTTTTATCAAAACCAGGATACTTAACCGGATTTGCCCTAGGTGGTTCCTTTGCCACCAAATGTTGTTCTAGCAACATCGGGAGTAGCTTGGATAAAGGCCTCGGGAGCTGAGAGAACTGCTTTTGGGGTTGCCTCTTTCTGGGCCTTGCCCTTTTGGTGCCGACCATGATGATCCTCCCTTGGTTGTTTTCTAGCAGAAGCTTCATGAGGCCTCCTTTCTCTTAAGGCCCATTCGGGCTTTTCAGCCACCTTTATCAAGTGTGCGAAGGTCTGACATCCTGAGGCGTCTAACCTGTCGAAGTATTCGTAGGTGAGTGCTTTCAGGGACAAATCAATCAGCTTGTCTTCTGGGATTGACGACTTTACTTGAGTAGCCAAAGCTCGCCACCTCTGGGTGTATGTTTTGATAACTCGCCCCTTGCCTTTAAGGTTTGCAACAAGTCTTCTCTTGTTGGGGCCATAGCCGTGTTGAATTTATACTGTCTGAGGAAGTCTTCTGCAAGATCTTCCCACCCATCATAATCTCCTAGGTCCAGCTCGATGAACTAAGTCAGAGCGGCGCCAGCTAGACTCTCTTGGAACGTATTCATCAGTAATGGAACATAGTTTGAATACTACGCCATCTTGCACAGGTAATATTTGAGGTGAGCGCGCGGACAGCCTGTCCCATTATACTTCCTCACGAAGTCCCGTTCCTTGTAGTCATGATGGGTCTCCACCTCAGCGAAGGGAGATATCTTGTCGAAACGGGCCAACTCATAGTCCTGGTTGCTTAAACATTCTTTAATCTTGGCTGATCTCTTAGCCTCCACCTTGATTTTTACGGTCTGCTTCCCCTTTTTCCTCATTCTCGAGGTTGATAACAACATGGGACGCTTTTTGTTGTGACGGGGTGTTCGGCTCACGGATATCCTCCTCCGCCCGTTGAGTATTTCCCGTCGTTTCTTTATCAGCTATATCGGGTGCAAGTGATGGATTTGAGTTGTTTAGGAACCACTGTCTGTCTGGCTTGGGAGGCTTCCGGCATTGCCTTAATATCAGCCATCATAGTTGCCATTGAACTATTTGATATTTCCCTATCAAAGGAAAGAAGGTTCGTGTCAGAACAGCATACAAAATGGGCAATTGGAATTGATACAATTTACCCTTCGTTCCTTGGGTCTTGGCATTTTCCTTTCACTTGGATTCTTTTGCCTTGACCTGTCGATATCTTTCATATAAGTGATGCATGCATGATATGTATGATGCAAGTGATCTAAGATGATTCATGTTTGCAACGAAAAATGGATTCGTGCCTTTCACTCTGTTCACAGAGAGCATTTCTTATCAAGCATGTCAATATATAAAGTTTGAATTCTTTCTTTTCGAATGCTCTTTTCAAAGAGACTTTTAACTGTTAAGAAACTTTTTCAAGTTTTCTCGAGAATTTTGTTCGCAGATTGAGCCATTATGACGCTCTTGAAATCATCTATCCTAAATGCATGTGTGAGATGATATGAAAAGCGGGTACTCCCTGTTCTGTCATCTGAAGTCGTTGCTTCTTGGGTGTCTTGACTCTGTTTATCACCTGAGAGGAAAAAGATAGGAAATATTATTTCCACATCTGATTGAAACTTATTTAGGAACGATACGTCCTTTTTTACCAAGAGGGATGGCTCGGCATCGTTTTTCTTGGAAGCATTGTTGCTATGGCGAAACGCTTTTTGTACTCAATGGATGGATTCCATTCCATTACGTTCCATGAGTGATAACCATTATTTCAGGGACTCGTCCCATGTATCACTATGATGAATCTGATGTCTTCGACTTCGGCATGCTTTCTGGGTAGGGAAATGATTTGCTCCCAACAACTGAGTATTCCACCTTGAGTTAGCTGATTTAGCCATATGAAGCTCCATTGTATCACGCTAATGCTTTCCCTGTTGGTTGAGTCAATCACTTCCATGTCAGGTGATTTTGGCGTTTGACATTCTTCGATCTATTCTGACACATGTCTTCAGCTAGCATTCTCTGTATATGAAAGAGAAGCATATCAGTCATTCATATGGAATGAAATCAGAATAAGGAACAATTTACTCCCTTTTGTGACAACAGAGGATGAAACTTCATCGTAATTATCCGAAGGTCTCAGCCTTTGATGTTGCACGATGTTCGACACTTGTTGGGTTCTGTCACTCTCCTTCTTGAGGTTGGGTGATCTTTCGCCACTTTCGCTCTATTGATGCATTTCAATCTCTTGGTTCAAAGATGGGCAACGATCATCTCCTCATGGTCTTCTCGATTTGTCATGACTTCATGCCACTCCTCAAGCACCCTACTACTCGAGATCCACAAGTGTAGATTTATCTCTATTTGTGTACATTTACACCTTGAAGTGTTGCTTCGCAAATAAGCATTCAGTTTTCTTCATCTCTACATATAGAAAAGGAGATGATCATTTCATATCTTGAGAGGATTGAAATGAGGAACGATATACACCCTTTTATGGTTGAGTGATCATCAATCTCATGGTGGGAAACACGAGTATTTGTACTCCTTGAGACGTGCTTCAATTGGCGATCGTGCCATGCCACATTGGCTTCCAGTTTTGAGGGTTCACAATTGAGTCTTCTTTAAAGGGACAAATGTCGACCTCACGCAATCCTTTTATTTCACCTACATGACGTGAGGAAAGAATACGTCAATTTTTTGCACAAAAAGCTGTAATTGAAACGATCACAGATTTACTATCCCCAGTGCATATTTCCTCAGCTCCCATCACTTTGAGCATCAGAGATGAAGGAATGTTCCTTAACGATCCTCATTCATCTTTTATAATCACCTGCAAGTGTGAGTGACCATGTCATTGTTTAAACAAATCAATTTAATTTGGAACGAATGCACCTTTTTCAACTTAGAGAGGTCGATCCAAATTAGGCATGCCCCTTTTTCATGTTGTCTTGTTCTGGGCTTATCATTGTCGATTCATCTTATTTTGGAAACCCCATGGGTGGCTCGTGATGAAGACGCATCTCCTTTCATATTACAGGGAAAACAGGCCTCGCATCATTGGCCTTCAGCCGTTTTGACCTGTTGGCAAAAGAAATAACCAAGCAAGTCAAGTATAACACTCGAAGTTTTTATTGGAACGACTACAGTTTTACCATCGTTCGATCACATCTCGCATGTGATTAGATGAAGGAATATGCAATAAATGTATGTCATGCATAACCTGTTAGAAAGGAGACACACTTAGCACTTTACATAGCAAAGACATCTTTCAATGAGGTCGCCTCTTATAATGAAAGCAAGGCGACAATACATACCCCATAATCCCTATTTACGGGCATCTGATGTCCGCCAAGATTTCAAGATAAGAGGATACGTCATTAAAAGATCGATCCATGGTCATCAATCAAACACCCATTTAATCCCAAACGTTTAATACGTAAATGGGGGCATTAATTTTGAAAGATTGCTTTGTGACATTTTTCTTGTGAAAATCATGTGATCTTTGTTTTAAGAACTCACTATACAAAATGTGATTGTAAACATGGCCTTAACTTTATCCCCCAAAATCTTGAATTGGAAGAATTTTAGACATAAAGAAATGTCATCTTAATCCATGATTGAAAATTTGGATGAACCATCTATTTCGTAGGGACGGCTTAGAAGTGTTCCCACTTTTGTATCTAAAATTCATTGTCAAAAACTTTCATTTGTAAACTCAAACACCCAGGTGTCGCGACCCGTCCGAAAGCGGACGCGGCTAATGGATTACCGATTGCGGGTCTTGGATCGGCGCGGGCCCTCCCAGGCCCATACCAAATCGCGGCGGGAGTATTTTTCAGAAGGATTCGACGATAAGAGTCTATCGCTTTCGACCTTAGTGTGGTCGTGGTGGCATGTGCAACTTGTGCATGCATTTGGAGTCGCCACCGGTCTTTCTTGGAGGGTAGACCGGAAACCTTACTGATCGATTGGGAGAGATCGATCAGTTCTACGGAACCAGAGTTTTTGGGTTCGGGGACTTGGTTACGCTGGTGTCGTTACCAACGCCCTTTCGGTACCTAACGCGAGTGATTTTCCTAACTAGGATTTCATGCAGGCGCAATTTTGGGTGAGGTAAGTCTGACTTTGCACATTAACCAGTTTAACATGCTCACGTAATCATAATAAATAAATAGATGTCAATCACATAAACATCTATCCTACGTGGTGATCATGGAATTATGATTTAATGGGTCTCGAGCCAATGAGACCACATTTAATCATTTTAATATTTTAATAACGGAGAGCCGCTCTTCGCTTCTTCTTGATTTCTTGAACTCTTCAAGAATTGGGCCCCAAAGAGCTCGCCGACTTAAAAGGCTCCCCCACGTAATCCTCGTAGCATTTACATCAACAATTGACTATGCTAAAAATAAAGATTACATGAAAAATAAAAGGAGTACGCAGCCTCCATTTAATAATTACAACCCCAAATATATAAATAATCATCATACATTCATATATACATCAATCACATTGATTAGGGATTTTTCCATGATCACCACCCTTTCACGTAAGTAATAAATTCACAATTTAAAACTTAGGAAGGCACAATAAAAATTCTACGTTGAATCATATTCAGAATTTTTACGTAAAATAAGATAGCCATAAATTTTCGATTCAAAATCGATTTAGTCTCAATTTTTGCTACGTTGATTAATTTATCATATAAAATAATCAATCTCCATTAGCCATGTAAGACGAACAATTCGTTAATACATATTGGCCATAGTATTGCAAAAATTGCAAAAAATCAATTAAATGCACGAAAACACCTAAGGATTGGCTCTGATACCACTGTTGGGATCCACGTAACACGTAGCGGAAATAAATAACAACCCATACATGTATCTCCAGAGGCGTACTTCGTGCATTTCAATCGAAAAAAATCACAAAGTCTCAAAGGGAGTAAATGGATTACCTCTCGTAGCGTGCTTGAACGAAGGTGTCGGTTCGATGTTCTTCGATCTCAGCCCCCACAAGTGTTAGGCATCTAGTTCGGACGCACCACCAATTGACGAACGGGGAGACGACTAATAACTCCACAACAATTGTGCTAGCAATATGCGGAATCAATATTCCAAACTTAGTATTTTTTGCTCACTCAAGATTATGAGAATATAGAGAGTGTTTGTGTTCTTCTCTCTAAGCTCTCAAAAATTTGCACACTCTACAAAATGTCTCTCCCCTCAACCTCAAAACTCTTGCCATCCTTTTATAGCCAAAAATACCTTCCAATAAATTGTATTTAAAAATAGCACTAACAATTATAAATTCTATCTAAAAATAGCACTCACAAATAAATGACATTTAAAAATAGCACTAACAATAGCACTCACAATTTATAATACAAAAATGCTATTTAAAAATAGCACTAACAATAGCACTCACAATTTATAATACAAAAATGCTATTTAAAAATAGCACTAACAATTATAAATTCTATCTAATAATAGCACTCACAATTTATGATAAATAAATGCCATTTAAAAATAGCACTAACAATAGCACTCACAATTTATGATAAATAAATGTCATTTAAAAATAGCACTAACAATAGCACTCACAATTTATAATACAAAAATGCTATTTAAAAATAACACTAGCAATAGCACTCACAATACAAAAATGCTAAAAAAAATGCACTAACAAAGGTGTTAAAAATAATAACCATTATTATTATTACAAGAGTTAAAGAGGTTACCAAACAGTACAAATATGCATAACGTATAAATACGTATGACGTATAAATACGTAGAGCATACGTATACATCCGTGAAACCGGGGACTAATTGAAAGAAAAATGTGCAATTAAGCCCTTTTGATAAAAATTGATTAAATTGGAGGGCAAATTGACCTAATTGCACTTTAAGACTTTAGAATCCAATGTCATAGCTTATAAAAAGTGAGAATTGAAAACTAAAATACTCGAAAAGGAATTTTTCTTTTTTTTAGGCTCGGTTCGGGTTTATGTTTGTGAAGGAACATAGTGACCCGAGCCGAATTTTTGAGATTTAAAGTGACACACTTGAAGAGGAAATTAAAACAAAATTATCGAATATTTTTGGGTATTTTTCTGACCACGAATGGTATTTTTCTGATTTTTTGGGTATTTTTATAAACTCGAAAAATATTAAAAATACCGAAAAATATTTTTTGTTCAAAATTGGTTCCTAAGGCTAAACCAAGGCTTCCAAAGTTGATTTTGTGATTTTATGACCTTTTTTGATATTTTTAATTAATTTTAAAGAATAAAAATCACAATAATAAATGGTAAAAAATCAGGAGTCAACAGCTGCCCCTCTTTGAGAGGAATCTCGTTAGAGGTTTCTCTCAAAGATAAGGTGGCACCTGATTCCTAACCGACTCAACTGGGAAAATGAGAGAAGAAATGTTATGACATCGGATCCTTAAGCCTATTGATAAAAGCTCAAATCAATCCCCGGTTTGCTCTAACAATTTGAACATGGGCCGGAGTGAGAGAGGCTTACCTGAAGCTCACCTGTCGGATGCTGCCGGTTGCGACGACTTTCAAGAAGATGCCTAGGACTCGTCATTCAGAATATCCTAGGGAGATTAAGCTCTGACCTGTATGGTAGGTCATATCATGATGGGATTCCTAACTGGTAGGAACCTAAGGAAGGCGCATCCCACGCTTTGGGATTTGCCAAGGATTTTGATCCGTATGGTGGATCAGACCTTTGTGTTGATCTTTACTGCGATATTTATCAATGAGTTGACCCTTATGGCGGTTTCTACCAATGAATTGACCCTTATGGCGGTTTCTACCATATGTGACCCTTCAGGTGGTTTCTACCATTAATGTGATCCTTCAGGCGGTTTCTACCTTGGTTTGACCCTTCAGGCGGTTTCTACCTTGAGTTGACCCTTCAGGCGGTTTCTACCTTTGATTTGACCCTTCAGGCGGTTTCTACCTTGTGTTGACCCTTCAGGCGGTATCTACCATGTGTTGACCCTTCAGGCGGTATCTACCTTGTGTTGACCCTTCAAGCGGTATCTACCTTTGATTTTGACCCTTCAGGCGGTATCTACCTTTGATTTGACCCTTCAGGCGGTATCTACCATATTTTGACCCTTCAGGCGGTATCTACCTTGATTTGACCCTTCAGGCGGTATCTACCTTCATTTGACCCTTCAGGCGGTATTTACCTTTGAGTTGACCCTTCAGGCGGTATCTACCTTCATTTGACCCTTCAGGCGGTATCTACCTTCATTTGACCCTTCAGGCGGTGTCTACCATCAGTTTTGACTTTGAAAAGGGGTCTCATGACGAGGGTTCTCCACGTCCGATGAGACTGTTTGATATTTGAAAAGGGGTCTCATGACGTGGGTTCTCCACGTCCGATGAGAGTACCTAAATTTTGAAAAGGATTTTTTTTAAGGGTTTCTCTTCCCCAAGAAAATATTGGTAATCTTTGAGAAGACAGCAATTGTCCAATTGACAAAATTTTATGACTTAAGTTTTAGTCATGAGATGTGCATTTTGAAGCTGGAGGTTATCCAAAACATTCTTGCAACATGCAAATGTGATCACAAATCCCTTGTATGGAAAATCTGGATCAACAGTTTGAAAATTTCCAAAAAGAGTTTGCTCAAAACATCAATTGGAATATTTCTCGACAAGGAGGCCATCTCACCTGTTTTGAGGTGATGATTTTTAGGGGATGCACTCAATTCCCTACTGACCTGTGTCTAGGTTTTAGGCTCATTCGCAGCGCATACATTTTGATCGGTCGGGAGGTCTTCCACGGGACCGTAATGTTGGGCTTGGATATTGGTTTTCAAGGGGGACCCGCTTTGGAGTCGAGGCCATCGAATGAAAATCTTCACCATCTGCTCCGGGTTTACAAGTCAAGAACCCTGCAAAATGAGAAAGAAAGAGTCTTGCTCGTACTTCTTCGAGCTAAGCTATATGTTAACCCAAGTGTCTTAGTCAGAGAAGACTGTTTCAGGGTTGTAACATTGGTAGGATTGGGGACCGAAAAAGGCTTGTTTTTGGCCCAGAAATCACGAAGGATTTGACATTGGTGATCATTGCCAATTTGTCACATGTCTTTTCCATTCTGCATCTTCCATTTTTGAGGTGTGCAACCGCTTTTGAGGTGTGCACAAGTCCTTTAGAGAACGTCTCTTGTGGTATTAAGAGATTGACAATTCTGTCCGTGTTTTTGCACCACGGCTGACATCATTTGGGGAGCAGTCTTCTTGATCTGACTCCTTTATGGGTTTTTCTCTCTTCCCAACTAGGCTTTATTGGGGATCAATCAAACAGTTTTCACGAGCATCGGCCTTGCTTTTACCAGGCACTTTGCTTTTTCTTGATGCTGGGGATTTTTTCTTTGTTGAAATCCCGCCTTTTCTTTTCCTTTGGAACTACGATGTTCAGAAAATTGTGCTAGATATACAACTTGAATCATAGCACATTTAAACGCCGATATGAGATTTTTCTATAAATCCCATCTCTTGATTTCTTCCGTTCTTGGAGTGATGCAGTTTCCATCTTGAAACATCCCATGATCACCAACAGGGGTTTATGAAATGAATTTGCAGGCTCAACTTGGCTGTGCAAAGGATATGGTGTGTGGGATAGAGAAATGAATGCTTCTCGTCATCCTATGGCACTTGGATTACCATATAAACAACACACAAAGATTGATGTTAGTCCGAGCAAGAAAATTTCTAACCATTTTCTCCTGATACCGCTGGACTCACCTCCATTTTGCCCCGATGTGGGGTGGTTCTTGACAGGGTTAAGAATGAAAATCGTCGTTCAAAGGGTTTATCAACGGTCACCTGTAGTGTTTGAGGGATATGAAACGAATGCCTCCGTCATCCCAACCCATGTAATTGTTGCGAATAATCCCTACTTCCGTAGGTCCAGATTTTGCTATCTGATCCGCTCCACTTCTCTCCAGTGTGTGTAGGACGTGTTTGGACTAGGCTTTGCCTCTTTTCTTTTGAGAAAACATCCTTTTAAAAGTTTTGAACTTTTGATTGGAAAAAATCTCTTTCATTTTCTCCAAAAATTTTACCCGTCAAGGGGATTTTATGATGCACCATGCATGTTCTTATTCATGTTCAGATAACCTCCTGTTTTAAGACATGAATGCCAATGAAGTTTGAATTCTATGTCTTTTCTAGACATTAGATTCTGAAAGCTTTTCTTTTTCTCTCTGTTTTTTATTTAACATCTTCAATGGATTGGGGAAAGGGATACTTACCTGTCCCCCGCGGCTGGAGATCCTGAAAATGCGGAAGAAACATGTTATTGTACGTTTACGAATTTTTCAAAAAATTAGAACGATACAATTTACCCTTGGTCATGTATTCTAACGGGTAATACATGGGATGTGAAAACCTGTTCGTCTGTAAGGCGATTCCCCTGTCAAGGATAAATAACGAGTATCAATTCATATTCTCAAATTCAAGACAAATTGGAACGATACAACTTTACTCTTGGTTCTCATCCCGTTCTGATATTGCGTATTGATATGAACAACATCTATCAAATCCGCCTATCCATTCTTGGAGTGTTTGCAACATCAATGGTTCATCTGCCCCCAGTTAGGCAACGTCTGTTCTGTTATTCGAACAAATGGCTCCTTGAGTGATTTATCCACGTTTATCACCTGAGAAGGGAAAGAAATGAGACATTACTTCGGTATTCGATTGAAGATCGTTTAGGAACGATACATCGTTTTACCAAATAGGTGGCTTCGCGGCCAAACGTATTTCGTATTGAAGGGGTAGATCCCATTATACTCCGCGGGTGATAGTCATTGTTCGGGGAACTTGCTCCACGGATTAAGCGATTAATCCACGGCCCTCGGCTTGAAGATGCTCAAAGGGTGATGTTGACACTCACGCGCAATTAGTTCTAGACATTAATGAAAGATGTTCCCGTGGGAACCTTACAGTGCGATCAACAACATATTCAATAGGAGTGTTCCACCCCTTTCGTCTAAGCATTTTTCATCGAGTAACCATGCCTTGCATCAGACGTTTGGTCACCTGCCTTGCGTCACCACTGCGATGGCCCTCCAGCTCCAAATTGATCGAGCCAAAGATTGAACTCATCGCCAAGGAAATTGCTCGGGTCTTCGAGCCATTGATGTTCAAGTTGGGTATCAACAATTGTTGGGGGCAGATTTCCTTCATCGCCTTCATTGTGAGGAACTGGAGTCTTTGAGCTAGAACCTTCATCATTGCCCTGTTGGGGTCGAGACATACATTCCTGAAGAGTATTGATCCAAGTGTCCAGCTCCTCCTCAAGGAAATCGCCTGTTCTTTCTAGCCTTTGGTGCCCAGATTGGCTGTCGTCGACTGCAGGCGAGGGATTCCTCTCTTTGCTCTCGCCGTGAGCAACTTGACCTCTCGAATTGGAACTTCCTCCAATGACCGGCAGGTTTATATGTGCACTCTCTACCAATGCCAGATCCGCTTCAGGGACAGCATTAATGACCGAATCGCGCTCAAACTGAGGAATCCCTATGTGCTGGAACTGCGGTATATACTCTTGAGGAGTATTGAGATAGCTCGGCGGAGCATTCTGATTTGGGTTAGAGGAGTCGCTGACACGACTGCTGGTCCCGTCATTGCTGAAACACGGTTGGGTGCTCTCGGCTCTCCAATCATCATGGTTGTAACTCTGCCCGGCACTTGAGCTCCAACTGGCTTTATGATGGTTTAACGCTATCCTTCCATCCCTTAGCAATCTCCTATAGTACTTGAGGTGAGACTCGACGTTAATTCTAGAGAGCCCCGGCACATTCATAATCTCGAGTATGCGTAGTGGGCTAGCCGAATCAACTCCCAGCTCTCGAATTGCATCAACAAATTTGGTGTGAAGTTCATAGGTCCAGTAAAACCTTGTTCTCTTATCACCCAAAATATCGTCAATACTTCGGTAGCTATTCTCTACGGGATCTAGTCGTTTCAAAAGTTGTCCAGGGAGGGACTCACCGACTTTGGATTGGCTGGCTGTGACAGCGAGTTCGTCATTGAGAGAACTCCCCCTGTGATGATTCATATCCCATTTCTCAGAGGATGTTGGTGTTGATCCTATGGTGTTGACTTGCTCATGCAGATCTCCGGCGATATCTGGCTGTGTCGGAAAATGCTGTGGAGAATACGGTAACAGCTGAGCGTTATTCGTCAACAGGGACGGTTCATCGAGGAACACCTCGCCGAGGACAACAGGATTACCACAATTAAGGCAGGTGGCCTTGGTCAGAGCTTCCTTATATCTCGCGCTTTCAGCTTGAAGCTTCTCATTCTCCTCCTTCAGGACCAGTAACTCATGGTCTGCGTATTGCTGTTTCACCCGGGTTCGTTTGTTGGCGAACCAAAACTTGACCTTCGAAAGCTCCAATCCTATTTTTCGGCTCAACTCCATTTTCTGTTGTCTGCTTGGAGTGGGGCATTCATTGAAGAAAGCTTCGAGCTCTCGGATTTGGCCTGGAGTGTGGCGTTGTAGTTGCTTCCTTTTCCGACTCCGGTCATCATTGTATACTCCTTCTTCGTAGCTGAAACCTAGAATTTCATCGCTGGAGGAGTCAGTCTCTATGGCCTTCGGGCAGGATTCAGCTCCAGGATCTTCAAAGTCTCCCAGCAGTTCGTGCTCAGAAATGTCCAGATCGGGCGTTTCTAGCAGATGGGAATAACTTTTAAACATGATGGATCGGGGTATCTCGGGCTGATCTAGTTCACTCAGCTTTCTCAATTCGCTCTTACGTGTTTGCTCACTCTAGAAATTTTCTCAAGTGATTGTGCGTGTCCTGGAACCATCCTTCAGGCTGCATATGAAGACCAGCAAGCAAGCGCTCCTCCCGAGATCCTGCAATTACTCATCGTCTGTATTCCCCTTTCTTTTTCCTCGTGATAGGATCACAAACTCTCTTGCATTGATTCGGTTTCATCGAGTATTGCGCTCGTCCCCTAGTTCAGTCTTCAAAGTGGTGGGTCTACAATCTTTCGGCGCCTTTTATGATTTGCTAGGCCCGAGAACGTGGGGAGCAGCGGTGGACCCGCAATTAATGACTCCGTTTAATTCATTTAGCTCCATGGGAATTAACGCTATGATCTTCTCTCAACCCCTTTTCATCGTTCAAACGAAAGTGGCATTTTCCCTGTGCATGCTGTTACTCTTCATTTCAGCATCCCGGGCGCTTGGTGAGGAATGAGTTCGTGGCCACTCAAAATTTTAAAGACCGTCTCTGGTTTCAGACTTAATCTAACAAGGGATCATCACAACTGAGCATGACGATGTTCGTCGATAGCGTTGGTTTAACTATAGTCATTAAAGAAAAATGTTCCCGTAGGAACTTTACAACGATAAAATGAGTGATCTACTCGTGAACATGTTCTTCTTTCTATGGGTGTTCGTAGTGACCGACCCATCGTGCCCCGAGTCAGGTGCTAGATCATGGCTGTCCAAGCATGCCAGCTTCCCACTGATTGAACAAGGCATCGAGCCCCTCATCGAAGAAATCGTCTGTCGTGGGTTGACCAGCGGCAGGCAGAGCACCAGCCGACTGCTGCTCGAATGGAGGAGTTCGCACTCGCTGTACTTGTGACACGCGCTCTTGAGAAATGTTGAAATGGCCCGGGAGGACATTCTGATCAGCTTTCAGTTTGCCGGTGGTCGGGTTGCTAGCTTGATTGATGCTTAGATTTGGCCGGGTATCTCTTGATGCCTGAGCATTACAATGGCGGTCGCCCCTAGCTTTTGAGCTCGAGACGGATTCCTCCCGGTTTAGCTCCGCTCGACGTTGTTTTAATAGCTTTCTGTAGGCAGCAAGGTGATTCCTGACCAGCTCCTTACTAAGCCCCGGTACATTCATGGCCTTAAATATGCGCGTCGGAGTTGCTGAGTCGATCCCCATTTGGTGAACCACGTCTAGGAATCTGGAATGCAATTCAGGGGGCCAAGCGAACCTCCTCTTATCGTGGCCCAAAATTGCATCGATGGCTTGACGACTGATTAACTCATCTCCAGCAGGACCCGACCCTATCGAAAATTGTTGTGCATGAGGCTGATATGCTTTGAGCTGGTCGGCGGTAACATCCAGCTCCTTGAAACTGTAACTCCAATCAAAGCGATGCAAATCCCATCCCCCAGGAGGCATTTGTATCATCTTCGTAGGATCATCCTGCTCATGCGTGACTCCGGCAAAATCTGGTTGAGCAGGAGATGCCCCGAGGGAGTAGGGTGGTAAATGAACGTCTTCAATCATCGCGTGAGGCTTATCGGGGAATATCTTACCGAGGGCGACGAGGTTATCGCAATGAGGGCAAACGGTAATATTGAGAGCTTTTTCATACCTCATGTTTTCTGTTCGCAGCTTTTGGTTTTCTTCCTTTAAAATCTCGACCACCTGACGTTTGCGTTGAGCCTTTGATTTGGATCTCCTATTTTGAAACCAAAACTGGATCCTCGACTGATTAATCCCCAACTCCCGGCTCAATTCAATTCTCCACTTCTTTTTCATGTAATGGCTTTTACTGAAAAGGGTTTCCAGCATTTGGGTTTCCTCCTGAGAGTATTGGTGAGGACGTCTTCTTTTCCCGAGTTGAACATCGTGGATGTCGTTGTCGTCGTCGCCGTGATCTTGATTTCCGTTGCCAGAAGTGTTGGGCTCCATGGTTTTGGCGTTAGACTTGATCTTGGAATCTTCGAGATCCCTCTGTAGTTCAATTTCTGAGATTTTTGAGTCAGTCGCCTCTAGCATCTGACAATAACCTCTTAAATATGTTGGATTGAGAAATGTTTGATTGGTTCTTGCCCACTCAGAGTTCTCCACTCTCTCATGTATGCTCACTCCCTATAAAGTTTTCTTCGAGTGACTTCGTATGTTCAGGAGACGCTCTTCAAGCATCATTAGGCAAACGTTCCCCCTCAAGACTTTGAATTTCTTGCTTAGCTTTTCAATCGTGATGGGACTGCCAAATCCTGTTAGGGCTCTCTTCGATAGTTGCGCTTACCTCCCACCTAACTCTAATAATGGTGATCCCGACAAATCTTTTACATCTTTTAATTGATGAGCCGGAAATCGCGGACCGAAACGAATCCAATGGTTCTCGTGAGGGGACCTCCTGCTTTACCCCCTAACTGGGCTCCACCAGCATTATTACTGAGACCCTTCATCATCCTCGAGTTGCTATAAAATGAGGAATTAATGTATGGAAGGTTAACGTATCGCATAATCAGCTTCTTCCTTCTAATCTCTCTGTCAAACTCGTCTTATTCTCAAGCCAACCCAACGCAAATGGCCTCCTCTCCCGTACGCACTTTTTCAACTGATGTCTTGGCCCAGTGGGAAAAGCTTTATAACCTACTGGGTCGCGGTTACGCACACATAACCGATCATTCTGCGACCGAGGATGAAATCCGTGTCCTGCTCGAGGACCTTGATACCACTTCTCTCGAAGGTACTACACTGGGGAGGGAATATAGAATTTTCCCGACTCTCTTTGCACACTCCTTAGAGGCCTACCGTGCTGCTAATCGGGAGGTTCTCGTGGCTCGCGTCTTGCGAGCTCGTTATGAGGATCGATCTGATCATTTGGTGCTGACCAACTATCTGGCCGATAGTTACAAAAAGGCCGTCGAGTTTGCTAATGAGCGGGTCGCGACGTTGCTTCGCGAGAGGAGAAATCTGGTGGAGCAATTGGCCCTATCCCTGACCACCGGCGAGCATGACCGCCGCAATGTCCTGTTGAGGCTTCAGAGCGACTGGCAGGAAGAACGGCTCGACAAAATAACTGCGGACATAGCTCGCGGGAATGGACTGGTTCGAGACCTGGAAACAATCGCCGAAGAACATGAGGCCAAGGTCGCCGAAGTTAAGGGAGAATGCAAAAGTCTTCTCCTCAGGCTTGCCGACCATGACATGCGGAGTTGGGAGTATGAGCAGAGCATTAATAACATGGAGGGTCAGTTGGGCTCCTTCGTGTCGTTAATTAGGGCTCACTTCGGCTTTACTTTTCTACCCCGAATTGTATGACCTGCTTTTGAAAACCCTCCACTGAGCAAAATAAATGAGAACTCTTGTGTGTGTGTTTTAACTTCTGTATGGTTCATTTCTTCGAGCATCCGAACATCTTCAACTTGGGTGAGCCGAACCATAATATCAGTAAGCCGAGCAAATATGTCCTGATTTTATAACTCGCTCATGATCAGATGAGATAATAGCCTTAGACTTGTCCAGGAAAAGATTTCTCTCTATTACCTATTTTTTTTACCTGCAAATAAAAAGACAGAATCAGAAGGAATAATTTGAAAAAGAAATCAAAAACCCCTTTCAATCCTATGCTTGCCCATGATTAATAAGGACAAGAACTTTTACAAGGGTTTTAATCTTGCGCGAAAAGTTTTTATCAATATTCCTCGAAAGAAAGCATACTATTGAAAGGAATGTAATTCACAATAATCGCTTTTGATCAATTTCGAGAGGAACGAATTACTCAAAAGTGCGAGGCATAATAACGTGTTTTAAATTTAATTGAAGATACGGCATCCAAATCAAGGCCGTTTTGTTAAGAACGAGAGTAATTTGGACATATATCTCGTCATTAAATTCAAAACAACGCCGATATTCTCGATCAATTATCGTGGATTACCAGCGACGTAAAACATGCATGGACCAATTCAAGTGTATAATTCCTTCTAGCGAAATTGGGGTTGGATTACCCTATATGACCAAAAAGGTCGTGCAAGATTTCCAATTTTAATTTCCTCTAAAGGAATTATAAACTTGACTTGGGAGTATTCGGATGATTAGAGAAAATGCCACTATCACATTCCCATGACCTGTCAAAAGAAATACAACCAAGTTCCATCTAAATGTATACACCAATAGATCCCTAATACAATCACTCTAAGGGGTGAGATAGAGAAAGCCTCGATAAAAGTAAACCCTATACAAGAGAACTAGCAATGGAAAATGAAACAAAGGAATGTGATCCTAACGTTTAAGGATGCCCCAAGTTCGATCTGTGACTTCCGGATCACTTGCCCCAACTCGTCATCTTCATTGGACAATATCTCAATAATGTCCATAGTAGGCTCCTTTGTTGCTCACTCGGTGCTTGCCATGGGATATCATCCTCTTCGTCTTCTATCAAGGACGTTTGGGAAAAACACACACATCTATCCTTGAAATGGCATTTAATCTAATCACCAGAATGCAATGAATGAAATGCCTATATTTATATGAACTGTAATAGATTCGAGGTATAGAGAGTCTTACCAACCAAACTCGTCGACTTATGTGCGGTTTTAGGTGTACCAACCGCCCAAAGACATGCGCATGAGACAAGTTATGGTGAACTTCTAAAAATCAGAGGGTTTGGCACCTAAGGTTAAGGTTCCCACTTCGAGTTCTAGAAAGAGCCGATTCCATTGCACAGCTATCGTTGCATTGGGACTCGATCCATAGTTCGAAGCGAGCGGAATTGAAAAGTGGATTACCCCGCGTTTTTCCTCACGGAGATTCCATTTTCAATTCCTTCTATTGTGTTCCTATAGGCGACGCCCGGGGTTTTAGGCGCGGTTGTGTGTGTCCACGTGTTGTGATCATCACAATGCAATTCATGCATAGCAGTTTATCAATCAGCACTTCAAATCATCCACACAACATACATTCCTACGCCCAACCTGCATAAGACAATGTTAATCACGGACTACACCCCTTATTTCTCCAATCTGCAAAAACATATAACACCTATCGTAAGCGGACTTACCTCACCTTCACGAGCGCCTGCATGGTTAGAAAAATCACTCAGCGTTTTAATTACGGCCTAAGTCCACTTGGGGTCTAGAACCATAGGTTCTAGAACACAGTGTCCCCAGCGGAGTCGCCAGCTGTCGCGACCCGTCCGAAAGCGGACGCGGCTAATGGATTACCGATTGCGGGTCTTGGATCGGCGCGGGCCCTCCCAGGCCCATACCAAATCGCGGCGGGAGTATTTTTCAGAAGGATTCGACGATAAGAGTCGATCGCTTTCGACCTTAGTGTGGTCGTGGTGGCATGTGCAACTTGTGCATGCATTTGGAGTCGCCACCGGTCTTTCTTGGAGGGTAGACCGGAAACCTTACTGATCGATTGGGAGAGATCGATCAGTTCTACGGAACCAGAGTTTTTGGGTTCGGGGACTTGGTTACGCTGGTGTCGTTACCAACGCCCTTTCGGTACCTAACGCGAGTGATTTTCCTAACTAGGATTTCATGCAGGCGCAATTTTGGGTGAGGTAAGTCTGACTTTGCACATTAACCAGTTTAACATGCTCACGTAATCATAATAAATAAATAGATGTCAATCACATAAACATCTATCCTACGTGGTGATCATGGAATTATGATTTAATGGGTCTCGAGCCAATGAGACCACATTTAATCATTTTAATATTTTAATAACGGAGAGCCGCTCTTCGCTTCTTCTTGATTTCTTGAACTCTTCAAGAATTGGGCCCCAAAGAGCTCGCCGACTTAAAAGGCTCCCCCACGTAATCCTCGTAGCATTTACATCAACAATTGACTATGCTAAAAATAAAGATTACATGAAAAATAAAAGGAGTACGCAGCCTCCATTTAATAATTACAACCCCAAATATATAAATAATCATCATACATTCATATATACATCAATCACATTGATTAGGGATTTTTCCATGATCACCACCCTTTCACGTAAGTAATAAATTCACAATTTAAAACTTAGGAAGGCACAATAAAAATTCTACGTTGAATCATATTCAGAATTTTTACGTAAAATAAGATAGCCATAAATTTTCGATTCAAAATCGATTTAGTCTCAATTTTTGCTACGTTGATTAATTTATCATATAAAATAATCAATCTCCATTAGCCATGTAAGACGAACAATTCGTTAATACATATTGGCCATAGTATTGCAAAAATTGCAAAAAATCAATTAAATGCACGAAAACACCTAAGGATTGGCTCTGATACCACTGTTGGGATCCACGTAACACGTAGCGGAAATAAATAACAACCCATACATGTATCTCCAGAGGCGTACTTCGTGCATTTCAATCGAAAAAAATCACAAAGTCTCAAAGGGAGTAAATGGATTACCTCTCGTAGCGTGCTTGAACGAAGGTGTCGGTTCGATGTTCTTCGATCTCAGCCCCCACAAGTGTTAGGCATCTAGTTCGGACGCACCACCAATTGACGAACGGGGAGACGACTAATAACTCCACAACAATTGTGCTAGCAATATGCGGAATCAATATTCCAAACTTAGTATTTTTTGCTCACTCAAGATTATGAGAATATAGAGAGTGTTTGTGTTCTTCTCTCTAAGCTCTCAAAAATTTGCACACTCTACAAAATGTCTCTCCCCTCAACCTCAAAACTCTTGCCATCCTTTTATAGCCAAAAATACCTTCCAATAAATTGTATTTAAAAATAGCACTAACAATTATAAATTCTATCTAAAAATAGCACTCACAAATAAATGACATTTAAAAATAGCACTAACAATAGCACTCACAATTTATAATACAAAAATGCTATTTAAAAATAGCACTAACAATAGCACTCACAATTTATAATACAAAAATGCTATTTAAAAATAGCACTAACAATTATAAATTCTATCTAATAATAGCACTCACAATTTATGATAAATAAATGCCATTTAAAAATAGCACTAACAATAGCACTCACAATTTATGATAAATAAATGTCATTTAAAAATAGCACTAACAATAGCACTCACAATTTATAATACAAAAATGCTATTTAAAAATAACACTAGCAATAGCACTCACAATACAAAAATGCTAAAAAAAATGCACTAACAAAGGTGTTAAAAATAATAACCATTATTATTATTACAAGAGTTAAAGAGGTTACCAAACAGTACAAATATGCATAACGTATAAATACGTATGACGTATAAATACGTAGAGCATACGTATACATCCGTGAAACCGGGGACTAATTGAAAGAAAAATGTGCAATTAAGCCCTTTTGATAAAAATTGATTAAATTGGAGGGCAAATTGACCTAATTGCACTTTAAGACTTTAGAATCCAATGTCATAGCTTATAAAAAGTGAGAATTGAAAACTAAAATACTCGAAAAGGAATTTTTCTTTTTTTTAGGCTCGGTTCGGGTTTATGTTTGTGAAGGAACATAGTGACCCGAGCCGAATTTTTGAGATTTAAAGTGACACACTTGAAGAGGAAATTAAAACAAAATTATCGAATATTTTTGGGTATTTTTCTGACCACGAATGGTATTTTTCTGATTTTTTGGGTATTTTTATAAACTCGAAAAATATTAAAAATACCGAAAAATATTTTTTGTTCAAAATTGGTTCCTAAGGCTAAACCAAGGCTTCCAAAGTTGATTTTGTGATTTTATGACCTTTTTTGATATTTTTAATTAATTTTAAAGAATAAAAATCACAATAATAAATGGTAAAAAATCAGGAGTCAACACCAGGGCATTTAGTTGATTTCCATGAATTTCTTATCATGAAATTTCGCTAGGAAATGAACAAGTAGAGGGAGAAGTCATACTTACAGTGATAAACGGGATTTTTTTTTTTTTTGGTTTTAGGTATACCAACCTCTCATAGACATGCGCATGAGACAAGTGTGGGGTATACTCTAAAAATCAAAAATCAGGTGAGGAACCTATGGCTCAGGCTCCCACGATCCACATGAGGCAGATTCCTCCCCAAGGGTACCTACCCAAGAGGGCTAGATATCGCTAATGCAGATGGTAGGCAGGAACGAATACGAAAGTCTCAAGTGCCATCAAACACAAGATCCTTTTCGCACCATTTCCCTATCTAAGGTAACCTAGAGGTGGTTGCAGTCGGGGTTTGACCGCCAGTGTGTGCGATGTGTCGTGATCATCACAATGCAAAGTCATGCACATCAGTTTGTATCAAACACCGCTTCAGTAAATGCATAAAGTAAACATACATTCCCAACTCCAACCTGCAGGAAAAACGTCAACAATCACTCCACCCCTTATTTCTCCAATCTGCAAAAACATCTAACACAATGGTTAGTGTACGTACCTCACCTTCGAGAGCATCTGCAGAAAACAAGGTCAGATAAACCAAACAACTTCTTAATCGGCTCAAGTCCTCTGGAATTCGTAACCAGAGATTCTGGTTTGGAATAGTCCCCAGTGGAGTCGCCAGTCTGTCGCGACCCTCTCGAGCGCCATCGGAAGCGGGGAGCGGGCTAATGGGCCGCCCGATCGCTTTGCTTGATCGGACGCGGGCCTCTCCCAAGGCCCATTACCCAAATCGCAACTGCTGGATATACGTGATCGACCTTCAGTGTGGTCTAGTGACATGTGATGAGTGTACATGTCGAGGAGTCGCCACCAATCGTTTTGCGGAGGGTACGATCGGAAACCCTATCGAATAGTTGGGAGTGGTCTATTCGATTCTGCGGAAACCAGAGAAGTGGGTTCGGGGACTTAGTTACGCCAACTATCAGAGTTGACGCCCTTTTGGTACCTAAGCTGAATGGTTTATCTGATCTTAAGATTTCATATAGAGGAGTGAGGTACTGATCCTAAATCTAGGAGTTCATGCAGATGGGAACAGCTACCCTATCACTCACAATCATTAAAAGTAAGGGCGCAAATCAAGGAATCAATACATGCGGATAAAACACATGAAATCAGCATGGTATCCCTAATGAGGCCCTATTAGCCTAGAGAAATATCAATCAAGGCTTAGGAGTGATTTGGACATGATTCGCCCATGAGGGGGAGAATCGTAATTTTGAACAATTCGGGGAAAATTTACCCTTAAAAGGGTAAATCTGTCATTTTAGACGAATTGGGAAGTCAGAAGACGGGGGAAATAGGATTGGCCATCAATCCAATTCATTTCCTATTTTTCTGGAATTTCCAGGATTTTTCTGGAATTTAAAAGTAATTTTACCCTCGGAGAGGTAAAATCGTCATTTTAAATAAAATTTGAGAACTGAAAATCTCAAATATTAGAGTTGGTCGTCCACCTGACCCAAACCCTAATTTCGAGCAATCTTTGGGACTCAATTGGGATGGAAAAGACGATTTACCCTTTGAGGGGTAAAATCGTCATTTCAGTGGGAATGACAAGGTTCGAAAATCCCAGCAAAAGGATTCGCCACCTAACTGGCTCTATCCTAATCTAGGCATTTTCGACCAATCTCGAAACACAGGGCAGGGACGAATTACCCCTAAAGGGCATCGTCGTCAATTCTTGGAAGAACAGATAAGAAACCCCAAAAATAGGGTTGACCAGTTGTCTGTGGTCAATCCTCGATTTTTGGGGATTTCTGAATGTCTAGGATTTTTCCCTAATTTTTACACATTTTTTTGGAATTTTCTGAAATTTTTCGATTTTTTTATTTTTTAAAATCATTTTCTGATTTTTTTTATTTAAAAAAAGAATATTATTCGGGCCGGGTCGGGTGACCCGGCCCACGGCGACCGGCCCGGCCCGGATTCGGCCCCGCACCGAAACGACGCCGTTTACATTTATCCCGCTCAAAATTTTCAATTCCCGCCCAAATTGAACCAATGGCCCTGATTGCGCCACGTGGCGGACTACGGACGGCCTGATCTATGCAAGGAACCAACGGTTCAGATTAAAGAGCTAGATTGAACCGTAACCGTCCGATCTAAGGTATTATTTAATTTCTGAAAATCATTTTTTATTTCCGAAAAAGTGAGATCGCGACACGTGGCCAAATCTCCACCGTCCGATCTGTTTTTGTTATATTTTTTTATTCGGTTTTAACCGAATGCGCTGACGTGGGGGCCACGTCAGCGCCACGTGGGCGTTGACTGGTCAACTTTCGTTGACCAGTCAACAGGCTGGCCGAAGAAGACGATCGGCGCCGGCGCTCCCTCGTCGGCGCCTCGTCGGAGTATGATTTCTCGGCCTCCCGACGTCGGATTGACGCGAAATCAACGGCAAATGATTCGCCTTGGCCTGCTCTACAACATATATCACTCTTACCACAGCAGCATCAAGCTTGACTAACCTGCAAATCAAGGCCGAAGCTAGTCTCCGGCGAGCTACCGTCCTAACCGTTTCTAGAGACATTTGAGCCTATTAATCGATCAAGAAGCATCAGAGGAGATTGAAGAGACTTACCTGACCGTTGCAGAGCTTCGGTTTGGTCTAGAACGAGCCATGGAGCTCGCGAACGATCCGTCTTGGTTGGGGGCCGACTCGGCGATTCCGGCGTCGAAATGACTTTTTCAAGAGCGTCGGCGAGCACAGGCCGGTCCGACGCGTTCTTTGGGTTGAGATGAAACTAATAGGAGTGGTGGCATCGAACGACGTCGCCTGGATCACTGGGAACCCGAGCTCGAACTTCTTGAGTTCGGAGCTCCCATGGCCGCTGTTGACACCTGATTTTTTACTATTTATTATTGTGATTTTTATTCTTTAAAATTAATTAAAAATATCAAAAAAGGTCATAAAATCACAAAATCAACTTTGGAAGCCTTGGTTTAGCCTTAGGAACCAATTTTGAACAAAAAATATTTTTCGGTATTTTTAATATTTTTCGAGTTTATTTAATTATAAAAATACCCAAAAAATCAGAAAAATATCATTCGTGGTCAGAAAAATACCCAAAAATATTCGATAATTTTTTTTAATTTCCTCTTCAAGTGTGTCACTTTAAATCTCAAAAATTCGGCTCGGGTCACTATGTTCCTTCACAAACATAAACCCGAACCGAGCCTAAAAAAAAAAAAAAATCATTTTCGAGTCTTTTAGTTTTCAATTCTCACTTTTTATAAGCTATGACATTGGATTCTAAAGTCTTAAAGTGCAATTAGGTCAATTTGCCCTCCAATTTAATCAATTTTTACCAAAAGGGCTTAATTGCACATTTTTCTTTCAATTAGTCCCCGGTTTCACGGATGTATACGTATGCTCTACATATTTATACGTCATACGTATTTATACGTTATGCATATTTGTACTGTTTGGTAACCTCTTTAACTCTTGTAATAATAATAATGGTTATTATTTTTAACACCTTTGTTAGTGCCTTTTTTTTTTAGCATTTTTGTACTTTGAGTGCTATTGCTAGTGCTATTTTTAAATAGCATTTTTGTATTATAAATTGTGAGTGCTATTGTTAGTGCTATTTTTAAATGACATTTATTTATCATAAATTGTGAGTGCTATTGTTAGTGCTATTTTTAAATGGTATTTATTTATCATAAATTGTGAGTGCTATTATTAGATAGAATTTATAATTGTTAGTGCTATTTTTAAATAGCATTTTTGTATTATAAATTGTGAGTGCTATTGTTAGTGCTATTTTTAAATAGAATTTTTGTATTATAAATTGTGAGTGCTATTGTTAGTGCTATTTTTAAATGTCATTTATTTGTGAGTGCTATTTTTAGATAGAATTTATAATTGTTAGTGCTATTTTTAAATACAATTTATTGGAAGGTATTTTTGGCTATAAAAGGATGGCAAGAGTTTTGAGGTTGAAGGGGAGAGACATTTTGTAGAGTGTGCAAATTTTTGAGAGCTTAGAGAGAAGAACACAAACACTCTCTATATTCTCATCATCTTGAGTGAGCAAAATATACTAAGTTCGGAATATTGATTCCGCATGTTGCTAGCACAATTGTTGTGGAGTTATTAGTCGTCTCCCCGTTCGTCAATTGGTGGTGCGTCCGAACTAGATGCCTAACACTTGTGGAGGCTGAGATCGAAGAACATCGAACCGACACCTCCGTTCAAGCACGCTACGAGAGGTAATCTATTTACTCCCTTTGAGGCTTTGTGATTTTTTTTTTGATTGAAATGCACGAAATACGCCTCTGGAGATACATGTATGGGTTGTTATTTATTTCCGCTACGTGTTACGTGGATCCCAATAATGGTATCAGAGCCAATCCTTAGGTGTTTTCGTGCATTTAATTGATTTTTTGCAATTTTTGCAATACTATGGCCAATATGTATTAACGAATTGTTCGTCTTACATGGCTAATGGAGGTTGATTGTTTTTATATGATAAATTAATCAACGTAGCAAAAATTGAGACTAAATCAATTTTGAATCGAAAATTTATGGCTATCTTATTTTACGTAAAAATTCTGAATATGATTCAACGTAGAATTTTTATTGTGCCTTCCTAAGTTTTAAATTGTGAATTTATTACTTACGTGGAAGGGTGGTGATCATGGAAAAATCCCTAATCAATGTGATTGATGTATATATGAATGTATGATGATTATTTATATATTTGGAGTTGTAATTATTAAATGGAGGCTGCGTACTCCTTTTATTTTTCATGTAATCTTTATTTTTAGCATAGTCAATTGTTGATGTAAATGCTACGAGGATTACGTGGGGGAGCCTTTTAAGTCGGCGAGCTCTTTGGGGCCCAATTCTTGAAGAGTTCAAGAAACCAAGAAGAAGCGAAGAGCGGCTCTCCGTTATTAAAATATTAAAATGATTAAATGTGGTCTCATTGGCTCGAGACCCATTAAATCATAATTCCATGATCACCACGTAGGATAGATGTTTATGTGATTGACATCTATTTATTTATTATGATTACGTGAGCATGTTAAACTGGTTAATGTGCAAAGTCAGACTTACCTCACCCAAAATTGCGCCTGCATGAAATCCTAGTTAGGAAAATCACTCGCGTTAGGTACCGAAAGGGCGTTGGTAACGACACCAGCGTAACCAAGTCCCCGAACCCAAAAACTCTGGTTCCGTAGAACTGATCGATCTCTCCCAATCGATCAGTAAGGTTTCCGGTCTACCCTCCAAGAAAGACCGGTGGCGACTCCAAATGCATGCACAAGTTGCACATGCCACCACGACCACACTAAAGTCGAAAGCGATCGACTCTTATCGTCGAATCCTTCTGAAAAATACTCCCACCGCGATTTGGTATGGGCTTGGGAGGGCTCGCGCCGATCCAAGACCCGTGATCGGTAATCCATTAGCCGCGTCCGCTTTCGGACGGGTCGCGACAGCCGCCGCGCGCGCTCTCTCTCTCCCTCCTCTCTCTTTTCGCTCGCCTTCTGTTGTCTCTCTCTCTCTCTGCCTCGCTTTTTCGCGAGCTCTCTGTCTCGCGAGCTCTTTCTCTCTCTGTGCGTTCTCGCTCTCGCCCTTTTCCCGCGAGCACTCTTTTTTCTCTCCTCCTCTCTGCCCTCGCGCGAAGAGAACTCTCTCTTTTTTTTTTCTTCGTTCCTCCTACCAACCCCTTTTTGCCAACTGATTTCCCTTTCTTCCCCTGATCGCCACTAACTGACTTCCTTCGTTTCTGTTTTTGGTTTTTGGCGTGCGAAGGAGCAGAACCTAGCGTTCTGTTCCTTCTTGGTCGGGTCAACCGGGTTGACTGGGTCGGTCAACCCGACCCAGTTGACCCGGTTCACATATTTTTGTTCAAATTGGGTGCCAAGATGAGCAGATATCATAAAATTGACTCGAAAATCAGGTTCTACGGCACCAATTTCATTTAGAAAATGTAGATTTGGGCTAAATTGATTTGAATTTGTGTAAAAGCCCCAAATCTAAGACATGATCCGAAATTGACTTTTGTCAAATTGATGCTCTTAATGGACGAATTGGCCCCAATTGAACTGACCATTAGATTTAGGGGGTCAAATACTATAGGGAGGAAGCATTGGGGTTCTATGGGTGTCTCTCAGAAAAGTTTAATTTCGGAATTGGCGTAATAGGGACTAAAATGAAAAGAATTTTGTGCAATTAGGTCCCTAAAGCCAAAATTGATTAAATCAGTGCACAATTGAACCAAATTAAAATGTCGGGCAATCAAGATGAATGTCAAGATTCTTAAAATGCAAAGTATTGCAAATAGAAAGACTCAAAACGGATTTGTTTACAAATTTAACCATGTGCGTTACAAAGAAACACACAAAATTAAACTTGAATTTCAACTCTTGATGAGGTCAAAATGACAAGGGATTTAAAAGAAAAATATTGTCTATTTTTCTATATTTTTGTGACCTCAAATTCTATTTTTGTTGATTTTTCTAGTATTTTCCTATTTTCTAAAAATACTAAAAAATGTGAAGAATATGAAAAATTATTTTTTGGTCAAGAATGGTTCCTTGGGCTTGGCCAAGGTCACCAAAGTTGATTTTGTAATTTTTTTGACTTTTTATGATTTTTTTGTGATTTTTTTCAAAAATAAAATTGAAAAAGACTTGGTCAAAAATCAGGTGTCAACAGACATGAGTAGGAAGCCGATTAATAGTGTAAACAGCAGTGAGAAGAGTATCAACCCAATACGAAGGAGACATATGAGCATGGATTAATAAGGTTCGACACATTTCGACTAAATGTCTGATTTTGCTTTCTGACAGACCATTTTGAGATGGGGTGTCTAGACAAGAAATGTGTTGAATAATACCATTTTCACGTAAATATTTTTGGAACGAATTACTAGTATATTCACCTCCCCCATCAGTTTGTAGCAATTTAATTTTTGCATTGCATAGATTTTCGATGAAACAACAGAAGCAATGAAAGTGAGTAGGCACTTCAAATTTATTTTTTATTGAAAAATCCAAGTAAACCGAGAGTAGTCATCAACGAATAACACAAAATACTTAAAAACGAAAATTGGATAAAATGGGGTTCGTCCATACATCAGAATTAATTACAACTAAAGGAAAAGAAACACGATGATTAACAGACTCAAAATGCAATCGATGAGATTTTCCCACAAGATAAGACTCACATGATACCGACCTAAAACTAGAAGTGCAAACATGACTCAAAACTTGTTTATTTGGATGACCAAGACAAGCCATCAAGTGAGTGAAACAAAAAAAGCCACGATAGGATGCGAGTGAAAGGACACCAAGGAATTGGAAATCGGATAAAGACCATGAGAAGAATCAGCTTGGAGGAGAACTTTCCCGGTTCGTTGATCCTTCAAAGAAAAGGATGAATCATTAAAATCAATAGTGCAAGAATTTTTACGACAAAGTTGAGTGACTGAGAGACGATCACGAGCAAGATTAGGGACATGATAGACATGTGATAACAGCAAAGATCTAGAATCAGTATGTAAATAAGCTATACCGACTTGCTTAATAGGCAATAAACGACCATCGCCAACTGAAACTTTTGTGGAATCATAAAAAGGTCTAGGATTTAGGATTTTACCAATGTCACTAGTCATGTGTGCCGATGCTCCACTGTCAAGATACTACATCGGATCAGAGATCTCACTAACTGAGAGAGTTGAGAAAGAATTCGATAGATCAGTTGTAGTGAAGGCATGATTAAATCTTTGCCGACATTGCAGCACAGTGTGCTCAACTCCATTACAGACCCGACAAAAAAGATGAGGCCTAGATCCAAGATTACCTCCCTGGGTGAATGGAGGAACATAGGGCCTCGAACCACCACGAGGCCGACTAGAGGAAGATGATGACCGATCAACATAGGGGATAGAGAATGGCTGTAAATTAAATCGATCATTAAAGGCTTTCCAAACTAGTTGATCATGTGAAAACCGTCCACCCTGTCCTCAACCAGATCTTCGGCCCCTAAAATTACGTCCACCACTATTCTCTCGAAACGGTGGATTGGCTGAAGTGGAATATCCAATCAAAGCATGATGAATATCAGATGAAGATGAGGCATTCGATTTTCGAAGAAATCGTTCTTCTTGTATGAGGAGGCGTGACCGCATATCATTAAAGGAAAGAATAGTAGCACCATTAGTGAGTATTGTAACTAAAGGATCATACTCTGATGGGAGCCCATAGAGGGTTTGAATCACCAAATCCTTATCAGAGACGTAGTAACTTATTGCGGTGAGAGAATCCGCAATTGACTTCAAATGCTGTAGATAATCAGACATTGACTGATCGGGTTTCTTAACGGCGTTCTGAAAATCAAGCTTCAATCCAATTTCCTTGGCCGTGCATCGATCAGTAAAGCATCGCCCTAGAGCAAGCCAAATTTCTCGAGATATCCGAAAATCGTGAACTTCACAGAAAATCTCAACTGTGGGGGTTGAGTTAATCAAACTGCGAACGCATTGATCCGTCTTGACCCAAATTGAATAAGAATAATTGGCGACCATAGTACCATTCTGATCATTGACAAGCCTCTGCGAACACAGAAAAAATCCATCCACATATCTCGGCAGATCGTTGCAGATTAAAATCAATTCAAACTGAGATTTCCATAAAAGATAATTATCCGCATCAAGTTTGATGGAGACAAGATTAGTGATGTTGGGAAGAACAAGAGATGGCGAGACTGATTGCACGCTAGTAATTTGAGCAGCAGCAGAGATCGGAGCAGTAGAAAAAAGAGAAGAAGATGCGAAGGCGAGCGGTATATTATTGAGAGGTGATGGGAAATTGAGATTAACAGAAAAAGAAGATGATGACCAAAGAGATGGTAGAGAAGAAGAAAAATTCATAGATGTACCGAACATTGTTGAGGCGGTAATTGGAGCAAAGGAAGTGTTGATTTGGGATAAAATTATTGAAGAACGTGATGTGTTTTTCTACTGTATTATAATATTGATGTTTCGAGTCAGAGATAAATAATGACATAGTGTTTATGGTAACTCAACCCAAACTAAGATTGTGTAAGAGTATTTATATGATCGACTAATTACAATAAGAGTATAAATAAACACAATTACAAAAATATCCCAATATACATGTAATTACACATTCATAAGCAAGACCACAAGCTCATGTTCGGCCTCCTCTTCTCCCTCAAATCGCTGACCGCTAAGATGGTTCCCACCAGGTATTCCATGCTTAAACTATGTCTTCCATCTTTCGTTTTTCTTCATTGGATTCCGGTCCGTCGACCTTGTTGGAAGGTCAATTCCGATTGCGGATGGTGAATCGTGCAAAGGATCGAAAATGGGTTGGGGGTTTATCAGTCCAGTGGAGAATTGTAGATCTTTATGCATGGTCTTAAGAATGTATATGCTGTCCTGCTGCTTGATGATCTGCTTTGACTTTGATCCCCACGTAATTGGTCTCTCAACACTCTCCCAAATGATTAAAAGAGATTAAATATGGCCGAAATTGCTGAAATAAGCGACCTTTTGAATCAATTATATTGGGAAAAGTACACCTGGAGTGCCTTAACTTTTGTACGGTGTGCACTTAAGTGCCTTAACTTTCAAAGTGTGCACTTAAGTGCCTAATCGGATTAAAAGTGTGCAGTTGAGTGCTAACTCCGGCAAACAGTGTACACGTGGATTTTCTTTGTATTTTTTAATAGTTTCTGAAAATCCACGTGTACAATAAATATTAATAAAAACACTGTTCACCGGCGCCACGTCAGCATTTCCGGCGGCCACCTCACCTTTTTCGGCAGCCACGTCAGCATAGGCACTTAAGTGAACACTTTTTAAAAGTTAAGGCACTTAAGTGCACACTTTGAAAGTTAAAGCACTTAAGTGCACACCGTACGAAAGTTAAGGCACTTCAGGTGTACTTTTCCCAATTATATTTAATTCAGGCACCATTTGATGGTAAACCAGTTTGTTTTGTTCGGTGATTTACTTGTTCTTCGCTAAATTGCTGTTGATCCTCACTAATGTTCAGTAAAACTTTGATAGAAAGGGCTTTGAAGGCTTTCAAGTCGAGTTCGAGCTCGAAGAAAAATAAAAATCTAAAAGAAGTCGACCCTGCAGTAGAAATTTTGGACTATATGATATTTGTGTTTCTTTTGTTTATGCGCATTCACAAGCTCCCTTGGACATGCAAACATATGACAAACACATAAGACGTAACTACTCGATAACTCATTGGTTAAGTTAAGCATTGTAAACCTCGAAAAACTCAACTAAACTGAATATTCGTGTAGTCAATTAGTCAAGCTCAAGTAGCCTGTAAGCAGAAGGAGTTTTTGGTACCGTGAGCTTAAAGTTGCCAAGTGCCAAGTATGCAAGAGAAGATACAAGAGAACCGGATGATCAGTGATTAACTTACACGCACTCTGTTTTTTCCTCTTGCAGTGCAGACAAAGGAAATCTTGGTGTGTCGCAGTTACCAGGCGAGGGTTGTTCATTTCAGAGTTTCCGCACTAACACATACAAACTTAGTTTCATGGAAAGTCCTTCTGGTATAAAGGTTAGTTAAATGAATTCTGCAATCTTGGAGTACTTTTCTACCTCAGATGTTACTTATAATGAACTTGAGCTAAAAGACTTATATGATCTTAGCAAATTAGCTAGGCCTGTTGAACCCCGAGAATTATTAATGAACTGACACCTCTAATGATATATCTAAAGGCACCACACAATTAGAAGGTGTTTGTGGTTCCTTAATCGCATAATACAAGAGCAAAATGGTTTGCTCGTGTTAACTTCTATTATCTGTGCACCGACTACTTATTATTTAAGCTCAATAATGCAAAGTCAATATGTTGAAAATCACATTGTGAGATCATCTTACTTTTACAGTGTTGAGGATTTGCCTTATGCGTCTATTGCTTGCAACTTCAGCAAATATATTAATGTCAATGCGTTCTTGGTTCAGATCGTTGCTCATTAGTGTGAGAAATCTCTTACCAACCATCAATCTACTTTTTCTTTTGTTTTTTGTTTTTCCATCTTATTCCTCATGCCTTTGCAGATAATATTGGTTACACATCCTAGGACTGGTGATCTACGGGAGGCTTTGAAGTATATATATAAGTCTATATGTTGAATATGTGGCTCAAAACCCTCTCTACGCTCCAGGAACTCCTATCATGTGACTGATGAAATTTTGGTGGTTGAAACTGATTGATTAGATGACGTACGTCAATGTTGATGATCTTTGTTTGAAATATAGTTCTGTAGGGGACCAAAATAGTGAGATTGTCTGCTAGAAATATCTGTCTGTTAAAAACATCAATGATATTTTTTTTGTCATTTTGGATAATAAACCCTGCATTGTCCCAATGCTTTTGATACGGGTCATCAGCTAGGTTGCATCTTGTTTTCAGTACTTTTGTGGACATGATTCGGGATTTGGGATAAAGACATTTCTTAGTGACCATTGCTTTTCTTTCCGTGAGTTATATTTGCATAACTGCAGAAGCTGTTATTTTCTCTCCCTACACCTTTTCTTATCCTTTTTGAAGGTGTGACCTCTTCAATACAAATCTTGACCAGTATGTAAGGAACATTTCATAAAACCTCGGTGTGGAGCTAAATACATATGCACTTTTTAACCACGGATCAAGCTCAGTGGACAATTTGGAGAAATGGTTATTTGTGACATGCCTGCTTGGTGTATTATGTGCCTCTCTCTTTGTTGCCAGTGCTAGTCCAACTCCAATCTTCCTACGTTTGTGTATCAGCCGCTTCTTTGGCGACGGATTAACATAGGAGTTTTACTATGCTCCTTTTTCTTCTATATGAATGATCGTTGCTGTGCAGTGTGGACGTTACTCTGTAGCCCTCTTTTTTCCTTCTTTTACGGCTTTATCATCGAAATGAGTAAAAATTGTTGGAAGTTGTTGATTCTGGTGCCTCAATTTAAATTTTGAGCTCGTATAGGTTTACACGACTCAAAATACACGAAGCTGGAAGCGTCATATTGATGTTCTGCAGAATCCTTTTGTCAGACCGCCCCGTCCACTCCATTGGAAAGTGGGTAGTGCCTTTCCCACTCGGTCTTGATGACTGATGTTTTGCAGAACTATGTGCTGCGACTAGCTTTGCTATGGAAATGTTTTTAGTTCCTTGTGATGCTGGAGTATACATTTTTGTTAGACCTGGACTGATCATCGTCGTCATCCTCATCATTCATCTCACTCCTTGTTATCAAATTGATAGGTGTGGATTCTGATTGGTCTTAGAGTACCAAAAACATTCAATCTTAGTATCCAAATTTGCTCGGGTGATTATGGCTTGAAGAAAAGCAAACCTAGAATGGCAGGTGATGGCCATGGTCATTTGGTAATTCATCCGGCCAGACATAATAGAGTAACATGTCAGTTGTAAGATGAAAATATAATCCCCTCTCTTTACCAAAAGAAAGTTCATTAGATAGTGAAAGAAGATTCTATTCAGACAATGGCATGAGGGTTGTATTTGCTCAACGAAATTCAAATGCTGATGAAGGCAAGTTAGGTGTTCTATCTTTCACTTATGGTATGCCTTTACTTTTGTTGAAGTGCTTTTACTGGATGTTCTCCAAATATCATGTGTGGCATCACCGTGGCATTTGACACTTGACTGAATACTTACCTCTGCAGTGTGTTTCAATTGTCATTTAACATCTCACCTAACTTCTGTCTTCCTCAAAGTATATGAAGAAGGCACATTCTGTTAATCTGTTAATTCTTCCATGTTTCAAGGGTTTTCGACTTTCATGATTAATCCATGTTCTCTTTAAGTCATATGTTTTTGTAGCCAGGGCTGTATACCTCTCTCTCTCTTTAAGTCCTGGTCTTTGATTGTTCTACTGACTCCTTTTATTACTGGAAGAAATTGCTCGAACTTTGAATCTTGTTGCGCAGTGGTTTTATCATCTATGGGAAAGCTGGAAATAGAAGAGTTCATGATGCCAGGTTCTTTCTTGATGTTAATGCTATTTTTCGAAATGCAGTAGACAATGTGAGACTTAGACCGAATGGTTGTTAGTCCGTTACTTATCGCCAAGATTAATTTGTGTCATGCTCGGCTATACACTAATTTGGGTTTGGTATCGCAACCCGTTTTCTTTTCGGGCTAATGGATTGTCGAATCGGGCCCCCGCTCTGAAATGTGGATCGCGGGCTTTCTCGACGCGGGCCCTCCCAGGCCCATACCAAATCGCGACGAGAATAAATTTATGCGGATTTTTCGACGATAAGAGTCGATCGCTTTCGACCTTGGTGTGGTCGCGATGTCATGTGCGATGTGTGCATGCATTTGGAGTTACCACCGGTCCTTCTTGGAAGGTGGACCGAAAACCTCACTAATCGATTGGGAGAGATCGATTAGTTCTGCGGAACCAGAGATTTTGGGTTTGGGGACTTGGTTACGTTGGTGTCATTACCAACTCCCTTTCGGTACCTAACGCTAGTGATTTTCCTAACTAAGATTTCATGTAGGCGCAATTTTGGGTGAGGGAAGTCAGGTTTGGAGGTTTCATGCAGATTGAAAGACTAATCCTACCAAATCACAATCAACATAAGGAAAGCGCAATCAAGTGCATAAATGAACCACGTCAATGCACATCAATTCAAATCAAAGGCCTCCTACTATAGCCTTAAGGGCTTAGGGAAATCGTGATTTAGGACCAAGAGTAGACTGGGAAGATTTGGGGACGATTCGCCCGAAGGGCGAAGTCGTCATTTTTTGGAAGGTTCGAGTGTCGAACTGAACGAGATAGGTCGTGACCAGTTGATCTTGGCCATTTCCTATTTTTGAGAATTTTTTCGGATTTTTCAGGATTTCTTGAGGAACGATTTGCAAAAGGGCGAAATCGTCATTTTCGAAAGGATCGGGGTTCGAAAGACCAAAAATAGGTCAATGCCAGTTGATTGTGACCATTTCCTATTTTTTGGAATTTTTTGGAATTTTTAGAATTTCCGCAGTTTTTTTAGAAGACGATTCGCCAAAAGGGCAAAATCGTCATTTTGAAAAGATTCAGGTTTCAAAAGACCCAAAATAGGTTATGGCCAGCTGATTGTGGCCATTTCCTATTTTCTGAATTTTTTTTGGAATTTTCAGAATTTCTTCAATTTTTGGGAGACAATTTGCCTAAAGGGCAAAATCGTCATTTTTGAAAAGATCCGGGTTTGAAATACCCAAAATAGGTCATGGCCAGTTGATTGTGGCCATTTCCTATTTTCTGAATTTTTTGGAATTTTTGGAATTTCTTCAATTTTGGGGAGACGATTTATCTAAAGGGCAAAATCGTCATTTTTGAAGGGATTAGGGGTTTGAAAGACTCAAAATAGGTCATGGTCGGTTGATTGTGATCATTTCCTATTTTCTGGAATTTTTTGGGATTTTTCTGAATTTCTTTGATTTTTTTTCTTAGACGATTTGCCTAAAGGGCAAAATCGTCATTTTTGAAAAAGGTCGGGTTTCAAAAGACCAAAAATAGGGCATGGACAGTTGATTGTGCCCATATCCTATTTTCTGGAATTTTTTTAGAATTTTTCCTAATTCTTCCAATTTTTGAATTTTTTAATGGTTTTCTATTTTTTTATTGAATTTTTGAATTTTTTTTTTATAATTTTTTTTGAATTTTTTTTATTAAAAATATCTTCTGGACCGGGTCAAACCCGGCCCGCGTCTCTGGGGCACCCGGCCCGACCGTACGGGTCGAAAACCGGCCTAAAACGACATCGTTTTGATTTTTTTAAGATTTTTTTTCTATTTATTTATTTATTTATTTTTTAAAAATATTTTCCGGATCAGGTCAAACCCGGCCCGCACCTCTCGGGCGCCCGTCCCGACCGTACGGGTCGAAATCCGGTCTAAACGACGCCGTTTTTTATTTTTTCGAAAATGTTCTATTTTTTTATTATTTTAAAACCATTTTCTAATTTATCCGAATTTCTGAAAATTAAAACCAATCGGACCGTCCCCACCCTGCCACGTGGCACTACCCTAACCGCCGGATCAATTTGATTTTGAAAATATCGGATCGCGACACGTGGCACACCCACGGCCGTCCGATCTAGGTTTTTTTTTTTTTTGAAAACATCGGATCACAACACATGGCGCATGCATAGCCGTCCGATCTAGGGTTTTTGTCATTTCTGAAAATGCCATTTATTATTATAAATGAATTATTAATATTTGAAAATTCTCGGATCGCGACACATGTCAAAATCCACACTGCCGAATCTAGGGTTTTCGGTTGATTTTTCTTTTTTGTGAAAGCCCCCCCGACGGCTGACATGGCGCGCCACGCGACGCCACGTCAGCTTTGACCAATCAACTATCGTTGACTGGTCAAAGGCCCACCGGAAAAGACAACCGGCAACTCGGCAGAATAGTGATTTTTCGGCGAGTTCGTCGGAAATCTCACTGGAAAACCGGGACCAAGCCCAAATCTTACCAAATTTTCAACCAAATTCACCCAAGCGATCCCCTATCAACACAGCAACACATTCGACACAAAAACCATGGTCCATGATAAACGACACTTGAAAAATCCCTGGCGAACGTGAACAGTATCGGTTCCGGCGACGATTTTTGCAAAAAAAATTTCACGACTAAACTTGGTTCTAAACATTCACACAGCATCCAACAGAGCTTAAGAGGCTTACCTGAGAGCCATTATAGCTCGGAATCCACCGTGCTCCTCCGTGCGAGTTCTCGGTTCCGGCCGAGACCGGCGAAGATTCGATCTCGTTTTTTATGTCGGTTTGATGCAAAACAAGGAGCAAGCAAAGCTTAGAGTCGGTTTTAGGACTAGTTTAAGGCAATAAGTGGGCATGGACTACTCAAATAACACACGGCTGTGGACCAAACCGAATCGAACCATACACATGCATTTCGTCGAACACGTAACAGGCATTCAAAAAACGAACGTTTAGGCTAGATCCGTGGGCATTTCGCGTAAAACCGAAACGAGGCAAAGTTCAGACATCAACATAGGAATAATAAGAGACGTCGGAATGCATTCGGTTTGGCTTGGTTTGGTCGAGAGCCCAAACCGAGCCGAACCCCCAGTAGGTGAGAAAAACAGGGGAAACCGACCTTGGCTTGGCTCGCCGACAGCTTGGGGGTTTCGGCGACGATGCTTCGGGTTCCCTGGAGCTTGGAGAACCCTCGACGAACGCTCGGTCACCCTCTCTCTCTCCCGGCTCTCTCTATCTCCCTCGGATCTCTCTCTCCCAAATTTTCAAAAAAAAACCGGGCTCCCACTTTGTCTCTCTCATGGCAGAGTCTTATACTCCGAGAGTTGTCCGAGATCGAGGACGATCACGCACTCCTCTCCCTCTGAAAAAGAGTCTGTCATCCTCAGCTTTGGTCGACGGACGTTCATCCTTACAACTGCGTTTTTGTCCCCTGTTCCCCCCTGCTTTCTGTACGTGAAGGGGCATAATTTGTTCCTTGGTTGCAGACCCAATCGGGTCTGGTCCGACCCGACCGATCCGGCCATCAATTTTCGCTCAATTCAACCTCTAATTGACCATTTTTCATGAAATTGATGCTATAATCGGACTCCTCGATATGTTTTCCATCTAAAATGAGTATTTTCGTGAACCATTGAATTGGAATTTAGCGAAAACCCCAAATTGTCCCTAGGGTCCGAAAATGATTTTTGCCAAATCGGAGGCTCAAACGATCAAATCAGTTCAAATTGAGGCCACCAATGAGTTCGGGAGGATGAAAAATATAGGGTAGAGGTGTTTAATTTTCATGGGTGTCCCTAGAGAGGATTTAATTTTGAAATTTGTGAAATCGGGGACTAAATCGCAAATAAATTTATGCAATTAAGTCCTTTTTGTCAAAATTGATCAAATTGAAGGCCTAATTGACCCAATAGCACTTCAAGGTTCTAGATCAAAATGTCATGACTTATTGGGAATGAAAATTGAAAATTAAAAGACTCAAAGAGAAATTTTTATGCTCGATTCGAGTTTATGTTTGTGAAGGAACATAGTGACCCAAGTCGAATTTTCAAGATTTAATAAAACTAACTTGAAGAGGGAATTAAAATATAATTATTGACTATTTTTTGTATTTTTCTGACCACGTATGGTATTTTTGTTTTGATTTTTTGGGTGTTTTTATAATTAAATAAATTCGAAAAAAATATTAAAAATTATGAAAATTATTTTTTGTTCAAAATTGGTTCCTAAGGCTAGGCCAAGGCTTCCAAAGTTGATTTTGTAATTTTATGACTTTTTTTGCTATTTTTAATTAATTTTAAAAATAAAATCAAAATAAAAGATGATTAAAAATCAGGTGTCAACATTTGGTAGTCAGTTGGACTTCTGTATGGTTAGTACTTGATGTGGCCGTGCCACAGTCCTTGATGTTGTTCCGGTGAGACGAGAGAGATCCATTTGTTTCACATACATGCTTAGCTTTTTCCATTGAGTTAAATGTTCTAATATGTTTGGTCAGATTGAACTTAAATGTTCCAATACGTTTGGTCAGATTGAACTTTAGGTAAGATTAGATTATGGAAACCTCGATAATAAACTACTTGGCTGAACAGAAGTAATGTAAATCGAGTTCGACCCCAAAGATTATCTCACTGAATATGATGGAAATAATTTTATTTGCATTATGTACTACGTGATGGTACTATAAATTTGAAACCAATTTTCACTAATCCTCATTTTGGCAAACAAAAAGTCAACCTAAACCGCATATCGGGACATGGGATATATCACTAATATTCAAAATTTGACAACGTAACATCGGTGTGCGAATCTTTTAGCTTGTACATGGAGAGAGATGTACAGACCAATATCGATGAGTGACGGTGAAAGCTCCCGTTTCAGAGCTTGAGCGAGCATGATTTTTTGTTTCTCCCTATGCAGAGAAGATGGTTTTGTGAGAAGAAAGGCCTTTGAAAGATGGAGAAAAAGAAATGAAGAGAAGTTTGCTCTTTTGACTAAAGCATCGGAAAAGAAGAGCAAAATGGAGAAGATGTCATGGACGTCAACAATTCCACTTGAAAGATAATTTGGAGATAACCTGCCTAGTTCTAGGATAATAGCTTGTTCGTCCGGTCCGAGTTGTGCGCAGCTTCCTCGTCCCGTTCAAATTAGGTAGAGTGAGTCTTACTTGGCATTTACTGTTAGAAAAATCGTACAATATGTATATTAATCTATACAATGACAGAACCAAATCATAAGCAATGAAATGAAAGATAGGTTTATAACAGACATGTCATGGACTATGTCATTCACCATAATTCTCACTAATCTTCTTCTTCTTTGAAGATTTGCAATCCACAAAGCTGTGATCTATCTTGTCACAGTTGAACCATGTACCTTGATATCTGTTCTTGGCCACTCCTCCTCTGATCCCAACTTTAACTTGCAATCATTTAAACTTCGAATCGCAATAATAAATGTAACCAAGCTGCCTCAAATATGAAAACATTAAGTTGGCAGAAGCACAAAATTTGATCCTTCAGAAGCAGTATTAAAAAATCGTCAGATGCAAAAATTCGTCAGATGCAACTGTATCTGAACCTGTCAGATGCAGAAATTCGTCAGATGCAAAAATTCGTCAGATACAACTGCATCTGAACCCGTCAGATGTAGAAATTCGTCAGATGCAGTCCTTCTGGATCCGTCAGAAGTAGTCCTTCTGACCTTCCTTCTGAGACTCCTTCTGACCTTCCTTCTGAGCCTCTTTCTGAGTCTCCTTCTGACCTTCCTTCTGAGTCTTCTTCTGACCTGCCTTATGAGCCTCCTTCTGAGTCTCATTCTGACCTTCCTTCTGAGCCTCCTTCTGAGTCTCCTTTTGACCTTCCTTTTGAGGCTCCTTCTGAGTCTCCTTCTGAATAACAAAATCCGAATGAAAATATAACAATATAAATAAATTGATTAAAATAATACCGAGGCCAGTGTTCGACACAGTTTCCTTAAAACAGATTCGTCCCTTCCAGTACGTGCTTTGAGGTTTCATGAACGTCTGTCCCCAGGATACAACGGTTGAACAACGATAGATGCTAGCACAGCAACCCAACGCTTTCGGCGAACTTGAACAACACGAGAACACTATCGAAAACAATGCAAATGCATAGAATCGGAAAAGAGAGAGAAAAGTTTTTCTTTTGAGACTGTAGTATTTTCCTATCTCACTTCCTCTCTCTCAAAACAGAATGGAAAACCACCTATTTATAGGCTAAGTGGGGCATTGCGAAAATAAATAATAACGGCTAAATTAATTATGCCGTTTAGAGCCGTTATGTAATTAATTCTGTAACCACAGAATTATAATAGTCGTTACTTAGTTAATATCATTAACACACCGGTAATTAACTTAAGAACGGTTAACGGCTTGAGTTGGAAAAAATTAAAACAGAAGGCAAAAATGGGCTTGTTGCGAGGCCCACTTTTCGGTCCTGCATTCGCATACGCAGGTCGTGCGCTCGCGCCCAAGTTTCAACTTGTCGGGGAGGGATTTACACCCCCCATGCTCGTGCGCGCGAGACATAGTACTTGTTACAATAGTTACCACTCAAAAGGAGTGTAACCACATATAAAGCACTTCAAGGCCTTCTTCCTTTCCTATATGGGACTAGTGCTTTGTCACTTCCCACTTCCAACTCAATGGGTGTTCTTTGAGAAATAATTTCCCATTCACTCACCCATCAAAATACCTCATATTTTCCAACAAACCCCCACATGAATGAAAATTATTTTGATTTTGACTCTGTGATAGTGTTCAACAAATGAAACCTGCATAGGATAGGTAGGTGTCACCCTTTGAACCTTCCCTTGTGAAAGTATATTTAATTTACCAGTTGTCCAATAGATATGATGTCCTTGAACTGTCATGCTTTCTTAGTAAATGACCCATATACTTCACACAGGAATCATCTAAACGTGTGTTTAGTTCTCATGAGTATGTTCGTTTTGGCCATGAACATCGTCTTGGTTCTGCGAGAGTTTCTAGAGAATTCAGCTATCAATAATTCTCCTTTGAAGCGGCCCCACTTCTCTCTCACATAGGTGATTACTTAATCTTGAGTAATTAATTTACTCCATTTAAGAATCATTAAAGCAATAGTTGCTATCCTTTTCCTGATAAACCCACATAGTAATTTGTTTACTCCACATACTTGGGGGATATCGAATCACCGTTTCTTTTATAGGAATGATTTGAGGGATAGACCCCCACAGTGATATCTTAAGTTCGTATACTTAGGTTGTCCCTTTTGAACCTAGATCTTGGGATCTCCAGTCAGCTAGGTTGGGTTTTTCGTTATACAAACTTTTCTGTAATGGGCTGTAGTCCCATTCCTATTATTGATTTTCCAACTAACTCTCTGTTTAACCCTTTGGTTAGCAGATCTGCAATATTATCCTTTGACTTTACGTAGTCAATAGGGATAATTCCAGTTGAGAGTAGTTATCTAATGGTATTATGTCTATGACATATATGTCTAGACTTACCATTATACATAAAACTCTGTGCTCTTACAATCGCAGATTGGCAATCGCAATGTATACAGATTGGTGGCACAGGTTTTTGCCATTTTGGAATATCCTTTAGGAAATGGCGTAGCCATTCAGTTTCTTCACCACATTTATCCAAAGCTATTACTTCGGATTCCATTGTGGATCTAGCTATAACAGTTTGTTTTCAGGATTTTCAAAATATGGCTGCATTCGCTAATGTGAATACATATCCACTAGTAGATTTTGGATCAGCCATTTTTGCAAGACACCCCTACACTTGTAAGCATTTGTAGGATGGTCTCCTACATTTCCATAGCTCATAAGGGGTTTTATCCTCTTTATTTCGAGGTATTGCATTATTCTCACCTTACGAAGGAAATAATGCTTCACAAGGTCAACAAATGACTTGTTATTGCCCTAATTCATGAAATCGTCAATCACATAAGTTGGGTTACCATCACTGTTGATTTTCTTCAACTAGCTAAGTCCCATTTCCCTCGAGGAATAGTCAGAGGATCGGCCGAATCCATTTCTGACTTCGTATTATCAATGGACATAATTCCATTTTCAAGCAATTGCTTTATCACATCACTCCTCGAGTGAACATGTCTGTTTCTACCATTGAAAGTTTTACTCTTTGCAATGGCTATTGCTACTTGGCAATCATAATGTATAGACATGTAAAGTGCCGATTTCATTTCCTTGAGCAAACCTCAAGTTATCAAGATAAAATATTTCCTTCTTCTTCTCCTACTAAAGTGTAGGAGGATAAATGTTATATTTCCACAAATATGCTTGGTAGCATCTAGGTTTATCACCTATTATTTTTCCGTTAGCCTCAATATTGGCTCGAGAAATGACCGCAACATTTTTCATAATCATCTGCTTCAACCAAATTGACTTTTGGTTTTGCAGGATTGTCATTTCCTCCAAAATATTTTGTTTGATTGAGTTCCAAACTACAACATCCCACCAAGTATGAACATGTATCAAATAGTGGATATCGTCTCACAGAAATCACCAATTGGTGTTTTTCATTGCTTCTTATAGAGAACAAATTTCTCTTAAGAACTTCATCTTTGCTTTTAAGCAAATACACATAGCATATTTAGTGCTATCATCGATGAAGGTAATAAAATATTTATTACCGCCTCTTTGTTTGTAATTCACATACATCACAATGAATCAATTCAAGAGGATCTGAGTTTCTTTCGCATGCAGAGCCTCTACTGACTCATTTCTTTCGCGCGCAAAGCCTCGTCTCTATTGAATTTTTCTGCGCTATTTTGTTCAAGGCGCCATACACGTTCCAAGCAATCTCTTCCGCATAGGAAGGGAAGAATCGCTTTTCGAAACTCAGCTTCAAATGCCTCACATGTCTTGATATGGTTGGCCTTATCATTGCTCTTGGTGCATCACCATAGCAACTCAATTTCCAATACAAGGGTCCGGTGTTCACACGCAACTTGACATTCCGAGCCCCTTGGGTTTCTAATTATTGATTCTCCGCCCATAGGAAGTTATCCATATTCTTGGAATTCCTCGAGCCTTTAAATTTCTCAGGTCGAAAGATATTCAATCTAAGTGGTACAGGGATTGCCCCGTTCACATGACCAAAGTCCAGCATGGCAATCCCGACCTTTAGCTCGAATGACCCAGCATGTTACTTGATCCAATGATTCACTCAAGTACATTTTCAGCTTGAATCTTATGCAAGATCACTTGAATTTCTTGCACCTGACTGATCACAGTCTTATAGTCCACCATCATATAATCAAGGAATCGTCCGACAACAAATTTCTTTGCTTCGGCATCCTTTTGTTTTATATTTCCGATCAAGGATTCTCATAATTCCTTTAACGTCCTTATTGCACATTGTATAAGGAGTCATATAAGCCATTCATGACATAATTCCTACATAGGAAGTCAGAATGCTTCCAAGGCCTCAACCTCGTTGGAGGCTTGCTTATCCGTTTCTCCATCGGATACCTTAGGAGGTTCCTTAGTCAAGAATCTCGCAAGATTCAAAGTTGTTGAATAAACCAACATCTTGTGCTGCTACCTTTTAAAGTTCAATCAGTTAAACTTTTCAAGTTTCTTACCATAGTGGATAGAAACAGCGACAGAGGTAGATGATGATCCATACAGAAACCTTTAGACAGCAAAAGCAGAATCTTTGGTGATGTCGTTAGCAGCCATATCAACAACTTCGTTTCCAGTGACAATTTGAATACTAAATATGTATTCTCTTTGTCTGCATGATTGACAGTACAAAAAACACAATAGTCAATCTGGACAAAAACCATAAGAAAGCAAATCTACCATTAGATTTTGTTGATGATAGGGCAAAGCACCACATCAAAGCCATAAATAATATAACTTGGTATCAGCCACTGATTAAACCGTTGGGGTCACGAACGAGAGTTCATTATGAATTGATGGCAACGCTTCAGACTTGCGATGACTCATAGGCTCTCGACTGGCACATAGATACTTCTTGGAATGCCATAGACAAGGCTGGTCGTCGTAAGGAGTTCACCAAAGAATCTGTAAAAGACACCTAACACGCAAAGATGAGACTTGCATGACCTGTTAGTGTTATTGACAAATTAAAATTGCCAATTTGGTCAAGGATTTATTGAACCGTTTGACAATTAGATCATGTCCAGAATACTTCATGAGACTTCTCGCTTTTTGTCCATTCATTTTATTCTCCTGCAAAAGACGTTTAATCCCAAAAATCAAACCGCACTTATATGGAAAAATTCAAATATCATTGTTCCATCACAATCTTCAATCCCTAGGGGACCCCTTTCGAAGGTCCTTCTCGAATCTGCAGAAGAAGGAATAGAAGACTTCTTTCCTTCACCATATCTATCATGTAAGTGATTAATCTTTTAAGAGAAGACTAATCTGTTTTAAGATTGTTAGAAAAATCGTACAATATGTATATTAATTTATACAATGACAGAACCAAATCATAAGCAATGAAATGAAAGATAGGTTTACAACAGACATGTCATGGACTATGTCATTCACCATAAGTCTCACTAATCTTCTTCTTCTTTGAAGATCTACAATCCACAAAGCTGTGATCTATCTTGTCACAGTTGAAGCATGTACCTTGATATCTGTTCTTGGCCACTCCTCCTTCTGATCCCAACTTTAACTTGCAATCATTTAAACTTCGAATCGCAATAATAAATGTAACCAAGCTGCCTCAAATATGAAAACATTAAGTTGTCAGAAGCACAAAATTTGATCCTTCAGAAGCAGTATTAAAAAATCGTCAAATGCAAAAATTCGACAGATGCAACTGCATCTGAACCTGTCACATGCAGAAATTCGTCAGATGCAAAAATTCGTCAGATGCAACTGCATCTGAACCCGTCAGATGCAGAAATTCGTCAGATGCAAAAATTCGTCAGATACAACTGCATCTGAACCCGTCAGATGCAGAAATTCGTCAAATGCAAAATTCGTCAGATGCAGTCCTTCTGGACCCGTCAGAAGCAGTCCTTCTGACCTTCCTTCTGAGTCTCCTTCTGACCTTTCTTCTGAGCCTCCTTCTGAGTCTCCTTCTGACCTTCCTTCTGAGGCTCCTTCTGAATAACAAAATCCGAAGGAAAATATAACAATATAAATAAATTGATTAAAATAGTACCGAGGCCAGTGTTCGACACAGTTTCCTTAAAACAGATTCGTCCCATCCAGTAAGTGCTTTGAGGTTTCGTGAACGTCTGTCCCCAGGATACAACGGTTGAACAGCGATAGATGCTAGCACAGCAACCCAACGCTTTGGGCGAACTTGAACAACACGAGAACACTATCGAAAACAATGCAAATGCATAGAATCGAAAAAGATGGAGAAAAGTTTTTCTTTTGAGACTGTAGTATTTTCCTATCTCACTTCCTCTCTCTCAAAGCAGAATGGAAAACCACCTATTTATAGGCTAAGTGGGGCATTGCGAAAATAAATAATAACGGCTAAATTAATTCTGCCGTTTAGAGCCGTTATGTAATTAATTATGTAACCACATAATAATAATAGCCGTTACTTAGTTAATACCATTAACATACCGGTAATTAACTTAAGAACGGTTAACGACTTGAGTTGGAAAAAATTAAAACAGAAGGCAAAAATAGGCTTGTCGGGAGGCCCACTTTTCGGTCCCGCATTCGCGTACGCAGGTCATGCGCTCGCGCCCAAGTTTCAACTTGTCACGCCTCCGTCGGGGTCCGAGATTTGCACCCCCCGTGCGCGTGCGCGCGAGGCATAGTACTTGTTACAATAGTTACCACTCAAAAGGAGTGTAACCACATATAAAGCACTTCAAGGCCTTCTTCCTTTCCTATGTGGGACTAGTGCTTTGTCACTTCCCACTTCCAATTCAATGGGTGTTCTTTGAGAAATAATTTCTCATTCACTCACCCATCAAAATACCTCATATTTTTCAACATTTACCTCTCAAATAAAAACGTATAATGTGTAAGTCCAATGTGGAACTCAAGAGTGCCCAATACTTTGTCCGGCTTCTGATCCCCCAACTTCCAACTCTCTTCAGCTTGTATAACAAATGGAGAGAGAAACTAAAGCGACCATAACGAACTCTCTTCAATTGTATGAGGTATGATTTCCTTGCCTGTGTCTATATTACTAGCAAATGATGTTGGGTTGTATCTCGAGTTTGAACCGTTTACGGAGTATATCGATTTTATTAATCGATAGGAAAGAAATCCAAAGAATTCTTTATGGATTAGAATTCCCTTTTGAAGTCGTATTGGTATCTATATGTGGGATTTTGTTTTATGCTGAAAGAGGAAAACAAAAGATCGATCAAGATATATTCTTCAATGACGTTCACTGGACGTTCAACTCCTTAAAAGGAAACAAGAAGAATATTATGGGTCCCGGTCAACATATTTGTTGTTGACTAGCCTAAAAGGACACACACAAAAAAGGTGTGGACTTCTTTGGGGAGGGCTGCACGATCAGAAGGGTTTTTCCATAAAGAGGACTTTGGGGCCGCATGAAGACAAGAGGGAAAATAAAAGTGACATTGGGTGCTTTTATTTTTTGTATGGGTCTCCTCTAGAAGCCGCCGCACGAAGACAGAGAGAAACAGCCACCCACGGACAGAATAGAGTGCGTACAGAAAAGCCACACGAACGGTGGACGCAAGGGCATCGTGGGCTCTTGAACCGCACAGGAAGTTTGAGCCGCACGAAGAACAGAAGCCCCACGAAGATGAAGAAAGAACGTCGCAGGGAGCTTGGTTCAACCGTTTCGAGAACAAACAAAACAAGTATCGGTATTTCTCTGTGAGTTTTTTTGAGTGAATTCTCTGTGAGAGATTGTGATATTACTTGTGGGTTTGCTTTGGGTTTAATCTAGGTGCGGGAAACACTTGAGTGCATGAGCGATTGTAAATCTGACTCTCCGATTATAGTGGATTATATTGCTGGCTCTCCCCGTGGACGTAGATACCGATCTCGGACCGAACCACGTAAACTTCTGGTGTCATTTATTGTTCTTCGTAATTTCTCTGGTAATTTCGTCTCGACATATTTGCAAGATCCGTTTGTGTTTCCATGTTATATAATCTCAACAATTGGTACTAGAGCTACGGTTAGAATTTTAGCAGTTGATTTGGGGCTTTTGCTTGTCTGATCATTGTCTAGAACGAAATTTGAGATTGAGAAATTTAATGGGAGGAATAACTTTGAATTGTGGAGTCTTAAGATAGAGGCATTGTTAACGACTCAAGGTTTGGTCGAGGCATTGGAGGGCAAGAATAAATTGCCTGAAATAATGGAAGATGCCGAAAAGGACAGGTTAATCAAAAAGGCGAGAAGTATAATCAGATTGCACTTATCGGATGAGGTGTTGATAGAGATAGCTGAGGAAAAGGATGCCACAGCGTTGTGGGCTAGACTTCAGGCACTCTATGGTATGAAAGATTTGAAGAATCGCTTGTATATGCTGAAGAGAATGTTTCAGTTGCGGTTGGCTGAAGGCACATCTATCAGAGCCCACGTGGATGAGTTTGATAAACTCATGATAGATTTGAAGAACGTCAACGAGACCTTGCCTGATGAGAAACAAGGTATGATATTGTTAGCATCTCTACCAGATTCTTTTGAGCACTTTATAGATTCGTTACTGCAAGGGCGTACTGCGGTTACCTTGGAAGAGGTAAAGTCCGCTTTATTATCTAAGGAGTGGCAAAAGAAATTAAGAGAAGATAACTTAGCGCAGGGTAGTGCGCAAAGTTTATTCGTTTGTGATTGAGATGTACATAGAGAATCTGGAGGTAACAGATGGAAGCTTCGTTCTAAATCGAGGTCCAATGTTCGGAACCGTTGATGTTATCTCTGTAATTTGGTAGGGCACTATAGGAGAGACTGTCTGAAGTATAAGGGTAAAGGAGTTAAGGTGGAGTCTGCAGGTGGTAGTAATATTGTTACTACAATAGATAATAGTTCTAGTGATGCCGGCGATGTGTTAACAGTTGCCACGAGTTCATCAGGTGATGAATGGGTGCTTGATTCTGGATGTTCGTATCATGTGACTTCTCATAGACACTGGTTTACTACTTATCAATGCATGGAGGGTAGTAAGGTGTTTATGGGAAATGGTGCTGCTTGCGAAGTAGCGGGGATCGGAACAGTTCAGATTAAGATGCACAATAGAATGGTGCGAACGTTGACTGATGTTAGGCATGTACCAGAACTGAGGAAGAACCTTATCTCGTTAAGTGCTCTTGACAGGTTCAGATACCGGATTTCCACTGTAGGTGGAATTATAAAGATCTCTTAAGGTGTGCTTACCGTGATGCGAGGGAAGATAGACTGCGGGTTATATCTCCTATAGGGAAAGGCAGTGATCGACTCGTCTGCTAGATTCTCGGATACTTCAGGTGAGCATATAACACAGTTATGGCATATGAGACTCGGACACATGAGTGAGAGGGACATGATTATTCTGGGTCAGAGGGGTTTACTGGGAGGTCATCGAATTGAGAAGCTGGACTTTTGTGATCACTGCGACATGGGTAGTCAGCAGAGAGTGAAGTTCAGTACGGCAGTTCACCGGACCTCAGAGATTGTAGGCTGCGTACACTCAGACTTATGGGTACCCTCTCCAGTTCCGTCCAAGGGAGGTGCCAGGTATGTATTGTCTTTTGTTGATGACGTTTCAAGGGAAGTCTGGATTTGTCTTCTTAAGCACAAGAGTGAGGTGCTTGATCGGTTCAAGTCATGGAAGGCAATGATCGAAAAGCAGATAGGAAGAAAGATCATGGGTCTAAGAACCGATAAAGGGTTAGAATTTTGTTCTGATGAGCTTGGTCAGTTTTACGCAGAGGAAGGCATAGTGAGACACCGCACTGTTGTCGAGTCACCACAGTCGAACGGAGTTGCAGAATTGATGAACAAAATTATATTGGAGAGAGCTCGCTCTTTACTCTCCAATGCTGGATTAGATGAAGATTTTTGGGCTGAAGCAGTTAATACAGCTTGTTGGTTAGTGAAAAGATCACCATCACCAGAGATTAACTGGAAAACTCCTGAGGAAACGTGGTCAGGTAAGTCTGTTGATTACACCGAATTAAGAGTGTTTGGTTGCCCTGCTTATGCTCGTGTGAGTGATGGCGCGTTGGAGCCGAGGGCAAGGAAGTGCATATTCCTAGGCTATGCACATGGGGTGAAGGGATACATGCCGTAGTGCACAGGTGATGATTCACTCGGTTTTATGTTCAGCAGTGATGTTACCTTTGACGAGTCTGCTCTGTTTCAGAAAAGGAGTGAGGAGTCAATTAGGGAGAAAGATCTGGACGGTGTTCAGAAACAGGTGGAGCTTCAGGTAGAGCCCAGAGATATTGAGAGTACATCAGATGTGACAGAACCTGCAGAGTCGCTAGATTCCATAGCAGTTGACTGCTATTCCAAGGTCACAGATGATGAAGCTTCGAGGTGGTCAGCAGAGGTGAATGAGATAGAACGACTGTGGGAAAAGTATACTGCAAGTGCCTTAACTTTCGTACGGCGTGCACTTAAGTGCCTTAACTTTCAAAGTGTTCACTTGAGTGCTGACTTTTTTTCAATTCGTGCACTTAAGTGCCTTAATTTTCAAAGTGTTCACTTGAGTGCCTAAACTTTTAAAAATCGTTCACTTGAGTACTAACTTCTTTTAAAATTGTTCACTTTAGTGCCAACTCCGATAAGCCACGTCAGCACAAATAATAATTAAAAATGCCACGTGTCGAATTTTCGGTGAGCCACGTCAGATTTGGCATTGAATTGAACGATTTTAAAAGAAGTTGCTACTCAAGTGAACGCTTTTTAAAAGTTTAGGCACTCAAGTGAACACTTTGAAAGTTAAGGCACTTAAGTGCACGCCGTACGAAAGTTAAGACACTTGCAGTGTACTTTTCCCAACGACTGTTATATGCAGATGTTAAAATAGATGATTTGGGTGCAGCAAAGATAACTTTGGATATGGAGATTCAGAGAGATACTACAAGAAGAAATTATGTAAGTACCTCGCTTGTTGCATATTATAAATTATCTAGTCTGTCACGATGTACTTGGATGGAGGTGGAGTATTTGTCCCATGCTTCACATGCTAGTACTATTGATTATTTGAATTATGCCATGGATAGTACTAGGCTTGATCTATCACACGCAATCATGAAAATTTATATGATTAATCCAGATTTATATTGTGATGATGTGAAGTGGATCCTCCTGATTTTATTAGGGACGATAGACGTTGGGATATATTTTGGAGAACGTAGTTCAGGTAGTGTGGCGGTAACTAGGTTTGTAAACCTGGGTCATGCAGGAAGCCTGAAAAATGGTCAAATTCTGAGCAGTTATGCCTTTACTTTTGTCAGTTGTGCTATGAGTTGGAAAGTGCGGTTAGGAGACGTAATAGTCTCGTTGGCGTCTGAGACTAGGAACATGGTAGCAACTGAAAACGTTGAAGAGGCATGGTGGTCTAATGGCTTGATTGGTGATGTAGACATAGAACATCCGGTTGATGTGGTGTTAGGTAAAAGTCAGAGATATCACTGGAGAATTGAGTACATTGGTGACCGAAAATTTTGCGTCAGGTATAGCATGTCAATAGAGGATGTGACCAAGAAGAAGTTCCTTGCGGTGGAGAATCCTGCGGACATGTGGATCGACTTTGTTTCTCTAAATAAGTTCAAGCTCTGCTTGAGCTTGATAGACGTCTGTGAAGAGTAAGCGCCCATCGGGGGCATTGGGAGAGCAGCATGAATGATGAAGTACTATGACTTGGCTTCAAACGTCGAGTCAATGTGAAGATTGTTGAGTTTTGTCTCGAGTTTGAACCGTTTACGGAATATATCGATTTTATTAATCGATAGGAAAGAAATCCAAAGAATTCTTTATGGATTAGAATTCCCTTTTGAAGTCGTATTGGTATCTATATGTGGGATTTTGCTTTATGCTGAAAGAGGAAAACAAAAGATCGATCAAGATATATTCTTCAATGACGTTCACTGGACGTTCAACTCCTTAAAAGGAAACAAGAAGAATATTATGGGTCCCGGTCAACATATTTGTTGTTGACTAGCCTCAAAGGACGCACACAAAAAAGGTGTGGACTTCTTTAGGGAGGGCTGCACGATCAGAAGGGTTTTTCCATAAAGAGAACTTTGGGGCCGCATGAAGACAAGAGAGAAAATAAAAGTGACATTGGGTGCTTTTATTTTTTGTATGGGTCTCCTCTAGAAGCCGCCGCACGAAGACAGAGAGAAACAGCCACCCACGAACAGAATAACGTGCGTACAGAAAAGCCGCACGAACGGTGGACGCAAGGGCATCGTGGGCTCTTGAACCGCACAGGAAGTTTGAGCTGCACGAAGAACAGAAGCCCCACGAAGACGAAGAAAGAACGTCGCAGGGAGCTTGGTTCAACCGTTTCGAGAACAAACAAAACAAGTATCGGTATTTCTCTGTGAGTCTTTTTGAGTGAATTCTCTGTGAGAGATTGTGATATTACTTGTGGGTTTGCTTTGGGTTTAATCTAGGTGCGGAAAACACTTGAGTGCGTGAGCGATTGTAAATCTGACTCTCCGATTATAGTGGATTATATTGCTGGCTCTCCCCTTGGACGTAGGTACCGATCTCGGACCGAACCACGTAAACTTCTGGTGTCCTTTATTGTTCTTCGTAATTTCTCTGGTAATTTCGTCTCGACATATTTGCAAGATCCGTTGGTGTTTCCGCGTTATATAATCTCAACAAATGACAGCAGCCATACAGAAGGCGACTGATATTGCAAGACATGAAGGGCATGGAGGATTTCCCTAAGATTGAAAATTTACCATCCCAGCTGCTAACAACAACCTTGTTTACATTGAAGAGTCGAAGAGGAGAACGCGTCGAATTTGTTGAGAATAGGGAGATTCGAAGAATACGTCAACTCTGTTGTTCTGAAGACTGCTCACAGAGAACATAAATTGTTGCCAAAAGCGCATGTACGGATACAGTCGAAAGTTTGAACCTCTAACTAATTCTCAGGCGTGGGATTTAACCCAGGTGTCACCGATGTATAAGGCATAATGAAAAATACGTTCTCAATGTAGAAAATGGGTGGTACTTGGAATCTTTTCATGCCCATATTGTCACCCAAATTGACCGTTTTGACCTTCTAGGATCGACATCTCGTCGATTTCAATTGCACATCGTGAAACTATAGATCACAAGCGATCCAAATTAAATAAAATTGGCTTCATTAATTGAACGTCAGAAGACAGAAGCATTGCCGATCAAACTTCCAATATTCGAAAAAGATCCCTAAACCCAAAACCATATCGAGAGGTCTCGGAATCTGGAATTTTTTTTTTTTTACAAAACCCTAAATTATGCTGACAGTGAATTCCGGAAATTTTATTTTTATTTTTCTCTCTCTTTTTTCTTTCTTGCGAGCTGCCGGCGAGGGCTTTGCTAACCGCAGGCGAAGGTGGCCTCGCATCAGAATTTACAAGGACTTAATTAAAAAAATGTGGTGACGAAAGAGTGCGGTGGAGATGCATTGAAAGTTACATAACCATGATTTCCTCATAATTCTATAGAAGTTACTCCCTTGCAATAAAACCATCGATTCGTGGATATATTGAAAGTAATTTTAGTGCATAGAAAGAGTCTGGTCCATTCTTTTTATTGCAAAGTAAGTTTCTCCCATCAGAATTTAGTAATCTTGCCTTATCGTTAGTAAAATTTTAACGGGAATGTAATTTTGAAACTATCAGTAATTTAGTAAATTTTAGTCGTGGTTGGTAAATGTCATCTAAATGAACAATTCTCAACGTATTGTGGGCATATTATTTTGTTTATTTTTTTTAGTAGTTTTTATTTTAATTCAAAAATAAGTTCTTCCGGGTAAGTGACTATTAATTTTTTCAAGAATACCAACTCCTCAAGGTTAGAACTATTTTTTTTTTACCAAAAAAAGATAGAAAATTTTTACAAATATTCAGATGTTAATAATTTCGAAATACAATCAATAATTTTTCGTTTGAAACAATTTTTAAATGAATAGAGTTACATTCTGAGAAATATTTACCATCCGAAAAGAGGAAAAACCGAGTCTTTGTCTAAAGAAATGCATTGAGAAAGGACAGATGCATAGAACCTTTCGATGAGATCGATGCAATACGAAGAACCTTACCAGAGATTGATATGCTGAGAGTCATATTTTATTATATATTATATATATATATATATATTTTTTTTTTGATAACCGAGGTGTCCGAGCTCACGGCGAACCGGGTCTCAACCCGGCGGGACATATTTTATTATATTCATCTTTTCTTTAATTGAGAATAGAAATTTTTTAATAAGATAAACATTCCCAATGCTGTATTTTTTCTCTGTTACCAAGATGGGATATATAGATGGTGAAATGGCATTCTTCCTTAAGGATTTTCCAATTGGGTCATGTCATTCCAAAGCAAGCGGATTATTTAGCAAATTTGGTTATTGAAATTGCTTAATTTTTTTGTTTTTGATATTATAACATATAGACTACAGAGCAGCTCTTGGTGTACTCTGTCCCACCGTCCAATGGTCAGGTGGTGGTCCCCCCACGTAAATCGGACCGCCGGAGAGGGTCCGTACGGAGCCGTCCAACCAATCATGACTACTACTACTAGGGAGTAGGTCCGCTGAGAAGAATGAAGAGTAAACCGGGCCTCGTATTCCCCCGCCGACCACCGTCAAGAAGTTTCCGACGACCTGGGATAACAAATTTCGCAGCAAACGAGGGATATGTTCTGTAGGAGAAGCGAGAGAGATGTCAATACTAAGATAAAATATTCGGTGGTATCAAAGCGCTCCGTTAGCCACGAACGCGGCATATATTTATCTCCGATCAGATCCATCCACGATTTGATTCTTGGCAAAGTGTTGCAAATAAAGAAATTACCATGCTCCTCAAACGCTCCTTCCCCAACTCCACTTCATCGTCTCGCTCTCCATTCCTCTCATCAACACCTTGCCGTTGCCAAAACCCGGACCTGACCCTCGGGTCTCGCTACTCGCCCCTGAAGGACCCGTCGCCCAACCGGCGCAACCGCCTTCTCGAGGAGACGATCCTCCTCGATGGCTCCAACCACGAGCACCACCAGTTCATCGTGTAAGTTTTCCCAAGCCTTACAAGAAGTTCTGTATCATTGAGATTGAGCGCAAGGAGCAACCTTGGACTTGGAGTATTCACGTTTGTTTAGAAAAGGCCTATGTATCAGAAAAAGAAAAAGGATACGGCAATTCGAGCTCTGCGTTAGGAAGGGCTGAACTGAATAGGAGCGGATCGAATGCGTGCTTCTGCGTATCCGCTTAGAGGAAGATCTTTTCGTAGCGGACGACCCTCGATCGAAACCATAATTTGGTGTAGTAAGACCCCTTCGGCGCCGGTATCCTGGGCTTGTTAAGGTAGGCTGAACTGCTCCTTGCAGTATCCTCCTTCCTCCATAAAGTGACTAACTGAATAAACTGCTTCGATCGATACTTGTATGGCCACGCCGAATCACCCCTGGACTAACGGATGAAGCGGATTTAGATTGCCGCAATTGTCCTTAAAAACAAGGCTTGAAAATGAATTCTAGAAAGTTTGGATTAAAATTCTCTCGGACACATCACCGCGACAACTAGAGGTAATTGGTGGGCCTGCTCGACACTAATCTGTTATTCAGGCTTGTCCCAGAAAACAGAGAATATCATATGTGCTAAACCTATGGGCCGGGCTAGGCTTTCACAGGCCCTCTTGCCCTGATGCTGCCTGGACGGACCGGCAAGTCGCCGGTCTTCTGCCAAGGTTTAGGGTGGGGATCACCCTGCCAAGGAAAAATCTTGGCAGGGGATCCACGCCCGTCTTCTATGATCAGGTCTACAACAAAAGGTATCTCGCAGACACTGCTATATTTAAGGTGATTATACACTATGTAGCACCGACACTCCTCCCAAGTGAGAGTGTCGTGTCGGGCATCGTGTCTAACACCGACACCCGTCCGACACCTCCCGACACCCGTGTCGGTCGCGTTGACCGTGTGTCGGCATTTCGACACTTGGTCATCGCGGCCGACACCCCGCCAACACTCGTGTCCGGCGTGTCAGACACGTGAAACTCCTTAGAAAAGAGGAAAAATTTAATATCGATAGCTTGGACTTTGAAACCCTAGATATCATATAACTGCGATCTCGTCAACGCTTTTCCCTTTCCTTCTTTCTGAGTTGTGGGACTGACTTGTCTTCTAAAAATTTAGCCTTAACTACTCGGCAATGCTAACTTTCATATATTTTATGAAAGATAAAACCCTCTAATCTCGTTTGGTATCATTTGATGATATCATGCTTTTAACTTACCGTTGAGTTTTTCAGAATATGATATCTTTATGTTTTTTACAATTCTTGAGTTTGTCAAATTGTTAACATAAGTGAAAGCTCGTCATCTACGATTCGAATTATTGCATATAATGCCTATTTCGGCTTTATTTATTTATTTTATATATTTAATATAACGTGTCTCCGACGTGTCGTGTCGGTGTCGGTGCGATCTAGATTATACACCCTCGGATGGGTGGACTTATGCAGCCTGATCATGCCACGACTAGGAAAAAGCATAGACTTCGAGGCCGAGCCGAGAAAATCCTGTCCAAATTCCCCCGGAAAAACATCAAAAAAGGAGTTTCTTTGCACAATCGATCTGCCCGGTCCGAAACTACTAGTGGAAGATCTAGTCTAGTTGCAGGACTCCAAGTTGAGCACACACTTGAGGGGGGACTTCCAATCTTTGATGTGCTGTTTAACTCCAGGACTTCTGGCAAAGTCTCTGTCTACTGATCTGCCGAGACTTTAAACTAGTAGACAACATTGAAGGGATCAAACACGTTTAGGTTAGATTATGGGGACAGAGGAAACTTGACCGAATATTTCCTTAATTAGCCATCTGCCCTACTGCTGGTGTACCCTCCCTTTAGTCCTCAAACTGCTTAGACTAGAGAGCTCAATGAAAAGATGGGCGACGCAACTCAGCCTGCACATCATAGGAACTGCCAAAACTTTGCACCGTTTCTCCAACCCTTTGGAGGATTCCTAGAAATAACAACCCTCCTAAGACCAAACCATTTGAGGAAAAAAGGCTGCAAAAAACACCCCACGATGCCCCCACTCCCCTCAGATCACAATCACATGTCCCTAGTTTGTTCATTAGCAAGAGCCACATCTTCCCAAGGAACTGGCAAAAAAAAAAAAAGGAAAACTTCGACTTTTTTTCCTCAAAGCCTTTGGGATTGGCCTTCACCCAATTCACATCATCATCATCTTCTTCTTCTTTTTTGGACAAGATGCCATTCTTTTTTGTTCGCCAATCTCGGCAAGGAATGTCGCCAGGAAGGGGGGAAAAGAGGCCTACGGAAGGTGCCCATCATCCCACCTCTTCGGCCTCTTTGGTGTCTTGGCTTTAGTGATCGGGGGCCATTCAAAGCTCCCGACAAGAATTTGTGTAGGGTACGTGTCATCTGGTTAGCCCCTAGGGACGGTCTTGTCGTATAATCCCCCTTCGATGCTGATGGTGGGAGGGGGTGAGAATAAACTGTTTTTGTTTTGTTGTAACTCCCAGGCTTTTGTTGTTTTCCTGCGGGGACTGTTTGATCGTGACCCCACGATGGGAAGGATCATCCTCAGTCGAGTGTAATGATCCTAGGTTGGTCACTGGACATGACGGCAGTCCCTGGGGGCCTCGATTTTGAGCCCCTACCTTAGCAACAGGAGTTCTATCGCCACATCACACTTCTCTCTCTCCCTCGTGAAAAAGGTGAAACTGACCTGGTTTAATGAAGCCCTAATGAGGGCAATGAGTGGAAAATACTAATTAGGGATTCTTAATAGAGAAAGCGGGGAGACAACATCTTACATCCGGATTAGAATTTTTACTTTTCGTTCCCACGGTTAGCGTACTAACGCATCATCTCCATTAAACACCGCAGTTAAAAAAATCAGGAATTTTGGATTGATATTTCAAATTAACTCGCGCTTGTCTATTCTCTCCATTGTATAATCCCTTCTCTCTCTATCTCTCTCGTGAAATTTCGTTCCCACTGTCTGTCATCCTAGAACATGCATCCCTTTAATCTAGAATTAATTACATGAGATCGAAAAGTTTTGTCTTAAGGAAAAGTGACGATTGTCTTTTTGCACATTCAAGATTGGGAATGACTCTAGCGAAACAAGAGTCTTCCTGACAGACGATTGATAAATACACTTGAAAAGGACCTCCTTTGTCTTGTTTATTATTGTCAATCACCTCGAGCGCGAGACACGGAGAATGGCGGACATTATTGGCCTAAACGATTTTCCATCAATTCCGAATCATATAGAATATCGAACCCCTCCTGCTAAAGCATATCCCCCCGTCACTTAAATACAATGTCGCAGCAGCGGCCTGCACATTGAGATAAAGTTATGCGCCTGATCGTTCCGTCAGAAAAAGTTGAAAATCATTGAATGGAGAGGGAGGGGGGGAGTACATGGACCGATATAAAAAGCTCATCGTAACTCAAGTGATGGAACAAAGGATATGTCAGCATCAACCCAAACAAGCTCATCACTTCTCTCACATAAGCTTTTGGGAAGTGCAAATGTGCGATTGTGTGGTATTAAGGGGGGTCGATGATGATCGAGTAATTGGGAACTAGGATTCTGCCTTTTCGATTGTGCAACATAGGTAGCATAGACCAAATCAGCAGAAGAAAACCAAGCAAGTGAAACCCATCTCAAAGCATGCCATAAGTGGGACGACTTTTCCTTTATGCATACCCGGTTCAAACATCGGATCATTATGTCTACATTTTAAGGAAACGTATTGTCCTTTGTGATGCTCTCTCTCTCTCTCTCTCTACGGGATCCCACCACCAGTGGTTGGTATGAATGTGCTGCTTAATAGAGTCGATTTCATCTATGGGGAGGGGGGGGCTGCTCTCTCCAATAGTCCATACGCTAATAAGTAGTGTCATTCTGAAAGAGACGCAAAAAGCACTTAAATCAAGAACACCCACTTCCTGAGAAAGTTCGGATTTTTCTGAGGGAGGGAGGGGGGCAACAAAAAAAAAAAAGAACCCAACTTTGCAAATCCATCTTAAAAAGTCATGACGTGGCTCCTTCCGGGTTGTCTGCATTTTCATTCTCATGCGACGCTCGTTCGGATATTGAAACGTCTAAGAAGAGATGGTTAAGCCTAGGAAGAGAGAGTTAGACGATGATGATTATGGCGCTAATGGAGGGCTTGATTGTCTGTTAAATCTTAGCTTAGGGTGGGGGGGAAGTCTGAACCGCGCGTGATGCAGGCTGATGAGCAGATTCCGCAGGTGGGATTGGCGAGAAGATGAGGAAGAAGTTCTGGCCAATCGCTCCTCGTCCACGCGTCTGCTCGTAGCCGTCTCTCTCGCCGCTGGCAGGCCAAGCAGCGCATGAGAGAAGACAGAGGGAGACGTGGCCGTACCACAGGTAGAGAGAGAGTTGCCACTTCATGTCCTTTCCTGTCATCATTCCGTTTCGATACGGATTCCAATTCCCATTTCTTGTTCGGTAATTCCATGGAGATACACCCCGCGGGGGCACATTCTCTCCCCTCTCAATTCCTTCCCCTTCCCCATTTCCATTTCCCCCCTCCCTCCGTTGCGTTTCATTTGGATTCTCAAAACTTAAATAGTGGGGGTGGTAGAAGACCTTAAAAGATTAAGCCATTTGGTATCTACAAACCTCGTTAAACACGTTAGTGCACGAAATTAACCGTTCAACTTCAATGGGGCGATGAGAATTTATTCCATGTTCAAAAGTTGAGCCGTGCGAATTTTCGTTCCTTTGACAGATCACATGAGCAATAAAAATTAGTGAGTTCAGGAGAGTTGTATGGTAGACCTTTAATGCCGAAAAAAATGATAGGCAACACGAATTGAGCTAAAACTCGAACTAGCTTGGACTAAACCGGGTAATTTCGACCTTGGCTTTTTTTTCCCCTCATCTCGGGTCGGACTTATATATCGGCACAAAAAAAGGTAGAGGCCAATTAGGTCAAGCCGAGTGAAAAACTCCCTTTAATCTTATCCATTCGACCGCTTTACACCCTTATTTAAATTCAAAAGGTGAGAGTCAAAGATTATAAAGAAAATATTCAAGACAAGAAATTTAAATGAGATTACTCACATAGAAAGGTTCAACAGGACAATCATCCTTTTGCAAGACCGATGAATAATTTGTAATCTTAAATCACTTAACATATAGGTTTTGGAATTAGCCTAGAAAAAAAAAAAACCCTTGTCCCTAAAATAAAATTAGAGAAAATTGAGAAAAAGATTCCAATTATCCGGAAGGGGGTCCTTTTCGTCCTTCCACAGTTAAACCCCCATTTAAACCCCTCTCTCCTCCTTCGTCTTTCGCCTCTCTCCCTCTCTTCTTCTTCATCCTCTCCTCCTCCTCCTCCTCCTCTGCAAACTCAGAGAAGTAGTCGATAGAATCCACTGGAAAAATTAATGGCGGACTCCTACAACTTCTACGACTTCCTTAGCCACACCTCTCCCTCCTCCAAGCCAGCTTCGAAACACACCGGCCACCACCACCCCCACCCCAAGCAGCCAATGCACCAACACCCCGTCATTTACCCTCCTCCTCCGCCACCTCAGCCCCCTTCTCCGCCTTCGCAGCCGTCGAGGGTCTTCTCGTGCCTGTACTGCTCGCGCAAGTTCGTCACCTCCCAAGCCCTGGGCGGCCACCAGAACGCCCACAAGAGAGAGCGCGCCGCCGCCCGCAGCCGCCAGCAGCTCCTCGTTGACGTCGGGCCGGGCCGCGGAATGCCGCCGCCAGCGCTTCTCCCAACGCCTCCTCAGCCCGCATGGCTCGACCCTCTTCAGACCGTCCACGGCCACAACCCGGTCCTCCACGGGTTTGTGGAGATGAGCTCCCCGATGGACTATGGCGGCGAGGATGACGACGACGTTGATGACGACAGAGTAAACCTCGACCTCTCTCTGCATCTATAGAGGAAAGGAAAAAAGAAAAAGAAAAAAAGAGCGTCCTTTCTGCTTTCTTTCCTTAAAACGAGTTCAGGGCTTTCTGGGTTTTTCAGTTTTTGCTTTTTCTTTCTGCCGGGTGGAGTTGGGAGTACATGGAGCATGTGAAGAGACCTGGGTTTGATATGCCTGAGCTGATTGTTGATGAACTCATTGCACATGATGATACTCTTCGAATAGGAAATGTCAATCAAGTTGATGAAGATGGTTCGTTCCTTCCCTATTTTTTCTGCAACTCTGATTCATTCCGTCGCTCTTTTCATTCACTGAAAAAGCTAAAAATGACGGCAAAAAAGAACTAGACGTTGGAAAACGAAAGAAGCCATATAAGTGGGTTTTCATTTTCAGAACTCCACTCTTTTCTTTCTTTCGTTTTCTGATGACGATGGCACACAAGGGAGTCACACAGTTCGTGCTACAGCGAGCCACCGAATGTCTGCCGATACCTGCAGAGGCGGAGGGAGCATCGACCCAAAAAGTTGAAGCTCTCGATCGTTTCTGCAGGTTCTGACAGAGAAGTTGCAGGAGGGCTGTGTAACACACACCTTCTTTGCTTTGAAAGTCTCTTTGGGGTTCACGAATCCCTCGCTTCTTTTCATCGTATGAGCTGAGGATCTCCATCGGGTCATGTCCCCGACCTCAGGCTTCAAGTGTGATCTGTGTCTGCGGATGTGGATGCATGTTCGTATTAGGTAGTTTTCTTTTCTTTGCTTGTAATAATTACCTCGTTTATGCATGGCCAGAAAGTAATTTTTTTTTTTCAAAAATTTACACACACACAAAAAAAAAAGTGCTTTTCCATCGAGGAAGGAAGGAAGGGCATCTAATATACAATTGATTGTCTCATAATTACTTGCACTAGCTTAATTTGTCACGTTTACATTATGTCGATCTTGGACATTTGACTACACATTGCTCTACAAGTAAAATTAGTCTTTGGCTGCGAAAGATCATCCACTTGCGACAAAATTAGGTATTAAGTTTTTTTTTTTTTTAACTTTTTACCAAAAACCAAATTTAGTTCATTATTAATGGAAAAACCCCGCGTTTTAGGAAGAGTACCATTTTCTCATAGTTTTAGCTTTCACGACAATGAATGTTATTTCAACACATTCATTCCTTCGGTACTTGTTTGTTGATGGTACGAAAAATTATTTCTAATTTGATCAAGCATTGTCGTTTTAAATCAAGCACTTGAAACTTTTTCTCAGCCAAATCGAGGGCATAACGCATTTGATCCCCCCCCTCCCTCCCTCCTCCTCCTCCTCCTCCTTTTTTCGTAGTTACAATGACAAATGTCTAGCTATTTCCTTTGGCCAAAGAGAAAAATGCCTAGTTTACTTGCTAATTTTGACAAACGAATTGAACCGATTTTCATACCGACTTAATCAGAAAAAGAAAAAAAAAAAAAAAAAGAGCCGCTTGTACGTCTCTTTCTATTGAAGTACATGAGAAAATACAAGTAGGGGCCCGTTTCTACTTATTTTAGTTAGGTAATACATAAATTCAATACTTTAATTAATTAAACTCCATCACTGAAAAAGATGATCCCCATTTGTTATTATGAAAGGGAAAGAAAATTGAAAATAGAAGATGGGGAGGAAAGAAGAGCTGGGCCAACTCATGGTTGAGGCCCATTCAATTCGTCTCTAGAAACGAAGGAAGCAAATTCCAAGTCGTGGGACGATCATTCGATGAGTGTAAAGGTTCGATCCTTTAATTAGATTTCAGCGTTTATACAATTGGGTCCTTTTTAACTTTTATTTTGTAACTTTCTGGATTTGCGTGATTTGATCCTCTAAGTTTGATTTTGCGTAATCAGGTGTTTTAACTTTCTTAATTCGTGCAATCAAATCAGTCAAACAACCATCCGGGACTAAATTGTCATATCAGTTAATGGCGTGGCACTGCTCATGCGATAGAAAATGACACATAATACTCTTTTTTGACGCCAAATGAGCATGAATCGAGCGAGAAAAACAAGGGAAAAAGGAATCTTAATTTGACAGCATTAGTTACGTGGATAAGCAAAGCACTTGATTGCACAAATCAAGAAAGTTAAACGACTTGACTGCACGAAATAAAACTCAAGAAGACGAAACTACACAAACCCAGAAAGATAAAGGACTTGATTGCACAAAATACAACTTAAAGAGGGCATGACTGCTGAAATTTTGGAGGACTAAATCTGTACTGGGCCTCATTCAGTAACAAGGGTTGGGGGACCAAATTGTGACATTCTATGTGCCGGCCTACGGATTTGATTGCTCATTCGGTCGGAACAAGGTTAAAGACAAGATCAGCAATAGCAAGAGGAAGGAGAAGATCCGACAAGCACCATTCTTAGTATCATAAACCTGTGACATGACCATGTTAATGGTCAACTAGTCCCCTAATTTACAAAGGAGTCGCGTAGTAACACTGTCCTGAGTACAGAAACTGATCCGAACCAAACCGTCAAACGAACAATTCGAGCAGATTACTTTGTTGGCTATCTCCAGTATATGTATAGGTTTATAATTGCTGAAGGGGCTTTCTTGAGATGATTGCTTGAGCCAATTCTTCACAATCTGACCAGTATATGTATGTGTTGCTCTCCTCAAGTATATCTATCAGCTCCTCTGGAACGGTCGCAGGTTCGGCCGGTAATACAAGCCGAGTCCTCAAGATTCGATCTCGTCTTCATAATCCTTGAGGTGTTCTTTGAGGGTCTGGCTTTCGATCTCCCACTTTCCACGGTCCCACCCGGGATCAATCTCGGGTAGTTCGTAGTCGTCAGGTCTCAAAGACAACTGAAACTCGGGCAGGTCAGGCACGGTCTGCAGGGCCCTGTGACACCAAAATAAGAAAGAGTTATTTGAAATCATGACAGGAATCGCTCAAAGCTGTGTAATCTGTCCAGTATGCGAGTAAGCCCTTACTTTTCCTGTTCTAAAAGGTATCCATACGTTTGTGATTTCCTCGACACGACTTCGGGAATCTTCTGATATAAGTACTTCATCACACCCCAGAGCGGAGGGATCCTATTGCCGAGGGAAAATAGGAGCCAATCGATGATGAATAGGTGCAAGAGAATAAGGAAAAGCGACATACTGGAACTAAGGCAGCGTGGCGGAAACCAACCTAGAGATAGGAACTGCAAGGCAAAAGCTTAGGCATGCCTTCTTGCTTTCTGCTAGGAGTTCTTCAGCAGCCAGAAAACAACACAAGGCGCTAACATGACAGGACGGTTCATTTCCCTTATCAATGATTAGTCCATGGTAGTAGTAAGAGGCGGCCTGAAAATTTTCACAGCAATTAGACTTTGCACTGCTGCAGAATTGACGTAGACCAAAGTTCTTTACTTTGAAGTGAAACCAATGAAAATACAGGATTAGGAACCTTTGCTTCGAGGTATTTCCATTTGATGAACAGCAGTTGCTTCTTTCCATGCCCGTTACTCAGGTCACACTCCGACAAGCAGGTATGAGCCTAACCAACGGAGGAGAGAAGTCAGTCATAATCAAAATTAAATCCATACTACGATCAAATAAAGACAGAACAGCTTTTTCTACCAAAACCATGTGGTTCGTCAATCCAAAGTCAAAATGAGGCAGTACGAATTCTCACAGACCTGACTAAAATAGGTTAATTGCTCGCATGCCAACCTCCTCTTGACCGACAAGCTGGCCTTTTGGCTCTCAACAGCCAATCCCAGTTGTATCTCAGTTCCCTGAATATGTCGATACAGTACACGAGCAGAGCAATTCATGAGCACACTAAAATATCTAACTGCATTTGAGCTTTTTAGAATCCTGTGATTACCGATTTTCCTTTGAACATTACCATCTTTAATTACACAGTAAAGAGCCTGTACTACAATTGATTCATCTGAACCCACCTCAGTTCCAGGATCTGTAATGCAACATATTTACCTGGCCTAGAGCTTGAATGTATGTAGCCTCCAGTACACCGTCCTGCAAATCTTTTGGCAATCTATCCCTGTCGAAGAAGAGAGCCCCGAAACATCATATAAATATTGAGCATCAAAGACGAAAGATCCAGGATTTGGGTCAAGTGGCATACTTTAGCTTGGGCGGGATGTGTACTAGTACCTCCCGGATGCAAAAGTCCAAGTACCCAGACGCCTTCAGTAACAAGTCTACAGCATCCCGCTTGCAATCTGATATTTATATTAAAAAAAAAATTCCATACGAATTAACAAAGATAATGGTAATCAGTTATAGTTGCTCAGGCAAGAATTCAAATCCTATACCTGCAGAAACAGTCCTCACTTCGGAGCCGGGACAATCCTTGGGGATCATCAGCGAATCCGCCTCGAATAGCGTCACCATGGCCATCATGTGAATGACGGACAGCAATTCTAACCAGGAGTTTGCCACGGAGGATTCCTGCTCATCAAATTTCGACCCTGCTTATCACTCTCAACTCACAAGACAGAAACTTTAAGGTTGCAAAATCTACATAAGCTTCTTACTTGCCATCCATCGCCAAGGTTTTTCCACTTAAATTCCACCGACTCAACGAGACCGTGTTCTGCAAATCAAACCCGTAGTTGAGTTGGGCAGTGAAGTCCAGCAGCATTCACATTGCAAAAAAGAGGTTGCAATTGCAAAATACAAACCTTTCTTTGTAAGCCCAATTACAAGAGACAAGTACTCCTCCAGAGCTCGTTTCAATTCATTGGCGGCCGATCCATCTAATTTCCCAAAAAAAAAAAAAAAATCTCACTCTGCAAATGCTATGAAGGTGAAATTTTCATCAAAAGGCTACAATCTCTGCAACTGAAACAGAATCAATCATGGTACTACTCTTTTGATTCTAATCTACAATTCAGAATCCAATTAAAAAAACTTAAACCTTGCCCCAATTCCTCATTCATCAAACAATGCCGAAACTTTCAAATGGTGTTGCAATCAAAATCTATTTCTAAGAGCACTAACCAGTGTCCTCTGCTAGTAACAGAATCTGATTCCGCAGCGCCAACAACCTATCGACGAGATCTCGGGGTACCAGTCCTTTGAGAGCCCTCTGAAGATTGGATTGGACTGGCACTCGCATCGAAGGGACGAACACGGCGATTTCCGGGATGCTCAACTTCTTCCTCCTCCTCCCAACCATGCAAACAGAAGCAGTGCAACCCATTGTTTCTGCAGCGCTCGCGCTTCAGCATCCTAAGCAAAAAACAAACATCCAAGCCTACCCTCTTAATTCCATAACTCAGCAACATCGACTTGGAATGAATTTTTCCATTTTTCGTTCCTGAAGAACTAGATATTGTGTAAGCGTGATGGTGCAACTTTAAACGACAAGAGCACATGAAGCGAGCGAGAAGTCCGACCGTGCAAAATCCAAGCAAACTTCTACTCCTACGGTTGAAGAAGCATTAAATGGAGGTGAAGAAGAAGCATCTTTCACTACGCATCATTATAACCATCTGGGTGAAAGCAAAATGACAGGAAAGATAACAAGAAGCAAGAAGAAAAATAATGGCGAAAACAGCACAGAGGGTCTTGAAATTGTCTTACTGACAACACAGTGTGGGAGAGAGGACAGAGATGGCAGTGAAGCTTCGAGGATGCATTAAAAGAGTCGAAACCCTGCATCCCAATGACCCATAAGGCCCAGAGAGAGAGAGAGAGAGTGAGAAGCTCTGAGATCGAGACGTATCTCACATGGCGGAGACGTAGGAACCTGAAGCGAGGTCCATATGCCAAATTTGTTTAAAGGCAAGTCGTTGAAACTTCGATCAATCAGCTGCTGGACAACTCAACTTGGGTCGCTTCTTTAATCCAGTTTAATCCCTGAACTCTCTCTTGCGGGATTAGTGTGAATCCTTGCTTCGTACGGTTGGTTCTCTGATCAATTTTTTTTCTTCTTCTTTTCTTTCCCGGGGCTCTCGAAGAGTGAGCCGTGACTTCTGTAGTAAGCATGTGGAAGACGGAAAGATTTTAAAGAGAGGGACCATTCTTGAGGAGCGGGGTGGAGTGATGGGGTCAGAGGACAAGTGGCGCCCCCCCATTGGTTGACCGGTCTCTGCTTTCTCCCATGATATCTGGGCCCTTGATTCCCCCGTATCGCTTTTGCTGATTTACCTCTTCAAGTGTACTCTTTTCTTGGACCAAAAAAAAAGTGTACTCTTTTCACAGCATGTGAAATTATTATATGAGTGAGGAATATGTACTAAATCGAATTTGGACCTTTAAAACTTAATGTGAATACATACTATCGGGATCTGACGGTCCAGATATGTCAATTTGATCGAACGCGTTCTCGTTCAGTGTACATTGATAATAAGTCACCACATGATTAATCGTTTAATTTGATCTCCGAAGGAACAACTAACTATTCTTCTTCCTTTGTCAAGATCGGTGCTTGAGTCACTTTTATTGGTGCATTGTCTAGGGTCGTCTTTAGATGCGTGGCCTTGTGTTGCTGTAACCACGCCTCATACATTGGATCAAAACATAGCGATTAGCCGGATGTAAGTCGATATATAAATGAGTTGCTGAATCGAAATTGCAGGGGTCACAAACTCGTGAATATTGTGTGGAGTATCTAAAAATAGTTTTCCTCTTACGTGGGCCATATGGATGTTAAGCAAGTAAACAGTAAACACGTAATAGAAGAGTTACTTAATGAACATGTCTTGATTTCGAACGCGTGTCCAGCATGACGTGACTTGTTGGAAGACCTTAGATTTTATAAAATGTATCCCTTTCGGACATAAAGAGAAAAGACATCCTTTAAGGCTAGGATTGTGATTTCCAATTTCGCAGTTCATATTGTGTGAAGCTATCAAGATGTAGCGCAGGTCGGAAACCACCTCTTTCGATAGGTCAAAAGAACGATGAACTATCGCTTAACACGTTCTATTTTTTTTTTATTGGTTCGATCAATAGACAAGTATCGATTAGATTTCGGAATCGAACATGATCGTGCCAATACCGATCGAGAACGGGACGATGATGATCATTACAATTAAGAAGATGCATGGTGCAGTTGGAAGCCCATCTGCCCTAAGGTGAGCGAGTGCAGACATAGGAGATTAGGTTATTACACCAAGCCACATAGTAGATATGTTTCTACAATTATTTTTGGATTGAATTTATTGATAGAGAAGATTTTATAAGAAAACAATTTTAACTAGATCATTTTAAAGGGTGCCTCGAAACGCTTATTACGCATTTGTAATTAGAAACAATCTAAATTTCAGAATTGATGACCACGAATATTTTGTAGTTTCTTCCCTTGTTGTTTTGAGAAATGCTCCAATTACAAAACCCCTTTTACTTTGCTCAAGTATTTTTATTTTATTTTATTTTGACTCAATCCTCGTGACTTAATTACAAAATTCCTTTTAGGGTTGACAACCTTTGACAGGAAAAGTGTAAAAAAAAAAAGTTCTAAACTTATTGCATTGGCGCCAATTCAGGTGTATTCCTCTTTTTGGCCCCAATTCAGTCCTAAATCTTTTACATTTATGTTAATTTAGTCAATCCGGCCAATTTTGGCCGAAAATTCACTGACATGGACATTGTAGTCCTACATAACACGGCTAGCGCTGACATGGATATTTTTTAATATTATTTTAACATTTTTAAATAATTTTTAATGATAGAGAAAAGGAAAAGAAAACCAAACTATTTATTTAAAAATTATTAAAAACATAGAATATTTCAATAATATTAAAAAAATATCCTTGGTAGCGCCTGCCGTGCTATGTACTATGTAGAACAACCAATGTCCATGTCAGCAAATTTCCGGCCAAAATTGGCTGAACTAACTCAATTAATACAAATGTAAAAGGTTTAGTACTGAATTGGCACCAATGCAATAGGTTTAGAACTTTTTTGACACTTTTCCCAACTTTAGGGCATATTATTAAGAACATATAATATTTCAATAACATTAAAAAAATATCTTTGTCAACGGTATCCGTGCTATGTACTATGTATGACAACCAAAGTTCATGTCAGCGAATTTCTAGTCAAAATTGGCCGGATTGACTCAATTAACACAAATGCAAAAAGTTTAGGATTGAATTGGCACCAATGCAATAGGTTTAGAACTTTTTTTTGACAGACTTCCCAACTAAACTTTAGGACAAGCTTATGAAGAGAATCTCAATCCAACGTAGCACAAGCATGAATAACTTGAAAATGATACGACTTTACAAACTGTGACAGCGGAAAAATAGGGCCAACCACCCATAATGCCTCTCCACTATTTTTTGTTGGAGGTAATGGGTTTTGAGAGAGTAGAGAGTGTTTGCTTGAAGTATTACACCTTGAGACATCAAGTTTGGAATGCTCAACAGTGTTACCTCCAGCGTAGGGCGAACCCTAGAATATATATAAGCAAGCTATTGGGCTCCAGCCCAAATGGACCCTAATAACCAAGCCTTCACCTATTGGGCTTGTATGTGAACATATTACATGGATTATATTCACAATATATCCAACAATCTCCTCCTATGTTCACCATACAGCACAATCCAATACGGTGGTTAGTGTGATGTTCAAACAAACATGAATCATCCACATTCAGTCCAAATAAGTGAATCATCCTTATCATGAATCTGTTCTGAGATCAGCATACCATAATAAATCTCTGAATCAGTTCACAACCAACATATGCATAGCAGTCAAGTATAAGTAGGCCGATCAAAATAGTCTAAGGCCTTACAAATACAAAAGATAAGCATAATGATGTTCACAACACAATAACAGAAAATATAAGTCTCAAGTAAATGGACTTCATCAAAATGGGCATTTGCAGGTGTCGCGACCCGTCCGAAAGGCGGACGCGGCTAATGGATTGCCGATCGCGGGTCTTGGATCGGCGCGAGCCCTCCCAGGCCCATACCAAATCGCGGCGGGAGTATTTTTCAGAAGGATTCGACGATAAGAGTCGATCGCTTTCGGCCTTCAGTGTGGTCGTGGTGGCATGTGCAATTTGTGCATGCATTTGGAGTCGCCACCGGTCTTTATTGGAAGGTAGACCGGAAACCTTACTGACCGATTGGGAGAGGTCGATCAGTTCTGCGGAACCAGAGATTTTGGGTTCGGGGACTTGGTTACGTCGGTGTCATTACCAACGCCCTTTCGGTACCTAACGCGAGCTATTTTCCTAGCTAAGAGTTCATGCAGGCGCAATTTTAGGTGAGGTAGGCTTGATTCAAGGTTTCATGCAGATTGGAAGACTATTCCTATCAATCACAATCAATTTAAATGAAAGCGTGATCAAGTGCATAAATAAATCACATCAATGCACGTCAATTCACATCATTGGTCTCCTAATATAGCCATAAGGGCTTAGGGAATGTGTGATTTAAGACTGGGGATACAATGGGAAGATTCGGGGATCAAAAGACCCAAAACCGGTCGTGGCCAATTGAACGTGGCAATTTCCTATTTTCTGGAGTTTTTTGGAATTTTTCTAAATTTTCCAAATTTTTTTGAATTTATTATTATTTTTTTTATTTTTTTTATTATTATTATTTTTATTTTTTATTTTTTTCGGACCCGGACCTGGATCGGGCCCAATGACCTGATCCGGTCTGGGAGGCAGAACCGAAACCGGGCCCGTTTTTCCCAAACAGCAGCCCATACCGTCCAAATAGGGCTAAAAGGACAAAAGTCCTCTTCAACCCTCTTGGCCCAGCCGCCCAACCCAAAAGAAAACAACCCACCTGCTTCCTTTCATACCTCAACAAGCCCAAATGAATAAAACCCACGTAAATTAGCCTAGCAGCCCATCATGGCACTGTTCAATCATCTTCAACTCGCGACGTCTTCCTCTGTGCTTTCGGCACTGCGACAATGGTTGGACACGACGGGGCTGAGGCGCGACCACCGACGCCGGCTTCGGCCGTCGGACTTCCCACGTCAGTCCAACCCATCCTCCGAATTGACTCTGTTTAACCATCGCCGACTGAAAATGACAGTGTGGTCTACCGATCACGAAGTCCGATCTCTCTGCCGCATGGTTGAAGCGCCGATGTTCGGAACCGGTTCCTTTCGAACCGACATCGTCATCTGTCGAGCTTTCCCTCACCATCGGCGTTGGTCGTCTCCGAACTCACGCCTTGTCATGCACGATCAACTTACTGAGTCCTCTCCAAGGCTGTGCCTCACGGGGACTTCACTGGAACAGCTCCCTACATTGTCCATTCTCCAAGACAGCCTCCTTCTTCGCTCCACTAGGATTCGTTCGCCCCCCCAACGACGAGACCGACGCTCGGCAAACCTCCTCGTCGAAACACCAGGTCTTCTCGTTCATCGTTGCACCGTCGACAAGTGCCCTATCCGCGAGTCCACTGGTTTCCGTCGGTTTCCCACTTGCAAGCCTCCTCGCCTGCGTCTGTCTCGCCTTGGCTTCACGCTTCTATTCTCTCCAGCACTGAAACAGGCGGTCCTCGCGTTCATGACAGAAGACGGCATCAACCCCGGTCGAAGATCGAGGGCTGCTCATTCCTCTCGACTCCTGGCGCGAGTGCAACCAAAACGAAAGGAACTCGACGTTCGCTAAACTCGACTTTCAATCGACCATAGCAACGAAAGTACGCAAGGGCGAACACAAGCTTGTGGCGGTTAAGGGAAGCCACAGTTGAAACAAAGTGCATGAGGCAGATGGAGACGCACTCATTTTCGGAAACAAACTTGGTTCACCATGGGAGGGAGATGTGACAGGGTGTATGCAGGTGAAGAAAACGCCAATCTACTGGGAAAGGGAATACGCAAAGAAGAGAGAGGAAGTTGGCTTACCTGGTTGAAGGATGGAAGCTTCTTCAGAACTTCTCAATGCCCACCAATATCTTCCCTATACCTGGTGGACCATGAAGAAGCACTCTTTTTGTAGTTCAGAGACCAAACCTTGATATAGTGTCCTCTGATGTTAGCTTTACAATCTGTATGCAGAAGGTTCCCAACAAGTGATCCTGTCACTGCTGGAGTTACTGATGTTGTGCTCATGGGAGAAGACAGACGAATGTTTGTTCTGCTTGTCACCGTGAAAGCATGAATCGCGTAGTCTGGTGATTGGGAAATGTTGGAAGATGAACCTTCAGTACTTTGATCACCAGGTTCCCTTGAAGCAGAAAATGAGAACACAACCCTCATTTGGTGCCAGCCTCAACTTGATAGTGATAAGGGTGAACGAGGTTGATCCTTTACAGGAGAGCCCCTCTTTTTCTGGCGTACCGGTGTCCTAGGAGATCCAAAGCTACATTTTTTTTTCATCAAGAGGTCTCTCACCGGGAGTTTTCACTAAAGACAGTGCCCTTTTATTGGTTGTGAACTCATTTTTTTTAAGCCAGCTCCCAAGCACCATTCCTCATAGTTCTGCCTTGCAAATGAGCCGAAACTCGCACGCTGAAGTGGGACGCCCCATCGTATACGAAAGATTTTTTTACCACAACCGCACTCCATTCCTTAGAACCATAACCCCCTCACTTTTGCTTCGTACTCTTTTTGATTCTTTATATGTCTTCTTCCCCACCCCATCAAAAGAAACAGAATAAGTGCGGGGAGACTTTTTTTTATTCATTTGCTTTAAACCTCACTCTCTTTGGTCGGGTCCTTTATCTCTTATTGTTATTATTTTTTTGGCTCTTGGAATCTAGAGAACGAGGGCGTGAATCCCTTTTCTTTTCTTTTTCAATCATGCTCGTCGAGTGCTCCTCTTAATTATCAAAATGGCAGTCTACGATTCGCACTGAAGAAAGATCAATGGTGTCGCAGTCACTGTGCGATATCGGCAGACATGGAATCGACTTTGCAGTATCGGCGACCTGCCCTGTGTCATGGGGTCAATTAAATGCAAATGCAGTGCGTGCAAAATAAATAAGAGAGACGGTTTCGTTTAGAACTAAAATTAGTTCTAATTAAATTTTTTTTTTATGCGAAAATTGACGGAAAAGAATAATCAAAACTTATGTGTCAACAGCTGCCCCTCTTTGAGAGGAATCTCGTTAGGGGTTTCTCACAAAGACAAGGTGACACCAGAGTCCTGATCGACTCGATTAGGGAGAATGAAAGAAGACGAAATCATGACATCCAGTTTTTTTTTTTTTTTTTTTTTTTTTTTTTTTTTTATCAACGTATGCTCTTTCTTGAAGGGAGAAACATTCATTTGACATGAGAGAGTGAGATAATAGAGAGACATACCTGCCACTTACCTGTTCGATGTTTGTGCGATTTTCGCGGTGTTTGATGGATTCAAGAGAATTTCTAGAAACTCGTTACTAGAGTATCCTAGAGAGGTTAAGCTCCGACCCGTATGGTAGGTCAAACCATAATGTGATTCCTAACTGATAAGAATCTAAGGAAGACGCGTCCCATCTGGGATTTGCCAAGGATTTTGATCCGTATGGTGGATCGAACCATTGAGTTGCCCATTTACGTGATTTTTACTATTGGGTTGACCCTTCAGGCGGTTTCTACCTTGAGTTGACCCTTCAGGCGGTATCTACCTTGAGTTGACCCTTCAGGCGGTATCTACCATTGTTTTGACCCTTCAGGCGGTTTCTACCAATGTTTTGACCCTTCAGGCGGTTTCTACCAATGTTTTGACCCTGAAAAGGGGTCTCATGACGAGGGTTCTCCACATCCGATGAGACTGTTTGATATTTTGAAAAACGGGTCCTGGGACGAGGGTTCTCCACGTCTGCTGGGACTGTTTGATATTTTGAAAAATAGGTCCTGGGACGAGGGTTCTCCACGTCTGCTGGGACTTTTCTTTTAAAAGGGTTTTTCTTCCCCTCTTTTTTTTAGAGATCCCGAAGTTTGTCGGGAATTCAGTTTTTGAAGCAGTGAAAGATTTTATTTTGACAAAACTTCACTTGAGTCTGTTGAGGCGACATTCTGGGAGCTGGGTTCTCCAGGTATCCTGCATAAAGTTCAAACCTGAAAGATTTTTCTTCACCAAGAAAATGTTAATAATCTTTGGGAAGACAATAATTGTCCAATTGACAAAATTTTATGACTTAAGTTTTAGTCATGAAATGTGCATTTTGATGCTGGAGGTTATCCAAAGCATTCTTACAACATGCAAATGTGATCACAAATTCCTTGCATGGAAAATTTGGATCAACAGTTTGAAAATTCCAAAAAGAGTTTGTTCAAAACATCAATTGGAATATTTCTCGACAAGGAGGTCTTCTCATCTGTTTTGAGATAGTGGTTTTTATAGGGGATGCACTCAATTCCCTACTAACCTGTGCCTATGTTTTAGGCTCATTCGCAGCGCATACATTTTGATCGGTCGGGAGGTCTTCCACGGGACCGTAATGTTGGTCTTGGTTATTGATCTTCAAGGGGGACCCGCCTTGGAGTCGAGGCCATTGAATGAAAATTTTCATCATCTGCTTCGGGTTTACAAGTCAAGAACCCTGCAAAATGAGAAAGAAATTGTCTTGCTCATACTTCTTCGAGCTAAGCTATATGTTAACCCAAGTGTCTTAGTCAGAGAAGACTTCAGGGTTATGATGTTGGTAGGATTGGGGACCGAAAAAGGCTTGTTTTTGGCCCAGAATTCTTGGAGAGTTTGACATTGGTGATCATTGCGGATTTGCTACCTGTCATTTCTCTTTTGCGCCTTTATTTTGCGCTTGACACCATTTGGCGAGCAGCCTTTTCGGAATTTGGCTCCTTCGGGGATTTCCTCTTTTCCCATCTAGACTTTATTGTGGGTCAATCAAACAGCTTGCACGGGCATCAGCCTTGCTTTTACCAGGCACTTTGCTTTTTCTTAATGCCGTGGATTTTTCTCATTCATTTTTGAAATCCTATTTTTTTCTTCTTGAGGAGATCACTTTAGACATATGATCGAAAGTCTAAACATGTTTTTATCATAAACCCAGGGATTTCTTTGTAATCCCTTAGTCTTGAGCTCTTCCGTTTCTAAAGTGATGCTGCATCCGTCTTGGAAAGTGCAATGATCACCAACGGGTTTATGAAATGATTTTGCAGGCTCAACTTGGCTATGCAAAGGATTCGGTGTGTGTGATAGAGAAATGAATGCTTCTCATCATCCTATGGCACTTGGATTACCATATAAACAACACACAAAGATTAATGTTAGTCCGAGCAAGAAAATTTCTAACCATTTCCTCCTGATGCTGTTGGACTTACTTCTATTCTGCCCCGATGTGGGGTGGTTCTCGACAGGGCTGATAATGAAAAACCTCCGTTCAAATGGGTTATCAATGGTCACCTGTAGTATTTGGGAATATGAAACGAACGCCTCCGTCGTCCCAATCCATGTAATCGCTGCGAATGGTCCCTACCTCCGTAGGTACAGATTTTGCTATCCGATTCACTTCCCTCGTCTCTCAAGTGTATGTAGGATGTGTTTGGATTGGGCTCGCCTCTCTTTTGAGTAAACTTCCTTTTGAATGATTTGACAAATAATCATATTTGGAAAAATTCATTTCTTTCTTTCCCAAAATTTATCCATCGATGGGATTTTGTGATGTATCGTGCATGTTTTATTCATGCTTTGGGCGACCTCCCGATTTAGATCATGAACATCGATGCATTGGATAATTTTCATGACGGCTGAAAGGATTTTAACATTCTTTATCTCCAGCTAACTGGGAAAGGGATACTTACCTACATGTTGCGGCTGCAGACCCCTGCAAATGTAAAGAAAGCATATCATTGTAGGTTCACGAATTTTTCAAAAATCGAAACGATACATCCTACCCTTGGTCATGTACTCTGACGAGTAGTACATGGGATGTAAAAACTTGTTCCTCTGCAAGGCGACTCCCCTGTCAAGGATAAACAATAAGTGTCAATTCATATTCCCAAATTCGAGACAAGTTGGGACGATACAACTTTACTCTTGGTTCTCATCCCGTTCTGACGTTGCGTATTGATATGAACAACGTCTATCAAATCCGCCTATCCATGCTTGGAATATTTGCAACATCAATGGTTCAGCTGCCCCCGGTTGGGCAACGTCTGTTCTGTTATTTGAACAGATGGCTCATTGAGTGATTTATCCACGTTTATCACCTGAGAAGGGAAAGAAAGGAGACATTACTTCGGTATTCGATTGAAGATCGTTTAGGAACGATACATCGTTTTACCAAATAGGTGGCTTCGCGGCCAAACGTATTTCGTATTGAAGTGGTGGATCCCATTATGCTCCGCGGGTGATAGTCATTGTTCATGGAACTTGCTCCACGGATTAAGTGATTAATCCACGGCCCTCGGCTTGAAGATGCTCAAAGGGTGATGTTGACACTCACGCGCAATTAGTTCTAGATATTAATGAAAGATGTTCCCGTGGGAACCTTACAGTGCGATCAACAACGTATTCAACAGGAGTATTCAACCCCTTTCCTCTAAGCATTTTTCATCGAGTAGCCATTGTTGACACCTGATTTTTGATCAGTCTTTCATAGTTTATTTTTAAAAAATTCATAAAAAATCTATAAAAAGTTATAAAAATTAAAAAATCATCTTTGGTAGCCTTGACCAAGCTAAAGGAACCATTTTTGATAAAAAAAATAATTTTTCATATTTTTAAATATTTTTTAATATTTTCCAAAAATAGAAAAATACATGAAAAATGAAGAAAAATAGCGTTCGATGTCGTAAAAATATAGAAAAATAGTCAATATTTTTATTTTAATTTCTTTTACATTTTGAACTTATAAATAGTCAAAATTCAAGTTCAATTGCATGTGTTTCTTCACGACGCATAGAGTTGAATTTGGCAAAAAAATGTCATTCGAGTATTTTAATTTGTAAATTTCTACATCTTTTTTAGTCTTGACGTCCAATTAGATCGACCACCATCTACAATAAATGCCCCTTGCTGAATATTTTCGTTTTTGTTTCACATGATTTCATGGTGTAAAACGCCGAGTGGATCCCCAAATATAATCGGGTCGGCATGAGTTCGATAGCTCGTCCAAGACCAAATCAGGGCACGGCGAACCCCATGTGAGTACTCTCGAACTCCTTCGATGCTTCCTAATGCTTTTCTTAGGTTAGATCGTGTGTAGAATGGCTAGGACAGCTAAATCATTCTTGAGCTGTGATTGATAAATAGGACCTTACTAGGAATGCCATGTGATTTATTTGCATATCTAGATTCCTTGAGTTGGGCATTTTATTACTGATTGTGATTGCTAGGATAATCACTCTTATCTACATGAATTTCTAGATTTAGGGTTCATACCTTACTCATCCGCATGAATCTCAGGCTAGAAAATTCAGTCAACTTAGGTACCGAAAGGGCGTCAACTCTGACAGTTGGTGTAACTAAGTCCCCGAAACCATTTCTCTGGTTCTCGCAGAATTGAATAGAAACTCCCAACTATTCGATTGGGTGGTCCAATCATACCCTAAAAAAATGATTGGTGGCGACTCCATGGCATGCACACTTAGCACATGTCACTAGACCACACTGAAAGTCGATCACGCATGCCTCCGTTGCGATTTGGGTAATGGGCCTTGGGAGAGGCCCGCGTCCGACCAGACAGGACGGCCCATTAGCCCTCGAGAGCCCGACAACCTCAAGAGGGTCGCGACAGCCATGCCTTGCATCAGACGTTTGATCACCGGCCTTGCGTCACCACTGCGATGGTCCTCCGGCTCCAAACTGATCGAGCCAAAGATTGAACTCATCGCCAAGGAAATTGCTCGGGTCTTCGAGCCATTGATGTTCAAGTTGGGTATCAACAATTGTTGGGGGCAGATTTCTTTCATTGCCTTCGTTGTGAGGGACTGGAGTCTTTGAGCTGGAACCTTCATCATTGTCCTGTTGGGGTTGAGACATACATCCCTGAAGAGTATTGATCCAAGTGTCCAACTCCTCATCAAGGAAATCACCTGTTCTTTCTAGCCCTTGGTGCCCAGATTGGGTGTCGTCGACTGCAGGCGAGGGATTCCTCTCTTTGCTCTCGCCGTGAGCAATTTGACCCCTCGAATTGGAACTTCCTCCGATGACCGGCAGGTTCATATGTGCACTCTCTACCAATGCCAGATCCGCTTCAGGGACAGCATTAATGACTGGTTCGCGCTCAAACTGAGGAATTTCTATGTACTGGAACTGTGGCATATACTCCTGAGGAGTGTTGAGATAGCTCGGCGGAGCATTCTGATTTGGGTTAGAGGAGTCGCTGACACGACTGCTAGTCCCGTCATTGCTGAAACACGGTTGGGTGCTCTTGGCTCTCCAATCATCATGGTTGTAACTCTGCCCAGCACTTGAGCTCCAACTGGCTTTATGATGGTTTAACGCTATCCTTCCATCCCTTAGCAATCTCCTATAGTACTTGAGGTGAGACTCAACGTTAATTCTAGAGAGCCCCGGCACATTCATAATCTCGAGTATGCGCAGTGGGCTAGCCGAATCAACTCCCAGTTCTCGAATTGCATCAACAAATTTGGTGTGAAGCTCATAGGTCCAGTAAAACCTTGTTCTCTTATCACCCAAAATATCGTCAATACTTCGGTAGCTATTCTCTACGGGATCTAGTCGTTTCAAAAGTTGTCCAGGGAGGGACTCACCGACTTTGGATTGGCTGGCTGCGACAGCGAGTTCGTCATTGAGAGAATTCCCCCTGTGATGATTCATATCCCATTTCTCAGAGGATGTTGGTGTTGAGCCTATGGTGTTGACTTGCTCATGCAGATCTCCGGCGGTATCTGGCTGTGTCGGAAAATGTTGGGGAGAATACGGTAACAGCTGAGCGTTATTCGTCAACGGGGATGGCTCATCGAGGAACACCTCTCCGAGGGCAACAGGGTTACCACAATTAAGGCAGGCGGCCTTGGTCAGAGCTTCCTTATATCTCGCGCTTTCATCTCGAAGCTTCTCATTCTCCTCCTTCAGGGCCAGTAACTCATGGTCTGCGTGTTGCTGTTTCACACGGGTTCGTTTGTTGGCGAACCAAAACTTGACCTTCGAAAGCTCCAATCCTAACTTTCGGCTCAACTCCATTTTCTATTGTCTGCTTGGAGCGGAGCATTCTTTGAAGAAAGCTTCGAGTTCTCGGATTTGGCCTGGAGTGTGGCGTTGTAGTTGCTTCCTTTTTCGACTCCGGTCATCATTGTATACTCCTTCTTCGTAGCTGAAGCCTAGAATTTCATCACTGGAGGAGTCAGCCTCAATGGCCTTCGGGCAGGATTCAGCTCCAGGATCTTCAAAGTCTTCCAGCAGTTCGTGCTCAGAAATGTCCAGGTCGGGCGTTTCTAGCAGATGGGAATAGCTTTTAAACATGATGGATCGGAGTATCTCGGGCTGATCTAGTTCCCTCAGCTTTCTCTATTCGCTCTTACGTGTTTGCTCACTCTAGAAATTTTCTCAAGTGATTGTGCGTGTCCTAGAACCATCCTTCAGGCTGCATATGAAGGCCAGCAAGCAAGCGCTCCTCCCGAGACCCTGTAATTACTCATCGTCTGTATTCCCCTTTCTTTTTCCTCGTGATAGGATCACAAACTCTTTTGCATTGATTCGGTTTCATCGAGTATTGCGCTCGTCCCCTAGTTCAGTCTTCAAAGTGGTGGGTCTACAATCTTTCGGCGCCTTTTATGATCTGCTAGGCCCGAGAACGTGGGGAGCAGCGGTGGGCCCGCAATTAATGACTCCGTTTAATTCATTTAGCTCCATGGGAATTAACGCTATGATCTTCTCTCAACCCCTTTTCATCGCTCGAACGGAAGTGGCATTTTCCCTGTGCATGCTGTTACTCTTCATTTCAGCATCCCGGGCGCTTGGTGAGGAATGAGTTCGTGGCCACTCAAAATTTTAAAGACCGTCTCTGGTTTCAGACTTAATCTAACAAGGGATCATCACAACTAAGCATGACGATGTTCGTCGATAGCGTTGTTTTTAATATAGAATTAACTATAGTCATTAAAGAAAAATGTTCCCGTAGGAACTTTACAACGGATAAAATGAGTGATCTACTCGTGAACATGTTCTTCTTTCTATGGGTGTTCGTAGTGACCGACCCATCGTGCCCCGAGTCAAGTGCTAGCTCATGGCTGTCCAAGCATGCCAGCTCCCCACTGATTGAACAAGGCGTCGAGCCCCTCATCAAAGAAATCGTCTGTCGTGGGTTGACCAGCGGCAGGCAGAGCACCAGCCGACTGCTGCTCGAATGGAGGAGTGCGCACTCGCTGTACTTGTGACACGCGCTCTTGAGAAGTGTTGAAATGGCCCGGGAGGACATTCTGATCAGCTTTCCGTTTGCCGGTGGTCGGGCTGCTAGTTTGATTGATGCTTAGATTTGGCCGGGTATCTCTTGATGCCTGAGCATTACAATGGCGGTCGCCCCTAGCTTTTGAGCTCGAGACGGATTCCTCCCGGTTTAGCTCCGCTCGACGTTGTTTTAATAGCTTTCTGTAGGCAGCAAGGTGATTCCTGACCAGTTCCTTACTAAGCCCCGGTACATTCATGGCCTTAAATATGCGCGTCGGAGTTGCTGAATCGATCCCCATTTGGTGAACCACGTCTAGGAATCTGGAATGCAGTTCAGGGGGCCAAGCGAACCTCCTCTTATCGTGGCCCAAAATTGCATCGATGGCTTGACGACTAATTAACTCATCTCCCGCGGGACCCGACCCTATCGAAAATTGTTGTGCATGAGGCTGATATGCTTTGAGCTGGTCGGCGGTAACATCCAGCTCCTTGAAACTGTAACTCCAATCAAAGCGATGCAAATCCCATCCCCCAAGAGGCATTTGTATCATCTTCGTGGGATCATCCTGCTCATGCGTGACTCCGGCAAAATCTGGTTGAGCAGGAGATGCCCCGAGGGAGTAGGGTGGTAAATGAACGTCTTCAATCATCGCGTGAGGCTTATCGGGGAATATCTTACCGAGGGCGACGAGGTTATCGCAATGAGGGCAAACGGTAATATTGAGAGCTTTTTCATACCTCATGTTCTCTGTTCGCAGCTTTTGGTTTTCTTCCTTTAGAATCTCGACCACCTGACGTTTGCGTTGAGCCCTCGATTTGGATCTCCTATTTTGAAACCAAAACTGGATCCTCGACTGATTAATCCCCAACTCCCGGCTCAATTCAATTCTCCACTTCTTTTTCATGTAATGGCTTTTACTGAAAAGGGTTTCCAGCATTTGGGTTTCCTCCTGAGAGTATTGGTGAGGACGTCTTCTTTTTCTGAGTTGAGCATTGTGGATGTCGTTGTCGTCGTCGCCGTGATCTTGATTTCCGTTGCCAGAAGTGTTGGGCTCCATGGTTTTGGCGTTAGACTTGACCTTGGAATCTTCGAGATCCCTCTGTGGTTCAATTTCTGAGATTTTTGAGTCAGTCGCCTCTAGCAGCTGACAGTAACCTCTTAAATATGTTGGATTGAGAAATGTTTGATTGGTTCTTGCCCACTCAGAGTTCTCCACTCTCTCCTGTATGCTCACTCCCTATAAAGTTTTCTTCAAGTGACTTTGCATGTTCAGGAGACGCTCTTCAAGCATCATTAGGCAAACGTTCCCCCTCAAGACCTTGAATTTTTCACTTAGCTTTTCAACGTGATGGGACTGCCAAACCCTGTTAGGGCTCTCTTCGATAGTTGCGCTTTCCTCCCACCTAACTCTAATAATGGTGATCCCGACAAATCTTTTACATCTTTTAATTGATGAGCCGGAAATCGCGGACCTAAACGAATCCAATGGTTCTCGTGAGGGGACCTCCTGCTTTACCCCCTAACTGGGCTCCACCAGCATTATTACTGAGACCCTTCATCATCCTCGAGTTGCTATAAAATGAGGAATTAATGTATGGAAGGTTAACGTTCTCGCATAATCAGCTTCTTCTTTCTAATCTCTCTGTTAAACTCGTTTTATTCTCAAGCCAACCCAACGCAAATGGCCTCCTCTCCCGTACGCACTTTTTCAACTGATGTCTTGGCCCAGTGGGAAAAGCTTTATAACCTACTGGGTCGCGGTTACGCGCACATAACCGATCATTCTGCAACCGAGGATGCAATCTGTGTCCTGCTCGAGGACCTTGATACCACTTCTCTCGAAGGTACTACACTGGGGAGGGAATATAGAACTTTCCCGACTCTCTTTGCACACTCCTTAGAGGCCTATCGTGTTGCTAATCGGGAGGTTCTGGTGGCTCGCGTCTTGCGGGCTCGTTATGAGGATCGATCTGATCATTTGGTGCTGACCAACTATCTGGTTGATAGTTACAAAAAGGCCGTCGAGTTTGCTAATGAGCGGGTTGCGACGTTGCTTCGCGAGAGGAGAAATCTGGTGGATCAATTGGCCATATCCCTGACCACCGGCGAGCATGACCGCCGCAACGTCCTGTTGAGGCTTCAGAGCGACTGGCAGGAAGAACGGCTCGACAAAATAACCGAGGACATAGCTCGCGGGAATGGACTGGTTCGGGACCTGGAAGTAGTCACCGAAGAACACGAGGCCAAGGTCGCCGAAGTTAAGGGAGAATGCAGAAGTCTTCTCCTCAGGCTTGCCGACCACAACATGCGGAGCTGGGAGTATGAGCAGAGCATTAATAACATGGAGGGTCAGTTGGGATCCTTTGTGTCGTTAATTAGGGCTCACTTTGGCTTTACTTTTCCACCCCGACTTGTATGACCTGCTTCTGAAAACCCTCCGCTGAGCAAAATAAATGAAAGTTCTAGTGTGTGTGTTTTAACTTCTGTATGGTTCATTTCTTCGAGCATCCAAACATCTTCAACTTGAGTGAGCCGAACCATAATAGCAATAAGCCGAACAAATACGTCCTGACTTTATAACTCGCTCATGATCAGATGGAAGAATAGTTGCAGATTTGTCCAAGAAAAGATTTCTCTATACTACTTGTTTTTCACCTGCAAATAAAAAGACAGAATCAGAAGGAATAATTTGAAAAAGAAATCAAAAACCCCTTTCAATCCTATGCTTGCCCATGATTAATAAGGACAAGAACTTTTACAAGGGTTTTAATCTTGCGCGAAAAGTTTTTATCAATATTCCTCGAAAGAAAGCATACTATTGAAAGGAATGTAATTCACAATAATCGCTTTTGATCAATTTCGAGAGGAACGAATTGCTCAAAAGTGCGAGGCATAATAACGTGTTTTAAATTTAATTGAAGATACGGCATCCAAATCAAGGCCGTTTTATTAAGAACGAGAGTAATTTGGACATCTATCTCGTCATTAAATTCAAAACAACGCCGATATTCTCGATCAATTATCGTGGATTACCAGCGACGTAAAACATGCATGGACCAATTCAAGTGTATAATTCCTTCTAGAGAAATTGAGATTGGACTACTCTATACGACCAAAAGGTCGTGTAAGACTTCCAATTTTAATTTCCTCTAAAGGAATTATAAACTTGACTTGGGAGTATTCGGATGATTAGAGAAAATGCCATCACATTCCCATGACCCGTCAAAAGAAATACAACCAAGTTCCATCTGAATGTATACACCAATAGGTCCCTAATACAATCACTCTAAGGGGTGAGATAGAGAAAGCCTCGATAAAAATAAACCCTATACAAGAGGACTAGTAATGAAAAATGAAACAAAGGAATGTGATCCTAACGTTTAAGGATGCCCCAAGTTTGATCTGTGACCTCCGGATCACTTGCCCCAACTCGTCATCTTCATTGGACGATATCTCAATAATGTCCATAGTAGGCTCCTTTGTTGTTCACTCGGTGCTTGTCACGGGATATCATCCTCTTCGTCCTCTATCAAGGACGTTTGGGAAAAACACACACATCTATCCTTGAAATGGCATTTAATCTAATCACCAGAATGCAATGAATGAGATGCCTATATTTATATGAACTGTAATAGATTTGAGGGATAGAGAGTCTTACCAACCAAACTCGTCGACTTATGTGCGGTTTTAGGTGTACCAACCGCCCAAAGACATGCGCATGAGACAAGTGATGGTGAACTTCTAAAAATCAGAGGGTTTGGCACCTAAGGTTAAGGTTCCCACTTCGAGTTCTAAAAAGAGCCGATTCCATTGCACAGCTATCGTTGCATTGGGACTCGATCCATAGTTCGAAGCGAGCGGAATTGAAAAGTGGATTACCCCGCGTTTTTCCTCACGGAGATTCCATCCTCAATTCCTTCTATTGCGTTCCTAAAGGCGGCGCCCGGGGTTTTAGGTGCGGTTGTGTGTGTCCACGTGTTGTGATCATCATAATGCAATTCATGCACAGCAGTTTATCAATCAGCACTTCAAATCATCCACACAACATACATTCCTACGCCCAACCTGCATAAGACAATGTTAATCACGGACTACACCCCTTATTTCTCCAATCTGCCAAAAATATATAACACCTACCATAAGCGGACTTACCTCACCTTCGAGAGCGCCTGCAAGGTTAGAAAAATCACTCAGCGTTTTAATTACGGCCTAAGTCCACTTGAGGTCTAGAATCATATGTTCTAGAGCAAGAGCGTCCCCAGCGGAGTCGCCAGCTGTCGCGACCCGTCCGAAAGGCGGACGCGGCTAATGGATTGCCGATCGCGGGTCTTGGATCGGCGCGAGCCCTCCCAGGCCCATACCAAATCGCGGCGGGAGTATTTTTCAGAAGGATTCGACGATAAGAGTCGATCGCTTTCGGCCTTCAGTGTGGTCGTGGTGGCATGTGCAATTTGTGCATGCATTTGGAGTCGCCACCGGTCTTTATTGGAAGGTAGACCGGAAACCTTACTGACCGATTGGGAGAGGTCGATCAGTTCTGCGGAACCAGAGATTTTGGGTTCGGGGACTTGGTTACGTCGGTGTCATTACCAACGCCCTTTCGGTACCTAACGCGAGCTATTTTCCTAGCTAAGAGTTCATGCAGGCGCAATTTTAGGTGAGGTAGGCTTGATTCAAGGTTTCATGCAGATTGGAAGACTATTCCTATCAATCACAATCAATTTAAATGAAAGCGTGATCAAGTGCATAAATAAATCACATCAATGCACGTCAATTCACATCATTGGTCTCCTAATATAGCCATAAGGGCTTAGGGAATGTGTGATTTAAGACTGGGGATACAATGGGAAGATTCGGGGATCAAAAGACCCAAAACCGGTCGTGGCCAATTGAACGTGGCAATTTCCTATTTTCTGGAGTTTTTTGGAATTTTTCTAAATTTTCCAAATTTTTTTGAATTTATTATTATTTTTTTTATTTTTATTATTATTATTATTTTTATTTTTTATTTTTTTCGGACCCGGACCTGGATCGGGCCCAATGACCTGATCCGGTCTGGGAGGCAGAACCGAAACCGGGCCCGTTTTTCCCAAACAGCAGCCCATACCGTCCAAATAGGGCTAAAAGGACAAAAGTCCTCTTCAACCCTCTTGGCCCAGCCGCCCAACCCAAAAGAAAACAACCCACCTGCTTCCTTTCATACCTCAACAAGCCCAAATGAATAAAACCCACGTAAATTAGCCTAGCAGCCCATCATGGCACTGTTCAATCATCTTCAACTCGCGACGTCTTCCTCTGTGCTTTCGGCACTGCGACAATGGTTGGACACGACGGGGCTGAGGCGCGACCACCGACGCCGGCTTCGGCCGTCGGACTTCCCACGTCAGTCCAACCCATCCTCCGAATTGACTCTGTTTAACCATCGCCGACTGAAAATGACAGTGTGGTCTACCGATCACGAAGTCCGATCTCTCTGCCGCATGGTTGAAGCGCCGATGTTCGGAACCGGTTCCTTTCGAACCGACATCGTCATCTGTCGAGCTTTCCCTCACCATCGGCGTTGGTCGTCTCCGAACTCACGCCTTGTCATGCACGATCAACTTACTGAGTCCTCTCCAAGGCTGTGCCTCACGGGGACTTCACTGGAACAGCTCCCTACATTGTCCATTCTCCAAGACAGCCTCCTTCTTCGCTCCACTAGGATTCGTTCGCCCCCCCCAACGACGAGACCGACGCTCGGCAAACCTCCTCGTCGAAACACCAGGTCTTCTCGTTCATCGTTGCACCGTCGACAAGTGCCCTATCCGCGAGTCCACTGGTTTCCGTCGGTTTCCCACTTGCAAGCCTCCTCGCCTGCGTCTGTCTCGCCTTGGCTTCACGCTTCTATTCTCTCCAGCACTGAAACAGGCGGTCCTCGCGTTCATGACAGAAGACGGCATCAACCCCGGTCGAAGATCGAGGGCTGCTCATTCCTCTCGACTCCTGGCGCGAGTGCAACCAAAACGAAAGGAACTCGACGTTCGCTAAACTCGACTTTCAATCGACCATAGCAACGAAAGTACGCAAGGGCGAACACAAGCTTGTGGCGGTTAAGGGAAGCCACAGTTGAAACAAAGTGCATGAGGCAGATGGAGACGCACTCATTTTCGGAAACAAACTTGGTTCACCATGGGAGGGAGATGTGACAGGGTGTATGCAGGTGAAGAAAACGCCAATCTACTGGGAAAGGGAATACGCAAAGAAGAGAGAGGAAGTTGGCTTACCTGGTTGAAGGATGGAAGCTTCTTCAGAACTTCTCAATGCCCACCAATATCTTCCCTATACCTGGTGGACCATGAAGAAGCACTCTTTTTGTAGTTCAGAGACCAAACCTTGATATAGTGTCCTCTGATGTTAGCTTTACAATCTGTATGCAGAAGGTTCCCAACAAGTGATCCTGTCACTGCTGGAGTTACTGATGTTGTGCTCATGGGAGAAGACAGACGAATGTTTGTTCTGCTTGTCACCGTGAAAGCATGAATCGCGTAGTCTGGTGATTGGGAAATGTTGGAAGATGAACCTTCAGTACTTTGATCACCAGGTTCCCTTGAAGCAGAAAATGAGAACACAACCCTCATTTGGTGCCAGCCTCAACTTGATAGTGATAAGGGTGAACGAGGTTGATCCTTTACAGGAGAGCCCCTCTTTTTCTGGCGTACCGGTGTCCTAGGAGATCCAAAGCTACATTTTTTTTTCATCAAGAGGTCTCTCACCGGGAGTTTTCACTAAAGACAGTGCCCTTTTATTGGTTGTGAACTCATTTTTTTTAAGCCAGCTCCCAAGCACCATTCCTCATAGTTCTGCCTTGCAAATGAGCCGAAACTCGCACGCTGAAGTGGGACGCCCCATCGTATACGAAAGATTTTTTTACCACAACCGCACTCCATTCCTTAGAACCATAACCCCCTCACTTTTGCTTCGTACTCTTTTTGATTCTTTATATGTCTTCTTCCCCACCCCATCAAAAGAAACAGAATAAGTGCGGGGAGACTTTTTTTTATTCATTTGCTTTAAACCTCACTCTCTTTGGTCGGGTCCTTTATCTCTTATTGTTATTATTTTTTTGGCTCTTGGAATCTAGAGAACGAGGGCGTGAATCCCTTTTCTTTTCTTTTTCAATCATGCTCGTCGAGTGCTCCTCTTAATTATCAAAATGGCAGTCTACGATTCGCACTGAAGAAAGATCAATGGTGTCGCAGTCACTGTGCGATATCGGCAGACATGGAATCGACTTTGCAGTATCGGCGACCTGCCCTGTGTCATGGGGTCAATTAAATGCAAATGCAGTGCGTGCAAAATAAATAAGAGAGACGGTTTCGTTTAGAACTAAAATTAGTTCTAATTAAATTTTTTTTTTATGCGAAAATTGACGGAAAAGAATAATCAAAACTTATGTGTCAACAGCAGGTGAACTGTCAAGTCCCCCACACACTCTGAATGATATATTCATTCATCAAGTAGGTCATACTGGTCAGGATCCCACTCATTAAGCTCTCCTCCATCTCTGCCATCCCCTGTAGAATTTCACATATGAATTTCATATTACTATGAATTCAATCATTTGAATAATCTACTAAAAGTGTCTAGTTCTACTAAAAGAACTTAGCACCATAACACAAGGCAGAGAAGAACATATATTGATGTCATAAAGCATCATAATATCATGTTCATAAGCATCAAGCCAGTTTCATAAATTATGAACAAGGCCTAAACAGTTTGATTTACAAAGAGCCATCAACCCAAGTTTATTCGTAAGAGAATAACCATTGCCTAGTTTCAAAGAACCGGACCAACAGTCAAGTCACTTACAATAACTAGTTATGTAATGTCAAGTTTCAATTAAGAACAAGACCAACAGGCTTCTTATGCAACCAACTATTTCTGTGTTCCAATTTGAAATGTCACAATTACTGATTCCTTAAAGTCAAATAATCTCGCATCAAGTTTGGAATGGGATCATTTAACCAAAGGATAGTCCAAACCTGGTCGGGTTGTATCATCAAGTTTGGAATGACACAAACTTCCCAGATAGAACCTCTGAATCAGGTTAAAGCCATCTTCATCAAGTTTGGAATGAGACAACTAACCCTTTTCAGATTTATCGGCGACCATGAACATCGATGAAACACATAGAATGTGCTTATCATTTTGGCCAACAAAAGAAGATTCGATAATTCAAAACACACATTTAGAAGGTAAGTAAATGGTAATTAAGACTTATCTTTCAAAATCTTTAACCTCATTTCCCCCACTGTTTTGAATAATCGATCTTTAAACAAACCTTTTGTGAGAGCATCGGCCAAGTTATCCTTCGATCTCACATCGATCAAGGTGATAACTCCTTGTTCTCTCAGATAATTCAACAACGCATGTCTCAGTCTCACATGTCTTCTCTTTGAATTAAAGAGAGCATTTTTGACGACTTGGACTGCCGCTTGATTATCACAGAACAAGCTTAAAGAATTTATCTTTAGCCGAGATAACGGAATATCCATAATCAGATTCTTTATCCACTCTGCCTTTTCACCGGCTGAAGCTAAAGCAAAGAGTTCTGATTCCATAGACGACAATGCAATACAAGTCTGTCTTTTGGATTTCCAAGTAATAGCAGCTCCACCCAACGTGAATACATATCCACTTGTGGACTTACTATTTCCAATCTCTGAGCACCATGAGGCATCAGAATATCCATCCACAGTTGGAGGAAAACCAGAGTAACATAGAGCATAATCTTTAGTACCTTTAAGGTATCTCATCAGCCTATTGATGGCATCCCAGTGCTCTTTACTAGGATTACTAGTGAAACGACTCAGCATGCCAACTGTAAAGGCTATGTCAGGTCTAGTGCAACTCATAGCATACATGAGACTACCAATCAGTTTCGAGTACTTTAACTGATCCACGCTGGTTCCTTCATTGGGACTCAGTCTTTTATTATAATCATATGGTGTCTCAATCGGTTTACACTCACTGTATCCCCAGGTAGAAAGTAGCTGCTCAATATAATGGGTCTGGCTAAGGGAGACGACTTGCCTTTCAAAGCTTACTTTCATACCAAGAATGGTATTGGCAATACCAAGATCTTTCATGTCAAATTCTTTAGCTAAAATAGCTTTCACGTCACTCACAACAGAATGATCGGGGCTAAGAATTAACATGTCATCAACATACAAGCAAATGATAACTATCTTATTTGACATAGAACGATGGTAAAGGCATTTATCTGAGTAACTAGACTGGAAGCCAAAACTCTTTACCACTTTGTCAAACTTAAGATGCCACATCTTAGGTGCTTGTTTAAGACCATACAAAGATTTGTTCAATTTACAAACTTTGTCCTCAAGTCCTTTCATGACATACCCTTCCGGTTGTTCCATGTAAATTTCCTCATTTAACTCTCCATTTAGGAAAGCTGTTTTTACATCCATTTGATGTACTACAAAGTGTTCAATAGATGACAAAGCAAGAATAATTCTTATAGTTGATAGATGACACACAGGTGAATAGACATCAAAATAGTCTATTCCACTCTGCTGTTTATAGCCTTTAGCTACTAAACGTGCTTTGTATCTGGCTATTGATCTATCACTATTCAGTTTCTTCTTCAATACCCACTTACAGCCTATAGCCTTAGCCCCTTTTGGCAAATTGACTAGCTGCCAAGTGTGGTTCTGTAGCAGAGAGTTAATTTCATCATCTATAGCTTCTGCCCAAAGTAGAGATTCCCTAGATCTCATTGTTTCTTGATAGGAGAATGGATCATCCTCTAGATAATAAGTGACAAAGTCCTTACCAAAACTTTTGGAAACTCTCTCTCTTGTAGATACTCTAATTGGATCTGGTTCAACAACCAGTTGTGTGGGATTAGTGTCAGAAGGGCCTGTTTCAAATTCTACATTAGACTCTGTAATCATATCTGTAGATCTAGAAACACTCAATCCATGATCTTTGAGAAACTTATTTTCAAAGAATTCTGCATCTCTAGATTCTATCACTGCGTTAGTAGATAGATCCAAAAACATGCCTGCAGCACTATCTTCTGCACTACCTAGATATACACAAGTAATTGTTCTAGGTCCCACCTTAGTTCTCTTAGGATCTTGTATTCTTACATAAGCAATACAGCCCCAAGTTTTAAGAGTATCATATCTACAAGGATGCTTATGCCATATCTCATAAGGTGTCATAGACAACTTAGAGTGTGGCAACCTGTTCAGGATGTGATTAGTAGTTAGAACTGCTTCTCCCCAGTAGGAGGAAGGCATGCCAGCTGTAAGTAACATAGAATTTAACATTTCTGTTAATGTTCTGTTCTTACGCTCTGCAACACCATTTGATTGGGGTGAGTAAGGAGCGGTAGTTTCAAGTATTATGCCCTCTGAAGCACAAAATTCCTTGAACCCTGTCATTGTATATTCTCCTCCTCTATCACTCCTAAGCCTTTTAATTTTCAAGTTGAGTTGATTTTCTACTCGGGACTTGAAGATCTTAAACTTCTCAAAAGCCTCATCTTTCGATCTCAACAAATAGACATGACAATATCTTGAAAAATCGTCTATGAATGTTATCAAATACTTCCGACCACCTCTTGTGACGAAATTTCTAAAGTCACAGAGATCAGAATGTATTAGCTCAAGAAGTTGTGTGCTTTTAGAAACCAACTTAAAAGGTTTTCTAGTGATTTTAGCTTGTGCACACACTTCACATTTGTCAAATCGAATAGAGGTGTCCAATGGAATGTTGTGAGTTAGCTAGATGTTGCATTTTCCTGTAGTTCACATGTCCAAGTCTATTGTGTAATAACTGTTGTGAAATAGGACACCTTGATCGGTGTCGCAGCGGAATCGGATCGATGAGCGTTTGCAAAGTCGACAGAGAAATAAAACGAAATAATAACAAATGACACGAGATTTACGTGGTTCGGTCCGAATGTCGGAACCTACGTCCACGGGGAGAGCAGCACAGAATCCACTATAGAAAGCGATACAACGAGATCAATCACTCGAGCACTCAAACACACTCTTGGTGTTTCCCAAACCCCAATTACACCTCAAACTCACATAGTGTTTAGCCCCTCACAATTCCTAGTGAAACCTCACTCAAGGAATTATACAAATTCTACTCACAAGAATTTATCTGGCAAAAACACTCAAGTGTAATTACGACAAGCAAAACCCTCACGAGAAGAACTCTCTCTTCTCTCGGCCACCGAACGACTTGGTTTCGGTGCTCTTCTTCAATTGCATCTTCTTCTCCTTATATAGCCATATGGAAAGAGGAAGCATGCCAACTTGTGCCAAAGTTATGCCTAACTCCCGAGTCAATGCCTAACTCGTGCCTAACTCCCGAGTCAATGCCTAACTCCCGAGTCAATGCCTAACTCGTGTCTAACTCCCGAGTCAATGCCTAACTCGTGCCTAACTCCCGAGTCAATGCCTAACTCCCGAGTCAATGCCTAACTCGTGCCTAACTCCCGAGTCAATGCCAATGTGCCTAATTCCCGAGTCAATGCCAACTTGTGCCTAACTCCCGAGTTTCATTCGGGACTCAAATTCGAGACATATTTTCAACAATCTCCACCTTGGCTCGACATTTGAGCCAAGTCACAATCGCTTCAATGAATTCGCCTGCTACTCTCCCACAGCCCTCTTGGGCTCAATCTGCACAAAGATATTTCAAGTTCAAGCCACGCTTGAACTTTGCCATAATCATAAGCCTCAGGACATCAGCTCCACCTGTACAGTTAGCTACTCCATAAGGATTTTCTAACATAACTTTCTGTATCACAGATAAAGCAAAATCATTATTGTATCCATATCTGACAGAAAGTCCAACATGCTCCTTATCAAATTCAGTAGCTATAGTAATCGTTGGCTTTGCCGGCTCCACCTTAATCCAAATATCATATGTGTCGATTATTTCGCTAGTATCCGCTACCTCAGGAGTTTCTGGTTGCAACTCCACCTCAAGCTGAACACCGTCCAGATCCGTATAAACACTGCCACAAACACTCCTAGCTAGAAGTACTGGAGACTCGTCAAAGGTAACTTCTCTGCTGCAAACAGGTGAATCTATATTCGGGCACCACAACTGATCGCCACACTCACCTTGTGCATAACCATGGAATATGCACCTTGCCTCCACATCGAGCTTACCATCACTTACTCGATAATAACACGGGCAACTAAACATTCTAAAATTAGAATCATCAGCAACATTACCTGACCATACTTCTTTGGGAGTCTGATATCCAATCACAGTCGATGGGGATCTATTCACCAGGTAGCTCGCCATACTAAGCGCATCCGCTGGAATTTTCCCAGCCATACCAGCACTAGAGATCTTTTCACGGGCCGTCTCTAGTAACTCTCTGCTCATCAATTCTGCAACCTGCTGTGGTTTACTAGCACTAGTGCGATGTTTCACTATGCCCTTTTCCATGCAGAATTTATTTACCAGCTTCGAGCAGGACTCCATGCCACTGTCAGTTCGCACATGCTTGATCAACTTACCAGTCTCCATTCCGATCAAAGCTCTCGACTGCGTATTCCTGACAACAGCATCAAACATGTGCTTTCGCACAAACACCCAGGCCTTCCTCGAGTAGCCGTTAGACTCTCGAACAGATGTCGACGTCTCATGAGCAAAATTTATCAATGTCTTACCTTGAAGTTCATACAGGCCACCATGTTTGATTCCCTTCATTATCACCAGAGCACCTCGAACAATTTTTAGGACTCCACCTCGTGAAGAATACCTGCATCCAGCTGAATCTAGAGCACCCAAGGAAATTAAGTTCTTTTTCAATTCTGGAACATGTCTTACCCCAGTCAATGTCCTCACAATATCATCATGCATTCTGATTTTAATATCACCAACACCCACAACATCGCATTCAGCGTTGTTTCCCAACTGCACTTTACTACTATCCATGCATTGATAAGAAGTAAACCAGTTCCTGTTTGGTGTAGCATGAAAAGAACAACCAGAATCCATAATCCAACCGTCAAATGACGAATTCTCAGTGACAGACAAGACACAATCGACATCATCAGAATTTTCAGCTACAGCTGCAACATCATCTGCAGATTCAACTCCAATTTCCTTACCCCTTTCGTTTTTCAGCTTAAAACAATTTCTTCTAAGATGCCCCCTCTTGCCACAGTTCCAACAGACATCACAGCCAATCCTAGACTGACTGCATCTATTCATGTTCATACTACTTCTGCTAACACGTGTACTAGCTCTTCCTCTTTCACCTACTAAAGCAGTAGATACAGATTCGCCAGATTCTCTTCTACGAATATCCTCACTCAGAATTAAATCTCGAATCCCATCAAACGTCAAACTAGTTGACCCAGAAGAATTGCTAACAGCAGTAACAGTAGTATTCCAACTATCAGGCAATGAGGATAATAGAATCAAAGCACGTACCTCATCTTCAAAGTCAATCTCAACTGAACTCAATTGACTAACTATCACATTGAATTCATTGATATGATTAGCAACAGATGTACCTTCGCTCATCTTCAAGTTAAACAGACGTCGCATCAAATAGACCTTGTTGATCGCAGAGGGCTTCTCGTACATGTCCGACAGGGCTTTCATCAAACCCGCAGTGGTCTTCTCCTTGACAATATTAAATGCGACGTTACGAGCCAACGTCAGCCGAATAACACCCATCGCTTGTCTATCCAGCAATTCCCAATCGGGTTGCTTCATCGTTTCTGGCTTTTGCCCAGACAGGGGCTCATGCAGCTTCATCTGATATAAGGAGTCTTCTATCTGCATCTTCCAGAAACCAAAGTCCTTCCCCTCAAATCTGTCGATTTTCACTTTAGCTTCTTCTGTCGCCATCGATTCGCTTCAACTCAAGCAAGCCTAGCTCTGATACCAATTGTTGTGAAATAGGACACCTTGATCGGTGTCGCAGCGGAATCGGATCGATGAGCGTTTGCAAAGTCGACAGAGAAATAAAACGAAATAATAACAAATGACACGAGATTTACGTGGTTCGGTCCGAATGTCGGAACCTACGTCCACGGGGAGAGCAGCACAGAATCCACTATAGAAAGCGATACAACGAGATCAATCACTCGAGCACTCAAACACACTCTTGGTGTTTCCCAAACCCCAATTACACCTCAAACTCACATAGTGTTTAGCCCCTCACAATTCCTAGTGAAACCTCACTCAAGGAATTATACAAATTCTACTCACAAGAATTTATCTGGCAAAAACACTCAAGTGTAATTACGACAAGCAAAACCCTCACGAGAAGAACTCTCTCTTCTCTCGGCCACCGAACGACTTGGTTTCGGTGCTCTTCTTCAATTGCATCTTCTTCTCCTTATATAGCCATATGGAAAGAGGAAGCATGCCAACTTGTGCCAAAGTTATGCCTAACTCCCGAGTCAATGCCTAACTCGTGCCTAACTCCCGAGTCAATGCCTAACTCCCGAGTCAATGCCTAACTCGTGTCTAACTCCCGAGTCAATGCCTAACTCGTGCCTAACTCCCGAGTCAATGCCTAACTCCCGAGTCAATGCCTAACTCGTGCCTAACTCCCGAGTCAATGCCAATGTGCCTAATTCCCGAGTCAATGCCAACTTGTGCCTAACTCCCGAGTTTCATTCGGGACTCAAATTCGAGACATATTTTCAACAATAACTTTGGATCAATCAAAGTAGAACTCGCATGGTTTATGCTATCAGTATCTAAACTCAACCTATACATGCCATTAACCATGAATGCACAACCGAAATAACATGAGTTAACTGATAAAGTTACTCTACCATTCATAGTTGAAAAGGACATACCAGCTTTATCAAGTAAACTCATAGAAATCAAATTCTTTTTCAGTAAAGGTACTACTCTAACATGTTTCAGAGTTAGTAATTTACCTGAAGAAAGCACCAAATTTGCAGTTCCAGCATGAGTCACCTCTGCCTTACCACCATTGCAATTTTCTACGGTGTCTTTCACTTCTGTGACCTCAGTGAGTAAGTTCTTGTCATTTGTAGCATGACAGGTAGCGCCACTATCCAACCACCACTCAGAAGAGACATTGGTCTTTCCATCCTTCATCATTTCAATAAAGGCTTGAGGCTCAGACTCATTAACTAGCATATTAGCCTCATTTTGTGGTGTGTCTTTCTTTGGCTTCTTTGGTAGCTTACACTCTGCTGCCCAGTGACCCCACTTTCCATAGTTATGACACTTGCCCTTCTTCTTTCTTTTGAAGATAGTCTTTTTGGCCTCTAACTGTGAAGAAGATTCACCTTTTGGTGACTTGAATCTTTTAAGAGGTTTATAGGAATGTGAAACTAAGTTGGCAACTGACTTTTGTTGTCCTGCTTGTTCCAAACTCTTCCTAGAAAAGTTTTGATCCTCAATATGAATATACCTCTTTAGTTCATCAAGTCACATCTGTTCTTTCTGTCTGTGCATTTCAGTCTTGAAAGAACTCCATTCAACAGGTAGCTTACTCAACACAAGGCCGACAAAGAGATTATCGAACAAATCAGAGTTATCCTCTTTCAACTTGTTCCTCATGTTCTCAAGTTCAACTAACTGTGAGGTGACACTCGAATTCGTATTGAATTTAAAATCAAAGAACTTCTCCGCTAGGAGAGTTTTTGAGAGCCCCTCTTGCTTTTGGAACTGAGTGTTCAAGTGATCCCATATCTCTTTCGCCGTCTTATACTCACTATAAGTCATAGCTAGACGAGGATTTAGAGAATTCAACAAGTAATCTCTACAAAAATCTTCATCTTTGTTCCATTGATATTCATCGACATCCTCAGTGGTAGATGCAAAGTCACTTAAAACAGTGTAGAATATTTCACGCTCTTTCATGCCAAATTGAACGTGCAATTTCCAACCATGAAATTCAGTGACATCAAATGATTGCAGCTTTATAATATCATAGGAACTATGTTTTGCCATTCCAATCAGAGCAAAGAGTTAGAAAGAGTGCACCTTGGAGTCCTCGAAGCTCCCAAAGTCGAATAATGCCTCTAACCTTGGTCTAACTGCTCTGTAGAGATGGAATTTACCAAAACAGACCTCAAAATTGAGTCCGGAGCGCCCAAACACCATAAGATGGACTGCCCTTGTCGTCGGAAACTCGCTGAAAATTGGTCGAATATACGCCACAAATACGCTGGAAATACGCCAGAAATACACTGGAAATACACCGAGAATACACCTGGAAATACTCCGAGAATACATTGGAAATACGCCGGAAAATACTCCACAAATACGCCTGGAAATACACCGAAAAATACAGTACCCGCGTGGTGCTACAGTAATCCGGGTGCTACAGTAAATCTTCAATCTACAGTAACCTTCAATCTACAGTAACCTCGAGCTACAGTAATCTTCAATCTACAGTGTTTCTTCCGACGGCCGTATCTCCTTCGTCCGACCTCCGTTCGACGCGAGTGACCACTCAAAACGTTCGTATCGACGAGACGAACAAAACCCAAGTGGTCTCACTTTCTGAAACTAGCTATAATTTCTGAAATCTTGATTCAAAGATTTCGGGTGCTATAGTAAAACCCGAATCTTCAACCTCAGATCTTGGCCAAACCAACGGTCGAAATCGAAAGTAATTCGTACCTGCGAGTTCGTCTCGACGAGACCTTCAAGTAGACACCTTGCTCGCTCAAATCCGACACCCGAAGATAATACTTCAAGATTGTTGGAGGTAATGGGTTTTGAGAGAGTAGAGAGTGTTTGCTTGAAGTATTACACCTTGAGACATCAAGTTTGGAATGCTCAACAGTGTTACCTCCAGCGTAGGGCGAACCCTAGAATATATATAAGCAAGCTATTGGGCTCCAGCCCAAATGGACCCTAATAACCAAGCCTTCACCTATTGGGCTTGTATGTGAACATATTACATGGATTATATTCACAATATATCCAACATTTTTAATGTGTAACTTCTCCACTTCTGACGTGTAGGTAGAGAGAGAGGAAAAAAAAAAAAGAGAACAGGTTGTATCTGGGAGTTTTTTTTTTTCTATGATTTTCTACGTTGGCGTCAATGGTGTTTTTGGGTCTGGGATCTCTTGTAAAGGAAATCTTGAGTGTGCAGTATCTCTGGGTTGTGAGATTTGTACTGTAAAAGGTTCGCTGTCGAGAGTGGGACTCACTGTTTGGTGTTTGTCATGTTGTGAGGTGATCGTTGTAATTTTCCTGGCTAGCAAGAAGAGTTTCGTGTGATTGCCCTGCGGATGTAGATAGGGAAACCTATCGAACCATGTAAATCTGTGTTTCTCCATTTTTACTTTGCTGCACTTGTTTTGTTTTTCGTTTTATCCAACGCAAGCGTCGATTACATGTTAAGAATTATCGCAACACAAACTAATGAGATTTTTCATCGAGGAGCGGATTGCTTGCGTAAGGAAACGATGTCCATTCGAAAAGGACGAGTTTCTTTTCGGCGGCCGGTGATGGCTCGGCTTCTCTAGCAATGAGATCCACGAGATAGGTGGGGAAAAGTCGATGCATGTTCCGAGCTGTGGTGTTCTTTGCTAAGTTGCCGAGCTCATGTCGTCGTCAAATGCTAGACCCCATTATTTTATTTTATTTTTTTATCCTATGGTCCAAAAATGGGGTTTGGAATGGTATGTCGTGTGGCAACAAGGTTCATGGTCCATTTAAGAACCAAAGTGAGGATTTTGGAAGCTGCAACGATGTTGATGGATCAATTGAAGTGGAACTTTGAGATAGTTTCATTTCAGTACCTAATTGAAAGTACGCTTTACTTGCACCGTGCACAAAGGTCTCAAATGAATTTTAGATATAATGGGAAAATCGTATCACTTGGAGCATTAGGGATTTGAAAAGCTTGACATTGAAACAGTATAACGATGCTCTAACCTAAATAAACCAAAGAAAGAGCTCAATTAATCAACCACGGCAAGGTCCCGGTACTCCTCGCCCGAGATGGCGGCCTCCATGACGGCCACGGGGCATATGTCCCCAGCGTCATCCAGGAACATCTTCATCAAGTTCTTCGAGAACCCGCTCACCAGTGCCACCCCTGCCTGCTTTGCCGCCACCGGCGTCGACCTCGAGTCCCTCAGGTTCCAGAACACGATCTGCGGCACTGCCGCCCCGTACCCATGCTTTCTGAACTTCCTCGTGATCGCCTCGTAGTCCGTCTCCCACGGGTTCGAGGACGCCTCGTCGAACTCCATGTCGCTGAACACGAACACCTTCTGGACCATATCCTCAGCCCTCAGCTTCCCCGCGGTGGCCACCTCTAGAATCCTATCGAACACCCTCTGGAGGTTGGTGTTCGTGCCCCCATTCCATCCTCCTGATGAATTCGGCCTTGGAGCGCAAGCCGTCGCCATGTATGGCATGGAGCTGAGGGCTCGCGCTGAATGTGATCACCTTACCCTTCCACGGCTCTCGGCTAAGCTCCGACACCAACAGCCCGAGCGCCACCGACACCTCCATCGGAGTACCCCTCATGCTCCCCGACACGTCGCACACAGCGATGCAGTTCTCCAACTTCCCTACCTTGGATAGATCCTCCACCATCCTCTTCCACTGAAGCTCCGCGACCTCGCCTCCGTCAGGGTCCTCGAGTGAGGCTACAATCTCGTGAGGGAGCAGTGCCCCGGCGGCGATCGTGGCCTTCCCGGACTTCACGTCGGCCAGATAGTTGTCGAACCGCTCTTCGTCGTGCTTCAGGAATTTGTTCTTGTGGAGTTTCATGGCCACTGAGGCGACCCGGTTGTAGGGGATGTCCCCCCACCGCCCGGCACTCATGTACACCTCTGGCAGCTCGAGGACCCTCCGGAGAGGGACGAGGGCGTCCTTCCGGAGTCGGTCCCGGACCCTGTACGCGTAGTGCGCCTCCTCGAGGCCCTCGTACTCAGGGAACCGGTCCCGCGGGAAGACCCGCTTCGCGATGCTCTCGCAGAGCAGCGTGGCGAGGTCGAAGGACGAGTCGAGCGACGGGCACCACTTGGCTGCGAGGCTGATCTTGTTGACCTCCCCGGATTTCAGAAACTCCAGGTCAGCCGTCAGGCAATGCGCGAAGTGCCCAGACACCGCGTCGTGGAGCAATCCAAAGTCCCCATCGCGCTTGTAACGCTCCAGAAGCCTCCCAGCCATGGCCATCCTCTTCTTTTTCCTCAGCTCGCTTGCCTTCTGCTTCAGCTCCTGGTCACGCGGCGCCGCGATCGCAACCCTCACTTGCTTGGGCAACGAAGACGTCGCCGGTCCCGAGCTATTTCTCCCCTTTTTTCTTCTGGATTTATTGCGGTAGCTGAACAGTGAAATTGATAGCAATCCCCGCCCACCTATGGTGCATTTCCGCTTCATCTCCCGGTCACGCCGCTTCAGCTTCCGGTCACTCGCTGCCACGACCGCAACCCTCACTTCCTCGGGCAACGAAGACGAGCTATTTCTCCCCTTCTTTCTTCTGGATTTATTGGGGCGACTGGATAGTGGAAAGGATTGCAATCGCCGCCGCCTACTTTTGGTGCCTTTCCGCTGTTGCCTCTCGCGCTTCCGCCTCGCCCTGACGTCAGGGCCCTCGAGGAGGCGGTAGAGGATCTCCGGCAAGTCCTTGAAGTACCCGAACCCCGCGAAGGCGCCAACGTTGCAGGCCAGTGTCCGGGGGTGGTTCTTGAATAGCCACCTCGCCGCCGTGTGGAACCCTTCCTTGTCCGACTTCCCTGTCCCGCGCACGCCCCGGAGGTTGCACACGAGCTTGAGGGCGGTAAGCGGATCGTAGGCCCAGGCCGACTCGAGCCTCCGGATCAGGGACTCGGGCGGGGTGTCGGGGACAACGTGGAAGAAGAAGTCGAGGCACGGGTTGCCGGTGGACTGAAACGTGACCGAGTTGTTCTCTGTGTAGCCCTTCTGAGGCAATGGGCCGTCATCGTTGAAGTCGGCGGCCTTCAGGGCTTGGGGAGGGGGCGGTCTGTGGCATTCGGGCGGGCCAAGGAGGGTATGGATGGATGAACGGGTGCACGGCGGCGGAGGAGGAGCCATTGATGGAGAATACACGAGGGGGTTCGAGGGACTCTGCCGTATCTTACGTCGTCTCGTGGAGACGGTATTTGATATTTCCCTATTAGACATCTTCGAGATTGGATTGAGGGTTTTGGTTTTGGAGAGTTATATATTTATAGCGAATTGTTTTACTTCAGCTGCCTGAAACTTGGGGCCTAATTTGGAGTTAAGAGTGAAACCGTTGCTCGCTGCGATCCAAGATAGGATTAAAAATATTTAAAAATTTCGTTTGCCCGAGGTATAATCTCCAGCGATATACAAGAAAGGATCAAAAGTATTTGAAAATCTTAATGTGTCCGTAACCCAATCTCTCGAGATATTCATATCTTATTTCTTGAAAATATATATTTGAGAGTCAAAGAATGCATTTGGCAGTCCGAATATCCCATCATATGTTTCTTGCAATCCAAGATATTATACAAAATACTTATAAAAAAATGTTTGAAAATCTCATTTCCCAAAGCAGTCCGAATTTAGAGGAGACACAATCGGTTGCGGTCAGTGACCGGCAAAGCGGGATGCATCACTCAATCGTCGGAAGACATCTGTTAAGTTAATTATTTTAATTGTTTATTACAATTCCAGTTTATCCCACCTCTGAACCTGGATTTTTTTTTTTTATCGGTGAGTTTATCCTGATAAATATGGATTTATCCCGTCCAGATGACCTTGCCAAAAATACTAAACATGATATTTCGTTATTCTATTCAGACTACCATGCACAGACAAAAAAATAATAATAAAGTAGGTCAACATCATCCTTAAATGGACCCAAAAAAAGGAAAAAAAAAACGAGATTGAAAAGAAGAAATTACAAGACGGATGAAGCCACATACGTACGAGCCACGTGATCAAGAATTGCACCATCTTTTCCCGTTTTCTTCTATGATTTCCTGCCAAATATATCATAAAACTCATCCAGGAATGTGGCAATGCTGAGAAGCATATTATGCCCGCCACCGGAAAATGAAGAATCAGACAGTAAGATCATTTGATGGTAGATTCATTATGGACCCAAGGAAGGACGCTTTCCTTGATTATCTTATTTCGACATAGATTAGCGCGAAGCACTGAAACTGCAGTGAAGCTCGACTCTTGGAAGATCGTCGAATGAGAACCTTACGCAGTTAGGAGCAATATATCCTTAGGAGAATATTAAGAATTTGGGAACCGAGCGCGAATTTATTTGAGCATCCGATGGACTCTTCTATCCCACAGTGCAATGACAAATGAGACTAAACATCAGTCGCCTTTGACACGGCTTGGGAACTCGCGTATCGTGCGCCGCAATTTGGTGCATCTCGGGGCGGCGGAGATGGAGGATCGATTGGCGGGTATCCAGGTGGCAGCGGCGGCGGAGGAGGCAGGTAACCAGGCGGCAGTCGATAGCCAAAACTTATACTTATGAAGAGAATCTCAACCAAACAGAGCATAAACATGAGCAACTTGAAATTGATATGACTTTACAAATCAGATCCTTTTAGTCGTGAAAACCATTTTCATCATATTCGACCGAAGACACAATGCAAATTCCTACAATGCCTCACAAAATCCATTAACTACCAAATGTTTCTTCGGGTAAAAGTATCTTACTTTTCCTACTAACTTGAATTGTTATTTACTAGGAATTGTGGTCCTAATCTACCGAAGCTCTGTGAACAAACCAATGGGCTGACACTTCTGTTTTTCCCCCCCTTTTTTGGTTTGAAAGTTGTGTTGGAAAAAATGTTAGATAACATATAAAAATAACAATGATAGGAAATATGTTGGAAAAGACGAGAAAATAGGAATAAATATCTGAAGCGTGCAAGCACTGTCCTTAAGGATAATTCTGCCCCTTGAAGTACGGAACTCGGTGCGTAAGGCTTCTAGCGGCTATCCTCACAAGATACAACAGAACTTCTTCTATATTCCACACTGGGTATTAGAAGGAACAGGAACAACGTTATGTGTATAACCCATCGAAGAAGATGAAGGAAAGGAAAACCTCCCTTGTAGAAATACTAAAGTTCTCAGAAGATTGTTTCTTGAGTGTCAATATATATATTCAACTAAAATAGAGCCGTTAAGAGACCATTATAAAACCGTTATAGAATAATGAATAATTTATGAAGATATAATCGCATGTTATAAAGTCATTATATGATCGTTAGAAAACCGTTATACAACCGTTAGAAAATCGACCGTTGCAAATATTGATGGCTAATCATTGTCATCATAATTTTATCAAAATAATTATAAAATAATCTTTCAAAACTATTGAAATATCCAACAATCCCCCTCATATTTCAAAAAGTTTTGAAAAAAAAATAGAGCAATGCTGGGTTATTGGAGCGTAATGCATCGAAACTGGTGTTGATTAGGCTATGAATCAGCCCTAGAAAGAATGAAATATAATTCACGAAATCATTGATGAAGTATAAACTTCTATAAACCAACAATTCCTTTTTGTGAATTATGATTTTCACCAATCGCATTGCACTCCCACAAGATTTGTTGTTCAACACCGTTTTGCGCTTATAGGCCATGCACATGCTTGGTTTATTCATAAGTGTTTTAGAGATTTTTGCCAAAAATTCTCATAGGAGCGGCCTCATTCCACACTTATATAAGTGATTCCATCAAGTGTGTTTTGCAGCTTGATACACCACCAGTAATGGTTATGAAATTCATTAAGAGCTAAGCTCATCATCTTTTTCTTTGCAGTATTGCACTATTCTCACCTTAGGAGGGACGTAAATTTGTAGTGCATCATAAGATGAACAAATGACTTGTTATTACCCATATCCTAATTCATGGGATCGCCAATCACATAGGTTGGGTTACCATCATTGTTGATTTTCCTCAATTGGCTTAAGTCACATTCCCCTTGATCTATCAAAAATTAATTTCCTTCCCAGAGGTTTAGTCAGAGGATCGGCCAAATTCACTTCTGACTTTACATAATCGATGGACATAATTCCCTCCTTAAGCAGCTGCTTTACCACATCATGTCTTAATTGAACACGTCTCTTTTTTTTACAAATAAAGTTACATTATTGCCGCTTGGCAATCACAATGCTTTAGATACGTAAAGTGTCAATTTCATTTCATTCCTCAAGAATTTGAGTAATTCTCGAACCACCAAGATAAATATATTTTTATCTTTCTTCCCCTATAATAGCATAGGAGGATGTTTTCTCATATATACTTGGTGGCATCTGAGTCTACCACTCATTTAAATTTCCATAATATTGACATGGAAGACAACTGCAATAATTACGTTTCCAGATCATCTGTTTCAACCAAGTTGACTTATGATTGGCAGGATTTTCATTCCCCTACACATTCTTGGCTAATTTCCAACTTTTTTAGAAAAAGGCATATCAATTTTGGAGGGACAATTGGCCATGCAAGAATTCCCACACTTTCCTCTCTATGCGGAATATATTCCGGTCATTAAATTCTTCATCTTTTAAAATAGGAGGGAGAGAAAATTGGGGGCAAATTGGTGCAGCGATTTGGATCTGATCTTTATTCTCTGATTGGCTAAATAAACTATGCAAGAGTCAAAGAGGCCTATGAACAGCAACAAGTTAGGATTTGATTGGGAAGAGAGGCCTCGACTCGACACGAAGATAAAGGGCCTCCATGATTACACTTCTAGAAATCATCTTTTCTGTCGGAAGTCAATCTGGCAGAGAAATCTATTTGGTAAAAAAATTGACTTATGATAGGATTTTTCACTTTTGATATGATTTTTTGCGAATTTTGAGAAGTACAAAATTTTAACTTCTCGGCTCCAGAATCACTTTTTGGACCACACTCGTCTCCGTCGACCACCGCCCACCCGCCGCCGACCCCGTGGCCACTGGTCGCCGACCACGCCCCCCCCCACCCCACCGCCGGCCCCCGCTCGACCGCCACCGACCTCCGCCGCCGCCGCCGCCATCGTCGCCACCCCCCACCAATCGCTACTCGCCGACCATTGCCGTGGAAGATTTTATTAATAATATTTCAAAAGTAGAAATTTTCAATCGTTACCAAGTGAATTTCTCTGATCAGAAGTCAATCTGAAACAGAAGTAGAGAAATCAACTTTTACTTTTGAGAAGAAATAGAAAAATCAACTTCTGTTTCTAATAGAGAAGTGATACTAAATTGGTTTTTGGTAGAGAAGTGTTACCATGGGAGCTCTAACGTGAGAAACATGAGAAATGTTTTTTGCCTCCTCCAACGTGAGAAATGTTGCCCAAACACAAATGAAAAAAAAAAAAATCTTGGGAATGTTTTTTGGGGGACCTTGTTTCAGGCGGTCTCCTTGACTAGCTAGCGAGACGGGCTGTTGTCATCCATGTTAGTCCCCGTTTTTTTTTTTTCTTTTTCGTGGATTTTCGAGACTCCATCGACGTGAATGGATCAAATTGAATTAATTTTTTATTTATTTTTTAATCGAGAAACTTAAGCAAATTAAGGAAGAGAAGTTAGTTGAATTTCATTTCAGTACCTAACTGAAAAGTAGTCTTTCCAATGTCGATGCTTTGAATCCTTCTTTTCAGAGGATTCCCCGATTTACCATATCCAATGTCGATGCTTTCGCTGAATTTTTGAGATCCTAAAAGATTTACGTAACTGAATCTCGATCTCGAAATCGGAAAAATCGGATCAACTTCGAATCTGAGCATAATAGATTTTGGTCAAATTTCGAAGAAGGTGTCTACAATTACTTCTTGAATTTCATCGCCGGTGCGGTGACCTCATTGTCTAATCTAACCCAAGAAAAATAATAATTTAACCACATGGGAGCAGAGTTGGACTTGATTCGATTCTTCCAAAGCACTCACTCACTGGCTCTTTTCCTTCTTTCCTAAGGACTCCTCAAATAAACCTAAGGAAAGAAGTGAATCGATCGATCGATCAATCAATCAACCACGGCGAGATCCCGATACTCCTCCCCCGAGATGGCTGCCTCCATGATGGCCACGGGGCTTATGTCCCCCGCGTCATCCATGAACATCTTCATCAAGTTCTTCGAGAACCCGCTCACCAGCGCCACCCCTGCCTGCTTTGCCGCCACCTGCGTCGACCTCGAGTCCCTCAGGTTCCAGAACACGATCTGCGGCACTGCCGCCCCGTACCCACGCTTTCTGAACTTCCTCGTGATCGCCTCGTAGTCCGTCTCCCATGGGTTCGAGGACGCCTGGTCGAACTCCATGTCGCTGAACACGAACACCTTCTGGACCATATCCTCAGCCCTCAGCTTCCCCGCGGTGGCCACCTCTAGAATCCTATCGAACACCCTCTGGAAGTTGGTGTTCATGCCCCATTCCATCCTCCTGATGAATTCGGCCTTGGAGCGCAAGCCGTCGCCATGTATGGCGTGGAGCTGAGGGGTCGCGCTGAATGTGATCACCTTGCCCTTCCATGGTTCTCGGCTGAGCTCCGACACCAACAGCCCGAGCGCAACCGACACCTCCATCGGAGTACCGTCCATGCTCCCCGAGACGTCGCATACGGCGATGCAGTTCTCCAACTTCCCTACCTTGGATAGATCCTCCACCATCCTCTTCCACTGAAGCTCCGCGACCTCGCCTCCGTCAGGGTCCTCGAGCGAGGCTACAATCTCGTGAGGGAGCAGTGCCCCGGCGGCGATCGTGGCCTTCCCGGACTTCACGTCGGCCAGATAGTTCTGGAACCGCTCTTCGTCGTGCTTCAGGAATTTGTTCTTGTGGACTTTCATGGCCACTGAGGCGACCCGGTTGTAGGGGATGTCCCCCCACCGCCCGGCACTCATGTACACCTCTGGCAGCTCGAGGACCCTCCGGAGAGGGACGAGGGCGTCCTTCCGGAGTCGGTCCCGGACCCTGTACGCGTAGTGCGCCTCCTCGAGGCCCTCGTACTCAGGGAACCGGTCCCGCGGGAAGACCCGCTTCGCGATGCTCTCGCAGAGCAGCGTGGCGAGGTCGAAGAGCGACGGGCACCACTTGGCTGCGAGGCTGATCTTGTTGACCTCCCCGGATTTCAGAAACTCCAGGTCAGCCGTCAGGCAATGCGCGAAGTGCCCAGACACCGCGTCGTGGAGGAACCGGAATTCCCCGTCGCGCTTGTACCGCTCCAGGAGCTTCCTCGCCATGGCGATCCTTTTCTCGTTCCTCAGCTCGCTTGCATTCTGCTTCAGCTCCTGGTCACGCGCTGCCGACTTTACGACCCTCACTTCCTTTGGCACCGAAGTTGTGGCCGCCCTCGAGCTATTTCTCCCCTTGTATCTTCTGGATTTATTGCGGCCCCTGAACACTGAAAACGATCGCAATCGCGGCCCAATTTTGGTGCCTTTCCGCTGTTGCCACTCGCGCTTCTGCCTCGCCCTGATGTCAGGGCCCTCGAGGAGGCGGTAGAGGATCTCGGGCAAGTCCTTGAAGTACCCGAACCCCGCCAAGGCCCCAACGTTGCAGGCGAGGGTGCGGGGATGGTTCTGAAATAGCCACATTGCCGCAGCATGGAACCCTTCCTTGTCCGACTTCCCGGTGCCGCGCACGCCCCGGAGGTTGCACACGAGCTTGAGGGCGGTAAGCGGGTCGTGGGCCCAGGCCGACTCGAGCCTCCGGGTCAGGGACTCGGGTGGGGTGTCGGGGACGACGTGGAAGAAGAAGTCGAGGCAGGGGTTGCCGGTCGAGTGGAACGTGGCCGAGTTGTTCTCTGTGTAGCCCTTCCGAGGCCAGTCGTCGCCGCCGTCGTTGTTGAAGTTGGCAACCATCAGGTCGGTGAAGGGGTCGGAGGGGGAGGGCCGGCCTTGGGGAGGCGGCGCGTTGCGGCATTCGGGCGGGCCGAGGAGGGGTTGGAGAGACGATGGAGAATAAGGAGGAGAAGGAGGAGCCATTGACGAGGAATAATTGGAGGGGAACGGATTGAAAGGTTTTGGTGTGGAGGGTTACATTTTATAATGGATTGGTTTACTTGGAGGCCAAGGACTTAGGACCGACTTAAAGAGTTAAGAGCGACAGCGCGTTTGGGGAATTGCTTGCGTAACTGTGCCGCTATATTAGAGGGAGGGCGGTCAACATTCAGCTACAAAATTGTGTTGATGAAAAGGAGAGAGACGCCTAATACCATGAAAAAAATCTTCAACTCTTTTATCAATTTTACCTTTTATTTGATTAAAAAAAAAAACCTCCAGCTTCATATGCGGGCTTTTTTTCCAAATCAGGATAAAATAATAATAATAATTACCAAAACAGGCATAAAAAAAATTATTTATCGAATCAGGTGCTGCTCGGCAGTTAAAGTGCCAAGCGGGCCAAAAAAAAATAAAAGAACAGGCTACCGAGCGAGCAATTTTAAAATTTTTTGTTGCTTGCTCGGCAAGTGTTGTGTTTTTTTTAATACATTGACTCAACTTTTTTTTAAAAAAAAATTATTGTTTCTTTTTTATTATTCAATTTGTTCTCTAAAATTGACAAAATATTAATGAAATTCATTTATAATACCATGTTCGGTGTTAATGAGCGAAAGAACGATCGAGCGAGTGAAGGAAGGAACGAACGAATGAACGAGCGAGTGAAGGAATGATCGAGGCCGCAGAGCGAGCGAACAAACGAGGGAACGAACGAGCAAGCGAGTGAAACAGCGATTGAGGTTGCTCGAGTTGTGTATTAAGCGTAGGATAACCCACATTACACGGACACAACCCTCGATCGTTCGTTCGCTCCGCAGCCTCAATCGTTCGTTCGCTCGCTCCGCGGCCTCAATTGTTCGTTCACTCATACGTTCCCTTGCTCCCCCCCTTCGTTCGCTCGCTCCGCGGCCTCGATTATTCGTTCACTCATACGTTCCCACGCTCCCCCGTTCGTTCGCTCCGCGGCCTCGATTGTTCGTTCGCTCATTCGTTCGATTGTCCCTTTGCTCGCTCTCTCGATTGTTAGTTCGCTTGTTAACACAGAATATGGTATTATAAACGAATTTCATTAATATTTTGTCCATTCCAGAGAACAAATTGAATAATAAAAAAATAATTAAAATAAAACAAGAAAAAAAATGAAAAAATGATTAAAAAAGGAAACAATAAAATTTTTTATAAATAAAGCGGAGTGAAGAGCCGAGCAAGCCACACTACTCAACATTTAAAAACAACATCGGTACTTGCTCGGCAGTATACTGCTGAGCAAGCAATAAAAAAAAAATTAAATTGCCCACTCGGCAATCGGATTGCCGAACGGGCAATTCTTCTTCTTTTTTTGGCTCGCTCGATAGTGTGACTGCCGAGGGGCATCTGATTTGGTAAATAAAATTTTTTTACACCTATTTTGGTAATTATTATTATTTTTTATCCTGCTTTGGAAAAAAGCCCTTCATATGCAATCCAAATTTCACCCTAAACTTTTTTTTTTCGTCTCATAAAAATCTTTCAACTTTAGATTCAATCTCAATTCTACCATAAATATTTGTCTGTCTCATAAAAAGCACCGCAACTTTAGGTTTAGTACCAATTCTATCCCAAACTCTTTTTGCCTCCTAAAAAACTCTCAACTTCGGGTCCGATACCAATTCTACCCGAAGATTTTTTTATTGTCTCATAATAAATCTCAATTTTCTGTCCAGTTTCAATTTAACGTTTTTTTATCTCATAAAATCAATTTTTACTTGAATTCTGAATCTGCCTCCATTAATCTTTTGCCAAAATCACCCTTAGTAATTTTGCACTTTGTCTTTAATCTCTCATGCTTGGGGATGTTCCATTTCTCGATTGTCAATGAGAAATTTTGGGGGGAGGGTCAATGGAGGCAAATTTGCGACTCAAGTAAAAGTTTGTGATTTTTTATGAGATTGTGAAAAATTCAGGATAAAATTGAAATTTGATGGTAAAATTGGGACGAGACCAAGAGGGTTTTTCACAAGACAAAAGAAAAATTATGGTAAAATTAGGACATGACTTAAAGCGGAGGATTTTTTATGGAACAACAAAAGTTCATGATAGGTATGGAACTGGATCTAAAGTTAAAGTTTTTTGAATGAGACAAAAGGTCGAATTAGGATAAGAACAAAAGTTTAAGGCTTTTAGGATATCAGGCCCTTCTTTATCATGCATGTTTAACAAGAATCTGGAGACTTATTCCGACGAGAAATTGAGGATTAAAACGAGAGTCTTCCCTTAAAAAAACACGCGATTGATTTCAACCATCAAGTTAATCTAAAAGTGGAAACGCTGGAAAGTTTTCTAGAAGTTGGGTATGCGGCAGTGCTGAGGAAAGATCCTTTCATTTGATTAGCTTTATTTCAGCATAGATTAGGAAGAAGCACTGATAGGATTGAAGCTCTAAAGGGACTCTAGGAAGCTCGTCGAAAGAGAACCTACGCAGCCGCGGCCGATGGTTAAGCAAAGGCCAACAGTTTTAAGAACCGGGCGTTAATCTATTTACGCATCCAATGAACTCTTCTATCACATAATGCAATCACAAACGGGACTAAATTGCAGGTTCTGTTTTAATATTCTGCAGATAGAAGCTAGTTCAGATGAATATTGAAGGATGCACTGTCATGAACAAGCACTGGACATCATCTTCTCGCCCAGATGGTAGAGCTGCTTAGGCAGCAGATGTATACCGACCAATCTTGGCCTTTATCGCCGCTGTGGATCAACAGCACGGGAAGCCTAACGAGTCCAGATTTTAAGGAAATTAGTCTAAAAGGAGGCGGTCTCGACTGCGAAAGACAGCAAACTTCGCCTAAATGCAGCACTCCTCCAGTACACAGCAGCAACAGATCGCAGCCAAGCTGCAAATACAAAACGACCGATATGAGAAATTGGAGACTCCAGGACATCTCCATAACCAGAATCACCCTAAGAAGCAAACAGAGTCTTAGTACATTGTGATGAGTGACTATTGTTTGGACTACTCTGCCTAGTTCAAGCCAATAAGATTGAGAAACCGCAGCACCCACATGCCACTTTCAATCTCGGAAGCAAATATAACTGATTGGATAGATCTATCTACAGTAATCCTTTTATTGTTGGGAGGACAGAATATGCATACCATCCTTTGATGAGATTAGTACAACCGCAGTAGAAATCATCTCGCTCATCCTCTTGTGGAGGCGCAGGTGGCGGTGGAGGCAGAGGAGGCGGAGGATCGAAGTATCCTTGGTACCCACCAGGAGGCGGCAGGTATCCAGGAGGCGGAGGCGGCGGCGGGTATCCAGGTGGTGGCGGCGGAGGCGGGTACCCAGGCGGCGGTGGATAGGGCTCGTCGAGACCTGATTTTCAACGATCAGATGTCGAAATCTTTAGCAATCATATGAAGCCCCTGCTTCTCTAAAGAACTTCTCACCCACACAGCCACACTAGTTCTTCCTAAACTTGAACTATGAAAATTCCTAGCGATCACTGACGAACGTAAACCACGACAAGCGGCGTACCCGGTGGGGGCGGAGGCGGCGGCGGGCCGTATGGATCGGGAGGAACTGGTTGGTAACTCATAGGCCGAGGAGCTTCAGGGGACGAGACTACCGAGGGTCCAGCGACCCGAGTGAGCAATCAAGTGAGGAAAGGTTTAATTTTTTGTAAAACCGGGGTAAGAAATGGGAACAATCCCGGAAAGGAACAAACAAACAATCGATTCCCCCCTAAAATAACGAGGTTAGTGAAACTGTCGTAAACGTACTCGATCAGTAGGAAGGTTGCCGGAAAGTTCGTGGCTAACTCTGCTTTTCCTCTGAGCGGCATAAAGACACCGCGGCACCCATGTCTCCACGATGACTCCTTGCCTCATTGGTGCTTAGGTGCAACAAACATTCAACTCAACCCAGCTACCCGCGGCACGCTCTTGATCTGTTCTAATTGCACTCATTAATTTTTTTAGAAAATCCAAAGAGTTTAGTTTAATAGTTGAAGTAAGACTATACAAATCACGGGATATTTCAATAACTCCTCTCATGTGGAAGCCGAATCGGGAACGACCCATGGAATTTGACTAAAAGGGGGCCGAACACACATAATAAACTAGGCAGAACCGGACTCTGATACCGCATAATATTTCATCGATCTACAAGTTTAAGCTATTAGATGAAAACGCGATTTAATATTTAGATAAGCTAATACTCTCTCTCACGCGTAAACCAGATTATAAAAAATTTTGAACTTGGATGCTTAGAGAGAGGCCACGTACATACGAAAAGCGTATAAATCTGGTGACGGACAAGTGGGGTGAGGTAATTTAACGAATTCCGAGAATACATTTGGTAAAAGCTTGATGACAAATTTTAACCATTACGGACTTCCGTCTCCTTATCTACGAAGTCGCTCTTAAGAGCTCGACGACAACAAAAACTTGGGAGGTGAGCTTGAATGGATCGAGCCGATGCTGTAAAAGTAACATCTCGTCTCAAGAAATCATCATTCTTTCATTTATTATATTAGCGTTGTCTTTTCTCCTAATCTCATGTCCTTAATTTAAGGAAAACCATCGAATGTAATGTCTGACAACTGCAATGTTCCACACTAATTCGGCTTTTGAGAGGGATAATAATGGGAAATGAATAGGCGAGACAAAACTTGGTTTTAAGCTTAAATTCAAAGTAGATATTTGGGCCGGGCTCTCTGATTAAAAAAACATCGCTTCTCCGCACCCAAAAATCTTCTCGTCCTTTGTGATCATGGCCGCCGGGCCTCCGCTGGCCCAAGATCAGGTCTAACTCACCAGGAAGACACAAAAAAAGAGTATTTCCTGAGACGTTGCGCTGCCACTTGTGCGACCGTAGTTTCGTTTCGAAACATAAATTAGCTCCATGTTCTTAGCTTTTGATTATTTTCATACGGTAGCTCGTGACCCCACGGACCCACCATGTCGAAGTCACCGGCCACGTGGCAAAAGCCCACGCAAGCTGAGCTGGCTTTTAAGACGAAGATTGGCCTTACTGCCGCTGATCTTGATTCTGGACGCGCGTGGAAGCTTCCTCATCCTTTATAGAATGCTTGGTAAGGCCAAAAGCAGCCACTGGTCAAAGGGACCACGTCGGCCGAAACGCTTCCTCTTTTTGCCAATCCCGTTTTATACTCCTTCTCGAAGGAAAAAAACAGTAAGCCGAGTTTGATCTTATCGGGTCTACATCCTTGCTTCTTCTTTTCTTTTTCATTTTAACGAAGGTTCCCATTTCATTCTTAATCGCAAAGAAATCAACAGAACCGTGTGAGAAAAAATTCTGCAGATTGCATCAGAAGTCCCCCTAAATTTGCCTCCTCTATAAAATCGCCTCTGTCTTCTTCGTGTCATATTATAGCAAACAGAAGTCTTCTTTGTTCAGACAAAAAAAAAAAAAAAAGGGATACCATCTCCGTGTCCTGATCCTGAACTTAGCCGAATCGCTTCTCTGCTTTCCTCGTTGCGACCAGCCATGGCAAGCGGCACTCCTGAGAAACCGTCGTCTCCCAAGGCAGCTGCGCCAGAACCACACCAACCCTCTTCTCCGTTCGCTCCGACCGAGCCGTCGCAATCCCCCTCCTCCTCCTCTCAGGCACAGCCACCGAGTGAAGAGGAGGCCAAGAAATGGGGCACCCACGTCATGGGCACGCCCGCCGTCCCCACCGTCCACCCGGACAACCAGAAGGCCGCCTCGTGGAACGCCGTCGACCACCAGGAGATCAGCCACCAGCCCTACGTCCAGTACGAGGCCATCGATAGGTCGAGCAGCAGCCCGCTCGAGTCCGTCATCCACATGTTCAATACCTGGAGCAAGAGGGCCGAGACCATTGCCCGCAACATCTGGCACAATTGTAAGTACCTAAGTTCTTGCCCTGGTACTAAAATTCTTCCTACGTGTTACATACTGATGGGCAAGTCTTGGATTTAGAATCTAATTATGCCAAGATACTAGAACTGAGCTGAATTGTGACCTAGTTGAAGCTTAAGATGGTGCTGTAAGGATTACAATTTGGGAAGGTGTAGAGACTAGATTCAGCGACTTCTCGCACAATCGCATGTTGATTCTCGTATGAAAATTTTGGACATTAACCAGCAGAAGATCGACCTACGGAAATGATAAACTAAGTTCAATGTTCTTTTGCTTCACTGATATTGATGATTGCTGTGCTGATAAATCTGCAGTGAAAACGGGGCAATCGGTGTCCGGGGCTGCGTGGGGCAAGTTGAACCTGACGGCGAAAGCGATATCCGAAGGAGGATTCGAGTCGCTTTTCAGGCAGATCTTCACGACCGATCCGAATGAGAAGCTGAAGAAGATGTTCGCTTGTTACCTCTCGACATCGACAGGCCCAGTCGCGGGAACGCTGTACCTGTCTACCGCTCGCGTGGCGTTCTGCAGCGACCGTCCCCTGTCCTTCACTGCACCCTCGGGTCAGGAGGCGTGGAGCTACTACAAGGTAAAATTCGTATAAATTCTGAAAGATCGAAATCATCAAACATTCGGATGAATTGGTGTAGCTATAACAGACTCTGATCTGAGTGTTTTCATACTCACTGACTGTTTGTTCGGTTACGTTTCGAACAGGTCATGCTTCCTTTAGCGAACATTGGGACGGTCAATCCGGTCGTCATGAAGGAGAACCCCCCTGAGAAGTACATTCAGATGGTCACGACGGATGGTCACGACTTCTGGTTCATGGGATTCGTTAATTTCGACAAGGCATCACACCACCTGCTAAACAGCCTCTCGGAATTCAGAACGGTCCCACCAGTTACGCATCAGTCGAATGCGCCTTGATTTTGAGCTCGTCAAGTCGGTTTTGTCGCGTCTTTTGCGGTTCTTGTGAGCAGAGGAATTTCGACATGGGTGTCCAGCAGTCTTGAGGGTGTGTGATATAGTGCTTCATTGTTTGTTGCTACTCCTTTTTCTTCCCCTTGTTAGTTCAGTCTTCTGATATTACAGAGACACATTCATGTTTGTTGTAAATCTTGTTGGTAATAGAACAGTGAATTAGACCTATGCAGTTTTTGTCTAAGGCTACAGAACTTGCTTGCAGATGCATGATTCTAATAAATGCAAAAGCTCAGCCCAAGGAATCCTCCTAGTTTCTGAGCTTTATTGGGCTGACCCTTGATAGAATGCATGACGAACGGGAAAGCCCAATGCAACATTCTCCCTCTTGTCTGCAAAAGAGATGATAAAATGTGAAAATTTACTAAAATGCACCACAGGGTTTATGTAGAGTTTTTTTCCGATTTAATTCCAAAAAAAAATTATTTATGAAATTAGGTAAAGAAAAAAAAAATTACTGATTTGGGTCTCGCATGACCCTTATAAAAGTGTCGCGCGAGACCCGCGCAGTATTTCAAATGGCGCGCCACTTGAAATGGGGCGCCAGCTGTCGCGCAAGTGCTGTAACAAGCAAAACTTGCTTGCACAAAAAAAAAATTGTATTTATCATCAATTTGCGATGAATTTTATTAGTGATGAATTCTATGACGAACGTACGCTATATATTTTGCGATGAAATTTGCAACAAATCTGATGTTTCGTTGCAAATTAGAGAGGAATTTTTTTTTTTTATATTTTTCAATTATTTTATATTTTTAGACAAAAAAAAATTATTTGTCACCAATTTGGGATGAATTTCTATGCTATATATTTTGCAACAAACGTATCGCAAATTTCGTTGCGAAATATATACTTTGAGTCCCACAAAAGGCGCAAGTGCTTTGTGAGGCATTTTGCCGCGGGTCTTACACAGCAATCAAAGTATATATTTTGCGACAAAATTTGCAACACGTTTGTCGCAAAATATAAAGCGTACATTTCCAACGACACGTTCGTCGTAGAATTCGTTGCTAATAAAATCCGTCATTGTGAAGCACTCAAAGTATATATTTTGCGACGAACGTGTCGTTAGAAATGTACGCTTTATATTTTGCGACGAACGTATCGCATGAGTTTGTCGCAAAATATATACTTTGAGTGCCACGCAAGACCTGCTCGGCACTCAAATAAAATATATACATTTCCAACAATACGTTCGTTGTAAAATTCGTCGCTAATAAAATTCATCGTAAATTAATGATAAATACAACTGCTGCACAAAGCAAGGAAGTTTTGTTTGCTTGGTGGGGCTAGCACTTGCGCGACACTGGCGCGCCACTTGAAATGCTGTGCGGGTCTCGTGCGCTATTATAAGTGTCGCGCGAGACCCAAATCAATAAATATTTTTTTCTTTATCTAATTTCGTAATTTTTTTTTTTGCATTAAATCGGGATAAAAAAAAACCCCGTTTACATACCAAAACCCATCTAAACCATCAATCCCCTGTCAGACATGATGGATTCCATATTTCGGTTTTGTCTGAACCTGGATAGATGCACCGGGTGCATGTGAAGCGAAGCTTGGCGCTAGGATTAAACATGGGTAATGGTTAAGACTGGAGCTTCAACCTGATCTCTATTGTCTCAGTGAGGATGTCAACTGAAAACAGACGAGAGTCACCGGGACAGCGAATATTTAGGATTTAGGACTTGGGAGGAATGTTCTTAAACAGACCGATTGACCTCGCAAACAGCACACAAGAACAGAGCATTTGCCTTGTCTGACAGAGACTCAGGACGAGTGCTTTCAAAAGCATCAAGTTTTTAGGTAAATAAACTTGCTCAGCATAAGAAAATGAAAATCAGGCCTGATCAACACCGCAACCCCCCAGAGTAAAAGAAGAAAACCTGACTCGGTCGCTGGTGTGACAATACTAACTCAAGAACACAGTGAGAAAGGAAGTGCGCTGCCAAAGTGACGCAGAGAGAAGCGAATCTTGGAAAACAATTCCAAAGAAAGCACGAATTTGATTGAATAATGACGATAAGATGTCGATTACAAAAGATGAACGCCCTATATATAGAGATAGGGCTCCTTTAAGCATCAGAATAATTAAAGATAATAATATCAAAATCATATATATCATTTCCTAATAGAATTTGAATCAAAGATAACAAAATTTCGGAATATTCTAAATTGCCTAAAACAGAAAACTGCCAGAAAAGTAGTCTAAACGATCCGAAATCGTTTGACCCAATATCCGAAATTACCGGCGAAATCGCGTTGACTTTTGGCAATCTAATTTGGCGAGGTAATCGCATGCCAATTGTTCTACATCAGTCCCATCCTCTTCAGAAGAACTCGCCCTCGAGTTATCATCAGCATAAAGCGGAATATCTGGAGGGTGATACTCGAACAGGTCAGCCACGTTGAATGTTGGAGATATGTGTAGATCAGCAGGAAGGTCAACAACATATGCATTGTCGTTGATCTTCTTCAGGATGCGGCAGGGACCAATCTTCTTCTGCTTCAGCTTGTTATAAGTGCCCACAGGAAATCGCTCCTTGCGTAGGAAAACCATCACCTCATCACCAACTTCAAAAATCTTGGAACGACGCCGTTTGTCAGCAGCATCCTTGTATTTCGAATTTGAAGTAGCAAGTTGTCGCGCTACATCAGCTTGAACCTCCATAATTTTCGTCGCGAGATTTTCTGCTGCGACATTATAACCAGGGATCTTTGGCAGGGGAACCAAATCCAGAGTATGTTGTGGAGTCCGCCCGTAGATAACTTCAAAAGGAGACTTACCAGTCGAACGATTGACTGTGTTGTTGAAGGCGAACTCAGCAGGGGCGATATAGCGATCCCACTGCTTGGGCATGTCGCTACAGAGACAGCGAATAATATCAGCCAAGGTACGATTGACAACTTCTGTCTGCCCATCAGTCTGCGGATGGAAAGAACTACTGTACTGCAAATCAGCTCCAAATAAACGCCATAAAGTACGCCAAAAATAACTCAGGAACTTGGTGTCACGATCAGAGGTGATCGTTTTGGGCACACCATGCAAGCGGACTACTTCACGAAAGAATAAGCTCGCCACATGGGAAGCATCCGAAGTCTTCTTGCTGGGGATGAAATGCGCCATCTTTGAAAACCTGTCAACCACCACAAAAACAGAGTCTAAACTGCGTTGTGTTCGGGGAAGTCCCAACACAAAATCCATAGAAACATCTATCCAAGGACCAGTAGGAATAGGCAGAGGAGTGTATAATCCAGTATTCTGAGACCGACCCTTGGCAGTCTGGCAAGTATAACACTTATTAACGAATCGCCCGACATCCCTCTTCAATTGGGGCCAATAGTACCTATCCTCAACCAATGCGACAGTTTTGTCTCGACCCAAGTGTCCACCCAAGGTGCTGCCATGAAGTTCTCGAATGAGCTGCTCGCGCAATGATCCACGAGGAATACAAAATCTATTCCCAAACAACAAGAACTTGTCCTGAATGATCATATCCCCACTACAACCTGTTTGTGAACAAGTTTCCCATATCTTACTAAAATCAACATCATCAGCATAAAGAGAACACAGATGATCAAAACCAACAACATCATTGCGCATGGTCAACAATGTTTCAGCACGTCTACTCAAGGCATCTGCAACTTTATTCAAGTGTCCCGCCTTATGACGAAGCACAAAATTAAACTGTTCCAAAAAAGAAACCCACCTTGCATGCATCCTGTTTAGATGTTTTTGGCTCTTTATATACTTAAGAGCCTGATGATCCGTATTTAGTACAAACTCTTGCTGATAAAGATACGGCTGCCAATGCTTAATAGATCGCACGACAGCATAATACTCCTGCTCATATGTAGACCATCGCTTGCGAACATCATTAAGTTTTTCGCTAAAATAGGCAATAGGCTTACCTTCTTGTGAAAGAACAGCACCAATCCCTGTTCCAGACGCGTTGCAATCCAGCTCGAATACTTTCTCAAAGTCAGGGAGCATCAATACTGGAGCAGTAGAGAGCTTTTCTTTGATAAGCTTGAAGCTGGCTTCAGCTTCATCACCCCAACGAAAATTTCCCTTTTTCAAACAATCCGTGATTGGGGCCATAATAGTGCTGAAATTTCTGATGAAGCGCCGGTAGAATGTCGCAAGGCCATGGAAACTACGGGCCTCACCAATATTCTGGGGTACTAGCCAACTGCGGATTGCAGCCACCTTTTCTGCATCGACGCGAAGTCCATCTGCTCCAACAACAAAACCCAGGAAAAGAAGCCGTTCTGTCATGAAACTACACTTCTTCAGGTTTATAAACAACTTGTTCGACTGCAAGGCCAGCATGACATCTCTCAGGTGCTCCATGTGCTGCCGATCATCTGGGCTATATATCAGAATGTCATCAAAGAAAACTACCACAAACTTGCCAATAAAAGGTTTAAGAACCTGAGTCATCAAGCGCATGAAAGTACTAGGCACGTTAGTGAGTCCGAATGGCATAACAAGCCACTCATACAAACCCGCACTAGTTTTAAAAGCTGTCTTCCACTCATCACCAGGACGAATGCGAACTTGGTGGTATCCGCTACGCAAATCAATCTTTGTAAAGACTCTTGATCCAGCGAGTCTGTCAAGCATATCATCCAGTCGGGGAATCGAGAACCTGTACTTAATGGTAATCCGGTTAATGGCACGGCTATTAACACACATTCGCATACTTCCATCTTTCTTCGGTGTGAGAAGCGCAGGAACAGCACAAGGACTTTTGCTTTCGCGCAAGAAACCCTTCCGAAGGAGCTCTCCCACTTGATCTTGTAAAATCTGGTTCTCCTTCGGATTCATCCGATAGTGCGGTAAGTTAGGGAGACTAGCACCTGGAAGAAAGTCAATCTCATGGTGGATATCCCTCAAAGGAGGTAATCCGTCAGGTAAGTCTTCGGGCATAACATCGCTGAAAACCTTCAGCAAGGGCTTAAGAACTTCAAGAATACTAATAACAGCTTGATGATCTCCCTTATCCACAATCATATACATCCCTTCACGCTTACGAACATTCAGCATAACACCTACATCTTGCTTCTTCACGATCGGGGAACTATTATTCTTCGGTTTCAATGTAATCTTAGTCTTTTTCCACACGAAAGAATAAGTATTCTCCCTAGCTCGATGGGTAATATCTACATCATACTGCCACGGTCGCCCCAGTAATACATGACAGGCATCCATCTCCACAACGTCACAAACAATGATATCCCTATACATTTTCCCAATAGAGATAGGTAAATGACACAGTTGGTTTACCTTAAGTTCAGCTCCTTTATGAATCCAACCGATTGTATAAGGGGCAGGATGCGGCTCTGTCTTCAGTTGTAGATGATCCACCAAGGCCTTCGAAACTATGTTCTCGCAACTTCCGCTGTCGATGATGACGTCACATAATTTGCCCTTAACGGTACATTGAGCGCGAAAAAGTTGATTCCGTTGGGTGTCTTCAATCCGCGGGGCAAGCAATAAACGTCGGACTACACAATTGACATGATCACCCTCTTCAGCATCTATCTCTTCTTCATCCGCCCACTCTTCATCATATGCATCTTCATCATGCTCGACGATATTAGCCATCCTCCGCGTTGGACAATCGCTGGAATGGTGGCCCAATTCGTTACACTTATAGCACCTTACTGGCTGAGGCTTGGCATAAGGATTCTGTGCACTCGGATTAGGCGTACGAGTGTTTGATGCCATTGGTTCTTTGGACACTCCTGCGGTACTCCCCGAATTTCGGTTCGTATCATTGTTTTGCTGTGTCGAAGAACCCGAAATTTCAGTTTGCTTTCCTTTTTCGAACGATCCGCGACTCGAGTAATTATTACCCCAAGTATTAGGGCCAGCTCTTTCCAATTGCATCCCAACCTTCCTCGCCATCTCCTGGGCATCATCGACAGTAAACAATCGATGCAGGGACACTCGATCCTGGATATTGAGTCGCAACCCGTTGATGTACCGAGCAGTCTGTTGGGCATCTGATTCTTCAAGGTTATTGCGGGCAGAGAGTCGAAGAAATTCTTCTTTATAGGCTTGGATGGATCGATTCAGCTGCCTGCAATTCTGAAATTGCTGAAATAGCAACTGCTCATAATTCGATGGGAGGAACCGCTTCTTCAACTTCTGTTTCATCCGATTCTATGTCCGGATTGGGGCCAATCCTTCTCGACGTCGGGCTAATTGAGTCTGCTCCCACCAAGCCGAAGCGCCACCCTTCAGTTTGTATGCGACAAGCTTCACTTGGCGATCCTCTTCGATCTCCATAGCATCGAAAAAATTTTCGACCTCCCAAATCCAGTCCATAAAATCTTCAATATCTAGGTTACCGTTTAAAGTAGGGAGATCTACCTTCAATTGATACTGCTCAAGATCTCGGCAATAACCTCCGTGTCGGCGACCTCCACGAACGTACTCATCCTGGAATCCTCTATACTGTCGACCCCCACGAATAGGCATGTCCTGGAAGTCCTCTTCTTCTTCGTCTTCAGTATCCTCGACATAGTTTTGACGTCTATGTCGAGGATTTCCTCCACGCTCCATGGCAACTTCGGGATCACGAGCGACAGGAATTAGCTCGGCTGGAAGAACACCATGGGCTTGGTTTGTGGACAAACGCTGGATGGCCTCAAGGATCTCTTGAAACCTCCGATCGGTTTGATCCACGAATTGATTGAACTCCGTCCGTGTAATAGGCTCGTTTTCACGGCCCTCAGCTACGGGGAGATTGACTTTCACGTTATTCACCATCGTCACAGGAGAAACCTGCTCTGATACCAAATGACGCAGAGAGAAGCGAATCTTGAAAAATAATTTCAAAGAAAGCACGAATTTGATTGAATAATGATGATAAGATGTCAATTACAAAATATGGACGCCCTATATATAGAGATAGGGCTCCTTTAAGCATCAGAATAATTAAAGATAATAATATCAAAATCATATATATCATTTACTAATAGAATTTGAATCAAAGATAACAAAATTTCAGAATATTCTAAATTGCCTAAAACAGAAAACTGCCAGAAAAGTGGTCTAAACGATCCGAAATCGTTTGACCCAATATCCGAAATTACCGGCGAAATCGCGTCGGCTTTTGGCAATCTAATTTGGCGAGGTAATCGCATGCCAATTGTTCTACATCACAAAGCATTGCGAGCTTTGAGATGCCGAAGAGAAAGATGCGGATTGGGAAGGAAAGACAAGATAATAAGGACGAAGGAACAGACACGGAGAGCAGAGATTCCCCCCTTGAACAATATGTTAAAAAAGAAAGAGGCTTAGGAAAGCAAAGTGGCGCATCTTATCAGTCGGGGTTTTTTGTCATTGACCAAGCCGATTTGAAAGAAAGACAGAGAAAAGACTGAGGTCTAGGAAAACAGGGAAACTAGGGAGAATATTTCCAGGATGTGGGAAATGCTCCCATTTTCTTAAATTTTGTAACTTCTTCGTGATAATACAAAAAGGGATGCGACTTGCACTGAATTATTAAGAAATGGATAAGCCCTGTTTTCGTTTTTTTTTCCCTCTCTTTTATTTTGGAAAAGAAAGTGATTGGGATTTACCATGCAGATTGCAGAACCATCAAAACAGATTATGCATTTGACATGAAAACATACATATATGCCAGAGAGAGGAGAGAGAAGAAAAGGGGAACTGACAATGGAGTCCCAACCTGTAGCACACTTTCCATCAGTCTCTTTCCGAAGCAGGTGACTGCACAGATTCCCTCCTTTCTGCCAACCAACCATGGAGAAAGGTTGTTCCTTTTTCAAAACAAAGACAAAAGACAGTAGAAGAGGAAAAGGAGGAGCTGGGTAAGGAGGAGGAGGAAGGAGAAGAAGACGGGGTTCTTCATGTCATGTTCCTTTCGACCCCTATCCTCTTCTTTAGTTTGCATTTTGTAGCTGTTCATCTGGGTGTCTGACAAATAGAATCTTTAGGAACAGAGCCCTTCTTTTTCCTCAGACAAAGCAACTGCAACATCTCTCTCTCTCTCTCTCTCTCTCTCTCAGCGACTATCTTTTTGCCCTCTGATATAACGGAAGAAGAGCACTATGCATCAATCATCTTTATAGTCTCGAGGCAAAAGAACCCTTTGGTTTGGTTCGGTTCAAAAATTAAACAGGATCTAATGTCTTAAAATATCTCAAATTTTAAGTTCGATCTCAATTCTGTCCTGAACTTTTTCTTTATCATCTCTAACTTTCACTCTTGTCTCGCATCTGTCCACGCCACTAGTTTGCTCATAATTATCGTCACCGGAACTAGGTAGAAGTTCATTATTAGAATTCGCATTATCATCAATACATTTACATTGTAAGGAACATGGGAAATGCTTTCTTAGCAGCACTGTCAGTGACCGTACAGTCTCGACCGTACATTCACACACCATCATCGCGTGTTTTGCATAAAGCATTAAGAGATCATCTGATAAAAAATAACCAACAGTATTGTTAGACCATCTTAGTAGCACTGCCGACACTAACGTCGCCAACTTTTTTTAAACTTTCTAATATTTTTTCTTTTCTTTCTTTTTTCCTTCATCCTATGCAGTCGCCAGCCACAAATGAGGGCTAACCTCATTGGCCTACATTGAAGCTCGCCTTTGCTAGATCGGGCGAGGTTGACCCTCGCAAGAGACTGGCCAGGTCGACCCTCGCCAGCCTCAAGTGACCTCGCCCCTGCGAGGGCTAGCCTTTCTCGGCAGGGAAGATCAGCCCTCATCTATGGCGAGGAGGCCGGGCAAGCGACCACAAAAGATGCAGGAGAAACGAGAACGAAAATAAAGAAAAAGAATAAGAATAAGAATAAAAAAATCAACACAAAATTATAGAAATTATCCATGTCAATATCGGCGATGCTACGTAGGACAGCTAGCGTATACATTTAGTGATTTCAGGAGAAAATTGGCAGGATGGATTACATTGGCAAATTTTCTAAAATTTAGGACTCAATTAGCCAAATAAAAAAGATTTAGGACAGAATTAGCACAATTACAATAGACTTCGGACTTATACGGTAATTTTCCCGAGCAGAGGGTTCCACAATGTTGAAAGTTATCTATTGCATATGCTTTGGAACTCTATCTAGTATCTATTGGTGTTATTTGATTTACATCACCCGATCGAGCATTATTATCTCCTCATAAGGCGGGGGAGAATCGCACATAGTGGCGTTCATATGCCCCACAGCTCGATTGGGAAGAAGCGTGAAGGACTAAACATACGCTTAAATCTAATAAGAGCCTTTATTTAGTTTGCAACGTGCGAATGCAAGCACATGATACTGATTTTTCTCGAATTATTGACAGATGATCAATCATGGTTTGCAAGCCGATGATGCGGGAGCTTAAATTAGCTTAAAACTATACTGATGTTACGAGGTTGTCTCGTTGATATTATTGGGGCTAATTTGCACATGGAGTTGACTTTTTATGCGTCCACGCGGTTTCGTTTTGGATTTCCATTGTGAGTTTGACTTTAGTTTGTGTTTGTCGAGGCTGAAGAATCGGCAATGTGTATCACCTCCGGGCCTATGTGTCAATGCTATGTAGCCGCTCGGTTGATGATGGTACTTCTCTCGATATCTCGACACATTTCAGTCGTCGATAAGAACCTCGTTTCTTTATGTTGTTAGCTGAGTATTTATTGAAGCAACAAGGCAAACACTATACGAGTGGGTGATCCACATCCTAGTTGCATAATTTTGATGGTGTACCCATTTGGAAAAAATACCAATAAAGTCCTAAACTTATTGTATTGGTACCAATTTGATTTTAAACATTTTAATTGGAACATTTTAGTCCTAAACATTTTCACATTAATACTAATTCAATCCGTCTGCCAAATTTAGACCGAAATTTTTTTAGATTGACACCATCTATTCTACGTGGCATGGCTCGCGCTAGCATCAACAATATATTTTTTTTTCAATTTTTAAGTATCTTTTCGAATTTTTATTAATTTTTTCAATTTTTATTTTTATTTTTCCACTATGACTGATAAGAGTCCCGGCCCTCATCCAGATGAGAGCGAGGCCCAAGTGGTCGCAGGCAAGGGTAGCCTCGGCATGGCCTAGCTTGCTGTGGGTAAAGGCAGCCTCCCCCGTGGATTGTGAGGCCATGGCTGGTGAGTGCTCCTCGTCGTGATCATCGTAAGGCAAATCTAGGCGAGACGGCCGGCGAGGGCTTCACCGCCCTCGCCCAGTGGCTGGCGAGTTCGTCGAAGCTTAATGGGAAAAAAAGTACAGAGAAAAAAAGAAAGAAAAAGATATGGAACAAATTATAGAACATTAAAAGATAATTTTCTTTAAAAAAGATTAAAAAATAATGTCAACGTGAGCACTAGTCGTGTCATATAGGATAGTCAGCGTCCACATTATAATTTCCAATCTAATTTGGCCTTATTGAACTCAATTAATACCAATATGAAAAGGTTTAGAACTAAATTGGTCCAATTGAAAAGTCCAAAATTTAATTGATACTAATAAAATGGGTTTGTGACCTCTTCTTCTTCTTTTTTTTTTTTTTTTAACTCCTCCGTTCTTCCTAGCCATATGTGGTCCCGTGTACTAGATATTGTCAGATACATTGTATGACTTCGTCTTTGACAGAATAAGAATTCTTTTTCCCAGAGATATTGAGTTCATCGCTTTCAAATCTATTCTTTGTGGAAAAATGGCCCATATGTGATATATGCAGCGTAAGAAAAAATCTACACAATTGACTTTTTTTCTCTCGTTTGATTGAACAAAAGGTACATATCCGACATTTAAAAATGATCCAAAGACTAATGTTGAACGAATTAATCACCAATTAGACAAAATTTAGAAATCACTACCCTCATTTTTCCAAATTTTTCTTACGCCACTCGTGTGGTGTACGCTATAATCACTCGTCCTTTTATATCATTATCTCATCCTTACTCAACTTACCATAGAATTTTCGGGATTAAGGAGTATGTATTTGCTGTTTCTTTTTCCTTTTCAGCTTATTCCTTTAACGAAAAATCGATGAAAATTGTGATATAGTGCTCGGCGATCGGTTGAGCACATGGGCGACCCAAAAATTCTACCGGATACCATATCATGCGAGAAGTCGTACGCCTCAATCCAGATACACCTACTAAATGAACTCCGAAGGTGGCTACCTAACGAAATAGGGGAAAAAAAAACGTAGTAGACTTCTTCGTCTTTGAGCTGTAGAATCAATCATGAGGACACAAAAACAAAACATGAAGTGGGAGTCAATGCTTGCCCAAATAGACGGATACAATGAAGCTCTTCTTTAAAAAGAGTTTAGCTTTGCCTTGGTCTGTCGTTTACAAAGTCACTAATTGAACCAAGGACGTCTGTGAACGTGGCTACCCAAGAAAAGAGGTATGACCAAACAAACAAGCATCGCAAGACAGAAAAATGAAAACTTTGGGGGACATAATTTGGAGAAACCGAGGAAAATGAGGGGCACCAGCTATACACGTCGCAATCATTACGGACGATACTTATTTGCTCTCTCTTTCTCCACGCCCAATTGGCCTCCCAAGGTAAACTCCATAGTTAGGCAAGAGAGCTAAACAAACAAGTAAAACCAGAAAGAGAAAAAGAAAAAAATGAAGTGGGAATAACGAGAACGCGGCAGGACAGCAAGAAATAGTCGAGTGATGAAACTTGCAATACCCGTCTCTCTTTTCGTCAATCCGCACCCAAAACCTCTTTCCGGCCGGAGGGTTTGTGGGGGATGGAACAAAAGGGGGAAAACCGGGAGATGAAGAAACGTGGGAACGGAGGCGGCAAAGAGATGAAAGAAGAATCACCAAAAAGAGCCAAGAGAAAACAGATGATGACAGAGAATGAGAGAACAAATCATGGGGAGCCCGAGACGTTGTCGGACCGGTCGAAGTGAAGAAGCTGGCCGCTGCACTTGGGGCAATCTTCCACTCGCTTCGGCACCATGAAGTACATTAGGCAGATCTTGCAGCCCGCCACGACCAGGACGGGGTCCTTCTCAACGCGCGGTTGGTGATCCCTTGTCGCTGCCGCCATCCTTGATGTGGAAGGCGACGACTCCGACGAAGATCCCTCGCTGTCATAGCAGCTCTCGTCCGTCGAATAGAAGCCCCCGTCGTCGTCGTCGTCGTGGCCGACGTCGGGCTTTAGCCTCGGGTCTTCTTTCGCTTTTGTCCCATTTCTCCAGTTAATGTAGTATATCTCTCCCGTCTGGAAAACATGTTATATTCCGCACATTTCATTCGGGAAAATCAATGTCAATTAGTTGTGGAACTCAATAAACATTATTTTGATACAGATCCAGAAGAATGTTTGTCTAACAAGGTCAAGCACAAGAATCATAGTTTGATGATGAAAAAACCCAGTCCAAAGATATGTGTATGCACGTATCATTCAGACTCGACATCAGACTAGACATCATGAAACACTACTTCGATCCAGAACCCGGTAAAGATCTCTTTTACGATACAAGAGAAGTAATGCGTGGCCGTAGGGCAAATCAACAGATTCTTGGACTATCATTTGGAGAGCAAGGCATATGATACAAAGCTGCAATTATTACTAGTAATCACGACAGACACTACTTTTTGAGCCAAAACCCAGAAAAACACATCCTTTTCTTGATCAAGAAATCGTGACAAAACGCCATAGCTGATGACTCAGGGAGTCTCAAAGTTAAACCTTTTTCTCCCTTCCCTTCTCATTTTCAGGTAATCAAATGGCTTGTTGTAGACGGTCAAAGCTACAGTTCTTTTCTTTCTTTTTTTGGCCTTTTTCTCCCTCAGCGGGCCTTTGGGGGAATGAAAAAGTGCTCAGAATCAGCGAGCAAAAGGGGAAAAAGGCAAGCGAGAGCTCGACCATTTTTAGGGTTACATGTCCTACTCCTGAACCCTAGTTCGGTTCTGATTTCTGGGAGCATTATACGTGGTGTGGAAAGCGAATCAACGAGCGCAATAAATGCATGCAGGACACACACATCAAAAGCCCACCACCACGAAACAACAGGAGCCAAAGGCACAAACAGGGAAGCGCGAGATCTGAAACATTGGCTTTCGCATTTATTAAAAGCTGTAAGAGGAAAGGGACCAAAACAAGACAACTGATAGAAACCAAAAAGTCCTCTCTCCCTTCATTAATACCCAGATCAGGCGAAATTCCAAAAACAAATTAAAAAAAAAAACACGAGATGAAAGCCCTAGAAGCAATTAATGAACAGGAGAGAGAGAGAGAGAGAGAAAGAGACTGAAAAGAAGATAAAAATCGAGTCTTTGGGGGAGCAAAAGGCGAGGAATCATACCGTTAGGTCGAGGCATTGTTCCCAATGGTAAGGGAGGGAAATGTGGGAGTTGAGTTCAAGGGCGGCGTCGTCGTGGCGGTGATTGTGGGTCGAGGGGGTTAGATCGTCGGAGCTGGACGCGCGGCTGATGCCGTCTCCGGAGGAGGCGGCGACGCCGTCTCGGTGGCGATTGAGGGAGCAGTTTTGTAGGGATTTCTCGAGGGAGGCAGTGATCGCAGCCATGTTTGGAGCTCTCATCGTCGCCTCCAATCCAGAGATTGGTGGTGAAAGAGATTCGCTAAGCTTATAATCACGGGATTTATACCCCCCAACAAGCGCAGAGAGAGGGAGAGAGAGAGAGAGAGAGAGAAAGTGTCTGCGTGTTGAGTGGAGATTGTGGAATTATATTGCAAGAGAGAGAGAGAGGAAGGTTTGGGTTAGAGAGAGAGAGCGAGAGAGAGAGATTTGACGGGAAATTGTAAAATATAAAACAGAATTTTGGGTCATTTGTTAATTTCTTCTTCTTTTCTGGGGTATTTGGTAATTTCGATAAGTATGTAAAAGATGGTTTTGCTTAATTCGGATTATCTGTTGGGCCCCGTGGGCTGTGGGGTTCTTGCTTTCAAAAAGGAGGAGGAGGAGTGTTCCGCCACGGCCATGAAACGGCGCGTGGGGGAATCGGGTGTAAGAAACCTGAGTGGGGCCCACAGCTGGGAGCAGCATGCCTGCTCTTCAGATATTCCTTGGAGATATTGTACACGCACCGACGGCGCGTGAGGTCACGGCTGGACTAATTCTGGATTAACGTCTCTTTCTTTTACTTGGGGGGAATAATTAGTTAGTAAACAACTTCATCAATGAGCGTCTCCGAGTTTGCAACCACCCCCCCCACCCCCCCCCCCCCCCCCAAAAAAAAAAGAAAAATGAAAAATGAGCGTCTTCGAGATGCTTGGTAACCAGCTAATTGAGGAAATTTTATAATTTTCAATCAGTTGATTTGTTTTGGTGCTATGTAAGATCACAATCTTAAAAATCTGACCGATTCTAAGTAAGGTATGTTTGACCCAATAAAAAAGCTTACCAAATTTGTCGAGACATTTGTTAATAACCTCTTTAAATTAAAAAGGGTAGATTATCATGGTAAAAGTAAAAGCAAAAAGCATATCTGATTTGAGAAGCGAACGCGATTACTAAAAAGAATGCCGGAACTTATTTTGAAAACTTCAGTGCTTGAAGAACGTGGCAGGAGTTGAAGTTTAACCTGCGGGGTTAGACTAAAGCGGATCGCTAATATTGAACCAACCCAGAGTCGAGCTAATCGAGAAATCGATCAAGTCAAGCATCGAGTCTTAGCTTGGAAGCGGAATCTAGCTTGATTATTGACTTGCGTCTGTGCAACGCGGTTGTACCCTTTAAGTCCCCGTAATCAACGGTTTGTTTGGATGGGAAAAGAAAACCAGAGAGAGAATTCTAAGTTTTTTTTTTTTTTCACTCTCTTTTACCCCGCTCCTGCACGATTCTTAAAAAATTTGCTGTCTTTACATCCAAATTTTCATGGCCCGCGGTTCGCCCTCCATCTCCAAAACATGGAAATTGGAAACGTAGTCTCAAAAGTGAAAAGAAAGAGACAGGGACAAGAGAAGAGATGCAATGTTTGGACCATATCCGAGGAAATAGAACGTCTCTTTCGATTTTGCCTTTTCTTCTTTTCCAGGCGCGAGGAGGGAGATGAAAGATTGAAATGCAGGGCGTGGAGTTCGGAGACAAAGGGAAAGGGACGGAGCTTGTGGGTTGTGGTGGTGGCTGGAACAAGAACACAGGAAAGATTAGAAATAAAAAAGATGAAAGGGAACGACATCCCCGTTACGATCCGACACGACTCATTTGATTTAACCTCGGACTGTAATGCTGCATGAAATCTTAAGTTGATCTGAGCTGGGGGGCAGATTATCATATCACTTCTTGCGGTGGGGTGGCCTGTGGAATCTCCACTGTGCAAACCCTGGCCACTCCCACTGGACACCATCTTGCCATACAGCAGCAAATGCCCCTCTCTCTCTCTCTCTCTCTCTCTCTCTCTCTCTCTCTCTCTACAGTACAGTAATATTCCTTGTGGCCTACTCTCTGGGGCTGGGGGTTCACATTGGACAGTCCATAATGCATGCATGTCCCTTCAGCCTTTTTCGTCTTTCTCCATTTCCGGCTTGTCTAGGGTTTAGTGTTAGCAGCAGCAACGGAGATATTCCTTTGAAAATCTCAAAATCAAGACTCTTCGTAATTCAAACTCATAGTAAATTGGAGTCTTGGAAGATGTTATCTAGAAAATTGGAAGACTCTAGTTGTTATCTAGGGAACTATATTTATTTATTGATGCATTTTTTCAAGATAACTTTAATTGTCGTAGTTATCTCTAGAGTTTATAAATACTTTGTAATCCTTCATGGATGTAGAATGCAAGTAATAAACTTCATTTTCAAATTTCCTTCTTACAACATTTCGGTATCAGAGTGTTGCGCCTCTGAGATCTAACATTTGGTATCAGAGCCTGTTTGGCCAGTTTCGCTAAGTCTTGTGAATTTGATTTAGAAAGATCTCGAGTCATATGGCTTCTGTGAATAATGTCGGGGTGGTCCAACCTCAACTTCCAAGGTTCGATGGGAAGAATTTTGAGCATTGAAAGATCCATATAGAGGTGCTATTCGGGTTTCAGGAGCTGACCGAAATTGTGGAAGAAGGATTCATAGAGTCAGAAATGCCGGCAGATTTGACAATAGAGGAGCAGAGGACGATAAAAGAAAATCGTAAGAAAGATCGTAAGGCTCTCTTTTACATCTTTCGAGCGATAGATTCGTCAATCTTTAAAAAAGTGGCTAATTTGAAGACGACAAAAGAAGCTTGAGGCACTCTCATCAACATATACAAGGGGGTTGAGAAGGTCCAGAAGGTTCGGCTTCAAACTCTTCGTCGACAATTTGAGCTACTTCAGATGGAAAAGTCGGAGTCCATTTCTGACTATTTCTCATGGACATTGGCTCTTGTCAATCAAATGAAGGCCAGTGGTGAGACTATTGGTGATCAACAGATCGTTGAGAAGATTCTTCGGACGCTAACTTTGCAGTTCGAATATATTGCGACTTCCATTAAAGAGTCTCGTGATCTTTCTATCTTGTCCTTCGATGAGTTGGTGGGATCTTTACAAATGCACAAGCAGCGACTCAAGGAGAAATTCAAGACGGTGGAGGAAGCTCTACAAAGTTAGTTGGTGTTGCTCGATGAAAAGAAGAATCTTTCTAATCAAAAGAAAGATCCAAAGCGGCAAGAGAAGTATGCTGGACAACGAAAAGATAAGTCCCCTTATTCAGTGTTTTAATTGTAAAAGGAATGGGCATTACAAATCTGAATGTCGAAGCAGGAAGATTGGTGGTCAAAAGTTTCATGCCAAGGTAGCAAGATCTGTCGATAGTGACGGTGAGCAAGATAATGCTATTTTTATTCACTTGTAATTCTGCGGTGGAGAACCATAAGAATGTATGGTACTTAGACACCGGGTGTAGCAATCACATGTGTGGCAAAAAAGAATTATTCTCGAAATTCGATGACACCTTTCGTTCGGAGGTGAGGTTCGGGAATAATACCAAAGTTCCTATCATGGGAAAGGGGACAATTAAAATCAAGGCGAATGATGGGTCGATTCAAAGCATTTTCGACTTCCATTATGTTCTTGGTCTTCGAGAAAATCTCCTAAGCATAAGACAATTGTCCGAGCGAGGCTATCACATAACCATTAAGGATGAGATTTGCACGATTCATGATTGTAAAGGAGGGTTGATTGCCAAGGTAAAAAAGGCTCGAAATCGAATTTTTCCTTTGTTTATTAATTATGTTATGTCGTGTTTTAGTGCTTCGGTACAAGATTCGACATGGCTTTGGCACAAGCGGTTTGGGCATGTAAATTTCGACAGCTTGAAACTGTTGTCTCAAAAGAAGATGGTACGTAGACTACCCGAAATTTCTTCTCCGAATGAGATATGTGAACCATGTGTTATTGGGAAGAAGTGCAAAGAAAGCTTCCCTTCGGGAAAATCATGGAGAGCTTCAAAGCCGTTGGAGTTAGTGCACTCCGACCTCTGCGGACTGCTCGGTGAATCATGAATCGGGGGTACATGTATTTTGTTACCTTCATCGATGACTTTAGTCGAAAAACATGAGTTATTTCTTGAAGCACAAGTCCGACGCCATCGATGCTTTCAAGGAGTTCAAAACCTATGTAGAAAAATAAAGTGGGCACTAAATTCAGATTCTCTGAACTGATCGCAGCACAGAATATTTGGTTGGAGATGGTTTCTTCAAGTAGTGCAGCATTAAGGTATTTACTTGTTGAATTTCTGGGCAGAGGCAGTTGCCTGTGCTATTTACTTGTTGAATCAATGTCCTACTAAATGTATTAAGTTCAACACTTTGATGGAGGTATGGAGTGGTTGAATTCCTTCAATTCAATATCTTCATGTGTTTGGGTGTATTGCTTATGCCCATGTGCCAAATGAACTTCGCAAGAAGCTTGATGAGAAGAGTGAGAAGTGCATCTTTCTTAGTTATAACAATAAGACAAAGGGTTATCGGTTGTATAATCCAGTAACGAAGAAGGTAGTTACCAGTCGTGATGTTACTTTCGACGAGGAAGGTGAGTGGACTTGTAACATGAAAGAAAAGAAGCAGTTTCATTTTGTCCTCGATGAGGAAGAGTCAGCTCAACCTGATTCAGATTGTCAATCTGAACCAGTAGCGGCATCGATGCAACCTAATACAACAGTAGAGACTCGGTCAAATTCTGTCGAAAATCTTGTCGACACATCCTTACGTCCACGGCAAGAACGAGTTTTACTGACTCGTTTGAGGGATTATGTTTTGTCAAATGATGATGATCCCTCTGATGAAGAAATTATTAATTTTGCTCTCTTTGCAGATTGTGATCCGACAAACTTTAAAGAAGCTTCCTAAGATGATGGTTGGGTTCGTGCTATGAATGATGAGATATATGTGATCAAGAAAAATGATACGTGGGAACTCGCGCCTCTTCCAGAAGGAAAAAAGTCCATCACGTGAAATGGGTCTATAAGACCAAGTATAAGCCTAATGGTGATGTCGAACGGTTGAAGGCTCGTCTTGTATCAAGGGTTACAAACAAAAACCCGAGATTGACTATTTTGAGGTATTTGCTCCGGTTGCAAGAATGGATACTATTCACATGATCTTTGCTTTGGCTGCTCAAAGGCGTTGGAAAATACATCAAATGGATGTCAAGTTCGCATTTCTCAATAGCGTACTTGAGGAAGAGGTGTATGTGGATCAACCGGAGGGCTGTGTCAAGAAAGGACAAGAGGGTTTCGTCTACAAATTGAAGAAAGCTCTTTGCGATCTCAAGCAAGCACCACGAGCCTGGTATACTAGAATTGATTCTTATTTCATGGATCATGGTTTTATCCGTTGTCCTTATGAGCATACCTTATATGTGAAGGTTGGCTTGAACGGTGAGATGCTTATTGTTTGCTTATATGCCGATGATATCATACTTACTGGAGATTATCAAGAGATGATTTATAACTTCAGGGATGCCATGACTCGTGAGTTTGAAATGGCGGACATGGGTTTCTTGTATTATTTTCTTGGTCTTGAAGTTACATAATTGGAGGATGGTGTTTTCATTTGTCAACAAAAGTATGCCAAGGATATTCATGAACGTTTCAAGATGACTACTTGTAAACCAATTAGCACTCCAATGGAGGAAAGATTGAAGTTGACAAAAGATGGAAGTGGTTCCGAAGTCGATCCCAAGAGGTTAGTCGAGAGTCTACGATATTTGACTTCTACTCGGCCGGATCTTATTTAGAGTGTTGGGATGATAGTAGATTTATGGAGACTCCTAGACAATCACATTTGCAGGCGGCAAAAAGAATTCTTCGGTGCATTAAAGATACTGTGGATGATGGTATATTCTACACTTTTTCAAATGATTTTCAGCTTGTGGGATATACAGACAGTGATTGAGGAGGCGATATTGGAGAAAGGAAAAGTACTTCCGATTATGTTTTCTCTTTAGGAAATGAAATTTTTTCTTGGTCCTCGAAGAAGCAGCAGGTGGTTTCTTTGTCCAGTGCGGAAGCGGAATACATAGCAGCAGCTTATTGTGTTACTCAAGCAATTTGGCTACGTTCAATGCTCGCTGAACTACGTCATTAGCAGGAGCATTCTACGGTGATTAATTGTGATAACAAGTCAGCAATTTCCCTTGCAAAGAATCTAGTCTTTCATGGAAAAAGCAAACACATTGATATAAAGTATCACTTCATTCAAGATCTAGTGAAGTCTGAGGAAATTGTGCTACAGTATTGCAAGTCGGAAAATCCAGTGGCTGACATGTTCACTAAGCCGTTGAAGACGGACTCCTTCCTTGAATTTAAGAGATTGATCGGCATGGTCAAGATGAGCTCGATTTAATTGTCATAGTTAGCACCAACATAACTTTAATTGTCGTAGTTATCTCTAGAGTCTAGAAATACTTTGTAATCCTTCATGGATGTAGAATGCAAGCAATAAACTTCATTTTCAAATTCCCTTCTTTCAACATTTCGGTATCAGAGTATTGCGCCTTTGAGATCCAACATCCATCCACTCTTTCATATGACGGCTTAAGCTATTAAGACAGAAGGTCACGACATCGAAATCTTTGCCGATCTCATCACTGGTGATCGAAAAGACCAGACGAAACGCAAGAGAGAGTAGTAATACGATTAAAGATTACGCCATGCGTCCGATTGTCAGCTCGAGTTTTTCAGGCAGTTTCGAGCGGTTCCTCGATCACGTGGATATACTGTATTAGCAAGCCAGTACAAAAGGGTATATTATGGCATTCCTTAACATGATTAAACGCATCATTATTCTTAATTCAGAAAGAAATAAATAAAAAATAAAAAATAAAAAATTAGGGGACACATGGGAGGTGGGTATGTTGGGGCGGGTTTTCCAATTCATTCCCTTTGCACCACGCTGCGATGGGAAATTGGGGAAATATGATTAGATTAGGGTTAAAAGGACTTTCTTGAAAGGAACATCCTCATTCCCTACCCCCACACCTGGCGTGCTTCTCGGTAGAGCTGCTGCTGTTTATTCCCATGGGCTCGCCTTTTCATAACCTTCCCTCCCACGTTAAAATTCTTTTTAATCATCTTCTGTTTTTTTTTTTTTTTTTTTTTTTGCAATTAAGTATTCTTGCATTGACGAGCTAAAACTCGTTTTCTTAGCACTAATCCTCGAAGACACACCTTTTGATCACCTCCATTACAAACCAGTGTTCAAATGCAATTCAAACAAGTACTTAAACATTTCTGAACAAGCACAGAGTTTTAACCCAATTTTTGCAATTGGTGATTTTTATTCTAATGCAGGCTCATGGGCAGGACAGTACGTTTTCAAATCTTAGATATATTTAGGACAGTGGACAGTTGGGCTTGGGCCGCTAGCTGTGAGGACAAGAATGTCTGAAGATGGGGGGATGCCCACCTGGTTGGAACATGACAAGAGGAACTGCAAAACTTGAGCTGGCAAAAATTGGAAGGTAAAATTGAGTGAGTTGTTCTACTTGATGTTGACTCGACCACATGTACTGATTCTGCACCTTGCTAGGAGACATTCCAATTTGATAGACAGCCACAAAAAGCCAAATGCCTTTTCCTTTTGCTTTGCCATTAATGTGTTTTTTTTCCTTCCTTTTTTTTTGTGAAATTGAATCTCAATGAGCTTAAATTGTTTGTTATGTAGAGTTTGACACTATTTTATGTTAAATTAGTATAAGATTATATCGCCCTAAATCAAGTCTTGCACTTTTTAACTGTCTAATCAAGTTCTCCTACTTCTATATATTTTCTAATCGAGTCATTCATTCTGAGGCCAAAACTAGCTAACGTGACATTGATAGCATGATAGAAATGCAAAATTTTCCAACATAGATGTCCACTTGGGGTATTCACATTGGCTAAATCTAATCTGCATCGTACCCCGACGTTGTTCACATAGGCAAAATTTTCCTGAGGTGGCGCATCCACACTAACTAAATTTCGTCCGCTTCATATTCTTGAGTTGCAAGACGGTCGCGTCAGCTAAATTTGGACAGATTTCGTGTCGGATGGATTTGATCATAAAATATATGAAAGTAGAATGACTTGATCAGATAAATTAAAAATATGGAGATTTGATTAGAAAGAGCGTGAATGAATAAACAAGGATAAAGGTAGAATTTTTTTTTCAACATTTGGTGTATTAAATTACGGTACGTAGCAAACCAAAAAAAAAAAAAAAAAACCATGGAGAGTAACGAAAGAAACATGAATTAGCATACTTTAATTTTCCCCCTTTTTGCTTCCGGAATTAGCAACAATTTGTTCGGCGGCCAAGTTGGAGTTGGACCACATCAAAATGTGGTGGGGGCCAGAATATATAGGTTTCCCGTCAATAATTTTTGTTCATTTTTTCTTTTGGTCGCGTCTTTTTCACTCTTTCTTTGACTAAAATACTCCTCAACACGATATTTTGACCATTTTGCCCTTCGTGGGTCCCACCATGCAGCATCCATTGCCTGCAAGAGATAGAAAAGAGGGGGAGAAGAAAAATTGAGACCCACAAGAAAAAGAAGTAAGAAATCACGAGGAGCAGAAATATCAAATGTGTAGGATCATGAAGGACAAAATTATCAAAATATTGTGTTGAGTAGTGTTTTAGCCAAATGAAGAGTGAAAAAAGCACGATCCTTGTGTGTGTGTGTGTGGAACTTTTGTTGTAAGTGACGAGTATGATTATGCTCCTATTTGTTGTTTTGAGGAGAATAATCACCTTTTTTTTGTTTTGTTTGAACTTTGAAGGTGACTTATATCACCTATTGGTCTGTTCAATCGGAGGAACATGAGTGACTTTGATGCTTGTCAAAGAAAAGATGTAAGTCATAGGAGAAAAAGACATAGAGGTGTAGCAAGTGCTGAAAATGTGCAATGAAACTCTAAATATAGCAATTCTTTTATGATTGCATAAAGGGTCTTATTAACAAAATCATATTTGTGATACTACTGAGATCAGAAAAAAAAAACAAGTAAAATGAATGTTTATTCATACATATTGATGCAAACTACGCTAGTTTAGGACTATATGCATGGGGTCAAAAGTCTGGACCTAACCTGCTCGTAAAACTTGCAGGATATTTCATGGGAAAAGCGAGTTTCCTCCCCCTGCCTCTGGTCGACTTTACAAGAAAACGAAACATGAAATAAATGCAAAGGAGGGTGAGCAGCCACTAGCCACAGCATAGATATCGAAAGGGCAAAAATTGTTTAAGGACGAAGCTGCACCATAGAAGCAGATGCTTTCTCTGTACATGAAAAAAACGAATTTTGCTTTGGAGATGATTTCCACTTTATAACCTCTGTTGTTGGCTTAACTCCAAATCCCTATTCCAACAAAAGTTCAAATTACGAGACCTTACCAATCGTCGTTGTTTAATCAAGAATGTTGTAGAGGCGGAATAATGATAGAAGAAGAAGGCCTGGCATGAGAGACAAGAGCCTGTCTCGTTAGCCAAGGAGACCGCCTGTATATCACCTAGGGGCTTCCTTCTAGTACCCGGCAGTCCGGTCGAGCTCCACCACCAGCTCACAAGCGTGGCTTCTCCGACATAGCCGAGAGGCCCCTCGAGAGAGCGCAGGCAAGTCATCCTTGGCTACAAAACAAGACTCTCGATCCTCATGTAGGGCCTTCCTTCTAGTTCTCTCGTTTCTGGGTCTTGCCTTCTACCCGCTTGATGCCTAATACGACGACCTTAGAGCCCCTATATATAGCCAGGACGCTAAGCCGGGAAGCATCCCCCCCACAACTAGGCCGAATCGATCGCAAAGTAAACGGTGTGACCATGCCTCAAACGTACGTACCAATTTGCATGATCCCCAGGGGATAATTGTTCTTGGTATGGAATATGTTCGGGTCGTGCTCAACGACGAAGAAAGAACATTATGGTACGATTTTGATGTGCACACGGGTGTTGGCGTTTGCAAGACGTGTCGGGCCTCTTTCGCCATTTCCAAAGGCAAAATGCCGGACTAGGGACTTGTCAAGAGAGAGGGGATTTTAGTCCCATCGTCGGTCACCATTCCTTCCCATCTTTTTCCCCCACTTTGCATGACCTCCATATTCTAATTCTCCTATCAACCCGCTGCCACGTTCCCACGTACCCCAATTCGCAAATAGCGAAAGTCAACCCTCCGAGTGGGGGCCGTGCCTCGCCCACTGACGTGGGATCGCCTAACATTTCCTTAAAAGGTTAGGCCTTAACCTTGTAATGTGGACCGTCCGTGTTATGAATGGACGGCACAGATTATTACTAATATATATATATATATATATATATATATATATATAATTCAAAAAATTATCCCCTAAAACAAGAGATCTGGGCCGTCCGTCCAAAAATGGACAGCCCGGATTGTAAGGTTAGGTGCGTAACCTTCTGAGGAAAGGTTAGGCGATCCGAATCCCCGTTCTCTCGACATTTTCACGAGTGTCTATGGTGGTGAATAGGTAGGACCTCTCTTGCTAATTTTTTTTTTTTCAATTGAAACCATAACTTGCGAGGTCCCGCACAAAAATGGCAAAATTAAATTAAACATTTAAGAGCCGGTCTATTTTATTAGAAGCCATGTTAGATTTAGATGTACACACTCTACTCCTAGCACGAGAATAATAAAGTCCAGTATTCATAGAGATCGCGTATAATGTAATCTTCAACATGCGAAGTTCTTAAGTGGCGCGTGCCCCCACCCCCATCTTTTCTCTCTAGGGCATTTGATAGGGACTCACGGCGTCGGTCTAAGGAAACTACTCGGATATGAATGTGGTCATCAGAGGCTCTGACCGCTAAACCCTAAATCCTAAACTAAGGAATTTATTAAAAATTATCCAAAAAAATCCTAAATTTATTACGCTTTTGTAGCTTCAGTCACAATCATTTCAATTTTATCAGTTGAGTCATAAACATTTTCACGTTTTATCAATTGAGTCTATCCGATAAATTTCAAGCTGGAAATCGCTAACGTGGATGGCAACCATCCTATATTACATGGTCGGCCCTGGCGTGAATAATTTTTAATAATATCTTAATATTTTTTTCGAATTATTTTTATTTATTTTTTCTTTTTCTGTGTTTTCCTTATTTACTTTTTATTTATTTTTCCCTTTTTTCAGCGTTGGTCGACCTCGAGCGAGGGTCGATCTGGCGAACGCAAGGGCATCCCTCACCCGCCCCCGTCGCTGGCCATTAACGAGGCCTGACAGAGGGAAAAATTAAAAAAATAATAAAAATATATTAAAACATAATTAAAAATTCTCACGTGGGCACTAGTCGTGCCACATAGGACGGCCAATGTCCACGTCAGCATCTTCCAGCCAGAATTGATCGAATGGACTCAATCGACAGAATGTGAAAAGATTTAGAACTCAATTGACAAAATCGAAAGGTTTATGAGTGAATTGGCAAAAGTGCAATAGATTTATGACTTTTTGGATTTTTTTTTTTTTTGAGAGAGAGTGTATGGGTATATTTATAGTAAACTTTGGAAAAATAATGAACAATTTGTCCATTTAAGGTGAGTTATTCTATATTGTAATTTTTAGCTGTAGAGTATCCCAACCCCGAGGAGAAATACTTAGCATCTACGGTTGGACCCATCCATTTACCAAAAAGGCAGGCCATCTTAGCACTAGCAATTTCATGGGCAACTCCTTAGAGAAGTGCTTCCCAAAAATTACGTAAAGAGAAAGGGAAAACGCTCGGTTGGCCTTTCGAAAATACTATCTATCAATTGGCCAATCAAATGGTGATCTAGAGTATTGAAGGGGCTAAAGTATGTTTGATCTACGGCTATGTCATTATGTCGTTAGCTGGGTTTAGAATGTCGTAAGATGATTCGGTCCATATTCGGTGTGGGCGTCACAACAGTGAGAGGACCTTTCCCTATAACGAGAGAATCGGAAATGACACACTTCTGGCGTATCGGTTATCGTACCCACGATAAACACTGGGTAGCTAAGTGCGGTCATAAAGGAGGTAAAGGTGCAGAGATAGCCATGGGATTTGCCTATAAGCAGTTACCCTTGAAAACATGCGTAATAGCTCATTGATCGAGCTTATCTTGCGTCTATAGGTCATACGAATGTTTTTCCTTTGCTATTACTCTCTAATTAGTCTCTTGATCTACAATCGACTCATTACGTATGTTGATGTGCAAGTAAAAAAAAAACAATAGAATGTGTCACGTCCCGACTCTTGAGTCCGCGACATCCCTTGCTAAATAGCCACGAGGTCATAGAGATAGCGTCTTAGGCACACTATCGACATATCACTTACTTACGCATGCGAAAACGTTTTAACTCCCCGACAACAATTAACAAATAGGAATAGATTAGCAGGAGATAAACACCAAAGCAATTCATCTAAAATAACATCTCCACATACTAAACAGTATTGGGTTTTAATTCTATTGAGCGACTGACGTACGTATACAACCACATACTTCAGGGCGGCTAATCAAGACCTCAAAAGGTTACTCGATCGGGTAAGGCTAACTTCTCATCTACTTCAACAGATCACTTCCACATCCATTCCTTGGTATCCATGAAGCTCCTTCAGAAGGGACCTGAAAATGTTATCCCACGACGGTGTGAGAATAAATCTCAGTTAATCAAGTCTAAGCTCGGTTAGGAAACTGATTCACCCATGGCATCTTAACAGAAGGCTCACATAGACACGTATAACAGTCAATCACAATCACAATATGATAATCATCCACATGCACACTTACCAGCCTTCAGCCACACATAATGCAATGCTTGACTCGACTCAGCAGTCATATCAGTCAATCTCTCAATACCACATCATACCCACTATTAAGCACAGGACACCACACAAATCCATTATTAATGATGATCGTGCCAACGGCACACGAGAGGATCTACGTGATTGGCGTGATTCGATTCTCACAAATAACACGATCTAGCACATTAGCGCGATCCAGTGTTCTCCGACAGGACCGAGCTACGTTCCTTTTCTCTCGACAACGGCTATTACAAGTGGTGTATCCAGTGCACCCGTTGCACGACACGACGGTAGGCATCTCTATACGGGGCGTCGGTCCATCACAAGCTACGACCGGCGTCCGACCAATCCTGAATCCGTACTAGCTGGCACTGGATCAAAATTGTCGTGCTTTTGGCAAGTCATGTGGTTCCATTAGATTTATACAATATGAACTTGCCAGGAAAAGCATCATCGTTCCTTCATATGACCATACAATGCACATCCAGCAATCAACCCATTTTATTATCTTCGGTTAAGACTGGATGCTCATATAAACGTGTTCAAAGACTCAGCCCATGGCTATTTTTATGTTAAAATATGTCTTTTGACTTCGCACGCGGTCATATGCATATGCAGACTATCAATAGACTCTATAATCACAAGAGAACGATTTACCCCCAAACAGATGACCAATCCATCAGTGGACATTCAAAACACTCAATCAGACATTTCAACGAAGCAATCAAATCAACAAGGCCATAACTCAATCACGAGCAATCAAATCCGATTAGACAATGTCAAGCTCAATTCGTGCAATATCTGTTATTAATCAACTCAATTTAAAACGTCGATTGCTCGCTCGTCTCTAACCTATCGATCGCTCGCGACCAAACCACAATCAATCTGTCAATTGTCATCTAACAACAAATAGCCACATATAATTTAATCAACCTGGTGAGCGGTGATAAGGGTCATCAGGATAGGTGGCCGGCGATAGGAGCTCCGGCGAGCGGTGGTCGGCGGCTGAAACAGAGCGAGTCAGTGGCGAAAACTGGGGAACCGGGCTGTTTCGGGGAGTTTCTCGACCTCACGGGCTAAGGCAAGGCCGGCAAGGGTTAGAGGGTTCACCGAGAGACTGAGGACGACCTACGGGATTGGCCAAGGGCGGCGGCCGAAGACGACTCGAAGGCTGCGAATAGCAGCTCAAGCAGAAACATGGCACTAGCGCCGAAGACAGGGGAGGGCTTGTAGCGGCCGGTTTGGGCGGAAACAGAACCGAACCGTACCGAACTCCAAAACAGAGCACAATGGGTTTCGAGGTAGTCTGCGGCGGTTCCAGCGGGCAACGATCGGCAAGGTGGCATCGGGGAGGTGGTGAGGAGACTAGTCGATGTCGGTGTGGCGGTTGGAGGCGACGGCGACGTCGCAAACGACCAGAGTAGGAGTTGGAAGATCTCGGGTTTCAGGGAAGCAGAACAGGGGGTGGCTTCCGAGGGTGTTTCACGGCCGTTCGACAGCTAACGACGGCTGGGACTGGGTCAACGGTGGCGACGAAGGGTTACTGGAGGTCGTGGTAGTCGGAGAAGTGGAGAGGAGGAAGGAAGGAGGAGTTCGGTCGGGAGGGGGCTTCCACCATGAACAGGGAAGAAGAAGTAGCCCACGTGAGCAAGAAGAGAGAGAGAAAAGAGAGAGTGATGGGCGGCTGATGGGAGGGATGGTGGGGCCCACATGAAGACCTTTTGGCCATTTTTGTCCTTTAGTGCATTATTGAGGAGTAATTTGGTCATTTGTTAAATCGGGACTGAAATGAAATTTGATACACTGAACGCATGGTATTTTTGGTAGTTTCAGAGGCTAGGCTCGGGCGCGAGAATTGAAATCCTAATTCGCGACGGCTAAGAATTTCGAAACCTAATCTAAACTAACCGAAGCTTCAGAATTCGTTCAAATTATCGTCTCTTCAGTCCTTACGGTCCAAAATATTTTATCGACTGAAATTCAATATTAATCCATTTTATTGAATTCGGACACTTTACAGGAGTTAAATTTCTAGGGCGTCACAGAATGACCTCATCTGGAAGGGGTGCCCAATCTTATTTCTATTTTCGGGGTCTGTTCTTACCTTCAACTCTTTTCTCTGACCTTCAACGAGCGCGGGAGTTGAACTCCGCAATCGTGATATTAGTGTCTCCACCTCCTAATCCTTGTACCAAAGAGGGTCGCATGCTCATTGGCCATAAAATACGAATATAACTCCTGTAATACCAACCTTAATTCACAGATTTAGCAAGACGCGGAGCTAGAGAGCTCAGATTTGGGGGACAAGACAACCAATGGATCTAGAATTTGTAAGAACGGTAGCATTGCCAATTGATTAATTCATAACTTTTGCTGATCGCGGCAAAGCGGGTGGCGTTCTGATTCAATTGAAAAGGGCAGTCGGGAGAGAACATTATGGATGACGACGAAGTCGTTCAACAAGAATGCCGCAAATCCCCCCTCTATCTGTCGGCCACTCGTTTCGGACGAAAATTTCACGACAAGAAAGATTTTTTCTTCCAGAAATATATTTCCCCCTCCTTTTTTTCAGGTTAGAGATTCATTTTTCCTAATTTTAAGCATGCGTGCTAAACGTGTGAAAATCCAAAAATAATTCACGACAAATTCTCCGATTAAAACAAAACGTGTTAATAATGACGCGAAAAAGGCGGAGGAAAGAGCTCATCTGTCGAAACCCCCCCTTGAACACGTGATGGCGATTTATCAATTCCTATAGTGATTGACCAAAAGTGGTCCCCACACTCTCTCATGCATTATCTACATAAATTTTCAATTTTTTTTTTAAATTTCCATTTCCCATCCTCGTTGATATTTATCGCTAATTTTTGTTTTTTTTTTTTTAAGATATATTTTCTCTTTGCGAAAAATTGATGCCGAGACTGGCTAGCAGTTCGCAACTAACGCCAGCTCAGCCAAAAGTTCTTTCTCCCGAGGGCCGAGGTGGGCTCCACTTTTAGCAAAATATTAATTTCTCTTTATATTTTCAATCTCCCTGCCAAAATTGAAAAAAAAAAAAAAACATCGTACCGAATTTCTTGTTAATTCTAACGAGTATTTGCTTGTCCTTTGACAATTTCTTTTATGAATAATAGGAGAATCCGTGTCATCTTTGCTATTGTCGATAAATCCATTACGGAATGATACGCGAGATCTCTACTTTAACATCGAATGAGCTCGAATTGAATAGGCACAGGAGGAAGGATTTGAGGAAGAAAGAAAAAATTCGTTGTGTCTTTTCTCAACATATGACATGATACTCTATTTGTATACTTGAAATTCTGACGTAGCGCTCATATTTATATAGTGATCGAGGGTCATTTCGAAATTATTCATAATAATTGGTTAGAGGCTAGAGCTATATCCCCCTTTTTTTAACGAAGTTTTGACACATAAATCGTCAAAATGACTTTTTTAATTAGCAAATAAAAATATTTCTTACATATATATATATTAATATTATTAGGAAAATTTTACAGGAAAAAAAAATGGAGGTGAATTTACGAATTTATATAAGAATTGAAAGTCCCCAGTCCAACATCGCCTTCTCCCACTCCGAATCGCAAGTCCTTTCTTCCTACTACTCCTCTCAATCCTCCTCCATCCCCTGGGAATCAACAACCCATCTTCACTCCCGTCGAGTCATGAGCCGCCCCAAATCGAGAACTGCCGGCGACGACGCCACCGTCCCCTGCGACTTCTGCGCCGGCCGCGCCGCCGTCCTCTACTGCCGGGCCGACTCCGCCAGGCTCTGCCTTCCCTGCGACCGCCACGTCCACTCCGCCAACCTCCTCTCCCGCAAGCACCTCCGCTCCCAGATCTGCGACGCCTGCTCCTCCGAGCCCGCCTCCGCCTTCTGCTCCGCCGATGACCTCGCCCTCTGCCACGACTGCGACCTCGACGCCCACGCCGGCTGCTCCGCCTCCCACGTCCGCGACCCCGCCGAGGGCTTCTCGGGCTGCCCGTCCTCGCTCGAGCTGGCGTCGCTGTGGGGCCTGGTCTCGGAGACGTGGTTCGGCGATCAAGAGATGACGGTGCCGGATGAGAAGGCGTTGGGGTCGTGTGAGGAGACTGGGAAGAGGCATAGCCCGCAATGCGGAAGGCGTAAGCAGGCCGTACACAAGCAGTTGATGGAGTTGTTCGAGAGGGATTGTTCGGTGGGCGTTGGTGGAAGAGGGGAGGATCTGGGGCCCGCGACACCGAACGCGGCGAACGCCGCGGAGAAATGCGAGGTTGTGGACGGTAGCGATGGTGGGTTCGAGCGGTTGTTGGAGATTCAGGGCACGTCGTTCGAGTCGCTGCTGATGTCGACGTCTCGGAGGGATTGGGAAGAGAATCTCGAGAGGGAGATGATGTTGGATTGTAATCCTAGCAATCAAACCACTCAGGTCGTTTTTGTGTTTCTGATTGGTGATTCTTTGTTCATGCGTGGCTTGTGTGCTTCAGCTTGGCCTCATGAGTTTGGCTTTGCTTCTAAAGATGTTACTTTTGCATTTGCTCTCTTTGCTTTCTGTTGAATTTGCATCCTCATTAATATATTTCTCCTTGAATGATGCCAATTGCCAAAACAAGCTTCCATGATGTTCAATTCGGTGTGGTTCTGATGAATTATGATGTCGCCGGTTTAGTTTTACGTGCCATTCATCGTAGCTAAACCATTGGTTGGTCCTGAAGAATTGGTTTCTCTTGAGACATAGTTGTCCAGGCTACTCGGCAAGATTCGGCCTTGTAATATGAAATAGTAGGATTCCTCGTTCCTTTTAGTCGGTCAGTGTGATAATAGTTACGTGCTCCCCATGGAACGATTTTCATCCCCTGTTGTTTCTTTTCTTGATTAGACTACTATACTCTTAACATTATTTGATGCTGATCAGATTGTGAATATGGCAGATATGGGATTTTAACTTGGGACTGCTGAGGGGTCACGAAGAACCTGGCTCGGTGGAAGTTGAATTTGGTACAAACAGCGAAGGCTTCATGATCAAGAGTTATGATGAACTCATGAGAGAAGTGCCTTTGTCGACGTCGAAAGCCTCAGACGAACTATATCACATGAACTCCTTTTTGGTGGACGAAGCTATGGCATCGTTGAATGTAAGCTCGTTTCTATATTCATGACCTGATTTTGCTTGCTCGAGTCAATTCTACGCCTTCATTATGGTCAGTCAGAATCAAATTAGATGTATTCTTAACGAGAAACAATCACAAGTAGCAGTTTTTACATAGCTATAGTCAATTCAAGCATGTAGTTGCTGCTGTCTGAACTTGAGGCGACATTTGACATCTCAATTGTAGCCTGCTTTTTATCATACCCTGTCCTATACTTAAGTCAGAAGTGGACAGAAAATACATTGTACCAAAACCTTGCTGGAGCTTCTAATTATACCACTGAAAGAAATTCTTTGCGACTTCATAGTTTCCAAGCAACAAAGTACTTTCTTCTCGATTAACCAAGATTGGCACAAGGGGGCAACCACTTGTTTAGCCTGCTACTATACACGATCTTATTAGAAAAGGGAAGAGATTAACGATTGGTTTTAGTGGGAGATTGCTCACTGATCTTTGAGAATAGGGTAAAAAATATGTCTCTCACTTTCGGAGATCATGAGCTTCTTTGACAATTAAACCTGATGGAAAACTTACTCTTCCCCTCTAGCTATTAACCATGATGATGACCCAGAATTTTGCAATTCAGGCATGGTTATATATGCCTACTCTTCTGTTGTTCCATTGCTGGCAGGTGAAGAATTTGCTTTCTCTTAACATTAATGCGAAGAGAATACACAATTTGTTCAGCCTAGTTCTCGCTTAATGACTTTAGAATACTGTCACGCTGAGAATCTTTTCTAATGAACTTGCTAATCCCGGTTATTATTTGGCTAAATTACAGAATATTCTGAATGACCCAGTTGCAAGACACGGTTTGGCGACAATTGAGAGCGATATACGTTCAGTACCCCAACCCACATCAGGTACAGCCCTTGCTAAATACGAAGCCTCGGTTTGCTCGAGAGAATATGATGTTGGAGAACCAAATGTGCTCATGAAGCATGACAGCGCAGCGGCAGTGGCTACATCAAAAGCCAACATGGAGTTGCTGGCCCAGCACCGAGGCAATGCCATGCTCCGCTATAAGGAGAAGAGAAAAACTCGAAGGTAAACATTCTGTAATTGCTTCTCGTATCCCCTGTTTCTTTGGGATTCGACATCTGGACTTGCACGCAATATGTAGCACCTATTAAATCTATCTTATTGTGGACAGATTTGAAAAGCACATACGGTATGAGTCGAGGAAGACCAGAGCTGATACTAGGAAGCGAGTGAAAGGCCGTTTTGTGAAGGCTAGTGAGGAAGCTGCTGATGGTTGAACTAACACATGAACGAGCTGAGCTGATGCTTTTCCGTTTCTCAAAACATATGTAATCCTACTTTAATTAACACTATATGGTTCATAGCAGTTTTTTTTTTTTTTTTTAATCTTTTGACACGAGATGAATTTTTGATCGAGCAATTTTGCGCCTACCTAACAGAGTTCACTTTTTTAGCTTCCGAATATTTTCAAGGGGTGCCTCTACTTCTGCGATCTCGTTATGATCCGATGGGAAATTCTTGAATACAGAGACAAGTTAATCTTAATGTTGATTTCGGTTCTCAATCCGAACGTCTCTATCCCTTATTGCAGCAGCCAGAGCCAGGTACTAGAACTAACGTGAGAAAATGCGTTTGTCCTTGTAATAGATTTTCAGATAATCAATTCTTGAGGAATACGACTTTTGAATTAAGGCTATGACTCTGATCATTATTTGACCATTGGAGTAAAAGTTGGAGAAGCATTCAACGATGGCTGCTTCTGGCATGCATCCCACATTATTATTTTGTCTAATCAACATCATTTTTTTTTTGGCGCTTTGGCTCATGTGCGATTCTAGAACCCATAAAGATGCATTCATGGGTGGTGCATTGTTTTGACATGAGCCGACGTGAAAGTGATTTTTTGACCATTCAAAGTTGCCTTCAGTCAGCCGATCCAATCATCGAAAGTCTTTCCTTTGTAATTACTGATCAATTTAATCGGAAGGGGGTTGAAATCTTCAATGATCTTAATAATATAATAGCAAGTTGGAAATTGTAGTGATGGACAAATTCGTAGTTTTGAATCCTTCCCCTGGGTAGTAGCTTCTTCACCTGGCGACAAAGTTGAGCAAGTATAAATGGGGGGACGCATCTTCTCAGTTAAAAATGCAGAAGGTGGAGTTGTGGTTTTCTCGCATAATTGGGCGCCATGGGCTGTAAGATGGTGGTTGTGGCTCTTGTTATAGCAATCGCTATACGAATTGCGAATTCTAACTTGGAAGGTACCTTCTCCGTCCATTTCACTTAGGATCGACAACCTTTTAATCTTCAAATTCATTGTAACTCGCTCTTATCATGGTGTTCTTTCGCATCAACACCGGTGACATCACAGACCATTTCTACACCATTTTCAAGTCGGATATTGACTTAATCTACATATGACCTTTGTGACTGAACTTTGAGATTATTATTATTTTTTTTTTTTTGTGCCCGGGAAAAAAAAAAAAGGAGATACGTTGTATGAATGGAAGACAAAACTGATGGACCCTTATAACGTACTGCAAAGCTGGGATCCGACTCTGTTTAACCCCTGCACCTGGTTTCATGTGACCTGCAACAGCAACAACTCCGTCGTCCGAGTGTAAGCTTTTGGAATTTTGCTCCTACAAAATTCCTAATCGTCGGTTTTTATTTAGTGTTTTTCAGAATCATCATAGGTTAACTGCCCAACATAAGATCTATTGAAATGTCGTGAACCCCGCGTGACTATGGGCATTCGCCACAAGAATTTCGGCTTGCTAAACGATGCGCGGTTCGTGTTATTGATTGCAGGGACCTCGGAGACGCCGGACTATCAGGACCTTTGATCCCGCAGTTGGGTCTCCTGGCTAATATCCAGTACTTGTAAGCAAACTCTCTCAGCCAAAGGTATGTTTCAGCATAAGAAGAAATCCAATCGAAATCTTATAAAGTTCATGAATTTTGACAGTATGGTATTCAGCAACAAGATCACCGGGACCATTCCTGTGGAGATGGGTAACTGGAAGAAGCTGGTGAGCTTGGGGCTTCACCAGAACCAACTCTCTGGCCCAGTTCCTGCATCTCTGGGCCAGCTGAAGTCCTTGAGATTCTTGTACGTACCCACGCGGCAAACAGTAATTATCATCTTCCCATTTCCAAAATTTTTCAGATTCATTAGAAGTCCAAAGGCATGAGGGGAAATCTGTTTCCAATACTGTGGTTACAGGACGCTGAACAGTAACAAGCTGAGCGGGACCATACCCATGGAGGTGCTGGAACTGGTTCTCTGGGGCAATTTGCTGACCCTGTGAGTTCCTTCATACTTGGACACATTCAAGAAAGGCAAACAAGATGTTTGTGCATGTCTGAATGAATGATCTTTGGGTAATTTTTATCAGGAATATATCTGACAACTTTTTCCAAGGGAGAGTCCACCCTTCTGATCCTACAGGTACACATGAATATGTGTCACATGTTCTCGTTCATTAGGGTTTTCCTCCTCTTCTTCTTCTTCTTCTTCTTCTTCTTCTGGTTCCCTTCTTTAATTGTTCAAACTTCATACCAGTTCTTGTGCTAGTACCAGTTCATCATGTGCCAGATAGATGTTAACCGACAAGTGCTACTTCTTTTTCGTCTCTTGAAGGATACGTAGTCACGACCATAATGCAAGATCCCAAGATCAGAAGCGCCTAGACAAATTCACAACAGAAGCATTGTCTCGTGGTTCAATAAAGTGTATGGATTGGCATTTCCAATACCATTCTCAATAAAATTTACGATCATACAGCATGATCGATGATCATCCGTGTCACCCGCTCATGTAGAAGACAGTCGGAACGGACCTTGGATAATTACGTTCTCGGTCTATTCTTTTATTTTCCCTTTTCCACTAAGTTTTTAAGGAATTCTCAAACCCCCCCTATGGCAGTAGTATGCTTGACTCAATTAATTTCTTTTTTTCTCTAACAATGATTGGAATGAGAAATTATGCATGTGGGGCTCCAGGACCAGCTCATAAAAGACAGATTTGACATGGAAATTGGAGGGAAAAGGCATCAGAAAGGTGCTTCCGTCGATGCTGATAATGTTGGTCAGCACCTTCATTGCTCATTCAAACCGAAAAGGGCCTTTTTCCACTCCCTCAGCTTTGACCATTGCCTCGTTGCGTTTGAATTTGGACACATCTATCTAATCGACTAGAAGATCATAATGGTCGCTAGCTAACCAAACCCTAGACGGCTCCCTTTTCCAGGTGTTGGATGTGTGCCATGATTAGCCACGATTCCCTTTTTCCTTCTTTTTGGGGACGACCATCTAAACTTTTTCATGCTCTTATCACTGCATTCAATTGGAAAAAAAAAATTCAACTTATTCAAATAGGTAGGAAGCTGCTCCTAGGGTTCTTCGGGAACTTTTAAAGGTCAAGATCGGCTTTGATTTTACTCGGTTGTCCCGCGATAACGTATGTTTGGAGTCTTATATCCTCCAATCGCCCGAGAATGTAAATGATCTACTTGGGTTTTGTTTCGCCGTTTGGCGATGTACTTTGCTTAGAAACAATCGAGAATCCCATTGTTCTTTTGAAATTTAAAGGGTCGATAGAGCCATTGCACAGTTGCACTTTCTTTAATTTCATCATGTTGGTATCGCTTTGTACAGATGCAAGATGACTTTTCATAGTTTGATTTGAACCCACTTTTACCTGTCCTCAACTCCGATCGGAACCAAAAAGGCTAGAAAAGACCAAATAAGAAAGCTGAGATTCTATCATCAGTGCTATGCATGGCTTTGTCAAGTCACATCTTTTGAGATGGGGAAAAAAATCATGACAAGGTTGAAATTACAATCGATCTCGTTTGTCCCACACGACAATCCATTGTCGGGGTGTTAGCAAAGATGAACACGAGTCTGAGTTTGGCCTCAAGATGGCACGTCGGAGAGATCGACCCAATGGGGTCAAAGCAAAAATGACATCAAAAGACGAGTCTCCTCACATGCCAAGAATGAGCGTTGTGCTTCTTTTTGTGGACCTGCCTAACCTTGAATTAGTCTAAAGAATTCGCTGAAGCACTTTTGATTATTAGGAATTGTGAGTTTATGCTTGTGTGTTATGATAATGAAGAGAGGCAAACTGCTCTATTGTGGTGTACAAGTAGTCTTGTGTTGTGCCATCACCAAATTTGATGCTCAACTAAAGTCGACACTTACTGTTTAACTCTAATAGCTCAGTTCACTAATCGATCAATTCGTTCAAGCATCACTACCTCGTATGAAAAATGGCCGAGGTTACACCCTTGTCCCGTTTGCCGTTTTGTTCTCGTAAATATATAAACTTGGCCCCTCCTCATTAATGACCCCCTATAAACAGCTAAATCTAGTTTTCTTTAAAAAAAAAATCATAAAATAAATATTTTAGACAAAATATATTAACTCCTACCAATTAATAAGGCATACATTTATCCAACTTATATTTAGTAAAAAAGATTATGAATTTATTCCATTAATAAAGTAATCCGTTGACTATGTAGAAAGACAAAAGAAAAGCAGCCCGGCCAATGAGAAGATATCAAAGGTATTGATTATGGAGATCTCGTAGGTGGAGATTACATGAAAAAAATATATCTTTCTTTCCCCCCTTGAGATTCTAATTTCTCTACTTCATAGGTAGTGGGTGTCCCTCAGCTCGGTCGGACACGAATGCATAATTTCATTACAAAACACGGCCACACACGTAACGAGAACCTAAGCAAAGCGCTTCCCATCAGCTAAAAACAATGGGGTGGGGGGGAAGGTCACAGCGCAAACGGAAAAGACAGTGGAAACAAAGGGAACAAGAATCACATTCTCAAGAATAAATGAACAAAAAGACAGGATCAAGATCAAGATCATCGCCAGGGGTTAAACGCATTCGGAAAAATGCATGATCTCCAAAGTCAAACGATTCCCTCGTGCCAAAAGCCAAAGCCAATGCGCCTCTCGTCAAGAAACTTTCCATTCTGTGCTCATCCTCGGTGCGCACTTCCGAAGTGGGGGTATGACTTATGAGGAAGAATTTACGTTTTGCTGTTGCTGGAGAATGGGGAGTCGGATTCGATTCGGAGCGAGGTCAAACCAGTCCTTTCAGCCTTCTTTTCTCTTGTGATCTTTCTTCTTAGCGGGACACTTCTTTCATGGCGCCAATTACTTAAGAAGCTTTGCATGAGGAGGAGGTCCTCTTCTCTTTCTTTGGTATCTTTCTTTCATCGATACAAGTAATGAAACGGGAGGATTATCGGCGCTTCCGATGAGATTAGTAGCGTGTTCTTGGACACCCCATTCATATATGACAAAAGAAAACTAGATTTGAACGAGTACGTATTAAAACTTTCAAGCAACGCGTGCTTCCGATTGGGAGCGAATTGATTCGAGTCCACACGATTGAACTCAATCGAATTCCAATCATACCAGCGCTAAGCTTGATCGATATTTGCTTGACTGAGTACTTTGAACTATTAAAAATCAACTCGAGCTCGAAAAGAATCCGAGTCAAATTCGAGTGGCTCGTGACTAACTCGACTCAATCCGCTCTTACTTGGAAAGTCGCGACCTTCACACCCGACAAACGAAACCGCAACAGTTTTTTTGTGTTCTAGTTTCTTTGTACTCATCTATTCTCGAGGGCATATGTGGACATTCAATTCTTGGGACATATGAAATTAAGTCAAATATGACTGGGGGGACCACCTCACCTGTTTCTTTTTACATGTTAAAGCTTTTCTATTCTATGCTTTCATGTTTCGCCGGCAAGGCCGCCCTCGAAGCCACAGGCGAGGCCTACAAACCCCTCCGACAGTCAGTCAATGAGGGCCGTTGAGCCCACTATGGACCTCAACAAAGAAAAAAAAAGAAGAAAGGAGAAAAATGAACCGAAAAATGCCGATCGAAATATTTAGCTCGATCGGATAGGTCAATATATCATTTGAAACTTTCATGACCACATCAAGCCGTTAATCCTAATTTACATGGTCATTTCAGGCTTTTATTTGAAACAAGACCCGCTTTAAGTCGTTATTTGAAATTTTTTCATAAAAAAAGAATTTATTCAGGTCAAATGTCCTCGTGATCTCAAAAGAATAGAACTCATCAATTTTTTTATTTTTATTTTTTTACCATTTGGCAGAGCTGAGAGAGACACCGTGAAGGGTCGTGTTAATTTATAATTTACTATTTTGGTCCTTTTTGCCCTCCCATTATTTCCTCCTCCTCCAAAGCGGTGAGCACTGAGCAGTGTCCTTTTTATTGTCTCTATAATTATTCCCCCCTCAACCCAACACAGATTCTTGATTCCTTGCTTCCCTGCTTTCTCATTTTAAACACACGCACGCACCATCATCTCTGCTCTCTCTCTCTCTCTATCTTCTTTATATGACTGCAGGTTTCCCCGTTTCAGTCATCATCTTCCCGAGCTCAGAGGTTTCAAAGTTGTCACCCCCTACTATGGCGATCTGTCTTCTGTTCCATGTCGCTCTCCTGATGCTCTCCTCCTCTTCAGCCCCCACCCACGCGAACTCCGAAGGTACGGGTTCCTTCCCCACGTAGCTACTAGAAGAAAGGGCGCGATGGGGGGGTGTTTGGTATCGTGTTCATGGCGTACGTAGCAGTAGTAGCAGCAGTAGTAGTAGTAGTGGCTTCGTAAAAGTTTCGAAACTTCTTGTGATGACTTGTGGTTGAAATGACCTGAGCAGGGGAGGCTCTGTACGCGTTGAGGAGGGCCGTGAAGGACCCGGACGGTGTTCTCGAGAGCTGGGACCCCACTCTCGTCGATCCTTGCACCTGGTTTCACGTCACCTGCGACGGCGACAACCGCGTCACCCGACTGTAACTCTCCCTCTCTTACCCCCCTCTCTCTCAAAGAATAAAGAACATTTGCCTCTGCACAATCTCCTTCGTGCTCTGTACATGTTTTTAATGGTGGAGAGCTGTTGAGCAAAAGGAAAGAAAATAGAGGGAGTCAATTAATCCACTAATCGACTCGTGCAGGGACCTCGGAAATGCAAAGCTGTCGGGGAGTCTGGTTCCGGAACTGGGAAAGCTCGAGCGTCTCCAGTATCTGTAAGTGAAACTCCTCATATCCATTGCTTTTGAATCATAGGGAGTCTGGTTCCGCAACAAAGCTAGTCTCTTGGCGATGGGATTTTACGAAAAAGTAGCTCAAACTACCTAAGTTTGTACAATTAATGGAAAGGGATTGGTGATGTGAAGTAACCTTTTTCCCCCCATCAAACACTCAAACCAGTCAAGTGTCATTATGGGTGCTGGACCCTGATAGATCTGGGGTCGGTCCTTAGTTGTTGCAATAAATTCATAGGTTGGGGGAAAATTGAATGTGTTTGGTGATTGGCATGAATTGCAGGGAGCTGTACATGAACTACCTGGAGGGCCCAATCCCAAAGGAGCTTGGAGGGCTGAAGAGCCTTGTGAGCTTGGATCTCTATCGCAACAACCTCACCGGCTCCATCCCCGCCTCCCTCTCCAAGCTCTCTAATCTCAAATTTCTGTAAGCCCCCTCTCTCCCTCCTCTTACACACACAAAACTATTAGGAAGGCCTATTTGACAAATTTATTGATCGCTTAGAACCATTTTTCATAAACCCAAAACACCTTAAACTTGCACAATATACGGCAGTAACGACACAGATTTCGTGGAATTTTTTTTTTTTAAATTTGGGGTTCGTAACACACAAACAGTTAACAATCAAGTTTCGCCATAACTCGTAACTAGGGGAACATGTAGGCGAACGCTCATACTGATAACAAGATGACGCCATGTAGGAACAGTTCATCCAATTCGGGAAAAAATGAGAAAAGGGAGGACATATATCTTAAATAAACTCATCCAATCACTAGAGTCAAAACATAATAATTTCTATCGACGTTCTTGATATGTTTGATGAACAGACTTGAAAACCTGTTAACATGCCCCTAGAGCACTCTTCTTATATTAGTGTATGAACAATTTAGTTCCTTCGTTCTGTGGGAATATATATCCAAGCAGGACATATATTACCTTAGTCATTTATGAGTGTGACGGCCGTTCTTAATGGAAAACGTGAACAGAGGCAAATAATTAGAGGGGGTTTCGGCTTACGCAATGTCTTTGCGCAGGCGACTGAACGGGAACAAGCTGAGCGGGAGAATCCCAAGAGAGCTTACCAAACTAGGCAACTTAAAGATCCTGTAAGCCCGAATCGCTTCAACTCGGTCCCCCCGAGACTTTCTTTTACCTTAATTTCGTTTGCTTCGTTTTGCTCTCCTCTTTAACTCACTGCTGCCAAATCTGCACAGGGATGTGTCCAACAACGACTTGTGTGGTACAATTCCTACCTCCGGCTCCTTCTCCAAGTTCTCAGAAGAAAGGTTATTCGAATTTGTTTCCATTGCAAATTCGTTCTCTTTTATTTTTCAGTTTAGATTTGAACTGTGGTTTTTAAGGTGTTGGCTTTCTTTTATATGCAGTTATGTGAACAACCCAAGATTGGATGGACCAGAACTGATGGGATTCGTGAGATACGACACTGGTGGGAGTTGCGACTGACCACCTAGTAAAGAAAAAGCCCGAAATCGAGACATAAAAAAGCTACGGTATCCTGTCCTTCCGTTGTTGAGTTTGGGATATGTATAGAAGTAAGAAATTGCTCAGTAAAATGACTTACGGAGGCGGTGTTTCTTGTGGGAACTTGATGTCTTATGGGTACACGAAATTAGGAGGAGGTTCAGAAACTACAAAGCAATTTCGTTATATCGTGGTTTTTTGTTTTCCCAACCTATGTCACAAACTCGGTTCATCGACTGATCAGTCGAAGAGATTCTTGCAAAAGTTTGTATGTAACCCATTGCATCTCACAGAATCAACGTGCAGATCTACGCTAATTTCCCAAAAGTAAGCAGTGCAGGTAGAAGTGGCAACTGACCTCCAGTGAAGGAAGCGAATTTCAAGTACTTCTAAGCCCGAGCTTGCCAATTGGAATCGTCTTCGTTGTCGGCGGCCCCCCAGTTCTAAACAATTTAACTTGGGAATTCAGTTTGATGCATATAAAAGGTGTCTGCACAATAGTCTTAATCTTCTCCTGACTTAACGACATCATTACGGGAGGTGCAACGAACATAATCCAACGAGATGCCTTTAATGAAGTACTCGGGAGATGCAAGTAGCATGGTATAGGAATTATTGCACTTTCAGTGGGATATCAATACGTTACAAGGATTCTCAGCAAGTGACATACTTCAGCCGTTCGCAAGTCGCAACATATGATGCAGAGAATTACATGTGACCTCTCTGTTGGGGAAAGCGTACCAGCCAACAATCTCCACCTCTTGTAAGAAACGGGAAAGGCAAACAAACAGGCGGTGAAGGAAACTAGGCAAGTTATTTACTCCCCTATAAACAAGCTAGGAAAAAAAAAAAAAAAACAAAGAACTTCCAAATCGTAACCCGCAGTTTGAAGAGTCCCAATTACATGGGCAAACCAAAGTTTGATCGAGAGCTCTGTGCGCAGAGTTTTTTAGCTTAAGCAGTTGCAGCCATTGGTACAGATCTGTAGCACACTCTCTTTGCAGCCCGTACAATATCCTCAATCTGTACAAAATTAGAGAATCGGATCAAGGGAACAAGGCAAAAACCAAGGCTAAGTTGCATGAAGGAAGATCCGACCAATTAAGAAATATAATTAGATGCAACATCATGCACTAGTTGAGAATGTTTGACATGATATGTACACTGCCACCATTTTAAAAGCTTTCAAGTGAACGAAAATCTGCCGTGACCCTGCTAAGTATGAATATATTTATATTAAAAAAATAAAAAAAAAAAACCTGAGGGAGAGCCATTCTTTCCAGGTTAGCCGCGTAAGGCATGGGAACATCGGCCCCAGTAATTCTCTCAATTGGAGCATCAAGATAACCAAAGCTGTCCTCAATAATTGACATGCTGCTCAGAGTAAAAGGCAAAAAGTATAAATATCCACACCATGCTTCTTGTGTCAAACAATAAATCATGCATCACAGAGTAAGAGTTTAAACCCGATCTCAGCGCCAACACCATGCTGGGGAAACCCTTCCTCAACTGTCACCAGTCTGTTGGTTTTCCTAACTGAAGCATTAATCGTAGGTCTATCCAGTGGTCGAATTGAGAGCAGATTTATGACCTGCTTCAGAATGATTAGGGATCATCTGTACTGCATGACTAACATACGCATTAATTCGCAAGTTTAGTTTACCTCCGCACTGATTCCTTCCTTTGCAAGGATCTCAGCTGCCTGAAAATTAAACCCCAGGTCATATCTAACTGGTTCTCTCTCAAAACTTGGTACTCAAAATGAAGGAAGACAAAAAGAAACAAAGAAAGGAACATGCTCAGCTGATTGAAGAAAGAAATACAAGAAAAATACTGCAAATGCCATTCGTACGCTAGTCTAAATGCAGCTATCCAAGAGACCCCAGGCCAAAAACCTTGGCAACCTTCCGAAAATTTTCAGCTCCGCCACATGTTGAGGTGATAGAACAAAAATTCTACTACACCCACGGTCTCTTAACATTGATAAAATCCTCCTAAAATTCATCGTATTGCTTCACACCAAGGAACACCACAGTTTCTTCACCTTAAAACTCCTTTTTTTCTAACAAAAGCAAAAAATTCTTTCAGATCAGTCTTTTTTCTTCACATTGGTTTTTTTGGACGCTTACCTATCTTGGATATTCTTATCAGTTAATCTACATTAGAGCGCTTTTCCCCAACTAAATGACGAAACCTTTCTAAGAGCTATTGAAAATTCTCTATACAAGAATTACAGAGGCACCACTTTAACGAAACAGATGCTCACGCAGTTGCAAAAGACTTGAAAACCAACTATTGCTTCTTCTTTTTTTGGGGAGGGGGGGGGGGGGGGGGGGTGGGTTGTGTTTGGGTGGGCCTGTTGGTCCCTCGTCTTGGCTATAACTGAATTTGTAAGTCACATCCCCAACGCATATTAACATCTTCAAGCAATAGAACTATCACGCACCTCGAGAGAAAGGCCAACCATTCTCGAAAAAGCAGTAATTGTGACATCCTTTCCTTCTCTCTCAATCTGTGACCATTAGAAACAGAGACAGTGTGTGTACAAGAGAATGCTACAGAAGTAAGAACAACAGTCTCTGTTTCTATAAAATTAGAGGATGTTAAACCTTGGCTTTCCCTATCGGAAGACAAAAACTGGAATCAAGAGCTTCCGCTGAAACAGGAAAACGCTCCCCGTACCTGAATAGATAGATACACAAAATCACATCGAGGTCTGTGAAAAATGATGAGAGGAAAAGACAATCAGCTACCATTGAGTCACCCACATCAACTCATTTTCAAGGAAGACAACAGGATCAGGATCCCTTATTGCTGCTTTTAGCAGTCCTCGAGCATCTTCCGATGAGTAGGGTGCCAAAACTTTCAAACCCGGGCACGAGCCATACCATGCTGCATAACACTGCACAGATTCCGAAAAAAGTGTGGTGATTGTAGAGTGGAGATGATCCAGAGACTACATGCCGATTTAAATTCGGTGAGTTTAGCAACAGTGGACAAGCTAAAGCATGAAAAAAGGCATAAGGAAAATGAGTCGATGTACTTGAGAGTGTTGGGCACCAACTCCTGCTGCAGCGCCATTAGGTCCTCTGAAAACTATAGGGACCGATATATTGCCAGCTGACATGTAGGTCATCTTTGCAGCAGAATTTATAAGGTGGTCAATTGCCTGCAGAACAAGTGATAATCCAGGTCACTACAAGAAATCATATAAATGGTGTTAGTAAAGAGAATGCTGGATCAGAACCGTGAATATTTCCAAGACCAGAACCGTGAATAAAAAACGAAATAGCACACTGCATTCCCGAATGGAGGTCCTTGCACCTTAGTTATGAAGTTATTGAACAACTGAAAAGCTCAATATACTTCTCGAGTCTTCAAAACCATGCACCATAAGATAAATTAGACTAGGAAACAATCAAGAAATCTTTGCTGATTCTGATTCCTTTCCCATCAGATATTCATCTAGTGAACATCTAATCTTCCAGACTCTTCTCATGATCAAACAAGAGAATGTAACATTCTCATGTCAGCCTTTGAGATGATAAGATCAACTCCCTTACACTTTGTTTAGCATCATTGGTTGGAAGGAATTAAAAGGAAGTGAAACCCCCAAAAAGAAAATGAAGGAGAGGATCGCATTGTTTAGATAAAGAAAAAAGAGGGAATTGGGGTGAAATGGAGAAAATTACCAATCTTTTTTCCTACAAAAGTTCCTCTCCAAAATAGGAGAGAAATGGATCGTAATGATGGACAACTCAATTTCCAGCAGGAAAACCGATCAAACTCACATGGATCTCCTAGGATAAGTTAAAATAGATCCACACTCCAAATGACATTCACAAAGAGAAATCTAGTTATCTAGTCTGAATGCCATCAGCCTTCAAAGATAGTGGAATAGCATAAGGAGTCGACCAATAATTGACATTCGCAACTGAGGACGCCATGATCAGACCAAAAAATAAAAATAAATAAAATAAAACTGAGGACATCATGACATGAATGAACCAATTGCATTTAACTTTTGGCATCCAATCTACATAGTTATATGAAGAATGCTCTTATGCTACACGTTGGCAAATTCAAGACTCTAACCTGCATAGCGAAATTGAATGTCATAAACTCCACGACAGGCCTGAGACCATAGTAAGCAGCGCCGACTCCAATTCCAGTGAAACCAGCCTGACAAGTACATGGAACAGTCAGGTCATGATTCCATTAAGCATTATTAATAGAAATGATGTTCACAGTAGCCTTGTTATCTCTAGAAGGCAATAACTAAAATACACGTGCAAATCAGTAGGTGTCAAGAATCAATTACCTCTGTGATTGGAGTATCAACAACCCTCTCAGGTCCAAACTTCTGCAAAAATCCTTTAGATACCTACATAATTAAAAGTTATAAGCATAATAATGGAAATGGAATTCTACATAAGATGTAAGCATTCTTAACATTAAGAATGTGGAAATGGTTTGTTCTTTCTTTGATTAGCAATCCAAACCTTGTAGGCTCCCTGGTATTCTCCGACCTAGATTCAAAAGAAACCCACCACAGGGTCAGTAGAAAGCAAATAATATTGCCACATATGAATTAATGTCTTGCCATCTCACCTCCTCACCCATTAGAAAGACTCTAGGATCTGCAGACATTTCCTCGTCAAGAGCAGTATTCAGAGCATCTCTCACCATCATCTATGCAGATGATATTGCACTTATCAATGAAGTAAAGACCCTTTCTAAAAGACACAATGAAATTGCACAGGAGAGAAAATAAAACATGCCTAAATCAATATCTACATCATTAAGCAAACACACTCTCACTTATCGGATATTCCAATATTACCCTTATTATTTGGCAAGCTGGTTTCATCCAGTAACCACCCACTTCCACTCATTTGATGGGATGGTTAAGAGATTAGTTATGGGTATATCAAATGAATACCCCCTACCATTATATCCACTTCATTAGATAATCATTATCACTTCATTACTCTCAAAAATGTATTGCTTTTTTCCCGTACAGAACCTCCCACCATCATGCACTAGTGCAGTCTTGACCAATAAGCGAACATGCTGCAGCTGCAGAAGTTGGTATCAAAACTCGCCGGATTAATGATTCTAAGATGTACTACCAATCCGCAAAGGAAACACGCACCATCTTAAGTCCTAAAAATGCAGTTGAAGACAAGCAGAAGTACGCCCAGTAACATAGCAGTATACAATCAGTCATTTGTTTTGGCTAAACAATTAGGCAAAGATTATCAACAAGAGACTCAAAATTAGGAAAGACGCGACGAAATAAAGTTGCGCAGTACCTCTTTAGCCGCAGTGGCGTAACCCTGCAACCGCGTCGTCCCCGTGGCGCAACTCTTCCGCAGCCTCTCTCTTAACAACTGCAACAGATTGATCGAAATTGAAGTCAGCTGCTGAATACTCACCTAACGAACCATGTCTTCCACACGAAATAAAACCAGCGAAAGTTCCAACAGTCAAAAAAGCAGAGGAAATCTAATCTACTCTCTCAAGCTTTTTAAGAAGACAATCGGAGCAGAGATTTGCCACGCGACTTTACCACAGCATCCGAGCCTCCGGCAGTGGCTTTTCGTCTCAGAATCGACAACATCTTGCGCTTTCGATTCTCGAACTCGAACTTGCTCTCACCGCCGGATGATTACAATCACGGAAACAAGGCTGCAAACAACGTCGCTACGGCGCCGATCGGAGAAGGAAGGACTCTCTACACGACTAGAAAACTCGGGACGCCAAAGCGTCGTCGCAGCAGCTATCCCTTTGAGTAGAAACTGAGCTCACGGAAATGACGTCCTGGTAGATTAGTAGAGACCACAAAACTGCCGGGGCAAAAAAGAGAGAGGAAACCAGCTGTATCTGCCCGATTTTCTGGAGAGACGAACCAGATTAGACGAAGAAGAGAGCGCGTTCGAGAAGGAGGTGAGACGAGAAGGAAAGAAGCTACTGAAGTCGAAGTCGCGGCCACGAGAGGAGGGCGGTGGTGATCAGGTGGAGGTCTCGACGTGGAGGACGATGAGAGGAGACACCTACAGCTCGATCCTTCTCTCTCTGTTTTGAATTTGGACACTTTTTTTTTCCCCCGGGAAGGTTCGAGCGAGGGAGAGCGTAGCGGTAAAGGAAGGTAACTGCCGCGGTCAGCCGGCCCCACCCCCCCCCACTGGGCCCATAAAATGGGCCCCCTAGGCCCAGTAACGCGAAGCCCATCCTTTCTTTCCATGGCTGGCACGGCCCGTCTTCCAGGCCCGGGCACCGGGCCAATTTTTTTTCACAATTTTTGGGCCTATTGACGTTAGGGTGCTTCTTGCTCAACTTTATTAAAGGCCTTCTTCCGAGCGGTGTGACACTTCCAAGCAAAAGGGTGGACCGTGAGCGACGAAATATCCAAATTCGAAAAATTTACATATGTATAGGGTTTATGTTAACCAGTGTCCCAACAACAATTTCCTGTGACTTTGAACTATCATCATGATTCGTTATATGGCTTGGACATGTTTACACGACACGATGGTTTTGTCTTGACAACGAAGACAATCGGAATATACTGGTATGGTTTAGAGATATCTGGGCATATACACATTTTATCCTTTCCCTATGCTCGTTTTACTTGGTTTGATATATCAAGTCGGTGCAATGATCATCAATATTTCCAACAACTTGGAATCTAGCCACAAGGTATAAAGTAATGTAATAGAGGAATGCTACATGTACCAAATGTTAACTTATTTCCTTCATTTTACCGAATCGAGTAATGCTTTTTTAGTTAAATTTCTTCCTTAAAGAGTATTAAAATTTGAAGGGGAGAGAGCTTTGGATTAGAGCCCAAAAGGAATGCAAGTCACTTTTCAAGAAGGCGGTCAAGGAAGAAGGGCAGGATAATTTTCTTCTTCCTTCTGTCGTCGCTATGACCTACTTAACTGAGTCATTCATACAATGGAGATAAAAAAAAAAAAAAAAAAGGACGGTGTGCTGAAGAAAATATCAAAATTGCTATATGATATTCTCATCAAGACCTTATTGTATCCTGAAAATTTTTTGTCGATAACCATTAGCAACGTGATGAAGCAAATAAATTTAAAAAAAAAAACCGTGTCTTGAAATAGCGATACCTCCCTCGAACTTTCTTTGTTACCTCGACAATCGTGTTTACGATGGTCATAACAAGACTAGCTGGCTCAACATTATCAATTGCGAAAAGATGCTTCTATTATCGGGATGTAATTCGTACAGTTACCGACGGAATGACAAAAAGCACAAGAGTCTCGCTCTAGGAGAGCCATCGCGTCAAAGCTCACGGACATCGCCTCGAGCCGTAAAGGGATTTTTATAATTTGAGTAATTTCGACTTGAGCCCGTAAATATCTACATCGTTTTTTTTTTCTTATAATTAAAAAAAAAATCTAATAGCAGACCAAAAAAATAAAATAAAAGTTGTAACAGAAAAATATGAGTCGTTAATTATAATGAAATTTTCTATTCTGAATGTTAACTTAATTTAAAAATAAAACAAAAATAAAATTTGTTGTCGATTTTTTTTTCTCATTTTCACGATGTATTTTTTTTTTTTTGGGTCGGACATTTTCACGATGTATTTAGTTTGTGATTTGTGCACCGTCCTAGAGGCTATTTGATTAAAAAAAAAATTGGAGCATCGGTGCCGTTTTGCTTATTTTTATCTTGAGCCGACTTTATCTCGTCGTTTGCCTCGCCGCGACTTCGAGAATCCAGGAATAAACTACATAGTCAAAGGAGCATAGACCGCCTAAAAAAAACGCGTGCACAAAACAACGGCGAAATATTGCAGATGGTTCAATCATCTGATCAAGAGGGTAAAACACCAACTTTTGTTACGAGAAACGTTTTTCTGCTGTGTCTTCAATCACGAGCTCATCATAGTTCCTCTTGAGAAGAGATTAAAAAAAAAGAGAGACTTGGCCTTCGAAACTCGGAGCTTTAAAGACGATTCCATGCCGATCCCTCGTTCGCCCCCTCCCGACAAAACACCAGCGAAAATCCTACATCAGTAGTTAGTAAACTCGGGGGAACTCGACGAGAAGTTGAGAAAGATCCCGGCTTCATCGTGGTCCATTCAGCCCTAAGAAGAAGAAGTTTCCTCGTGCAGAAAAGGGAAGGAGAAAGGAACGTTGAGCATCAGAACCAACAATTCCTGGAGGAGAACAGAAAGGGAAAACCAAAACGGGAAGAGGAAGAAGGAAGAAGATGACCGGAGCACGGACTGGATTCAAGGAGAAAAAAGGCGAATGTTTTCAGACGCGCACAGCGTGGCACCATCGCAAGTTTGTGGGATGGGATGGGATGGTGCCACGCTTGTGTGCGCCTAAAAACCCATTTTTCTCCCCCTTCTCGTCCGCTTGAGTTCTCTTTGTATTTTTTCCTTCTCTCTCTCTCTCTCTCGAGTTTGCTCTATTTATAATAGACCGCGAGAGACGCGATATATGTTGAAAATCAAGGGGCTTCCCTAGCCTTGCCCTTTACGAGGTTGGGAGGGACAGCACCACCTTTGGTTTTTACCATGAAAAAAAAGACCAAATCGAAAAGGAAAATAGGATGATGTCGTGTTGTTCCCCTCCCTCCCTTAACCCAAAAGTGTACATTACGCGTCCCGGGGGCTCGTAAAATGGTAAAAGGCCGTCTTTGGCATTATGCAATGATGCCATGCACTTGCTTCTCATTCCCATTTCATCCTTCTTCTTTTTTTCTTTTTGTGTGGGGAAAAAAAAAATCCCAACTTATCAAAATGACATTAAAAGACATTTTCGTGAATCTCGAGCTTTCCCTGCCTAGAGGGAAATTCTCTCTGCCGGCGGCATCAGCGACTCTATCTTGTCTCCATCTTCCTCCTGCTTCTTCCTTCATCCCTATCTCTATCTTAACCACGAAATCAATATCTCGCGCTCCGTCCCGCGTCTGAATCCCCTTTTTTTCCAACTCCTCCTCGTTGTTCTTTACCAACGTCGTCGCCTCTCCCACCCTTGAATGGTGTTTCGCACAACTGGGACCTCACCGAACCCCAACCTTTCCTTGAGACCCTTTTCCACCCATCCCCTGTTCTGGAGTAATTTCATCTGCCTACTACCCATGAACCTGAAATCACCCTCTCCTCCTTTTTTGGTTCTCATCTCTGTATCACCAACCCCGCTCCCACTTTTCTTATCGTTACTCCTTCACCAGCTCATTCCCCCACGCCAACTGTACCCCCCCCCCCCCCCTCTCTGTCCCAGAAAGAAGCTGCTGCTGGCTTCTTGTGTTCTGTACCGTGTTACACATGCCACGACTGCTGAATCCCAAGTAGCTGTGCTCCCTTATATGCCATGGATTGACTCCCATGATGTGATGCTACCCTCCGATATTGGCTGGCCTTTTCCATCTTTATTTTGGAAAATTCATTAAAAAAAATCCATAAAAAGTAATAAAAAAATTACAAAATCAACTTTCGTAACTTTAATTAGTCAAGCCTAAGGAACCACTTTTGACCAAAAAATAATTTTTTTCATATCTTTCGCATTTTTTAGTATTTTCGAAAATAGAAAAATATATATAAATGGTCATTATTTTTCTTTTAATTTCCTCTTCATTTCCACCTCATAAAAAGTCAAAATTCAAATTCAATTTTGTGTGTTCCTTCATTACACATAGAATTGAATTTGACCAAAAAATGTCATTTGAGTCTTTTAGTTTGCGATTCTTTCGTATTTAGAATCTTGACATTCAATTAGATTGCACTGCATTGCAATTTAGTCCAATTTTTCTTTCAATTAGGTCCCTAGATCTTATTCAAACTGAAATTAATCAAAATTCAGGGACCCCCATACAAAGGTAAGACCTTTCCCTACGTTTTTCAACATTTTAAATCGAATGATGGGGTGATTTGGTTCGATTTGGCCATTTAGGATTCCAATTTGACAATTTCAAATTTTGGATCCTAGGTCGAATTTGGGATTTTTATGGACTTCATGCTAGAATTGCGGCAAAACCATGTTTTTAGATAAAATTGATGTCCCTGAAATGATTTTTGAAGTTTAATTGTGGAAATTCCCTGTGAATTTTCATTAATTTTGAGAATGGAATTGGCCGGGTCTGTCGGGTCAGACCGAATCCGACCAAGAGACCCGGTCAAAATCCAGTTTCTCCTTCCATGGCTTCCCGCGCAATTCCAAGTTTAAAGGTTCAATTTTGATCCACAAATTGACAAGTTGACCTGGCCTTAGTCGATGAAATTGATTGAAGGCTTTTGTTGGCCACGATGTTCGGTGTCGATCTGCATCGATCCAACGACCTAGGTCCTCCGGAGTAACGCCGAGGAGGTCAATTTTCATAACGGCCGTATCGAGGCCAAATGCAAGGCAAATTCAGGCCAAATGGATGCGAATTTGATGTCATTGGAGGGCCTAATTCAGTCTCCATTTCGTCCCTACCGATGATCGGACTCCGGCAACCAATTTGCACGTAATACCACGTGCAGAGCAAGTTTGTCCTACACCCTCCTCGCCCGCGTGCGAATTCAAAGGGGAATATAGCATTCCTGAGAGGTTCTAGAAGGAGACGACTGGCATCTGGTTGGCGGACCTAGCAAAGAGAGAGAGAGAGAGAGAGAGAGAGAGAGAGGATAATGAGCTCATGAGATCACCATGAAATCTCTGCAAGTGCGAGAACTATCGAGTGCTCGTCGGACCTTCCCCTTTGAAATCGAAGCTGGGATCATTCTATCTGACCTTCGATGGATGGTGGCTGGGGAAACTGTTTCTGTTCCAAAAGTGTTCCGGGAACACTTTTGGAGCAGAAACGCGTATGGTTCAAAAATGTTCCGAAAGTGTTCCGCGGAACACTTTTGTACTAGGGAACACTTTTGAAGGAACAAAAAAAACTTGCTTCTGGGATTTTGGAACACTTTTTGGAACACTTTTGAAACCACCATCCATCGTCGCCGACGCGATTACCACTCGCCGCCTCGCTAAAAGCCGGCCGTTGACGGTCGCTGGCCGCCGTCCGCCGCCACCGGCCGCCGTCCGCCGCCGCCGTTCGCCGGTCATCGGCCGCCGGCCCCCCGCCCGCCGCCTGTCGCCGGCCGCCGTCGCCGCCACCCCCCATCGCCCGCCGCCGGCCATCGCCCACCTCCGGTCGCCGGCCGCCGCCGATCGCCGGTCGGCGACTGAAAAAAGTGTTTTTTTTTTTAAATTACCAAACGCGTTTTTTTCCTAAAAATCGTAATTTTGAACAGAAACACAAAAAAATGTTTCTGTTCAAAAAATGCTCCCTAGAACAGAAACGCTACCATACGCAGCCTTAGGTGAAGATTGATCTCCTTGCGTGTTACGAATGGCGATTAGTTCCTTATGCCTTGTTGATCGTCTTCACATCTTGTTTGTGTGTTTTTGTTGCATAAATCGTCTAGTCAACCTCATACCCCCGGTCGCAAGCTCTATAGCTCATTCTAGACCAAATCGAAACTCCTCGATAGCCAGGTAAATCTCCTAGACCCGCTATGATGCTTCCTGAGTCATTATCCACGTAACTCCGTTACCGCCTTCCGCCCTTTGCTCGGCAGACAAGTGGAGGACGAGCACTGAATGCGCACGTGGATCAGTTGGACTTGTTTTCTTTTCAAGACATTATCATGGGTGCAACGTGTCCGTAGAAAAAGAACATTCATTACCGCATCACTCCCCTGTCGGGGTTTTTCTCATTTTTTTTTTCCAAAGAGAAAACCTAATCAATCGAGTTTGTGATACCTCTCTTACGTTCCGCAGTGCTATGATTGTAAGCCGCGATTTAATATAAAATTATCATTATAAAATAGAGAAATTTACGTACCTTATTACAACATCGAGATTCCAATGATCAAGAGTTTCTCCTTTATAATGAATGGGATCGTCTAACCTTTCCTTAAAAGGTTAGGCCCTAACCTTGCAATCCGGACCGTCCGTGTTATGAATGGATGACACAGATTATTACTAATAATATATATATATATATATATATATATATATATATATATATATATATATATATATATATATATATATATATATATAATTCAAAAAATTGCTCCAAAAAACAAGAGATCTTGGCCGTCCGTCCAAAAATGGACGGCCCGAATTGCAAGGTTAGGTGCCTAACCTCTTTATTCGCTGGCTTCAGTAAAACTGCCCCTCACGTGTAGCATATCGTGGTGACTCTTTAGGTAATGTTATGTGAGTATTATGATTTAGAAGAGAAACTTAAGCTCTATTTATAGAGTTTGTAATCTACTCTCTCATTATGAATAAGGTTTAACTCAGCCCATATTATTCAGTCGTATATTGGACTAATTAAAAAACATTATGTTCAAGAAATCTTATCTATTTACTTTATTAGACTAATTTATAATTACAATATTAACTAATAAAACCCACAATAAGAAAAACTCTTAGATAATCGATAAGGAGTTCTAATCCTCGAAATCATGGGGATAACCAGCCAACAACCATGTGCCCATGTTGATTCATCATCCTTATTTTCGAGCACTAATACTTAGCAAAATCTTTAATAATTGATTGCCGATGACCCTCCGTTAGGAGGACGCATTAAAAGCCCAGTACCTTCATCTAGGAAATTGCCAAGAGGTAACCCAAGTTCGAACTCGTCAATATATCTAGTTAAACTCACATTCGCTCAAAAACTTAAGTCCCAACAATCTCCTCCTCTCGTGTAAGTTCCAGTGTTAGGTTTGCTCCTTAATTTAAGTATCCTTCCACATCCATTTATCTCAACATGAATCTCCAAGTTTTTGTAATGCACTTGCAATTACGCACCGCAACCAACCAAATCAACGACTAACTAACGATTGTATCATCCATGGTCTCTATTTCGTGTTCAGGATAGGACACCACCCATGGTCTCTATCTCATATCACCATACCAACTGTCAAGGTCTCTCCGCGCCAAACCAACCGTAATTGCAATTTCCACCCGACATAAGCATCAATTATGGGATTTCTTCCTTGAGGTATTTACCAAACACTGAAACAGATTGAAGATCCACCAATCCCTTGGCTCTGATACTATTTGTCACGAGTGCGCATTAGAAGCTCAATACTTTTATCCGAAAATATCGCCAAGAGGAAACCTAAATCCAAACCCGTCAATATATCCAGTTGGATCCACCTTACTCAAAAAACCAATGAGTTATGAGCTAACTTAGATATATAAATTGTTCCGGACCATATCGGTTTTTCAATATGGAACTTCTCTAACACAATTCACACGTACATCCTATCACCCTCATCGACCGGAGAAGGAAATCTCATGTAATGTTTGCTGTCCATTTGGACCTAAGTAGTTCCTTAAAAGGCTCAAGAGGAAATAGGAAAGGAACTTCTCGGTGTGGTGGAGGGAACTTAGGTGCCCCTGGCGAGTGAAGATAGACACCTAGTCAGTTTCGGCTAGCGACTTTTGGATAAGAAGGTATAGTAACGTCTCGCGTCTTGATTCACTAAGAGGAAAGATTTGACCTCCTGCTACGTAAACGTTTCACTAGCGACGTGCCGATTCCTTTCGTCCGTTGTTTTGTTCAACGGTGACATCTTTTTCGACCAAAATTCGTCCTCACCGGCTAAATCTGTCGCCGGTAGATACTAAACAACGGGAGGCCCACCGCACAGGATTTTCACCTCAGGTCCTTGTATACAAAAATCAAAGCGGCAAAAGAGAGAAAAGACAATTTCATGAATCTCTCGTGCTCAAACGGACTTCTCGAATGCAGATTGAGCCGGATCACTGTTAATGACTAACGTTTTTTTTTTCCTGAAATGACTACCATAAACAAGTTGGTTTTGCAACTTCACGGGCTCAAATCCAGTTCTACAACTGTTGGAAGCAACGTATACGTACAAAGCCCATATCAAGGAACAATAATATCACACAGGAGAATTGTTTTTACAATAAGCTGAGACCATGGCCCAAAATAAAGCCCATATCCGAACTACCCAAAAGGCCCACTTTATGAACATTTCGTCTTGCAAAATTACGAGACCAGTGCCCGTTGTTTTAAAAGTTTAAGTTGTTACGTGAAATTTTGAGTTAATATTATTCAATCATTCTCTTCTCACGCTTAATCAGGTCTTTTTTGCCTAATATAAAGGGCGTAAGGATTTAAACAATGGCTTAAAAAGATTTGAACTCGAGACCTTATACTTTACATTACGCGTAATTTCTGCCAATTATTTTGGAAATTTTTTTAGAGGTCCACAGAATCTCACACTCCTTTCCCTTTTTTTTCTTTGTGCTCAATGGGATTTTGATAGTTTTTGGAAATACTTCTCCCTTTTCCTGTGGACCTTAGTCCATTTCGGGCTTTGAGATTTGTTAAGCCTAGATATGACTCCATGGGATCTCGATTAGTCGACGGCAGACATTGTTTTCTGCAGGGATCATGCGCTTGATGTGACAAAGTTGCTTGCTTCAAACAGCATTCGAAGCAGCTGCTGGCTGCCACACGAATTTTCAACATGTCCGGTTCCTGATATTTCAATTCCCACAGCCACAGGGACACCCGATGGGACAAGTGTAATAACAATCTTGTCTTATCATGCTGTGGTCCATCGTTCGACGTGTGTGTGCGAGGGTATGTGAAAGAGAAAAGAGTGAAGAAGAGGTGATGAAAAAGCCAGGAAGATTGACAGTGCCAACATGGGGGAGGAGATTAGCATGTCGTTTCGACTTCTTTGCAGTAGCGTACTCAATCAATCATTCATCGTTTTTTTCAATCAGGACACATCCCTTCCTCACGTGAAATCACACATGTGATCGTGCCTCTAGCGTCGGAACAAGATATCTTTACCTCTGGGGACACACGACTTGACCTCTCCTCGAGAGACCGTATGATTAGAACTTGTCTTTTTCAATTCTCAGCAGGTTGGGTTTCTCTTCCTTTCTGCTCCTAAACCACGCGACACATGTGCCATTGGTATACTAGAAGGATAATAACAACACAAATTATTTCTGGACTTCGACTCGATGATTCCTGAACTTTTAATTTGTACGAATATATTTCTGAAATTTGGCTCAATATGTAATGGCCTCCCTCAACCTCTCGATTTGTTCAACGTGATTCCTACACTTTTGGTGTATGTCCAGTGCAGTCCATGAATTATAAGAAGATGTTCAATGTTGGCGTTTCATTAATTCAAGATCAAAAATGATTTTGTATATTTTCATATGCTGAACATGCATCAAAAACTCGTGGGTCATATTGAACAAACCAAAAGTTCAGGGACTACACTGCATGTAAAGATAAAAGTTCATGGTTCATATCGAATAAATTAAAAATTCAAAGATCGCACAACAAACTGGATCGAAATCCGAGAACTATTTGGGCCATGTTCCCGTACTATAATGGGGTGCCTTTGTTTTGAAATTAACGTGGACTTTGGCATTACACTATGCAAACATAGTAGTGGACTAGTGGTGAAAGTAGCGGCATGTCGTAGGCGATTGTAGCTGTCGCGTTGTTGCGTATGGCCGTGGTATCGGTCCCTAACGCTCCTTGGCGTTTGTCTTTTCGTGACAAGGGTGACTTTAGTTTTTTGCATGGATTCGATCCCAGCTTTTCACATTCCCCGAAGCTTTGGATACTTCTAGGTTGCACAAATTCGGATGAGATAAAGATTCGTCTTCCCCGCTAAGATAGGTTTCGACCTTTGAGGATGAGGCACGGGTGGGCCCCTCGTATACATTCGATACGAGGAAATGTACACGTCGAAGTTGGTTGCACTGTACGTCAAAGAGGAAACATGACTGGCCGGTTATATGCAACATCAGTCGCTCTATCAGATACGAAAAACACTTTCTCCGCTTCCTCAAGGATTGGACTAACCAGCCCGGTCCAGTCCAGCTTGCTCAACCCTAATTTGTTGAATATAACTAACTCGTATAAAAACTAAGCTAATTATATATGAGTCCACAAATGAGTTTATGACTCATTTTGACATATCTAAATGGGACACATGGACTGTTCCCCCAAAAAAAAAAAATGGGACACATGGACTTAGTCCCACCATCCAAACTAGTTTAATTGCTCATCATATCACCTGACCGCAAAAATAACAAAAAAAAAATCCATTACAATTTCATTTGTTTCACAGAAAATCAATAATTTAACAAGAAATCCTTATTTATTCATTCAGATCTCTTTAAAAAAAGAGACATCGAAAAAAGATATTATCGACATAAATATTTAGACATGCGTTAGTATTATTAATAAAGACATTTTTCATCGATTTATTCTTGTGAGCAATAATAAAGATTGAGGTTAAGAAAATATTTTAAATTATCAATATTTCTCAACAACAACAACAAAAAAAAGCATGATCATATGTTATCCTTTATTTTAAACTCCCCTAGGCAACGGGTTCTACGTTTCCGTTACGTTTTAAGCAATGGGATGACGTTTCGAACTCCAAGTCCAACAAAGAAGAACCTGTCGCGATAGACTTTGCCTGTGGTCGGCATTTTCTCTTCTTCTTTTTTTCAAAGAAGATTATTTCAATCTGCCAAAAAAAAAAGATTATTTCAAAAAAATATTATTACGTTCAAGCCCAGAATATATAGGATTTGATACCGTCCTTTGCGACTCCTTTGTACACCTGGCACTCTGATAGAATTTCTTCTTGGCCACGTTACCCCGCAAGTCAACTCCCAGCAAGTGCGTTGACCCACGAAAAGGCAGCTCCTCAATATTCTCGTTATAAATAAGAATTTATGTTACAATATTTTTCCTGAACTATAGTGACATTTTTTTTTTCCTTCATTCGTTTTTTATAAATAATATCGGTAGTAAATTTTGAGAAATTATTTTTAAATTATTTAATTTTTCAATAAATAAGCACACCGTAAGTCTAACTCACCTTTTTTTTTTGGTTTTATTTCATTTATGAAGTTACGGGACATTTCAGGAGCCCGATATTTATCCACTGAAAATGGAGTTTTCCCGTAAAATATAACGGAAATAAACAAGAAAATTAAGTACTTCTCCGGTGGGTCAATTATCTGATCTGGGATGAGCCGCCGGAGCAGTGTTTGGTCTCTAGTCACCGAGGTTGCCCCTCGTCCGAAGCAACTTGATTGAGATCATAACGTGACGCAGAAAGCAACCGAAGCAAAACCCCCTTTTTTTTTTCCTTAGAAAATAAAGAACAGGTCAAAGTTTTGCAAAGTAGTTGGAAGATAGTGGGAGAGAATCTTTCCGCTAATCTCTGGTATTTGCTGGCCAATTATGTCACAACTTAGATTAATTGCATTTGCCGATGAAGGTCAAATCTCCTAATCCAATTGATTATACATCCAAGGGTGTTCCAATCACTCAAGCAATCGCTTCCTTTCTCCCAGATATAAAACGAAGCAGCCTTGGAGCACACGAAGTAAAGACTAGTGGTTAAGGTCATGTGTCCACTTAACAACATGAGAGAGAGAGAGAGAGGTTAAGGTCATGTGTCCACTTAACAACATGAGAGAGAGAGAGAGAGAGAGAGAGAGAGAGAGAGAGAGAGAGAGAGAGAGAGTTAGCCCGATCCCTGAGATATTTGCGATCGAGTGCACTCGACAACGATAAGAATTTATATGATTTCTCTTCTTGCTGCTCACAAATATCAAGAGAAAAAGTCGGCACGAGACATTTTTCCATCTGGTTACTTAACAAGTAGGCCCGCCGTGACCACTTAAAACCTCACCGGTTCGTTCCAGAATTCAAAACTAACCCCTGTTTGCTTGCAACATTTCTTGTGTTGGTTGAAGAGGAAGACAAGTGCAACAAAAGTTTTGGACAGGGAATCACTACATTGAGAATGTCTGTTTCCTTTGAACAAGATTCTCCCTAATCTCCCTCCAATGACATGGATTGGAGTGTCCATGAAGGATTTTTGACTTTCTGTAGAGAGAGAGAGAGAGAGAGAGAAATTGGAGATTCCAAATCCAACTTTCACCACAACATGGGAGGCATTTTGGCCCTTAAAGAGTATAAACTCTTTGGCTGTCTGAGCACCTACTTTTTGTACAAAGTTCAGAGTCAATTCTAAATGGGAAAACATCTTATGTTCCTTTCCTTCTCTCTGGATTCACCTTTTGTCATTCTTCTTGGAATTCACATGGCTTTTCCTTTCTTTAAAGATGTTATCCCTCTTCTTCTCTCTCTTTTTTTTTTTTTTTTTCATGCTGCCCGAGAGGAACTCTCCCAAGTCCAAATTGACAGGTCAATGCTGAAAAAGAGGAGACTAAAACAGCTCACTATAATTGAAATTTGGGGGAGAATCCGATTACATGATTGACTACCATCATAAGCTAATAATACAAAATGGCTCTCATACATCAGCAACAAACAGTAGAAACGGGAACGGCGGCTTCGCTTCCCTCAATTCGTACATCTCCGTCCCCTAACCTAAGATAATCTCGGAGAAATTAATACTTGTGCTCGAGACACTAACCCGACACGGGTTGTTACGACCGAGATTCCGGCCTCGAGCGCTAATCTCGAGCTTTGCTACGGTTTTTCTCCGGGTTTAAGGGAAGCTGTTGCCACTGCTGCTTTCGTCATGCTCTTCCCGGCCATCGCGCGAGGACACCTGGGTGACGCCGCTCGACCCCGAGGACGAGGTGCACGGCGCGAGATTCAAGCCGGTCCTATCCCTGGCCATGAAGTCGTAGAAGACCGGCCCGGTCCCCCCTGCTTTACTAACTTCATCACTAGTCCTAAAGCTTTCTATGTTGCGATTGTGGCCATCATTTTTGGTGCTCCTCCTCTTCAAAAATATGCGGCAGAGAACCCAATTCTCCATTGGCACCACAGGGCTCTGAAAGAAAAAAAATTTGGAACATTTACACCCATTAGTTAAAATGAACAACAAATTGACATCGATTGAAATTGCGTAGAATAAGAAGTTCCCTTTGGCATCCGCATGCGGGCCCGGCTCACCTGATTCAAGTTCATTTTGGGCAGGGCGGTGTCGGGGGCGAGACCGTCGACCAGGCGATACTCGTGCATGATCCAGTCGGTCTTGGAGCCGCGCGGGGCCTTCCCTCTGTAAAAAACCAGCGTCTTCTTCAAGCCCACCACCGATTGATGGCTCCTCGAGCTAACGATCCGCCTGTCGATCCCCGTGGCCTTCCAGTAACCCGAAACGGTGGCCCGGTTCGACCGGTTTCCGTTCGGATACTTGGCCTCCCTAGTGCTGAAGAAGTACCGCTCTTGCTCTGCATCACCTGTAATACATCCACCTCAAAAACTTAGAATCCTGAAAATTAGCATGTCCTAAGGAACTAGCTGATACATAATCAGTCTGGCATTGGAAAAGAGCATGTACAGATAACTCTAAGCTACTTAAAACTGAAAATTTGCGCTGCGAAATGATAACTATGAACAACGAAAAAGCTTTTCAAAATCAGCGGACTCTCTTACCTGGCAAGTCCTGAGGGTCAGACTTGAAGACATCAACCTCAGGGATGATGGAGGCAGGCAAAGGGCAAGCAAAGACCTTGCGCTTCAAGTACTGAACCACCAGCTCTTCGTCCGTTGGGTGGAACCTGAATCCTGGTGGCAATCTCAGCACTCCATTCTTCACAAAGCTCACCTTCTCCATTCCCTTTGTCTCTGACTCTGTCTCTCTCTGAAATTACAGCCCAGTATGACTCTCTTTCTCCCTCTCTCTCTCTCTCTCTCTCTCTCTCTCTCTGCTGTCTTCAAATCCCTCACAAATCTTCCAGCTCCAAACAATTCACTAACCGTTTGGGGAGACACCCACTCTCACTCAGTTCGAGGATCCCATGAGTGGAGACTTCTTATAAACACAAGAAGACTCCTCACAAAGCAGCTAGATGATGAAGGACCCAAAAGAAAAGCAAGAGAAAACCAAGAAAACAAGAGGGAACAAGAACAAGATAGAGAGAGCGAAACAGAGAGAGACTTAGAAAAGAAGTAGCAGAAAAAGGCGAGGAACTCAATGGCTCGCGTGCGTGCGTGTGTGGTCTAGAGAGGAGGGGGAAAGCCCGGGTTCTTTATAAGCGCGCACAAAAGGGGTCTCCTCATGTCAGAGGAGGAAGAAGAAGAAGAAGAAGACGAGGACAGCAGAAGAAGGAGAAGAAGAGGGAGCGAATAAGACGACCCATCTGGCGTAAACGAGACTCAATCTCCTTCTCAAAAAAATTTCTTTTTTGTTTTCTTTATGCAAACCCCTTCTCCTCGGCGACACTGTTTTAACGTACGCCTACGGAAGCCGGGGCGGGCCACCATCCATCGAAGAGGTTAAAACCAGATCTCACGTCTCTCTTCCGTCGCCTTGGGAATCAAACGCTGAGAAGGCAAAGAGCTGAGCTGTGCTCTAGGCCCCGACAACCACCCCCTCCCCTTCACTGTGCGGTGTGGGAATAACCGAAGCTGTTAAAAAATCGGGACGTTTTCTTTGCTTCCAAACGACAACATCGTCCTCGTTCACATTGATGATCATCCCCCTGTTCGAGTTAACGCGAGCACACGACTCTTGATCTTTCCCTGTCGTTTAGGTTAAAGACTAAAGAGTGTGTCGTTGGCGTGTTTTCGCTCGTTCGAGAGGTTCGATCCGACTAAGTATCCGACATCGAAAAGATCAGTCCCGTGTTTGTTCCGATGTGTTCGTTTGAGACGGGGTTCATGTTCCCTCGACTCACAACCTCACATTAGTATCTTAAAGTTTTCGAGTAAATCTCAGTAGTTACCAATCTAATTACTTCCCAAATTATCTGCGGACTTTTTTCTCACTTTAAGAACCCATTTTTCCTTAATTTAAAGATGCCACGCTTCGCGAATACAACGCTCCGAATTTAAGGCTACGTTTGTAAAAATAAATGATTCGATAATTATTTTTCAAGAAATAATCACTTTTATTACTTACAAAAACGAACGAACAAAAATTTCCTCATTTCAGATAACAATCGATTTCAACAATAATAACATTTTGCGTCGGTTATTTATTTGAAGCAAGACGGGATAATATTTTCAGAAAAAAGAGATTATAAATCATTTGATAATATTTTCAAAAAAAAAGAGATTATAAATCATTCATTTTTTCACTAAAAAAACGGAGCCTGAAAGACAATTTCTATGCTTTTTTGCACATTGCCTCGATTTAATATTTAATTATTGGAAATTTTAAATGCAATCACATTTTTTTACCAACTTATTTTTGTTCAAAGTGGTATTTATACGATGGGACTGGGGTGTCGAAGAAAGAAAAGCAATTTGATTAGGATTTACTAAATATGTAAATGCTACTCCTATTCCGGACATCCTTTCATCTAGTGACTAGAGGTGACTTTCGATGGATTTAATGACGGGGTGTACGCTTTTAAGAAGTAGCGCGAGAAGATAGTATGCTTGAGGTTATCATATTATTATTATTTTTCCCGACGTTGAGGTACGATTAGAGTAAATATGTTTACAATTAAAAGTCAAGTTTACGATAATACACCTTACAAAAGTCTGTTTTAGCTCAAGTATCAATAATAATCTCCAGTAATCTCTCTTAAGCTCTATTTATTTAAAAAAAAATGAATGGTTTGTAAAATATTTTCCTAATATAGTCAATGAAATTCATTTTTTTTATCAACAATAATATATATTTAAATATTTTTATGTAGGATGATAATAATTTGCGTTCATTCATTTTCATACGCGAGACAAATTATCATTTTTAAGTATGATGTTTTTCAAGTCACTTATTTTTTGTGAAATAAACGCACGATTAATGTCACTTTTGTTCCTTAAAACGAAAAATGTAGTTTTATCGCAGTGTCCGTTCTGCTCTTTTTTTTTTTAACAAATAAAGACGAATTTAATTCGAGTTCTAGATGAGTTTAATCTTGAGTTAGTTGGAGAAGCAATGGGATCGCGGTCAAAGTCAAAATCAAAATCAAATGAGAAGACCCAATCGAGTAAATGTTGGACGGTGAGAGGGGCAATTTGGGCAAAATAAAGTAGCAAAAGGCGAGGGACGATGATGATGGATAAGTTGTGTGGACTTTTAGGTCATTTCTCACGAGGACGTGCACTTAAACTCCTGTGGGCACAGCAACGGAAAGTAGATGAGGGTGACGTCAGATGGCGTCACGCTCCCCCGCAGTCACAGCTGTACCTCATCCATCGCTTTTAATCTCCCTTCTGGAAAGCGAAAGTACTAAAGTACCACTGAGCGTTGCTCAGTCAAACGAACCACGACCGTCGATTATATGATACTGATATGTTACGTCCACGAAATCAACGATTGTGATGCACCGGATTCGAGCATATAAAAGTGCTTCGATAAATGTTTTCGAAATGATTTCGAATAATTTGTAAAATAGCGAGTCTCGATTGCTAATTAAGAATGTTTAGTCTTTTACCTGTTAAGTCACATTGTTTAGAATTTATAGTAAAATGCATGTGAATCTTTTGACATTTTAAGTAGAAAGATGTGTTCATGAAGTTTGGTTTATGCTTATTCATAGGGCAAAAATATCCAAAATATTTTAAATATATTACACTTTTGCCAATTCAGTTCTTAACTTTTTAATTTGGTCGATTGAGTGCTAATTTTTTTTCATACTTTACCATTGAGTCATTCCAATCAATTTTGGGTAGAAATTGCTGAAGTGGACGCTTAACGTCCTACGTGACACGGTTGATACTAGCGTCAATAGTTTTTAATTGTACTTTAATATTTTTTATTTTTTTCTTAAAGTGAGGGCGGCGACGCCCTCGTCGGCTATAGTAAGAGAAAAATAAAGAAAAGAAATGGAAAAGGGTAACGAAAAGAAAGAAAACAAAAATGTTAATGAAAAATTAGATAATTTATTAAAACATGTCAGCGCCGGTCGTGCCATGTTCATATGTGCGATTTTCGGTCAAAATTCACCGGATAGAGTTAATTAGCAAAATATGAAAATATTTCAGATTCAACTGACAAAATTTTAAAAAAAAATTAAGATTTAATTGATAAAGGTATAATAGATCTGTAAGTAATTATTTTTTATTCATGATCCAGTGCTATAGAAATGCTGACAAAGGGAGTTTTTGCCGGTACAAAAGGGGACAGAAAATGGTCGGACGATTATCGTACTCAAACATTTGCTTTTAGTTTCACGGGCGTTGAAATCTCGTTACTGTCAATCATGGCAATTCCCCTAATGGCACAAAATCAGGGGAAAATGTTGACCGCCAGAGGAAGATTTCTCTAAAATCTTCATTTTCGACCAGGATATCTGTTCCCTCTGTACGAAATGGCGCCGAAAATAGTCCGGTTCAAAATCGAGACATTTAAATGGCGAGCTCGGCTCCAAGTTCTTTGTTTTTCTTCGTTTGGTAAGGAATTGAATTTCTTAAATAGACTTGCTCTATTTCGAGATCTAATGACCACAGCATTGGTAAATTAAGGAATCCGACATGGGCACCAATGTCCCAGACCCAACCTCAATGAACCCGAGCACGGTGGCCAGGGTCTTGGGGACAATCTAGATGGAACCCGGGCCAGGCATTGGGGTCCCGACCCAACTGCAAAGGGCTCGGGAACGAGCATTGGGATTCCCATCTCCAAACGTAGAATTTCTTATCCAAGCATCGATACCTACCCATATTTTGAAAAATAAGTTACGATTTTGTAAGGAGAAAATCTTTTTTCCTATATTTAAATTTTGGTAGGAAATCATTTTACGTTGACTCGTTTTCCTAAGCAATTCAAATGTCGAAATATGAGGAAAATCCGTGAAACAAACGGAACCTCAATATAAATTGTTGATGAACACGATCCAGGAGCAGGGATAGGCACGAGACATGGATGAGGACCTCGTCCCCGTCTTCCCCTGTCTCGAAACCATTTACCCCTGGTGAGGGTAATCTTCAAGTATATTTTTATTTGTTTGACATAATATTGACCATTAAATCACTAAGATACTCTCAAATGTCTAACTATGGAAAGAGAAAATGGTCCAATCCCAAAAGAAACCTTAAATTTTAGCTTTTGTCCCAAAAATATCCACAACTTTTTTTTGTCTCCTAAAAACCTCCAACTTTTGATTTTGTCCCAAGTCTACCAATCCAATCCAAAAAATACCTCAAACTTTGACCTTTGTCCCAAAAATATCCATAACTTTTTTTTTGTCTCCTAAAAAACCTTCAACTTTTGAATTTGTCCCAAATCTACTAGTCCAATCATAAAAAAACCCTCAAAACCCATCTCGTAGAATTCTTGACGATCCCGACGTTGGTTGCTATTGCCTCGGCACGATGTCCTCATTTACTTTTGCACTTGGAATTTCGACAGAAGCTAAACGGTGTGGCCTTATGGTGTGGCCTTATCCCGAGGCAATAGCAACCATCGTCATCGGCTCCTTACCCGTTGATAGTCCTTGATGCCAATCGAGCCTCCCACCGAGAACCATCGTGCCGACCTTACATATGTGACAACAAGCTGCTGCCGACCATGCCTCTATGACGACAAACTGCTGCCCCCAATACTTTATTGTGATCATCATTTCGGTAAAAAATTGAAGTATAAGAAGACGATTTGTTAATATCTTGTTCACACTGAAATTTGTATGTGAATCTCGAGTAACTCAATTATGTCTCGAAATGAATGAATGCGGCTGCAATGTGTCAAACATTATGTCTCGAAATGAATGAATGCGGCTGCAATGTATCAAACATTCTTCCTTGAAATAATTGGAAGTATATTTTAATCTTTGTCGAACAATCATGGGTTCTGTTCAATTGGGCGCGAAACACTCTTTTTTTTAATAACTGTGGTAAATTTGGGACAAAATCAAAAGTTGGAGGTTTTTTATGAGACAAAAAAAGTTGTGGATATTTTTGGGACAAAGACCAAAGTTTGAAATTTTTTTGAGACAAAATCAAAAGTTGAGGGTTTTTTAGGAGACAAAAAAAGTAATGGATATTTTTTGGACAAACGTCAAAGTTTAAGGTTTTTTTGGGAATTAGGCCAAGAGAAAATTGGTACATAAATCTGAATTAATATGAATATTTTTACTACATTATTTGATCGATGTCACTGGCAAACTCAATTGCATGGATACTTAAATTTGCATGGGAGAAACGCAAGTAACATAGCAACATGGAAAAATTTACCAAAAAAGTCGTAAACTTATTGTAATTGTGTTAATTCAGTTAATTTTTTGTCAATTTAGTCTTAAACCTTTTGCATTTGTATTAATTTAGTACTTCCGACGAACTTTGGCCAGAGTCCACTCAGCGCTGGTTGGCTGAAGTTTGCTGGAAGGATTGAATTGACTTAAATGTAAATGATTTAGGATGGAATTGGCACAATTACAATAAATTTAGGATTTTTTTTTTGTAATTTTCCCTAGCAACATATATAGGTACCTATATGATACTTTGTTTTCTTTGTATCTAAAAAATAAAACGAAATTGCACTTCTTGTATGTACTAGGCCATATAAAATTTGTGGAGGGAATTTTGTTTTTTCAAAATTTCATTGAATATCTTGAATAACTTTTAGAGCTAAAACAAAGAAGGCTACTATATTACATATATCTTTAATGGCTTTCATACTAAAGAAAAAATGGGATGATAATCTGTAAACATTTGATGGACTCTTAGATGATAACTGACAAGGTTCTTCTCATATTCATATGATCTTGGAAAAAAATTAAAAAAGAAAGAAAGACATAAAGTGTCCTCATTTTCTCAAATAAGAGTCTGAAATGGATTTTGTTTTAAATAAGGACCTGAAGTGGCCATGATTATTTCAAATAAGGGCCTCATCTTGCCGGTTGGTCGGTCGATTAAATATTCCGATCGATCAAGGACGTTTTCATCAAAGGATAATTTTAATTTATTTTTTAGTAGTGGGGGTGGTGGTCACACCTGTAGTTTTTTTTTTTTTTTAACTTTGAGTTTTTCTAAGAGGAAAATAGTAAAGGATAAAAAAAAGTAGAGGACAAAAATTCCATTGACCTCAGGCCTTTTTTTTTTTTTTTTTGTAGCTGGACATGACCACTTCATGATCTTATTTGAAACAGTATCCACTCAATGTCCTTATTTGAGAAAATGAGGTTACTTCAGTGGCCTTAATTTGAAACAAAGCCAACTCCAAGTCCTTAATTGAGAAAATGAGAACGCTTCAGATCTTTATTTAAATTTTTTCCTAAATTATTATATCTCTTGGGTAGTTCATTTTATTATATCGTAAATCAAAGAGGAAAAGAAACGTTGGAAATGAACAAAGACAAGTGATAAATAGGTAAACTAGAGAAATTAACTACCCGCAATCTCCTAAAAGAAGTGAACTTGATATAAAATTACTCAATGTCCTACAATACATTGCAATCAACCTCGTCATTTCATTTTATACGAGAGAAATTCAGAATGCTTCTCCCTTTTTCCTTTTATTTTTCGTACTTTAAGTACTTGTTCGTCTCATGCTATTGGAAAGGGTAGAAACAATGTCCATCTAATGTTTGCTTCTCTAGAAAATGTATTTGTATAGTAGTAAAAAAAGAAAAAAAGAATTTTGCGCAAGGAAAGAAAATTACTACGAGTCAATGCACAAGGTAAACGAAATTTCACTTAACTTCAATCTACTAATTTCGAATACACTCACCTCATCCGCGGCAGGTGAGGGCGACCCTCGCTAGTCGCAGCCCGTCGTCGGCCACCGTGGAGAAGAAGGGAAGAGAATGAAAACAAAACATAATGAAAATATTAAAAATATTTTAAAAAATTATTCATATAAATCGGTAAATTGGCTGGATGGAATGCATTGATGAACTGTGAAAATGTTTAGATTAAGACGGCGCGTGTTTGTGCAATCATTGATCCAATAAATTAATAAATTTAAATAAGTGTTTCGAGGTCACTGGTTAACTACGTTTAACGGCTGATATGGTTCTATCTATTTTTCAATAAATAAATAAAAAAGAATTGGGAAAGGGCATCTTGGTCAAATGAAGTCTACGGTTGGTAAGTATCATATCATCGAGTGGGAGGTGGGGGCAAGGGAATAAAAGCAATAGGACCTACTTCGCCCCCCGAAACGACGGGGCCCCCACGTCGGATTTGGAGAAGCTGACAAAAACGCGACCTTCAATGCGATTGCCCCATCCCAAGATTTCCTCAATCTTCTTGTCTCGCTAGTTTTGGACCGGATTGAAACTTCTTTTGGGACAAGTCGTCTCTCGAGAATCTTTCCTCCTTGCTCAATCACACGACAGAGAATTTTGTCTCCCTCGCGTTTTATTTTTATTCCCGTTTTCCAATTTCTGGATCTTGGTTTTGATTTTTCTACGAATTCCACGTCACTTTACTCGAGAAAATTACCAAAAAAAAAAATTATAAACTTATTATAATCGTCTCAATTCTGTGCTAATTTTTTTTACCGATTTAGTGCTAAATATTTTGTAATTATGCCAATTCAGTCCATCTGGTCAATTTTGATCTGCCGATGCCTACCCCTCCCCGCGACATAATATTTTAATTTGATTTGATTTTTCATTTTTCTCTCTTCCATCATCTTCTTCTTTTTCCTCTGGCCAACGACTAGAGGCGACCGTCGGCAAGGTCCACCTCTCTGGCCTCGGGCGAAGCTTGCCGTCGTCGGGGCCATGCGAGGCCAAGCCTCGGCAGCCATCGTCTCTAGCCAAAGGAAGAAGAAGAAGGAAGAAAAAAAAAGAAAAAAAATTTAAATTCAAAAAAATATTAAAATATCATATCACTTTGCATCTATGTCAACATCGACCGGATGAATTGAATTGAAACAGTTGTAAAATATTTAGAACTGAATCGGTAAAAAAAGTTTAAGGCTGAACTAGCACAATTGCGATAGGCTTAGAACTTTTTTGGTAATTTTCTCCAATTGAATCGAACCAAAGTCATGGGAAATAATTAACAATCCTGCCTTTGGTGGCAGAGAACAATGGCTTGCAAAGTTGGTAATTCAGACATGGTGTGGACAAAATGGAAAATAATTTTTTTTTTAAAATCAAGATGAGACATATGGCATCTTGATACTCTTTATCGACAACCCTTTTCTTTAATTGTTTTGAATAATGGCTAGGAAGTTGGAACCCACACTTGAATGATTGAATTAGGAACTTGGTAGGACATGATTACTTTACTATTTTCTTTAGTGGCATCCATGTCGATCGGTTGAATCAGCGGGTAACTTAGTTGAAGAGGCAAAGATTTTCTCGAGAAAATAAATTATACTTCAACAACCCCCCCTCATCCCAATCATCAACAAATAAAGTAAGTTTTTTTTTTTTTGGTTGTAAGTCATGGGATCCCATATCACAGTTTGCATCCCTGTCTACGCAAACCCTAAGAATAGGTAACCTAAATTACAAATTAAAAAAAACGCATTTTTTATACAAATTTGTTCTAGGAAAGCCAAAGGCAATGTGTTTGCTACGAGAAGGAAAATCGAGGGAACTCTACGAGGGTTTTCATTACATGCATCGTCATGAAAGGAGAAAAGAAAATGCTTCCTTGATAGTACTGTCAGCTATTTTTGACCGTATATTCACAAGTCATCATTGTTTGATTTGTATAATGTACTTATTAATTGAAAAATCGTGAGGTAAAAAATAATGACAGTACCGTCAGACTGTCAGGCTAGCGACTTTCAAGAGAACAAAAAAAAAAAAACTCTTTGTGAGGATATCGATTTGTTTAATGTGTGATCACAACCGGCGTGTTCGCATGGGAAAAGTTTTTCACTAGTGGTGAATTTAATCTAATAAAAATAAAGAAAAAAGGGGTATAGGTCGACGGATTTGTAAAGAGTTTTGAGTGGAGGAAACGTGGGGCTGGTTGATGTTAGTTAAGATGGAGCCTCAAACTTTGACAATCAAGGGATCTGCCCGATTCCGTAGAAAGAAGGGACACCCTCTCTTTCTTTCGCAAAGAGAGAGGAGGAGGAGGAGGAGGAGGAGGAGAAAAAAAGAACAAAACTTTTCAAAGGACCTCCCGGCAAATACAAGAATTCTTTAGGGGTTGAATCCGGAAAAGGCAAAAAAAGGGGCTGAAATTCTAATTTCTCGAAGATGGAGGTTCCCACAAGCAAAAGGGTCCTCGACCCACATGTGTATCAAGTGTTAAGAAAAGGCAGGCTTCCGTAAGCTGATTGCGGCCGCGGACTTCTGTCTTACTTTTCATATTTTTGGGAGTCAAAGGCGTTTGCGTGTGGGTGTTGAAGAGGGTGGTCTGGTCTTAGGTTTTTTTTTGAGGGAGGGAGGGAGGGAGAGAAGGAAATGAGGAGAAACTTCAAAGGCTGCCATGATTGGTGCTTTTGATTATAAGATCTTGGTTAGTGAAAAACCAAAATGTCTAGGGTTCGCATGATCTCTTTTGCTTTTTTTTTTTTTTTTTTTGCCCTTTGGCACGAGGCATGTGTTTTTCCAAGATTGGCTTTAACCCTTTTAGGGTTTGCCCTTCTCTGAAGCATTAGGATTCCTTAACTTTTCATTGCACTGACTTTTATTGCATGTGTGCACATATGACCCATAAGGTGATGGTTGAGATTGAGATTGAGAGAGAGAAGAGGTGAGCCCATTTATGAGAAAGATAATGGGAAGTTTATGCTTGGAAGGCAAAGTAGACTTTAGATTAAAGAAAGATTAGGAAAGAAGGTGCTCTTATTGTTCTTGTTAATCAAAAGAAGGTGCGCTTATTCAAAGCGGTTATCTTGTGGAAAGGCACTCGGTTGCCAATTGATAAAAGGAAAAGGAAACATCCCTACACTCTCCCCCTTAGTTATTCGTGACCTCGCACTTAACCCCTCTAAACGAAGAGCAAATTGTTGGTTAGTATTCTGTTTGTCAAGGGGGGTCGACAGAGACAGGTGGGGATCGAATAGGGAATTCGGACCTTATTATCGTGTTATCAACAATCTTGTTTATCATTAAAGTTAAGAGATCACCAGCATGTTGTCCTCGACCTTATCATATGATGTTGCTAACCAATACTTCGTCTCATCACGATTACAGAAGATCACGCTCCTTCGTAATTGACCCGACAACAAACATCATGAACCCCGATTTTATAATAGTGATAATGAGGTTTGGAGAGCAATTTGCGGTAATAAAAGAAATTAAAACGCTTGCTTCTTCTCTTGGCCAATCATTTACGAATGATGCCTTGCCAAGGCTTTAGTGGAGCTTCACCCGTGAAAGTGACCTTATTAATAAATTAGCATTTCATAGAAGAGCTTGTCGAAGATGACAACTACCATCGATTGGGCCTTTAAACAATTTTAAGGAGTGACGAGCTGATCTCACCTTGTCGCGAAAGGCACCATGTTTCGAGGGTCGAGTAATAAAAATGCTGCTCTACACCAATGATGACGCATGTATATTGTATTACACCTTACTCGACATGAGCATATATATTTTATACTTACATCCACCCGTTTGTCTGTGTGTATATACATATAAACAAAGCCAGGCATATAGCTACAAAATTATATCGGATGCATCGCGGGACGGCGGAAATACGTCGTCGTTGATTGGTCGGTCCGTATATTTTACATCAAATAAACAACCGAGATGGTCAAACATTTCCGCAATTTAGTGAGCGGGCAACCTTGTAACAAGCAAGCTGGACCAAAAAAAAAACTTAACAAGCAAGCCCTCTCAATGGGGAGGGAGAACTTTCTAGAAAGGGGAATGAAGAACTTCCAAAACAGGGTCAGTATGGGTTCAAAGTTGACTCATGACTTCTTTAATGACGGAAAATATCATCTTTATGAGGTCATGATGCGCTTCCTTTTTATGTTTAGTCTCTCTCTTCTGTGGCTCATTGCCTTCCTGGTGAAGCTAACCACCCTTTTGTCAACCCCCTGGAAGCAAAGACGAGGCATGTGATACATCGTATCCTTCCAACCCCAGGAAAGCAAGGAATAAACAGGAAAGCATCTTGGGTTTTTGATGAACTACGTATTTCCACTAGCTACTTTCACGAGGGAAAAGGAAATGGAAAATAACTTTTTGCTAACTTTAATATGTCAAAGAGTTTGTTTGAACCTTATGCGCAGTCGATCCACAGGGTAAATTGTCGGGGAGCACGGTGCGACCTACTTTTCTTTGGCTGGTTTTCTACTCCGTCCTTGATTGGACCGATTGGTGATGTCGGGGTTACGATATACCCAATCGGAAAATTGGTCGAGGGACGACATAGCCATGTTTTTATCCCTCAATATTATGCGTTTTACCTTAACGTCCTAGGTTAAGGTCGTTGGTGGACATACATAATGATATAGCTATGTTTATTACCGTTGATGATTATGAAAATACAGGACAAAGAAATGGTTCGGAAAGGAGTAATTGGACCATTATTGACAAAAGTCCAACGTGGGCTCCACGATAGAGGCGTAAAAGGAAAAGCCGCCCGATTTGGGCCTGTTTATAACTTCGGTTCAGGCCGGCCAGTCCAGGTTCAGATCCAAACTGAAATGTTAAGAAAGACGACGGCTTCGTATGTTTTTCGGAAAATATGTGATTTGGTCCTTTGGACAACATTTTAGAAAAAACAAAATATCACTTATATTGCTTATAAAAAATAATGAACAAAAACACATCTTAGACGTCTACGCAAATGTTTAGACACAAGTTGGTATCGGTAATAAAGATATTTGTAATTGACCAATTATTTCAATTGATACATTGCGATCATTTATGAGAAAATATTTTTTAAATTACTTATTTTCTATGAAACAAACGGAACCGACAATTAAGATTAAAAGTACCAAAAATGAAATTGAAAAAATTACTAACTCCAGAAACCACCCTAATATAAGTCATAAGCAAAGTAAGTAATTTGCTTGCTTGTCGAATCCCAAAAAGTGCACCTTCAACAAAGCTTACCGGATTAAGGCTTGGAGCGCAACGAAATGTGAGAATCTAAGAATCGTGATTTACCAGAATGCACAGAGTGCGACAAAATATGGACGAAGGTTGGCAACGACATATCCGAAGTCATTTTTACAGGGTACAGATGAAACTATTGTCCGTCGTATATATAACAATATCGCTTAGCTTTGATGAACAAAACAACAACAACAAAAAATAAATAATGATTCTGTCTTGTGATAAGACGGAGTTAATTTAATTTTTTGGAATTTCGTCCGATCAAGACTAGTGGATTATTGGCAGCTTTGAATCTTTTAAACGTAAAGTCCAAGGTACATGCACAACAGCGATTCGAACAACACCAGAAGCCGGCCGAGAATCGGCTTACCACTTCCTTGTTTCTGCACTTTTGCATGTGAAGCGGTGAATCGGTTCTTCTGCTTCCATGCTGATGCGACCATCACAGTTTCGCAAAAACAGGTTTCCGTTTCTGCATGTGCGCCGAGACAGCCTCTGTCAGATCATCGGACAGAAGCATTGCCGAGTTCCAGGTGGCAACGTAGTCCAAGCCTTGATCTACGCTCATGTCCCTGCTCTTTAGTAGCACCGCTTTAGTCCCAGTAACAGCCATGGGGGACTTGGAAGCAATCGCTGTGTGCAAAATAAAACCAACCTTTCTCAGAAAATGAGAACAGAGTGTTAACGCTAGAAACTAGAATTAACTCCGCCTCCTTGAACGATTTACCGACACAAGGAACTTTCCTAGTCCTGAATTCAATACAGTATTACCTGAAAGGAGGTCTTTTTTGTTTTCCACCTGCAACTTGCTGTTATCTATTTCTACAAGGATATACTCAATGATGTGATGACCTCGATGGGAATTTTTTTTTCCCCACAACCTCGTTTAGCAACAAAAAGTGCCAATCGCCGATTTGCAATTGAATGGTAGTCAGCAATTTTAACAAAGAAAACCACTGACTAGGCATCTTCAGTATACTGCCCTATGCAAGCTTCATCCCAAACCAGTAAAAGTTCCAAGTGAGGGAAAAATACACCCATCATACAAGCATATTGAACAAAAAATACAGGTGGGTCGATTACAATTGAAGAAATGGACAAGTGGAGCCCTTATAATCTAAATAGCGACTCTATCCTTCATTACACTAAGAGGATGTTAAGGAAGTCTAAAATTGGTAAACTGAAGACAACCAATGTGAACTACACCCAAAACTTAGTTTGTAAGTTCATCGATTTGGTTTCGGTTTAACTAAACCATGTAACCATATCCAACTTCAATCTCAATTTGCTAATAAAACTGCTAAATAGAGGCCTTAAAATAGCCAATGTTGATTTGGTCTAACTGACCTAATACAATTACTTTGGCACCGCCGGGTTCAAACTCTATGAATGAAGAGCATGGTCTGTTCACCACTACAGGGGTCTATTGTGAAAAAGGAAAACCAAGATAAGATTGGGAACCTTCGAGACTTCGTCAATTTGAAGCCGTACTAATTGTTCTCTCATTGCTTCTCTATTTTCGCTGCAAAAACCAAGAAATGCCTTCTATGGCTCCCAGCAGCTGAGTCCCGACCATCTCGTCAATGCCAGATCCTTGTCACCACTATCTTTTCATTTGCATCATGTTGCATACTAATCCCACACAGCTTTACAAAATTGCTGTATTCAACCATTCGAACTGATCTCAAATTGGTTTCTTATGCAGCGTCGTGTAAGTGCATGAGATTAACTGGAACAACTCGAAAACGTTACTTTGAAATTGGAAAGATGTCCAATTGAAACCAAATCAAACCCGCAAACAATGTATCTAATAACCAAAAGTTTCAAGACTCAAGAATACTAAAAGTTCCCACCGAAATGCACAAGCACGAAGCTGGGATCTATTTAACTCTGATAGGAATCATCCAATCACATACAATTATGACTTATGCAATCAGTGAACCCTGCAAATGCTAACTAGCATAACAATTGTTATTCCAGCAGAAAGATGACTCCATTCGGTTTGAGAAACCAAGATACTAGAATCTGAAACTACTTACCCTCGGCGACGAGTCTCACTCCATCATCCAATTCACGCTTCGACCCGAAAACCCGAGAAACCAGTCCCATCTCCTTCGCCTCCGAACCCGACACCCTCCGACCCGTTAAGGCCAGCTCCATCGCGTTCCCATACCCCACGATGCTCGGGAGCCTCTGCAACGTCCCGAGGTCGGCGGTTATCGCCAAGTCGACCTCCTTCACCGAGAAGAACGCGTCCCCCGTGCAATACCTGACGTCGCAAGCGGTGACGATGTCGACGCCGCCCCCGACGCAAGCCCCGTGGACGGCGGCGATCACCGGCTTACGGCACCGCTCGATGGCCGTGATCGCGTCCTGCATGAACTTGATCTCCCGGCGGAGCCGCTCCCCGGCGCGGCCGCGGTCGGCGCCGGAGAGCGAGCGGGAGGAGATGGAGCCAAGGGCCGCGAGGTCGATGCCGGAGCAGAAGTGTTCGCCGGCGCCGGAGAGGACGACGACGAGCGCGTCGGGGTTGCGGTCGAGGGAGGAGAGGGCGGGGGGGAGCTCGGCGAAGGAGTCGAGGGAGAGGGCGTTGCGGGAGGAAGGACGGTTGAGGCGGAGGTGGAAGACGGAGGAGTCGGGGCTTGTTTGGATGATTTCCAGGGTATTGAATTTCTCCATTTTTTCCGTTCGGAGAAGACGATCGGGAGAGACGAGGTTTCAGCTCAGCTCGGAGCTGAGAACTGAGAAGGAATGGGTCGCTTGTTTGTCGGTACTGTTCTTTGGGCCGGGCGCAGTAGACTGTTGACCGGGCAAAGGCTGGGTCAGATTCGGGTCGGGTTCGTTAGAAACATGTTTTGATATCTCGTGCAAAAATGCTTTCTTAGGGTGCGTTTATTTCAAGGAAAGTGGTTTTCAGAAATTCGTTTTCTGGAAAGTGGTTTCCTGAAAATCACTTTCTCTGAAAACGATTTGTTTTCCGTTGTTTGGTAATATGTTACCGAAAATATTTTTTGGTGTTTGGTTCTCATTTATAAAACGATTTTATTCTCATCAAAGGGGCTGTCCATAATACTAAGGAGAGAAAAATGGTCGAGAGAGCTGACGTAAACTGACACGGTCAAGCCCCGACCCCAGTCTCGATCCTGGCCCCGGCCCCGATCCTCGGTCCTCTGCCCTGGCCCCGGCCCCGGTCCCCGGCCCCGGCCCTCGGCTCCGGACCTGGCCCAGGGTCCCGGCCCCGGCCCCAGTCCCCGCCCTGGGTCCCGGTCCCGATTCTGGTTCTCGATTCTCGGTTCCCGGCCCCGGCCTCCGGCCCTGGTCCCGGCCTCGGCCCCAATCCCAGCCCTGGGTCCCGGCCCTGGTCCTGGGCCCCGATCCCGGTTCCAGACTCGGCCCCCGGCCAGACCCTGACCCTCGGCTCCGGTCCCCGGTCCCGGTCCTCGGTTCCTGGCCCCGGCCCCGGTCCCGGTCCTCGGGTCCTGACCCCGGTTCCCGGCCCCGGCCTCGGCCCCGGTCCCGGTTCTCGGCTCCCGGCCCCAGCCCGACCCCAGCCCCGGGTCCCGGTCTCGGCCCAGGGTCCCGGTCCCGGTTCTCGGCCCCGGCCCCCGGCTCGGTCCCGGCCTCGTGTCCCGGCCCTGGTCCTAGGCCCCGATCCCAGTTCCCCGCCTCAGCCCCCGGCCCGGCCCCGACCCCCGGCCCCAGCTCTGATCCCCGGTCCCGGTTCTCGGTTTCCGGCCCTGGCCGCGATCTTCGGGTCCCGACCCCGGTTCCCGGCCCCGGCCCCTGCCCAGGCCCCGGGTCCTGGTCCCCGACCCCTGCCTCGGCCCCGGGCCCGATCCTGGTCCCGGTCCTGGTTCTCGGGCCCTGGCCCTCGGCTCGGCCCCGGCCCCGGGTCCTGGTCCCCGGTTCTCGGTCCCGGCCCGGTTCTCAGTCCCCGGCCCGGTTCTCGGTCCCCGACCCCGGTCCCGGGTCCCGACCCTGTCCCGGCCCGGGCCTCGGTCCCCGGCACCTGCCCCGGCCCCGGCTCCCCGTCCCGGGATCGGCTTCAGTCCCGTTTTCAAAAAAAAGTGAGAGACTCAAATTTGGGAAAGTGTTTTCACCTTTTTATTTTGGGAAATTCACTTTCCTATTTTAATGAATAAAATCTTTGTGACTGGAAAGTACTTTCTGTTGACCAAATCATTTTTCGCGAACCAAACGGACGAAAGTCCTGAAAACACTTTCCTCAAAACAAACGCACCCAGCCAGCCCTTGTAGAAAGTCTATTATCACATTTCATTACAAGTGATTTGTCCATACTGGTTGGGAAAAAACATTGTTACTTCTAATCCCAATGGTGGAGCTGTTTGGTTGGGGCCACATAGTATATCCAGCTCACAAAGTTCGAATACCACCTACTGCCCGTAAATTATTCCGGGTTGGGGCCACCATCCACCTGCACGGAAGGTCTGAGCTTAACTGGTTCATAGGACTTCGGGATGTTTCATGGACTTTTGGGTAATCTATTAAGTTGATTAACGTACAATTTTTTGCGTATTAGAACGAACTTAGCGAGGATGATGAAAACTGATATAATTAGATGCGATTAACTCATGCTGGCGTGACTCCGTCGACTTCACATCAAGATTATAATGGATAGATAGTGCCATAGTGGCACAACTAAACTAACACTACTACGGAGAAACAATAATGATAAGAGAATTAGTCTAAACCGGTAGGGGAAATCAAAAGCGACGAAGGCTTCGTTTGGGAAGGGCTTTCCCAAAGCCTTGGGCCAAAATTGGGGATTTGGGTTAAAGTTTGGAACTTTGATATATTATTGAGGGCATTATCAAAGGCTATAATATTGAGGGCTTTCCCAAAGCCTTGGGATTGTGGGACCCTGGCAAATCGCTTGGGGTGACGCGAGCTAGAGGTGTCAAATGGGGGAAAGGTTGGGTCAGGTCGAATATGATCCGACTCATATTGACTTATTTTCACGTAGTACAAATTTTATGATCCACACCCGACCCATATAGTTTAAATACTTATATATTTAACTAAATCATGAAATATTTGTTTCATAAAATTAAAAAATGTAAAAACTATTTTGCCGAGTGCCCACCGTTGCCATCGTGACCTACCCACCATCGCCCCCTGTCGCGACCCGTCCGGAAGCGGACACGGCTAATGGATTACCGATCGCGGGTCTTGGATCGGCGCGGGCCCTCCCAGGCCCATACCAAATCGCGGCGGGAGTATTCTTCGAAGGATTCGACGATAAGAGTCGATCACTTTCGACCTTCAGTGTGGTCGTGGTGGCATGTGCAACTTGTGCATACATTTGGAGTCGCCACCGGTCTTTCTTGGAGGGTAGACCGGAAACCTTACCGACCGATTGGGAGAGGTCGATCAGTTCTGCGGAACCAGAGATTTTGGGTTCGGGGACTTGGTTACGTCGGTATCATTACCAACGCCCTTTCGGTACCTAACGCGAGTGATTTTCCTAGCTAAGAATTCATGCAGGCGCAATTTTGGGTGGGGTAGGTTTGATTCAGGGTTTCATGCAGATTGGAAGACTATTCCTATCAATCACAATCAATTTAAATGAAAGCGCAATCAAGTGCATAAATAAATCACATCAATGCACGTCAATTCACATCATATGGCCTCCTAATATAGCCATAAGGGCTTAGGGAAGGCGGGATTTAGGACCGAGGTGAAATGGGAAGATTTGGAGGCGATTTAGCCCGAAGGGCAAAATCGTCAATTTTTGGAAGACGATTCGCCCAAAGGGCGAAATCGTCATTTTTAAGAATGATCGGGTTCAAAACACCCGGGATGAGCCTTGGCCAATTGATTGTGGCCATTTCCTATTTTTTGGGATTTTTCTAGAATTTTTAGAATTTTTTTGGAAGACGGTTTGCCGGAAGGGCAAAACCGTCATTTTTGGAAAGACCAGGGGTCGAAAGACCCGAAACAGGTCATGGCCAGTTGAATGTGGCCATTTCCTATTTTCTGGAATTTTTTAGAATTTTTCTGAATTTTCCGAATTTTTTTGAATTTTTTATGATTTTCTATTTTTTTATTGATTTTTTTATTATTTTTTATTATTAACCGAAAATCCTACAGATCGGACGCTCCACAACGCGCCACGTGGCTGCATACCGACCATCAGATCTAATTTTTTTTATTTATCCGAAATTCATTTATTTAATTTGAAAATCATTTTTTTATGTTTCAAAAATTCCAGATCGCGACACGTGGCACGTTCTCCACCGTCCGATCTGGTTTTTATTTTTTATTCGAACCGGCCCCACCGCTGACGTGGCTGCTGACGTGGCCTGCCACGTCAGCGTTGACCTGCTGACCCGCCGGAGAAGACGACCGGCGACTCGCCGGAACAGTGAAAATTCCGGCGAGTCCGCCGGAATCGTCGCCGGAAAATCGTGAAGACTCCCAAAACCTCAGATTCACTTGCCTAAACTTCATCAATTGGTTCCACCGTACCTCAGAACCGAAATAAAACAAGAGAGGCGACCATGAACACGTTGGAAACCAGTGAACCGGGCCACCCCGAATTCAGCTCCGGCGAGGTATCCGTCGAAAGTTTTTTTTTTGTGCCCAATCTCACTCCTATCACCTCACACAGCATCTAAAGGGATCAAGAAGACTTACCAAGAGCTGCTCGGACCTAGGCGGCCGCCGGAACTCCTCCCACGAGCTCCCGATCAGAATATAGTCCGACGAAGCTCCGAGCCCAGTCTTTGATCGCGTTAATGTAAGTAGACGAACAAGCCAGGCGGCAGAAACTCTCTTAAATTAGTTTGAAATGAATGATCACGCGAGGGAGTGAACAACCATCGAAAACGAGCTCGGAGACCAAGAGGGCTTCGGTCGCGATTCGTCGAACAGGTGTTGTGCATGTCCAGAAAAATGCTAAAATGAACTCGTCGAAGCTCAACAGGGGATTCCGAGCTAAACCAATTATTCGATCATCGTTTATGCATCATCAGGATCAACGGGTACTATCGAGTGTGGTCCGACTCGATCGGAATCGAGCCGGACCAACATACTCTGTCTGCGAGAGCAAAAACAGGGGCAAAACAGGGGTGGGCTACTGACCTGGCTTTGCCGGCGACGACGGCGGCTCGAGGTGGTCCAATCGTCTTCAACCCAGCTTCCTCGAGCTTTTGCCTCCCTCGCCAACTATCCCGCTCCCGGATTCTCTCTGCCCTCCTTTCTCTGCCGAGCTCTCTCTCCCCCGGCCTCCTCCTCTTTTTTTTTTTTTTTTTTTATGGCCGACCGGCCTTCGTGGCCCTTTTGCAAAGCCATGGCCGTCGACCACTTTCCCTTGTCCCCTCATTTTTAAATGAAACTGGCCCCAGCGGCCGCTCTTTCGCCGGTGATGTCCCCTGCCTTTTCTTTAGCTTTCAGCGCCGTGGGTCTGCAACTAAGTTGCAGACCCGGTCGGACCGGGTCGGGTCGGGTCTGACCCGACCGGCCCGGTTCGGCCAATTCGATTAAATCGGGCCCCAAATTGACCTATTTTCATGAAATTGATGGCAAAATCGGACTCCTTGACATGTTTACTATCAAATAGGGATATTTTCGTGAATCAATTGATTGAAATTTAGTGAAAACCCCAAATCGCCCTTAGGATCCGAAAATTAATTTCGCTTAATCGAAGGTCCAAATGATCGTATTAGCCCAAATTGAGGTCACCAATGGATTCAGCATGACGAAAACTATAGGGTAGAGGTGTTTAATTTGAATGGGTATGCCCACATGAAATTTAATTTCAAAAATTGAGAAACTGGGGACTAAATTGAAAGATTTTTATGCAATTAAGCCCTTTTGGCTAAAATTGATCAAATTGGAGGGCCAATCGACCTAATTGCACTTCAAGAATTTATAATCCAATGTCATAGCTTATAAAAAGCGGAAATTAAAAATAAAAAGACTCGAAAAGGAATTTTTGGGGCTCGTTTCGGGTTTATGTTTGTTAAGGAACATAGTGACCCGAGCCGAATTTTTGAGATTTAAAGTGACAAACTTGAATAAGAAATTAAAACAAAATTATTGAATATTTTTTTGTATTTTTCTGACCACAAATGATATTTTTTGATTTTTTTGGATATTTTTATAATTAAATAAATTCGAAAAATATTATAAAATACCAAAAAATATTTTTTGTTCAAAATTGGTTCCCAAGGCTAGGCTAAGGCTTCCAAAGTTGATTTTGCAATTTTTGACCTTTTTTTGCTATTTTTAATTAATTTTAGAAATAAAAACTAAAATAAAAGATGGTCAAAAATCAGGTGTCAACAGCTGCCCCTCTTTGAGAGTGAGCTCGTCAGAGGTTGCTTTCAAAGACAAAATGACACCTGAATCTTAACCGACTCGACTGGGGAAAAGAAATGCTATGACAATGGATCCTCAAGCCTTTTTGATGAACGCCCAAATTAATCACCGGTTTACTCTTGCAATTCGAACATGGGTCGGATTGAGAGAGGTTTACCTGAAGCTCACCCGTCGGATGCTGCCGGTTGTGAAACCTTTCAAGAAGATACCTAGGACTCATCATTTTATCCTGGGGAGATTAAGCTCTGACCTGTATGGTAGGCCATACCATTATGGAATTCCTAACTGGTAGGAACCTAAAGAAGGCGCATCCCACGATTTGGAATTTGCCAAGGATTTTGATCCGTATGGTGGATCGGACCTTTGTGTCGAGGCTTAAGGCGGTATTTACCAATGAGTTGACCCTTATGGCGGTTTCTACCATATTTGACCCTTAAGGCGGTATCCACCGTCAAATTTAGTTTGACCCTTATGGCGGTTTCTACCTTGAGTTGACCCTTTAGGCGGTTTCTACCTTGAATTGACCCTTCAGGCGGTTTCTACCCTTGTTTTGACCCTTTAGGCGGTATCTACCTTTGTTTTGCTTTGAAAATGGGTCTCATGACGAGGGTTCTCCACGTCCGATGAGACTACCTAAATTTTGAAAAGGGGTCTCATGACGAGGGTTCTCCACGTCCGATGAGACTGTTTGATATTTTTGAAAAGTGAGTCCTGGGATGAGAGTTCTCCAGGTATCCTGCAGAAGTTTGAGCCTGAAAGATTTTTCTTCACCAAGAAAACGTTAGTAATCTTTGGGAAGACCACGGCTGTCCATTTGACAAAAAACCGTATGACTTAAGTTTTAATCGTGAAATGTGCATTTTGATGCTGGGGGTTATCCAAAGCATTCTTGCAACATGCAAATGTGATCACAAATCCCTTGCACGGAAAATCTGGATCAACAGTTTGAAAATTCCAAAAAGAGTTTGTTCAAAACATCAATTGGAATATTTCTCGACAATGAGGTCTTCTCACCTGTTTTGCGATCGTTTTTTTTATAGGGGATACACTCGATTCCCTACTAACCCGTGCCTAGGTTTTAGGCTCATTCGCAGCGCATACATTTTGATCGGTCGGGAGGTCTTCCACGGGACCGTAATGTTGGGCTTGGATATTGGTCTTCAAGGGGGACTCACTTTTGAGTCAAGGTCATTGAATGAAAGTTTTCACCATCTGCTCCGGGTTTACAAGTCAAGAACCCTGCAAAATGAGAAAGAAATAGTCTTGCTCGTACTTCTTCGAGCTGAGCTGTATGTTAACCCAAGTGTCTTAGTCAGAGAAGACTGTTTCAGGGTTATGATGTTGGTAGGATTGGGGACCGAAAAAGGCTTGTTTTTGGCCCAGAATTCATGACGAGTTTGACATTGGTGATCATTGCTGATTTACCTCCTGTCTTTTCCTTTCTGCATCTTTGGTTTTTGAGGTGTACAATCGATTTTGAGGTGTGCACCAGCTCTTTAGAGAGCGTCCCTTGTTGCATTCAGAGACCGACTCTCTCCATGTCTTTGTTCTGTGCTTGGCAGCATTTGGGGAGCAGCTTTTTTTATTTGACTCCTTTAAGATTTTTTTTTTTTTTTTTTTTTTTTTTCATCCAAGTTTCACTGGGGATCAAGCAAACAGCTTTCATGAGCATCGGCCTTGCTTTTACCAGGCACTTTGCTTTTTCTCGATGCCGTGGATTTTTCTCATTCACTTTTGAAATCCCATTTTTTTTTTATGGGATCGTGTTAGACATATAGTCTAAACATGCTTTAAATATCAGTCCGGGATTTCTCTTTCGTAATCCTTGAGTCTTGAACTCTTCCATTTTTGAAGTGGTGCAGCATCCGTCTTGGAATGATCACCAATGGGTTCATGAAACGAATTTGCAGGCTCAAGTTGGCTATGCAAAGGATATAGTGTGTGGGATAGAGAAATGGATGCTTCTCGTCATCCTATGGCACTTGGATTACCATATAAACAGCACACAAAGATTGATGTTAGTCCGAGCAAGAAAATTTCTAGCCATTTACTCCTGATGCCGCTGGACTCACATCCATTTTGCCCCGATGTAGGATGGTTCTTGACAGGGTTAAGAATGAAAACCGCCGTTCGAATGGGTCGCCAACGGTCACCTGTAGTGTTTATGATATGAAACGAACGCCTCCGTCGTCCCAATCCATGTAATCGCTGCAAATGGTCCCTACCTCCGTAGGTCCAGATTTTACTATTTGATTCGCTCCATTCATCTCTCAAGTGTATGTAGGATGTGTTTGGATTTGAGCTTGCCTCTCTTTTGAGGAAACATCCTTTTGAGAGTTTTGAACAACTTTTGATTGGAAAAATCTCTTTCATTTTCCCAAAAATTTTACCCGTCAAGGGGATTTTATGGTGCACAAGGCATGTTCAGACAACCTCGTGTTTCAAAACATGAATGCCAATGAAGTTAGAATTCCATGTCTTTTCTAGACATCAGATTTTGAAAGCTTTTCTTTTTCTCTCTGTTTTTTATTTAACATCTTCCATGGATTGGGGAAAGGGATACTTACCTGTCTCCCGCGGCTGGAGATCCCTGAAAATGCGGAAGAAACATGTTATTGTATGTTCACGAATTTTTCAAAAAATTAGAACGATACATCTTACCCTTGGTCATATACTCTAACGAGTATACCAGGTTTGTAGGAGATCTGCCCGCTTTGATGACGAGTTCCTGTCAAGGATAAATAATAAGTGTCAATTCATGTTCCCAAATTCAAGATAAATTAGGACGATACAACTTTACTCTTGGTTCTCATCATGTTCTGATGTTGCGTTTTTGATATGAATAACATCTATCGAATCCGCCTATCCATGCTTGGAGTGTTTGTAACATCAATGGTTCCTCTGCCCCCAGTTAGGCAACGTCTATTCTGTTATTTGAATAGATGGCTCCTTGAGTGATTTACCCACGTTTATCACCAAATAGGAGGCTTCGTGACCAAACGTATTTCGTGCTGAATGGGGTAGATCCCACTATGCTCCGCGGGTGATAGTCATCATTCATGGAACTTGCTCCACAGATTAAGTGATTAATCCACGGCCCTTGGCTCGAAGATGTTCAAAGGGTGACACTCAGAGCGGTTAGTTTTAAGCGTTAATTAAAATGTTCCCGCGGGAACTTTACAACGAGATTCGTAACACATTCCTTCGACGTATTCGCCTCTCACTCTCCTGAGCCTTCTAATGATTTTGCATACGAGCTTAGAACCAGACGTCTGGTCGCCGGTACCGGTCACGACTGCGAAGATGCACTTGTTCCAAAATGCTTGACCCATAGGCTGAGTTGCTCATTCAGGAGATCGTCCGACCGCTCGAGTCGTCCAAGTTGAGCATCCTTAATTGCTGGTGACGGACTTCTCCCACTTTCGGCATGAACAACCTGGTTTCTTGGTTTATGCGTGATCCACACGCCGAGTTGCTCACTGAGGGACTCGCTTGAAATTTCCAGCCATTGACGCCCAAGTCGGGCATCCTCAACCGTTGGCGATGGGTTCCTCACACTACTTTCGACATGAACAACCTCACTTCTCGAGTTGGTGTTTTCATCGTTGTCCAGTAGGTTTGTACCCGATGCTGGATTCGCCGTAGGAATAACACTAACGATCGGTTGGTGCTCAAATTGGGGAGTCCATACCTGCTGAAATTGTTGCACATACTCTTGGGGAGTACCAGGGTAACTCAGGGGGGAATTCAGCCGATCGAACCAAGAATAGATGTTTTCAAGGAGATCGTCTGAACCATCGAGCGACTGACACTCAGGTTGAGTATTGTCGACTACTGGAGAAGGAATCTTTTTGCCATTTTCGTCATGGACCACCTGATTCTTCGAGCCGGAATCTCCGTAATCGTCTCGCAAGATTGTATGTGCATCTCCTGCCAGTGTTAGATCCGCTGTAGGACTAGTATTAACGGTCAGTCGGTGCTCAGACTGGGGAGTCCCGATTTGCTGAAATTGCGGTACATACTCCTGAGGAGTACTGGGATAACCCATGGGAGTACTCTGATTGATGCCTGAACAATCGACCGTGTAATTGCCAGTCCCATCGGTGTTAAGAGGTGATTGGATGCTTCCTGCTTCATGAGGATTGCGATCACAGCCATGCTCATCGTTTAAACTTGAACTGTCTCTCTCTTGGTCTAGCGCCACTCGTCCATCTCTCAGTAGTCTTTTGTAGCACCAAAGGTGGTTCCTGACTTTATTTCTATCCAATTCCGGCATGTTCATGATCTTGAGTATGCGCGATGGGCGAGCCAAACTGATCCCTAACTGTTGAACTGCATCAACAAATTTGCTATGAAGCTCCGAGGTCCAATAAAACCTTGTTTTCTTGCTAGCCGAAGTAGGGTTGGCAACTCGGCGGCTACTCTTCGTGGAATCTGGTCGTGTTGAACCGCCTCTATCTTGGTCTAGCGACGCTCGTCCATCTCTCAGTAGTTTCTTGTAGCGCCAAAGGTGATTCTTGACCATATTTTTAGTCAGTCCCGGCACGTTCATGATTTCGAGTATGCGCAATGGGCAAGCAAAACTGATCCCCAACTGTTGAACTGCATCAACAAATTTGCTATGAAACTCCGGGGTCCAACGAAATCTTATTTTCTTGCTAGCCGAAGTGGTGTCAGCAACTTGGCGGTTACTCTTCTCGGAATCTGGTCGTGTTGGAGGTTGCTCTGGAGGGGATTTAGTGGTCTCAGATCGGCTGGTCATGATGGTGAGTTCATCATCGAGCGGACCCGACTTGTCATGACGCATGTTCCCTTCCACAATGGGCGTCGACTTTGACCTTATAGCACTAGTTTCCTCTTGTAGATCCTCGGCGGTACCCGCCTGTTCCGAAAGATGTTGCGAAGGGCATTGCAACAAATGAGCATTATAAACCCCCAGATCTGGCTCTTCAGTGAATACTCCGTCCGTGGGAACAGGGTTACCGCACTCCAGGCAAATAGCGATGCTTAGAGCTTTTTTGTACTGAGTGTTTTTTATTCGAAGCTTTTCATTTTCCTCCCTTACAACCGCTAACTCGTGCCGATCGCGTTGCTGCTTCAGCCGGGTTCGTTTGTTTTCAAACCAGCATTTGACCTTCCGAGGCTCCCACCCTATCTCCTGGCCCATTTTGATTTTCTGTTCCATGTCCGGATAGGGGTATTCCCTGAAAAACAATTCGAGTTTATGGACTTGACCTGAAGTGTTGCGTTTGAGATACTCCCCTTTCTGACGCTGATAACCGTCGCGGGTACTGTTCTCGTTAACCAAGCCGCGGGTTTCATCATTAGAAGGATCGGTCTCCATGGCCCTCGTGTCAGGTTCGGTCCTGAGATCTTCAAACTCTTCCAGCAGCTCAAGCTCGGAGACCTCCAAGTCTGGCGCTTCCAGTAAATGACAGAATCCCTTGAACATTTTGACCGGGATATCACTGTTTGATTTTCCGTTAACTCAGCTTTCTTTGTTCCTCCTTGGATCTTCACTTTCTCTGCAAATTCTGAGAGGTTAAAGGAGCCGGATCACCGTTCTTCGATCAAAGGTGATGGCTACCCGACGAGCGCTCTTCTCAATGTTTCGAGATTCCCACTTCGTCCTTTTGTGATGGCTACTTGACGAGCGTTTTTCTCAAGGCTTCGTAATTCCCACTTTGTCCTTTTTTGCTCTTTTCTACGTGAACGGAGCCTGAAGATCTCTTGCGTTGATTTCGCTTTGTCGAGCACTACGCTTGTCCCCCTGGCCCAGTCTCTAGAGTAACAAGCCTGCCCACCTTTCGGCGCCATTATGTTTCGCAAAACCCGAGATCACAGGATGGTGGTGGATTCGTGACTCATCGGGGATGCATTAACGAAACCCGCTTGGCTCTACTGCACATAAAATATTATTACCACTTCTCCCTGTACTCGAGCATTTATAAGGTGATAGATTGATGTCAAGAAGATTAACACTTTAGCCTTATCAGACTCAGCCTCTCAAACACTCTTCACATTCTCACTCTCTTCTCCGTCATTCCATCGCATATGGATTCCTCCTCTATGCCTGTTGCCTTACCTGAAGCTTCGACCCAATGGGAGAGATTTTACCACCTCTTGGGTAGGGGTTATGGCTACATAAACAATCATCCTGAAGCTGAGGTTGAAGTTCGTACTCTGATTCCGGCCCTGGATACTGCGTGTATTGAAGGTACGAAACTGCAAAGGGAGTTTGTGATCTTCCCAACTCTCTTCAACAATTTCATGCAGGCTTACGAAGTTGCTAGCCGGGAGGTCACTTTGGCTGGTATCGTGCGAGCCCGTTACCAGGACCGAACTGAGTCCCTGATGTTGGCCATGCTGACGGCCGATAACCATAAAAGGGCTGTTGAATACGCCCACGCCCAGGTTTCGATGCTGGTCCGTGAGAGGGACAACTTGGTGGAGCGTCTGGCTCTTTTTGACACCGCCTTTGAGCAAGACCAGCACAACTTCGTGCTGAGGTTCCAGTGTGCCTGGTTGGAGGAAAGGCTTGAAGACCTGAGCATGGATATAGCTCGCGGGAGGGTGCTGGCTCATGACTTAGAGCTTGAGTTCGAGTACTATGACACCAAGGTGAACGAACTTAAGGAGAAATGTCGTCTTCTTTTCTTCAAGCTTGTAGACCTCGATTCCCGGAGTGTGGGTTGTAAGCAAGGCATGGATAGCATGGAGAGTCAGTTAAGCTTTTTTGTGATGCTTGTCAGAACTCATTTTGGGTTTACTGCTCCCCCTCAGTGATCCACTTGTAAACTTTCCTGCTGAATGAAATAAACGCGAGTTTGTTTATATATGCTCTTTCATTCTGCATGGTTGACTAGCCAAGAAAGGTTTTTTTTTTTTGCTTTCGGATCTACGCGACTCCTTTTTCGCCTGTGTCAACAGATTGACTACGCATCATTCTCACAGCCCGACGCTTTATATTTGATTGACCTGAATGCCTCGTGAGAAATAGATTTGTAGTTGCTCGAAACTTAAAGATTGCCCCTGATTTTGCGGTCATTGCGTTTGGGGCCGCTAGTAATCTTTCACTTTCGAGCTCGATCACATTCTGCTAGTAACTCATGCTATCAATTCTGCCTTCACGCGTCGGGGCTGATTTTACCTTGAACTTAATAACAAGGAATTACCGTATACACACGAGATGACGTTTGCGAAAAACATTATGCAGAATCAACTCTAGCTATTGAAGAAACAAACGCATGCACCGATGAGAACTTTACATTAGGAGATACATCCTTCTCGCGTACATCCCCTTCTTTCTTGGGGCATGTCCAATGACTAACCAGTCTGGCCTCAGCTTAGGTGTGCCATTACCAAGTGCAGATCATGGTTGCCAACCTTTAATAGCTTCCAACTGATCGAACCAGGTATCAAGTCCTTCATCGAAGAAATCACCCGACCCCTCGAACGATTGATGTGTAGGTTGAGCTGCATCGCCCGACGGGTTCTTCGAACTGGAACCTCCATCTTTGTCTGGGATTATAAGAGGAGATTTGATCGATTGACTACCACAAGCATCTCCCACTTGGGGATTAGGGAAATAAGAGTGCTCCAAGCTTTCTCCCATTAGATCATCTGAAGCCATATGCTCTAATTGGGCAAACCCTTGAGCACTGGGCGTGGTGGGCTGATCTGCGACAGGATGAACACTGACTAGCTGCTGCTCGGACGGAGGAGTGCTTACTCGTTGCACTTGTGATGCGTGTTCTTGAGGAATATTGAAATGACTCGCGAGGATATCCTGATCAAATCCCCAATAGTCGTCCAGATTCGACCGGGCCTCATTTGTCATAAGGGTGCTGGGTTCGCAGCCGAGTCTATTGCTCGGATTCAGTTCTGCATAACGCTGTCCTAACGCCCTTCTGTAGCAACCAAGGTGATTCGCGACTAATTGCTTGGTAAGTCCTGGTACGTTCATGACCCTAAGTATGCTTGTCGGACCTATGAAGTCGAGTCCTATCTGTCGAACTGCGTCCAAGAACTTGAGATGAAGCTCCGGGGGCCAAGTGAATTTCTTCTTCTCGTCGTCCAGAGTGGCGTAGATAGCCTGCCGACTAACCTCTAACTCCTCTTGAACCGTATCTGATCTTACCGGAAGCTGTTGTGGAGGAGATTCATGGGCTTCGATGAGGTGACTCCGATCATAACGACACGTATCTTCTTCCTCCGAAGACACTGGTATAATTTCTGTAGGATCGATCTGCTCATGCGCGCCATTAGCAGGATCTGATTGTACCGGAGATGGCTCAAGGGAGCAGGGGGATAAATGAGCACCTTCCATCTTCGTAGAAGGCTTACTGGGGAACAATTTACTGAGGGTGGTAGGGCCACCGCAGTCAGGGCAGGTAATAGTACTGAGAATTTTCTCATACCACATGTTTTCCATTTGAAGGTTTTGGTTCTGCTCTTTTAGGGCCGTGATCTCCTTACGCCTGTGTTGGACACCTAGTCTGAAACGTCTATTCTGAAACCAAAAATGGATTCTCATAGGATTCATTCCCAGCTTCTGGCCCAATTCAATCTTTTGTTCCTCGTTTGGGCAAGGGCATTCATCGAAGAAAGCTTCAAGCTCCTGGATTTCTTTCCGAGCGTAGCGCTGGCGACTTTTTCTTTTCCGGGGTTGAGCGTCGTGGCCACTGCCGTCGTCACCACTGCGATCTTGATGTTCGTCACCGGCGATGTTGAGTTCCATGGCTTCGATGTCGAATCTGATTCTAGAGAATTTGAGGTCTTTCAACGAACTCGTCACTCGGGGTTCTCTGTTCTCTTTTGTATACTCGCTCTTTCGATTTGTTGCCTCCTTTTCCTCGAAAGCTAGGTCTGTTCAGCGTTCTGTTTTTGAAACGACGGAACTGTTTACCTCCTGCTCAGCTTTCCGACACGAAGGGGTAACCAAATCCTTCCGCGGCTTCTTCGATAGTAGCGCTCGCCTTTCACTTTTCCTCGATAGTCATGCCTGTTCAGCACTGTCTTCTCTTTTTAAGTGGCAGAGCTGTTCACTCGCCGCCCAGCTTTATGCGTGATGGAACAACACAATCCTTTCGCGGCTTCTTCGATAGTTGCGCTCGCCTTTCACTTTTCCTCAATAGTCATGCCTGTTCAGCACTGTCTTCTCTTTTTAAGTGGCAGAGCTGTTCACTCGCCGCCCAGCTTCATGCGTGATGGAACAACACAATCCTTTCGCGGCTTCTTCGATAGTTGCGCTCGCCTTTCACTTTTCCTCAATAGTCATGCCTGTTCAGCACCGTCTTCTCTTTTTAAGTGGCAGAGCTGTTCACTCGCCGCCCAGCTTCATGCGTGATGGAACAACACAATCCTTTCGCGGCTTCTTCGATAGTTGCGCTCGCCTCCCTCCCAGCTTTAATAATGGCGAGACCGAATTTGTCAGGCCTGAAATTGCGGATCAGGACATGTCTGATGATTCACGGGAGGAGCAGCCCTCGCTTTACATTAATTAACCCGGCTCCACAAGCATTATTGCTGCAACTTTTCTCCACTCTCGAGACGCTATAAAATGCGGAGTTGGTGTTTGGAAGATTAACGCTCTCATATAATTTGCTTCCATCCTCTAATCGCTCCACTACACACATCTCCGTCGAAAATGGCTTCTTCCCAAGTTCACACTTTCTCAGCCGAAGCTTTGACTCGATGGAAAGAGTTCTATAACCTCTTGGGTCGAGGCTACGCTCACATAGCCGATCATCCCGAAACCGAGGATGAGATCAGAGTCATGTTCGGGGACCTGGACATCACCTCCCTCGAGGGTACCGCGTTGGGGAGGGAATACAATATTTTTCCAACGCTCTTTACGAACTCCTTGGAGGTCTACCGCGCTGCTCATCGGGGAGTTACCGTGGCTCGTGTCTTGCGAGCCCGTTATGAGGATCAGTCCGACCGCCTAGCGTTGGCTGACTACCTGGCCGATAGTCACAAAAAGGCTGTTGAGTTCGCCAAAGAGCGGGTTTCTACATTGCTACGCGAGAGGAGGAATCTGGTGGAGGACTTAGCTCTATCTCTGGCTACCTATGAGCGCGATCGACGTAATGCCCTGCTAAGGAATCGGAGCGAGTGGCTGGAAGAAAGGCTCAACGGCATAAACGAGGATATAACTCGTGAGAATGGACTTGTTCGGGACTTGGAAGCAGTCGCCGAAGATCACGAGACTCAGGTTGTTGCAGTCAATGATGAACGCAAACGCCTCCACCTCAGGCTTGCGGACCATGATACGCGGAGTGGTGCGTATAAACAAAGCATCCATAACCTGGAGGGCCAGCTGGGCTCCTTTGTGTCGTTGATTAGGGCTCACTTCTGCTTTACTTTTCCACCCCAATGAATTGTATGATCTGGTTTGGGCAAGAATGAATGAAAGCTCCTGTGTTTGTTTTAGCTTTTATATGATCCATTTCTTCGAGCATTCGGACATCTTAGACTTGGATGAGCCGATCCATAATAAGTCGAGTAGATGTGTTCTGATTTTCTAACTCACTCATGGTCAGATGAAAGAATAACCTCAGACTTATCCAAGAAAAGATTTCTTTATGCTACTTGTTTTTCACCTGCAAATGAAAAGACCGAGTCAAAAGGAATAATCTGAAAAAGAAAGCATAGACCCCTTTCAATCTTATGCTTGCTCGTAATTAATAATGACAAGAACTTTTACAAGGGTTTTAATCTTGTGCGAAAAGTTTTTATCAATATTCCTCGAAAGAAAGCATACTATTGAAAGGAATGTAATTCACGATAATTGCTTTTGGCCAATATTCAGAAGAGCGAATTAGTCAAAAATGCAAGGCATAACGACGTGTTTTTAAATTTAATTGAAGATACGGCATCCAAATCAAGGCCGTTTTGTTAAGAACGAGAGCAATTTGGACATCTATCTCGTCATTAAATTCGAAATAACGTCAATACTCTTGATCAATTATCGTGGATTACTTAGTGACGTATGACATGCATGGACCAATTCAAGTGTATAATTCCTTCTAGCGAAATTGGGGTTGGATTACCCTGTACGACCAAAAAGGTCGTGTAAGATTTTCAACTTTAGTTTCCTCTAAAGGAATTATAAACTTGACTTGGGAGTATTCGGATGATTAGAGAAAATGCCACTATCACATTCCCATGCCCCGTCAAAAGAAATACAACCGAGTTCCATCTGAATGTATACACCAATAGATCCCTAATACAATCACTCTAAGGGGTGAGATAGAGAAAGCCTCGATAAAAATAAACCCTATACAAGAGGACTAGTAATGGAAAATGAAACCAAGGAATGTGATCCTAACGTTTAAGGATGCCCCAAGTTCGATCTGTGACTTCCGGATCACTTGCCCCGACTCGTCATCTTCATTGGGCGATATCTCAATAATGTCCATAGTAGGCTCCTTTGTTGCTCACTCGGTGTTCGCCATGGGATATCATCCTCCTCGTCTTCTATCAAGGACGTTTGGGAAAAACACATGCATCTATCCTTGAAATGGCATTTAATCTAATCACCAGAATGCAATGAATGAAATGCCTATATTTATATGAACTGTAATAGTTTTGAGGGATAGAGAGTCTTACCAACCCAACTCGTCGACTTATGTGCGATTTTAGGTGTACCAACCGCCCAAAGACATGCGCATGAGACAAGTGATGGTGAACTTCTAAAAATCAGAGGGTTTGGCACCTAAGGTTAAGGTTCCCACCTCGAGTTCTAGAAAGAGCCGATTCCATTGCACAACTATCGTTGCATTGGGACTCAATCCATAGTTCGAAGCGAGCGGAATTGAGAAGTGGATTACCCCGTGTTTTTCCTCACGGAGATTCCATTTTCAATTCCTTCTATTGTGTTCCTAAAGGCGGCGCCTGGGGTTTTAGGCGCGGTTGTGTGTGTCCATGTGTCGTGATCATCACAATGCAAGTCATGCACAAAAAATTTATCAATCAGCACTTCAAATCATCCACACAACATACATTCCTACGCCACACCTGCGTAAAATAAAGTTAATCACAGACTACACCCCTTATTACTCCAATCTGCAAAAACATATAACACCTATCGTGAGCGGACTTACCTCACCTTCAAGAGCGCATGTAGGGTTAGAAAAATCACTCAATTTTTATTACGGCCTAAGTCCACTTGAGGTCTAGAACCATAGTTTCTAGAACAAGTCCCCAGCGGAGTCGCCAGCTGTCGCGACCCGTCCGGAAGCGGACACGGCTAATGGATTACCGATCGCGGGTCTTGGATCGGCGTGGGCCCTCCCAGGCCCATACCAAATCGCGGCGGGAGTATTCTTCGAAGGATTCGACGATAAGAGTCGATCACTTTCGACCTTCAGTGTGGTCGTGGTGGCATGTGCAACTTGTGCATACATTTGGAGTCGCCACCGGTCTTTCTTGGAGGGTAGACCGGAAACCTTACCGACCGATTGGGAGAGGTCGATCAGTTCTGCGGAACCAGAGATTTTGGGTTCGGGGACTTGGTTACGTCGGTATCATTACCAACGCCCTTTCGGTACCTAACGCGAGTGATTTTCCTAGCTAAGAATTCATGCAGGCGCAATTTTGGGTGGGGTAGGTTTGATTCAGGGTTTCATGCAGATTGGAAGACTATTCCTATCAATCACAATCAATTTAAATGAAAGCGCAATCAAGTGCATAAATAAATCACATCAATGCACGTCAATTCACATCATATGGCCTCCTAATATAGCCATAAGGGCTTAGGGAAGGCGGGATTTAGGACCGAGGTGAAATGGGAAGATTTGGAGGCGATTTAGCCCGAAGGGCAAAATCGTCAATTTTTGGAAGACGATTCGCCCAAAGGGCGAAATCGTCATTTTTAAGAATGATCGGGTTCAAAACACCCGGGATGAGCCTTGGCCAATTGATTGTGGCCATTTCCTATTTTTTGGGATTTTTCTAGAATTTTTAGAATTTTTTTGGAAGACGGTTTGCCGGAAGGGCAAAACCGTCATTTTTGGAAAGACCAGGGGTCGAAAGACCCGAAACAGGTCATGGCCAGTTGAATGTGGCCATTTCCTATTTTCTGGAATTTTTTAGAATTTTTCTGAATTTTCCGAATTTTTTTGAATTTTTTATGATTTTCTATTTTTTTATTGATTTTTTTATTATTTTTTATTATTAACCGAAAATCCTACAGATCGGACGCTCCACAACGCGCCACGTGGCTGCATACCGACCATCAGATCTAATTTTTTTTATTTATCCGAAATTCATTTATTTAATTTGAAAATCATTTTTTTATGTTTCAAAAATTCCAGATCGCGACACGTGGCACGTTCTCCACCGTCCGATCTGGTTTTTATTTTTTATTCGAACCGGCCCCACCGCTGACGTGGCTGCTGACGTGGCCTGCCACGTCAGCGTTGACCTGCTGACCCGCCGGAGAAGACGACCGGCGACTCGCCGGAACAGTGAAAATTCCGGCGAGTCCGCCGGAATCGTCGCCGGAAAATCGTGAAGACTCCCAAAACCTCAGATTCACTTGCCTAAACTTCATCAATTGGTTCCACCGTACCTCAGAACCGAAATAAAACAAGAGAGGCGACCATGAACACGTTGGAAACCAGTGAACCGGGCCACCCCGAATTCAGCTCCGGCGAGGTATCCGTCGAAAGTTTTTTTTTTGTGCCCAATCTCACTCCTATCACCTCACACAGCATCTAAAGGGATCAAGAAGACTTACCAAGAGCTGCTCGGACCTAGGCGGCCGCCGGAACTCCTCCCACGAGCTCCCGATCAGAATATAGTCCGACGAAGCTCCGAGCCCAGTCTTTGATCGCGTTAATGTAAGTAGACGAACAAGCCAGGCGGCAGAAACTCTCTTAAATTAGTTTGAAATGAATGATCACGCGAGGGAGTGAACAACCATCGAAAACGAGCTCGGAGACCAAGAGGGCTTCGGTCGCGATTCGTCGAACAGGTGTTGTGCATGTCCAGAAAAATGCTAAAATGAACTCGTCGAAGCTCAACAGGGGATTCCGAGCTAAACCAATTATTCGATCATCGTTTATGCATCATCAGGATCAACGGGTACTATCGAGTGTGGTCCGACTCGATCGGAATCGAGCCGGACCAACATACTCTGTCTGCGAGAGCAAAAACAGGGGCAAAACAGGGGTGGGCTACTGACCTGGCTTCGCCGGCGACGACGGCGGCTCGAGGTGGTCCAATCGTCTTCAACCCAGCTTCCTCGAGCTTTTGCCTCCCTCGCCAACTATCCCGCTCCCGGATTCTCTCTGCCCTCCTTTCTCTGCCGAGCTCTCTCTCCCCCGGCCTCCTCCTCTTTTTTTTTTTTTTTTTTATGGCCGACCGGCCTTCGTGGCCCTTTTGCAAAGCCATGGCCGTCGACCACTTTCCCTTGTCCCCTCATTTTTAAATGAAACTGGCCCCAGCGGCCGCTCTTTCGCCGGTGATGTCCCCTGCCTTTTCTTTAGCTTTCAGCGCCGTGGGTCTGCAACTAAGTTGCAGACCCGGTCGGACCGGGTCGGGTCGGGTCTGACCCGACCGGCCCGGTTCGGCCAATTCGATTAAATCGGGCCCCAAATTGACCTATTTTCATGAAATTGATGGCAAAATCGGACTCCTTGACATGTTTACTATCAAATAGGGATATTTTCGTGAATCAATTGATTGAAATTTAGTGAAAACCCCAAATCGCCCTTAGGATCCGAAAATTAATTTCGCTTAATCGAAGGTCCAAATGATCGTATTAGCCCAAATTGAGGTCACCAATGGATTCAGCATGACGAAAACTATAGGGTAGAGGTGTTTAATTTGAATGGGTATGCCCACATGAAATTTAATTTCAAAAATTGAGAAACTGGGGACTAAATTGAAAGATTTTTATGCAATTAAGCCCTTTTGGCTAAAATTGATCAAATTGGAGGGCCAATCGACCTAATTGCACTTCAAGAATTTATAATCCAATGTCATAGCTTATAAAAAGCGGAAATTAAAAATAAAAAGACTCGAAAAGGAATTTTTGGGGCTCGTTTCGGGTTTATGTTTGTTAAGGAACATAGTGACCCGAGCCGAATTTTTGAGATTTAAAGTGACAAACTTGAATAAGAAATTAAAACAAAATTATTGAATATTTTTTTGTATTTTTCTGACCACAAATGATATTTTTTGATTTTTTTGGATATTTTTATAATTAAATAAATTCGAAAAATATTATAAAATACCAAAAAATATTTTTTGTTCAAAATTGGTTCCCAAGGCTAGGCTAAGGCTTCCAAAGTTGATTTTGCAATTTTTGACCTTTTTTTGCTATTTTTAATTAATTTTAGAAATAAAAACTAAAATAAAAGATGGTCAAAAATCAGGTGTCAACACCCCCGTGGCCCGCTCGCCTGGTGTCACCAGGGCCCACGCACCGCTGCCCCCGTGGCCCGCACAACTGGTGCCACCATGGCCCGCACACCATCGTCGCTCGCCCGCCACCGCCGTTGCTGTCGCAACCGTGGCCCACCCACTACCGCCGCTCGCGCACTGCCTCCACCGTCAAAAGTCCCATTGTGGCGACGGCCCTGACCTCGGAGGCATTGACGTCCAGAACTTAAATTCCTTTTTTTTTTTTTTTTTAACTTTTGGTTTAGCATCAGCAGACGAAAATACTTTAATCTTTTTCTCTTTTTTCGAACTAATTTATACCGAAAAAGGGCTCCAAGTGCACTTGTATTCTCAAATGAGGGCTCAAACTTAAACTTGTTTCAAACAAGGGTCCGGACTGCATTTTTTGCTTCAAAGAAGGGCCTGGCCAAGGCTACTTTTGTCTTTTTAATATTTTGTGATTATTTTCTTTATTTTTTTCCTTTTTTTTCTTTCTTGCTTCCTTCTATTCTCTTCCTGCAGGTTGCCTTACTCTACCCAGGCAACCGGCGATGAAGGAGAGAACAGAAGGAAGTGAGAGAATTCTCATAGAGTCGCAGATAAACCCTTGACATTTGCTCACTTCCTCTTCCGCATCGCAGCATCACCCCCGCTAAAACCTTCACTCCCTCCAACCCTTCGACTTCATAAACCCTAAATTCCGCCGCCCCCTCTCTTCCTTGAGACTGATGATGCACCTCGTTCTGCGGAAGACGTCTTCCTCGCCGATCGCCTCGAGGCGCGCTCTCTGGGCCATTCTGACCTCCCTTGGAGCCCTACTTCACCATCCCAATCGCCAGCCGCGTCCTCGGATGGTATGCTTGTCGGCGAGCCGAGCTATTTCCTGGCCAGCGGCGGGCTTCTGAGGCCGTCGTTGTGGTTTGGTGGCTCGGTGAGTGCGTTCTGCGCGGGTCCCGGGCCGTTGGGGCTCAGGGCGTCGAGGGTTTCGCAGGCCGAGTTCGCTATCGACGATTTTGCACTCTAAGATGAGGAGAAGTCATCGACGGGGAGTAGTAATGATGAAGGTCTCAAGATTGCGAAGCTCGGATTGCTCAGCCCACAGAAGTCGGTGAGGAGGGAGAGAACAGAAGGAAGCAAGAAAGAGAAAAAAAGGGGGGAAAAAGAAAATAATCACAAAATATAAAAAAAGACAAAAGTAGCCCTGGCCAGGCCATTTTTTGAAGCAAAAAATGCTCCGGACCCTTGTTTGAAACAAGTTTCAGTTTGGGCCCTTGTTTGAGAATACAAGTGCACTTGAGGCCCTTTTTTGGCATTTTCCCAAAAAGTTGCGAAGTTAAAGAAACTTAAATTTGAAATTTCAGCCAAAAAAAAAAACATATACATACGGTCTTAAACATCTTTTAAAGAAGTTGCGAGCCCCTTCCCATCATCACTTCCTTAATTTTCCCTCATCCGAAGCCATTAAATGCTCAAGGTGGTAAACTTTAGAAGGTGCAACTAACACTACTACAGAGAAACAAGAATTATAAGATAATTAGTCTAAACCGGTAGGGGAAATCAAAAGCGACGAAGGCTTCGTTTTGGGAGGGGCTTTCCCAAAGCCTTGGGCCAAAATTGGGGGTTTGGGTTAAGGTTTGGAATTTTGATATAATATTGAGGGCATTAAAGGCAATCAAAGGCTATAATATTGAGGGCTTTCCCAAAGCCTTAGGATTGTGGGACCCTGGCAAATCGCTTGGGGTGGCGCGAGCCCAAGTGGCTGTCATCGGGGCTGCGCCACACAAGCGCCGACGCCTGGGCTCATGTGACCCTAGGACTCAACCTCATCGCCTCCCCGAAAATATATGGGATCTAAAATAACAAAATAGTCCTTTGCAAAGTTTTTCCAAAACAGTATTTTAAGTAGATTTTACTTTTCATTTTAGAATATGCTTTATCAAATACTATTTACATTTTGAAAAATCCCTTTCACCTAAAGTCCTTTTACATTTTCTCCAAAAAAAAAAAAATCTTTTTACATTTTCTCAAAGGCTTTCCACCAAAGCAGAAACATACACACCCGAAGATGGCTAACGAGATTTACAAACGGCTCTCTAATTTTGCCAAGGCTAATAAAATTTTATGGACATTAAGGTCCCGTTTGTTTAGCGAAAAATATATTATTTTAAAAAAATAATCTCCTAAAATCGTTCTTTTGTATCGTGAGAAATAATTAATCAATTAAAAATATTTTCATTATATTGGCAACAAATTATATATGAAAAATTCCGTAACCGATAAAAAAAAACCATTCATTCGTGAAACAATTAGTCAATGGAGAATATTTTCATTTTGGACAACAGTTTATGTCTAAGTATTATCATGAAAAATAAAAATATTGTTAATTTATTTATTTTTAAAAGCGATACACGCCATTGTTTTTAAGGGAAAAAAAAGAGCTCATTCGTTTTTCGCAAAGTTAAAGAAACTTATATTTGAAATTTCAGCAAAAAAAACAAAAACATGTATGTACAGTCTTAAACATCTTTTAAAGAAGTTGCGAGCTACCGTTCCCATCATCACTTCCTTAATTTTCCCTCATTCAGAAGCCCTTAAATGCTCAAGGTGGTAAACTTTAGAAGGTGCCACCTAGGAAAAGTCTGCGAGGAAGTAATAATTGAAGGCTTCCATCGAGCTTTTTCAAGTTTTAGGATTGAGTCTCCTCAGTGCTTCGTTTCATTTTGCATAAAAGGTTCAAGATTTAAGGTAATTATTCCTGTCCATCAAAGTATCTTATATATCAAGTCTATGTAATTTTAACATGATGAGCATCCATGTTCATTAAAGCGTGTTATATCGCTAATCTATGGAGTTTTAACATGATTAATACTAGCTTATTCAGGGAAAAAGGTCATTAGAACTGGGACAGTTTTGGTACAAAATTTTTTCACCGTATCGCTTTCGTATCATATCGCAAACAAAACTATTGCTTAAGTACCTCCGGTTTCGGAAAAAAAAAAATACCTCCGAGATAAATTCAGGAAAAAAAAAGGATTATGAGGCTTTTTTTAAATAAAATATCAAATACATGTGTGGCTTAAAAAAAACAAAAAGAAAGTTTAACATGGATGATATGAGGTAACCTTTTATGTCAAAACGATGGAGTAAGCCTTCGAAGCCATTCGCTAGGGTGTTTTGTCCGTTGTCCTCGATGTCGAGAAGAAATCCATTGTTAAGTTCGAGGGCTCTAATTTTTTTATGAATTTGAGATATATTCTATTTTGTCTTGGTTTTGTTGACACGAACTTGAGTGGCCTTTGCTTATTCTCCTCTCTATTGCAAGATTTAGCTCTTAATTTTGCACCAAATTCGTTGTTAGGAGAATTGAATTCTGAGACAAATCAGTAAGTATTCTCGTTAGGGTCCGAAGGAGAGGGAAATTTGGGTCCTTTCATGCTTAGTGATGTCATTTAAGGGGCTTTTCATTGACATTTGCCGCATTGGTTTTTTGGCTACTCACGTCAAATCACTTTATTCCTTTCTTAATCATCGATTTTCAAGTTTTGCACGTAATCATCTAAGTTTGTGTAGATTTTAAAACATAACTACATCACATTCAGCTTTATTTTTGTCAAAATGTTCAGAACGATATATAGTCCCAACTAATTCGTGCTTGGGATGGATTATTAAAAGTACTCTCCAGACCTTTTATTGCAGCCAGACCTATCGCACTACGTGGCGCGCGGAAGGATAAAACTATTAGAGATAGAGACAATTAGAATACCTTTCCTTTTGATATATTCTTCATATTTCTTAGGGTTATGCATCTATCTTTTCAATAATTTACTAATATGGCTCTCAATGTTGATCCTCAACGTTATTCTTCTCACCCGTTACTAGGGGTGTCAATGGTTTAATTTTACAAGAAAATCAAACTGAACTAAACCATTAGACGGTAAGTTTGAGCTGAACCAAATCTCATCCGGAACTGAAAATTAATCGAAACAAAAATCCTGTTCGGTTCGGCTCGGTTTTATATTTTTCTGATTTTTTATTTTTATTTTTCCTTTTTCTTATTTTTCTTTTGTGTTATTTTTCCTTTTTTTTTTTGGTGGCTGAGGGCCAAGCGACCTCTGCTTTCCCCTGAACGAGGCCCGTAGGCGAGCCCTCACGGCATGGCCTGCACTCGCAATGGATGGTGAGGGCTCGCAATGTCCTGCCCTCGCCTTCATTTGTGAGGGGACCACAACCCCTCGCCTGCAGCCAGCAAGAGGTTTGCGGCCCTCATCGATAGGCTGAGGTCATCGGCCCTTAGCCACAAAAAAAGGAAAAAAGAAAAGAAAAAAATTTGTTATTTTTCAATTAACTGAACTGAACTAAACCAAATTGCATAATTTTTTGTTTGTTTAGTTCATTCAGTTAGTAGTTCAGTTTAGTTTTTCGGTTTAGTTTTGACACCCATATCGATAACAATAACGTCCACCAAAAAGAATGGGCAATACACTATATATATATATATATATATATTAAATCTTTTCTCCAAACTCCAATTGTCTTCTTTCAAGTTAACTTGAGTTGAGAGGATGCTAAGGATGATAGTTCTTTTTATAAACGGAAAAGATAATTGGGATTGATGACTCTATAAAAAATAGAGTTATTTTACCTATTTTGAGTAACAAATAATGTGTTATCCGTGAGAAAATATTTTGATTTCCTTCTATTTATTCAGATTTTTGTTGTTTATGCAGGATAATGATATATGGAGAAGATAAAGGAAAAAGAAGAGAATCAAGATGTCACAAGCATAATTTTTGGAAGATTACCTTGTTTTTAGAATATCTCAATGTTATCCTTAGAGATTCAATTATTTTTTAGAATATATTGATATAATCTTTAGGATTTTATTTATTTTTACGAATTTGGAATGTTATTCTAGAGGGAGGATTAGCTTTAGAGAGACGTCAACATTTTTTTATCTTTCACTTTTTCTTCCATTGTCGTTTTTGGAATTTTGAAAGTATTTTGAAGAGAAGACAAAGTGGTGACAGAATTCTTGTTCTTTGATTCAAGATGTTTGATTTAATTTATATTTTTGCTTCTTCTTCTTCTTCTTTTATGATGTTCTAATTTTCTTTCGTTAGGGCTACGATGTAGCCTGATCATGATGATATGAATTTCACGATGTTTATGTTTTGCAAGTGATTTCGTTCATGTGAGTTATATATTATTATGCTTTTAAGTGACTAGCTATCACTTGAATGATCCGATGTGCATGTTTGAGACTGAGAAATGATAATATGCAATTGCTCCTTATAATATATAACCATGAATTACAACATGGATAGAAATATACCATGTTATTTGTGTAGCTTTCGGTGATAAGTGATCCAAAAGACTCATTGTAAACCGAAGATATTCACATTATATGTGGGATGATATATTTTCTCAGTCATTATATTACTTGTTCGACACGTACACTTGCGTTAGAATTTTGCGAACACGGATATTTCTTTCATCTTCCATATTTCTCATAATTATGCATATACCAAATGTGCATGCTGACCACAAAGGGTTAAAACTCATAATTATGCATGTCACAATGTCGATCGATACCTTTTTTTTTGGTCGGCATCGGAGTTTCCATGTTCGCCTCCATGTCCCACGCTGACACACTGCCAGATTTAAGTGGCCAGATCATTATGCACTTCATCAACATGTCTTGTTGATTTCCCGTTTGCCCATCAATGTGATGTTGTCTTAGTCGATGATGCCTTTGATCGACGACATCTTCACTCTTTTTTCCTGTGTTCGACACTTAGCCAATTTTGGAATAATATCGGCCATATATTAGCTTCGTTATCGAAACAAAGATGTTCGTCGACCACAAGTTTACGGTCCGTCGTTAGCTGTATCTCGTGATAATCGATATATAGCTGTAATCCACGATCATCAATGAACTTATTTTTTCCTCGTAATCGCCAATGATTAGCATGATGCAATCGTTGCTGGGTCACATAGCTCGTCAGTACTGATTTCGCCATTGCTCTTTGGCGAAATCTACTTTGCGTTGGTCGTGTCGATTCTAAAGACACATCCATTTTCCAATGTGTAAACAGTAACTCTGATCCACCGTAATCGACATTACGTTTATCTCGGCAGCCTGGACAGTCATGTGATAAAATCCATGAGCAGACCGACGCATTAATTCATGAGAACCCATTGAAAGTACACAGAAAATTCGCTTTTCCCCCTTTTTTCGAACTATTCTCGTATTTGACTAAAAGGGCCAAAAGGAAAGAAAAATCCAAACCTCCATGCGTGGGACTATCAAACTTTTTCGAAAAAGCAAAATCTGCTGTCCTGATTCACGTTTTCTATGTTAATCAATTCGAAATTAGTGAACCAAAGCTCTGCGCGTCTCCATCAATCACCAGTGGCTGCCTCGATCTGCCTGCCCCGATCGGCGATGAACGCGAGCGAGAGAGAGACTTGTACGGATTCTGTAGACCGCGTCGATGGAGTGGAGGGATTTACACCTGGAAATAGCTTCCTTTCAACCTCCATCGAATTCGCGATGAACATGCCAAATTAAGGCAATTATGTGCCACGCACGACATGGACATTATTTTTGGGGGAATGGCTAGGTTTTTGAAATGCCATCTAATCTTCCCATACGCAACCGGCCCGCAATTGCTCCGTCCCTTCATTGATTTCGCAGCGTTTTGCGACACCTAAAAAGGGTCTTCTTGCCTTCCGCATCTCTCCTCAATTTAAGCCAAAAGAAATTTCTTCCTTTCTCTCTCCTTCCCAATCCCGACACCCTCGATTTCTTGTAAGGACGTTGTGCAGAGGCGGCGGTTCCCTGACGCGGCATGAGAACATGACTCAAACGCAACACGGGATTACCGTGAGAAATCGGGATTCGAGGCGACACAGCTCGACTTGAAAACATATAGGAAACATCGCTTTGGGGTAATTTTCGATAGCACGGATATGATACACCAATACGAACTGTTGGCCTTACATGCATGCCATGACACGTTGTGAATGGATCGTCTACACTTTCCTTAGAAGGGCAGGTCATGCTCTTGGAATCCAGGCCGTTCGTGTTATGAATGGACGGCCCAGATTATTACTAAAAAATAAAAAATCCAAAATGTTGCCTTGTAAAAATAGGAAATTTGGGCCGTCTGTCTAAAAACGGACGATCCGGATCTCAAGGGCAGGTACTTGTCCTTCTAAGGAAAGAACAGATGATCTGGATCCACGCACGTAAGCATTACATGATTTTTACTGTTCATAAACCTATGAAAAGGTAGGGCTTAGACGGGAAAAATTAACGGAATCAACATGGCCGGATATGAAAATGGACGCGTTTTTAAAGGACGACATACAATGAGTTTCGAGACTTTTAAAAGATCGGCAAAAGTTCGGAGTCCGTGGGTGCATGATTAATTTTAGGACAGTACAAGTAAGATTCACATTGTCCCTTGCACCCTTTACCTTGAAAAGGGTGCATGCTACAAAGATAGGTGGTAGTGGTACCAGCAAAACATTCTTTAAAAAGATATTACGTATACATTAGATTGACATAACTGTTGGGATCTCCCTCTCTCCTTGCCAATCATATGATCTGATGAACTGGCTCAAACCAAGAGAGAGAGAGAGAGAGAGAGAGAGAGAGAGAGAGAGAGAAAGAAAGCTAATGGACGCTCGAACGTGGCCACCTTTTTAGGGTTTCCTTGATTGGAAGCCTTCAGGGATTGACTCACGTTTACCGCATTTCTGCTCTAGAAGCTCACGCTCGATTTTGCAAATTATGGTTCCGGTGCAATTTTACATCAAATCATGAAGTTGATCGCCAGGTGTTCGATCTTCAGCACATTCCGGAACCCTTGCTCTTGATTAAATGTTAATCATGGGGATTTAATAGCTTTCATTTGCGAACTGATATTAGGGTTTTTTTTTTATTTGGGTCAAAACTGATATTAGGGTTCACTAATAGTGGAAACTGAGTTCCAGACGGTCCCTTTCACACTTTACGGGCCGCAATAATGGAAGTTGCATCCGCTAGAAGTCATGCTAGAGCCTCGCCATTTACCCTGCAAAAAGCCACGTAACTTGGCGCAATTAGGAATTTCACAAACTTTTGAGTCGATAGTCAACAAGTCCGAATAAGCAACAATAATATCGTATCTTTGCGATCCATCTCTTTCTCAGCTCACTCACTTTTCATACCCCGAAACACTTATACCGGAACCGGACCATCCGGAGCGACACTCAATTCGGGAATCCCGCGAAAAGTCGAGGCTTTCGCGGCATCTCATCGGAAACGTCACAAAAGCTTCACATTATTTGGTAGGGGCATGCAATAAATAAGTGCACCAACCTCACCTTTCGCGAAACCACCGCTTTCAGGGGGAAAATCTTTATGTTATCAACGCATGCATACACCAAGCGATCGAGTGGTATAGAACAGAAAAGGTTTTTGCTAGCACAATAGTCTTTTGGGCCAGTATGAAACTATCAACATGCCGTGAGCGACAAATTCTTGAAAGAGTAGACCTCATAATAATTTTTAATTATTTAATTTTGATTTTTCTGGGACGCGAAATAGTAAACAAGTGTAAAAGAAAGTCATAAATCTATTATAATTGTGTCAATTCAGTCCTAAAATTTTTATTGGTGTCAATTAAGTCCTAAACCTTTTGTATTGGTGCCAATTCAGTTGGTTTAAGACTGAATTGTCACCAACGCAAAAAGTTTGAGACTGAATTGACATTAAAAAAATATTTTAGGATTGAATTGGCACAAGTGCAATAGATTTAAGACTTTTTTTGACGCTTTCTCCTTGCAAAATAGACCGTTATTCTCACTCTCACGGTAGGTTAAGGGCAATCTACGTAAGATTTCTTAATAAAAAGGGAAAAAAAAATTCCTTTATGGACCCTCCACATTGCGATCCCACACGACTTCCAAGTTCCATCCATGCATGCGAAACCCAACAACCTCATTCATTCACAGACACAAGAAACATAAATGCACAACAAGACCCCCCCAATTATTTGTTTGTTTTGGTCTAAGGTCATCACCTTCTTTGTCTTCACATGCCTCAGCGTAACCGCAAGACACATGGAAGAGCAACAAAGGTTTCAAGAACAAGGAGGAGGAGGAGGAGGAGGAAAAGAAAAAGCCCAAAGGAGACGCCATGAACGCACACACGAAACCTCCGGTGAGCTCTTCCGCATGGAGCTCGAAAAAGGACAAACAACCATCTCCACCACCCCATTATAATTCTAGAGAGAGGGATCCAAGCCCGAGTTAATTAGGGCTGAGTCAGAAAGGCGTGTTTGGCTCGGGGAAGGGAAAACAAAAACAAAAACAAAAACAGCCAGAAAGCGAAATATTTTTACGATGGAGACAACTTTGCGGTGCGCGAGCAGCGTTTAACATTTTTACGATGGACCATCTCACTCCCACCGATCGCCACTCTCTCCCTCAAGGCGCGTATAAAGCCTTCATCTCGCCATTAACAGGGAAGAAATATTGTGTTCGGGGATACTTAGACTCGTCACAAGGGTGGGTCGAATCTAGAATTAATGATCCATCCCGGATAGGCGCGCTTAGCTTCTTAATTGACTCATTTCCATGCAATGTGAATATAGTGACTTATGTACGACCCCGACCAAATACTTCCACATTTATCTCTTTCTGGGAAAACTCGTATCCAAACTCGGTTGAGATTGCGATGCTAGTGAGGGTAAGATCGAGAGTCAAAGAGGCGGCTTAGGTATAAGTATGTTGTAAATCCATTTATGACTCATTTATGGCCTATTCAACATCAATATGATGTTTCGAACAAAAAAAAAAAAAAACATCAATATGATGTTTAATTATTGAATATAAATTAATCCACATAACAAATCAGCCCATAGTTAAAAAAAAAGAATTTTTGACCCATTTTGACGGGTCTAGATATGGCTCGTCGTGTATGCATGTCTTTTGACCTTGACATCACAATTAGGGATAAGCAAAAAGAACCGATTATATAGGGAATTGCCCGGACCGGACCCAATCGGCCAGTTCGGTCCGATTCTTGGGAGTTCCCGGTCCTATTCCCAAATCCAAAAATTGGAACCAGTAATTGTCGGTCTGACTTCCGGTTTCAGGGATGGAACAGCCCATCGAGACCAGACTGATTTTTTTTTTTTTGTGTGTAAAAATTCTTATTTAAATTCTTAATTATGTGAGGTACTTCTACAAATTTAAAATGCGATTATGTATTCCAAATACATATAATTGATAGCACTGGATCGCTCGAAAATCGGACGGGATCGGAAATCGATTACCCTTGAATCTTGATCACAACGGGGGAGTTGTATGGGCACGTGAGCAGTGGGGGCACGTAGGGAAGCAGAGGGGTTGGGGTTAGTGTTGCTGTGGAGAGAATGGTTTTGGGCTACGCTACCTACTAATCCTCCACTTGTCATGCAAGCAGAATGAGTTCGATACGCATACTCTCTCTCTCTCTCTCTCTCTCTCTCTCTCTCGCGTACACACACAAGCACCCCCGCCCCATTTTTGTCCTTTGCAACATATGTGTATATAAAGCGCAGCTCCTTCCCCCCACCTTCAACCATCCCTGGTATCATCCTCAGTGAAAGCTAGGGAGAGAGTGGGAGGAGAGGGGGAAGCAGAGAGAGAGAGAGAGTAGAGAAAGAGACAGATAAGGTTTCTCTCTCTGATCCCTGCTTTCTTTTCTGGGTCTTCGCCTTGGGGAGAGAGGATTTCTTCTCGCTTGTTTTGTTGCAGGTGAAATGGCCATCTTGGATTACCACCATCCATGGATCTTCACCTTTGGTATCCTAGGTAATATGAACAAAACCAGAAGCTCTTCACCTTCGTCGTCTTCATCTTCGTCTTCTCGACTCTCCTCAAATGCGTTCCCTTTTTCTTTTGTTGACTTAAGCCTCGGTCGAAATTAAACCTCAGGCAAACTTTTTCAGTCTCTTGGACCTTTTTGCCAACTTTTTTTCACAACCCTTTTGGCCATTTCCTCCAACGATCTTTGTTTTCATTCTGGTGCAATCTCAGAATCAACTTTAATAGTTGAAGCTGGGGACGTCAGCGTCCGTCTTAAGGCTGTTGCGCAACCAACCAAAAGCTGCTCTGCAATAATTTTTTTTTTCCTTCGACTAATTTAGATTAATAAATTCTCGATTCGGTCTGCATTTCGACATGCAACAGTGATTTAGTTCGAGTTTTGTTCAACTACACCTCGTTTTCCTCAGATTCGTAAAACGACTGAGGTTGTTTTGTTTTTCTTAACCCTTGCAAAAAGAGAAACTCTTTCATTTTGGCACTGCGCTTGCGTAGAATAATCTAACTTTTTGTTCTTCTGTTCTGCAATTGATGATAGGAAACATTGTCTCGTTCTTCGTCTACTTGGCCCCAGTGTAAGTGATCATGCTTCTTTAAGGTTCTTCTCTTCTCTCTGACTAGGATGAAGATAACATTATTTTATTCTCTCTCTTCTTTCGTTGCAGACCGACATTTTACAGGATCTGCAGGAAGAAATCAACCGAGGGTTTCCAGTCGTTGCCCTACTTGGTCGCTCTATTCAGCTCCATGCTCTGGTTCTACTATGCATTCCTCAAAGGACACTCCTTCCTTCTCATCACCATCAACTCCTTCGGATGCGTCGTGGAGATGGTGTACATTGCCATTTTCATCACCTATGCGCCAAAAGCTGCGAGGGTACGTATTGATTTGATCGAACTGAAATTTGAACAATATAATAAGTTCCCGTGATACCACTCTGGTCCCCCCTCTTTTTTCTAACTACTCCGTGTTTGTTCTATCTTAACTTAATGATCTTGCCTATTGCAGAACTCCACGATTAAGCTCTTTGGTCTGATGAACATGGGATTATTCTCACTCCTAATTATCGTCACGCACTTCATCCCGAACGATCAGACCCGCACCGTGGTGTTCGGATGGATCTGCACGACGATCTCCGTGAGCGTCTTCGCAGCGCCATTGACCATCGTGGTGGGCACTCAAAAACTCAAACTCTTGCTTCTCAAATTCTCATACTTAACCATGGAAAACGCATTTTGATTTTCGGTTTCTTTTTCTTCTCTCCCCATTCTGGTGTCCAGGCACGAGTTGTGCGAACGAAGAGCGTGGAGTTCATGCCTTTCTCTCTGTCGTTATGTCTAACGTTGAGCGCCATCATGTGGTTCGGCTATGGTCTCTTCGTGAAGGACTGGTGCATTATGGTAAGTGATCTCCATTTTCCAAAAATCAAACTAATGATTGTGAATCATTAATTTCATTTATATTAAGTACAATCGTAATGTGCATTGGTATAATGTAGATCCAATCAGTTCTTCAACATCACTTTTATCTATTTTTTGAAAAAGAAAAGTTTTAGTAATATCAATGAGTGGAACACATTATTAATAATGATTATGATTCATGGAGGATCGAGAATTTTACATTTGTAAATTGGACCGACCCGAGAATATTTAACAAAACTCATGTATGCCACTTTAGAAAAAAAAAGTTAGAATGAAATCTTGGACTCTTGGATACGCATAAACCCGATATATTTTAACTATAACGGATGGAAATGATGTGACAATTGTGTCCGAACGTGATCGAGCAAGTCGATATCACGTGAATACTTCCGCTGGAGATACTAAACTCTCGTTAAAAACGTGGGCAAGCTTGTGGCGGACTGCATGTTTTATCGGGTTCTAAAGTAAGTTTTGGTCAAACTAAAGAATGTTCTTGACCTGGACATGCAGATACCGAATGTCGTGGGCTTTGTCTTGGGACTGTGTCAGATGGGCTTGTACGGGTACTTCAGAAACAAAGAGAGCGTCACCAAGATGGACCAAAAGCAGCAAGTCACCACCATCGTTGTCCTCGCTTCCTTAGGAGGAGCCTCCGAAGTCCACCAGGCTGAAATCCCGCCCCCAGCCGACGGCGGCCAAGCCCTTTCGGACGAGCAGCAGCCGTCGCAACTGCAGGAGGGCACCGTGGAAGTGGTGGTTTCCGGCGACGGCCTCCGAGCCAAGGAAGATTCTGGGGTCTGATTTGGCAAGTTATTGGTTAGCTCAGGCCCATCTTACCATAGGGCTGGGCTTTGATTAAGAATGTGAAGGCCCAAATTCGCATCGATCTATCTTCTCCGTAATGATCCTACTTTCTCTATCGTTCTCTCTCTCTATCTATGTCGTCCGGTTGGTATCACAATTGTAAGAAGAAGAAAGTGCTCAAAGGCAATATCTCAAAGTGTACTCATTCTTCTTCTGTTGATTAAAGATCGAGTTAATTACTAGCATACTTGTTCTTATTCTAGCGGTTGAGAAACCAATTTTCGTCGATGATACTCTTGTCGAATCGCCTCAACTCGCTTGAACATCGCGGTTGAGTACAACTAACCTGTTGTTCCAATTATCAGATGGTGCTTCTGATATTCGCGAGCATTTTAGTCGAAATCCATGCCCGGGAAGAGAGAGTAAAAGTGATGGAACTTGCAGGTACGATTCGAAAGATCATTGTAGGCTGTTCCTGAGTGAATAGGACTTAAAAAGGACTTTGCATCATTTGCAATGTCCCTGTGACAAGCTAAGGAGCAAGAAGATTCAAAACCAGAGGGAGTTCTCTCTCTCTCTCTCTCTCTAGACTGCATGTCCCTTTGGATTCTCTTTCTAGATTGCTGTCCTAGCAGTGATATACACATAAGCCTTCTTCCTCCAAATTCAAAAAAAGCATAAACAGAGAATGGAGAGATGGAACCCGAAAACTGTCGGCGCCAGTTCCTTTATTCCCGTAATTAGAAGCTATGTTAGGATCGTACGCCCGGTTCGCTTGGTAAGAAAGTGCCATCACCACATCCCCTGAGAGGACGCGCGGCCGGGCCGACTGCTCATTCATACACATGGCTGCCACAGCAATCGCCTGATATAGACGCCGCACTGGATAATGCCCCTGCAGCCTTGGATCCGCCAATTTCGAGAATCTTCGCCTGTGATTGAATAATGGACGTGCCTGCACAGGCAAAAACATCAGAAAGAATAACTTAGGATTTCTTTGGAAAGGAACTTCCCATATAGGTTGAGCCAGAATGGGAACAAACAGGCGTAGATAATTGAAATTCTTGATCTTCTTGTTATCTGGCAATGGAAGTTTCAATTACGCGCACTTTCAGTGCTGGGTCACTTCAAGGCAGAGAGAGTTCTAGGGATGTGCAAAGAGAGATATACTAAATTACCTAGATAAAAATTGTAGAAGGAAGAACCTCTCATTAAGGATAATTCATGTTACCTTGAAGACGATCTTCCAATGATCCACAAGGGCATGAATTCATAGACAAGAAGCCACCGATCACCATCAGCACAGTAACAAAAATCGGATTCACGAGATTAGGGAGATGCAGAAGGCTCGGCATCAGAACCTCCGCCAGAAATTCGCGGTTACCCGGTACACCAACCTTACAAATGACTAGGGTCAAAGTAAGAACCAGGTATATTTTAAGAGAGTCATGAGTAGCTCCAAAAGTATGAGAATTTAATGGAACAGAACCGCAGCCAACCAAACTATAGTATACACAGACTATCGTGGTTGAGTAGATCTAACCTATTGTTTCATTTATCAGATGGTGCTTCTGATATTGCAAGCATCTTATTTGAAATTCATGCACAGGAATAGGCTGTTTCATGATGGGAAAGGACCTAGAAAACTTGCAATCATTTGCAATGTCCCTGTGGTATGCCAAGGAGCAAGAAGATTCAAGACCAATGGGAGTTTGACGAGTCAGTCTAACAAAGCCCAAATTAATCTCCGCACCGATACATGATTGCACTACTAACCGCGACATTATATAAGAATGTTGCTTAAAACTAGAGTTAGAAAATGCAGGCAAATTCTGCTCCAGGATAAACTTACAAGGTTCAGCACAAGCATTACAAGACAGACAATCTCCCTCTTCTTCTGGATTCTCTTTCTATAATGCTGTCCTAGCAATATACACAACAACTCCTCTTCCTCCAAATTTCAAGAAAGTATAAACAGAGAATGGAGAGATAAGACCCCGAAAAATGCCGAGTTATAGTAGTAGGGACCGAGTCCTCCTAATTCGACCACAATGTCTCCACTCATTCCCTTCGACAAAATGGAGTATGCATTACACAACATGGATTCCCTGCGTTTGCTTCGTAGGATTCACAGAAAGCAAGCCAAGAGGCTCGAGGAGGGAACGACTTGAGAAATTCTCAATCAAGACAACCGGCCATTAGATCCATCGAAACTGCCTTGAGCGCTCTGCCGTCTTTTCTCTCGCCAATTCTCTCCCCACATCTTCGCCTCAGCAACGGCCCTTTCTCGATTCATGTCCCTATTTAACAACTTACCGTCTCTTGGAGAATCGTCCTTCTCAGACCCCTCGGATTCCCACCTGCTGCGCCCGGAACCTCCAGCATCCTCGTTCCTCAAAATCTTGCCGCCTCTCTCATCAAAGCCGGATCCTTTGTTCCCATAATTAGAAGCTGCGTTAGGATCATACGCCTGGTTCGCTAGGTAAGAAAGAGCCGTCACCACATCACCGATGAGAGGACGCGCAGCCGCCTGCTCTTGTATACACATGGATGCCACAGCAAGCGCCTGATATAGACCCCGCATTGGATAACGCCCCTGCAGCCTTGGATCCGCCAATTTCGAAAATTTTCGCCTGTCATTGAATAGTGGACGTGCCTGCAAAGACAAAATATCAGAGAGAACTTAGGATTTGTTTGGAAAAGACCTTCCCTCTTAGGTTTTCAAAAATAGAGGCAAAGCCAAGCTTGTGGAACTTCTTTCTGGTCGCTGTGTCTCAGAACTACTCTATGAAGCCCAGTTTAGAAAGCACCAAAAAGAAACTTTAACTAGCAATTACTTTGTTTTCTATATACGTTCCGCTACGTTCAGTTAAAACTACGTAGTGATGGAATGTTTCACTTTGAAGACTCTTTCCATTCCAAAAGCACCTAAACATATTTCTGAAGAATAACTTGAAACTTGTTTCCATTTTCATCCATGAAGAAATTCTTGAAGAACACCAAATAATAACTAAGTTGTTCTAAGACATTGCCTTTTAGGTTAACAAAGCAGAAGTCCAAACAAGATGGGATTCATGGTCATGCAACCAGAGACATAAGTTAAACTAGAATTACCCATGTCACAAGGTTCTGTTCCCCATGGGGACGGGAGCTGTCGATGGCTTTTCGTCCAGTGATCAGCTCTAAGAAGACTACCCCAAAACTATAAACGTCAGATTTAACGGTTAATTGTCCTGTCATTGCATACTCCGGAGCACAATATCCATAAGTGCCCATGACCCTTGTGGAAACATGTGATTTGTCTCCAACAGGACCAAGCTTTGCGAGACCGAAATCAGAGAGCTTTGGATGGAACCCTTCTTCCAGTAATATATTGGATGACTTGAAATCTCTATAAATAACTGGGGGATTTGCTTTGTCATGCAGGTATTCTAAACCTTTGGCTGCACCGGCTGCTATCTTCATTCTGGTGTTCCAATCTAGCGGTTCCTTTTCTGGTGGAAGATCTGTACCAATAGAATAATACTAATATCAGTTGCTTATTACAAAGAGCTGATTCTCACATAATCGAGCCAGAATGTGACCCCAGATCTATAATCTATATCTTCTTGTCAAATTGCAAATAAAGCCATTTTCACACTTCCAGTGCTGGGCCACTTCAAGGCAGACTTCTAGGACAGTGCAGAGAAATATATACTGGATTACCCGCATGAATTATATAAGGAAAAACCTCTCATTAAAGATAATTAATGTTACCGAGAAGATGATCTTCCAATGATCCCAAGGGCATGAATTCATAGACAAGAAGCCGTTGATCACCATCAGCACAGTACCCAATCAGACTCACGAGATTAGGGTGATGCAGAAGGCTCAGCATCAGAACCTCCACCAGAAATTCGCGGTTACCCTGGAGACCATTCCTATCCAGTTGTTTAACTGCAACAACCTACAAACGACTAAGGTCAAAGTAAGAACTTTGTATAACGGCACGTTCGAGAGATTCGTGAGTAGCTCCACAAGATATGAGAATTTAATGGAAAAAGCCGCAGCCAGCCTAAATATGGCATATATACAGTACTTTCTTTTACGGTAACTGAATCTTCAATTCCGTTAAATGACTTATCCTAGGCAGAAAATTTATGTACAACGTAAATCTGATGATTTCAAAATTCTTGACAATTGTGAGACAGATGTGATAAAGTTGAAGCTCTTAAGATGTCATTAAAAAAACCAACCATGTCAAACTCGTAAAAAAAATTATTCCAAGTTTTTCCAATTAAAAGATCTGCCGCACCAACTTAGACTCTTCTGATCAAACCGAAAACGTTTATGTATTGATTGCGCTGTTCACAGCTTGTGAATATCCTTTAGCTCCAAATTTATTTGCCTGAGAAAGAAACAATGGACGCCAATAAAGCCTTTCATCCAAAGGAAAAACCTAAAAGGGGCTAAACAAGTGTTCCACTAAGCTGGAGGCAACTACATGAAAAATGTCAGCTTCACTCGCAGAGGGATTGACACCTTTTTCGAAAATAAACTGTTCGATTGATTCAAACATCAACGATGGTTTTTTTCAAATAATAGAAAAAGAAAATGTTAAAACGCATAAGTAAAGGGTAATCTCCACCTATAACTAAGGTTCGATTGGATCTAACATACGAGAATGAGTTGTTTTATTTTTTATTTTTGATGGTCAATAAATACAGCTCCAATTGACTGTTGATTAGTTGGTAAGAAATACAACTAAAGTAGGATTGAAAATCGAATTGAACAATATAACTTTCTATGAATTCATACCATTTCTACATATCCGGTGATCCAGAAAAAGGTCTTAGAGGAAATCATAAGTTCTAGCTAAATTTAGCTTTCCGACTTCAGGTGAAAGAGTTGGTTCTTGGACTGAAAACTAAAGCCTGGAAAGGGAATACCAGCTGATGCACATTTTAATTCACTAAAAACGCAACCATTAAAAGGCCACATACACAATACGTACAGAAATGAGCACATTATCTACCTGTCCAGTGCTCTCGAGTCTCCCTTTGTATACACACCCAAATCCTCCTTCCCCTAAGAAACACTCCGGCCTAAAGTTCCTCGTAGCAGCGGCGAGTTCGCGGAAGGTGAAGGTCTGAGCAGCAATATGTGCACCCGGTCCATCCTTGGGGCCAATCAGATCCCTTTTCGACCCCACATTGCTTCTTGACCTCAATCTTTCTGCCCCTGTAAATTCACCAGCAATTGGATGCGGATAATTTCAAATTACGCCACTCGACGTTTAACAAAGAGATCTATGATGGTGAGCACAGAGACAGCAATCACCTCCGCAGGTATGAGCGCAAAGATTTAAATCAGTTGCATCACTTGGTATAGCTGAACCAGTGATCAATCTGAAGGCACTCAACAGTAATAAGTGACTAGCAAAGTCGGCAAATCAGGGTGCTGACAAGCTAACCAATTGAACTAGAGAAACCTATATCTCTCATCAATCAGATAGACCTGAATTATCAAAAATCATCCTGAGCTATTACATCAGCAAAAGAAATCCAACCCAGTCGCTAGGAACTCCGTAAAAGGATTGGATTACTAATCAAACGTCCAGTTGATTCTCAAAGTTACAATCACAGAACTAGAACCATGATTACACTCTGGATGAAACCACCTATCAAAGATCGAATCAAGTAGCGAATTCCCAAAAAGGGCAAGAACTCATCAGTGAAAACTAACGAAACTGACCAGACGGCAGGCTGGAAATCTTGGAAGAAGTATTTGAGAGGCCATGTTTGGGGTCGTCACTGCCTTTGTCTGGATTGAGCATCTCTTCTTCCCTCGAATCAAAGCAAGGAAAGCAACCCATCTCCTGAACTCACAATCAAGAAAGACCCTCTTGCTTTAAATGCGGTACAAAGCTCAATCAATCATCTGGTGATAGTCTCCCTATAAGCACGAAGAGCCCAATCAAAATTCCAAAAGGGTCCGCGGGCAGAGTATGTCTGTTGCTCTTTGTCCAATCAGAGGTCGAGGAGAGATCAGCAGAAGGAAGAACTAAGAAGGAAAGGAAGATGCCGAGTGAAACGAAGCCAAAGATATTCCAAGGTTCGAAAACAACAAGAAGTGGCAGAGAGAAGAAGCAGAAAAGATGAAAACTTTTTGCTGTGAAATCTGAAAAAGGGCGTGAAAGAACCAAAAAATAAAAAGAGCCGAGCCGGCTTTTTTTGTCCTCGGCTTCGTTTACACCCCCTGAAACGCTACGCACGTTACAAACAGCAGGCACACAGCTACGATCAATCTACCATCTATGCCCCCCCTCTTTGACCACCCCCCCCCAAAAAAAAAAAGATATTTTTCTTCAAAATAAAATAATGGTCGGAATTCAAAAGTAGATCAGTTGGGGTCGTGAACTATGTAATTACAAAGAGTGGGGTCGATGGGGTTGATTCCTACTTTATCATTTCGACGGTGCAACGTGGCGTGACTCTTGATTCCAACAAAGGATTGTCTGATCATATGAGCTTTTGAATGTGAGTTTTTTTTTGCTCTTTCTTTATTCTTCAATGCGCTCTGCCACGGACCCAACTAGGAACTTTCCATGATAAGGCGAGCATAACTTCAAAGTGGAGATTCATAGTCGCGCAAATCACCTAGGAGATCTTCCTCACAGTAAGAGCAATCATAGACGCATCAGAAAAAAACTTTTGGATACTTTCATTTTTCAACATGAATGTGAAGTGAAGTCTCTTTCATTAGTCATCCCTTTGCATCATCCCATCTATCAAAGTTATTTTGACCTCCATAGGTATCCTGCTCGTGGGGTGAAAGAAACAGCTGCGATGTCACAGGCTTAGATCTTTTCTCTGGCATTGAAGAAAAGAACGGGAAAGAGAAAAAAAAAATCCAAATTTGGTCAAACTGGCGACGAGGCAAAAGATATTTCTGCTTTGATGCAAGAAGAAGGCCAGGGAAAGGAGCGACACGTTCATCTAACCTTAGTCGTTGCACACAAGAAGGTTGAGATTGTTAGTGGTCACTTTCTTTTAAAAAAGGAAACATATATAAAATCTCGAATTGTATGTGGGAAAGATCGAGATTTCCATGTGAGATGATGGCCATGCCACAAATTCTCAATCCAATGAAGCATTGACAAAAGACATGGAGGAGATTACGAGGAAAAAAGGTCCGAGAAGCTTTGTTTTGGGAAGTGATGTGGGCAGATCATCCAGTGCCTTGGTTCCTAAGTTGACTTCTCGTTGACAATATATACCAAAGCAAATTGCAAAAAAATGTTCGAGATAATGGTCCAAAAAATTCCCTAGCAAATTCAGTCATAAATCTTTTAGTTGTACCAATTTAATCAACTTAGTTATAAATTTTACAAATTGTGTCAACTTAGACTTAAACCTTCTGAAAATTTATCGGTTTAGCCATAGACCGGTCATTTGGATAACTGATCGAAATAACTACTTTGACAAATCGTCAAAAGGTTTTGGATTCCATTAGCAAATCACTAAAAAGTTCATGACTAAATTAGCACGATTGAAATGTATATGATTGAATTGATAAATTGTGAAAAGGGTTTACGACTAAATTGATGGATGACATTCAATAAATTTAGCACTGCGAGAAAAGAGAAATCAACGGATAGGATGAGTGTGAGGCGTGTGCAAAGATTACACATTATTCCTGCCTTAAATGAGTGGTGAGAAGAGAACTCCCCGGTCTGCAGCATTATTATCAAATTAAGGAATGTTCAAGAATGCCATGAGCACAAGCGATGTGGGGGCATGTTACGTTGACTTTTTCTTCAACGTCTCCTAAAAAATACCAGCTGCATTTATGTTTCCTTTGTCACGATTGGATCCATAATTTTTCCTTTCCTTAAAAAGCCGGTGCTGTCCAGTCCGGTCCTTATAGAATTTGATGAACTTTAGCTCAATATGCAATGTGGCCCTTGAAACTTTTGATTTATGCAGTGTGATCCCTGGACTTCTGGTACACATTCAATTCAAGTGAAAGGACAAGATTGAATATTTTTATACATCCCATGGACTAATTAGAAGATATACAAAAAATTCATGGATCATATTGAATAAATTAAAATTTCAGGATGACATGACGCATTGGGCTACAATTTGTGGACCGTTTTGGATAGATTAAAAGTTCAAGATGCATTGCACACATAGGGCCGAAGTTCAGAAATGTAGATTGAAATTGGGAGACATCTTTTTCCTATGGCAAATGCATCCAAATTCAAAGGCATGAATTGTTTTTTTCTTCTTTCTTTTCGGGTGCACATGAAGACTATTTATTTCCAGAAATAGTTTTTTCTATTTCTATTTCTGGATGAGTTTTTGACGAAAAAAATGCGTTTGATAACGGCATAAAATTTCTGATCCTAGAATAAAAATTTGTTTAACAACGGTTGAAAATTTTTACTTTTGAAAAATGCGGGTGACCGGCGGCGGGGATGATGGGCGGCGGCGACTGCGGCAACGACGTGCAACGGCCGACGGTGGTGACTGGCATGCGACGGTCGAGGCGCGGCGGCGGCCGACGGTGGCGACCGGCGGGGTTGGACTTCGACGAAGATTTCTATTTCTATTTCTCGGAAAAAAAATAACTTTTTTTGTTTCTCATTTCTGTTTCAAAACTATTTCTGTTTCTCAAAGTTGTTCTAGAAATAGTTTCTTAGAATTGCGTTATCAAACGAGTTTCTTTTCGAAACCTATTCCAGAAATAGGTTTTTGTTCCAGAAACTATTTCTGGATGGTTTTCATGCGCACCCTTCCTCTGCTGAACCCCAAAATCAATTCCCACCAAAAGAGAGAGATTAAAGATAAGAAAAGCAACAAGACGCAACCGAAGAAAAGCAACAAGACGCAACCGATCGTATCTTCTGTCGCCCAGTCTGATTCGACTTCGACTTCACACGGTCTCCATCGGATAATTTTTCCTATCGATTCTTCACTCGCGTTCTGTTGGCGCATCCAAAGCCGCAGACGTTGATGACTCGTGGGCCGCACTGATGCATGACATCGATGATTGAACTGAGCCGTCACGGCTTATGAGACCTAACAACAAATGCGCAGCCACGCACGGGCACCTGTGTAGCACCGATACGATACACGATACGGGACACGATACTATATAATACGCCGATACGTGATTTCTAAAAAAATAGAGATTTTCAATACGCTGGGATACGTTATATATTAAATATATATTTTTATATATACATTTAAATTATCATTTTTATAAACTGCAAACATCACATATATGTCTGTCATAGCTAATTCATATTTGATGAAAAATGTTAGTCAAAAACTAAAAAAAAAAAAAGAATATCTGGGAAAGGCATCCTATAGAGCTAATGTTGGCTTACTGTATATCCCTAGGAAGTTTTCACATGGGCTTCTGTGGATATCTCAGCTTCTCGTCCATGCTGACGTTTTTCTAGTGGCTGAACAATTTATAAGCAACATCTGAGGTAGAAATACAAACAAAATAAAATCCAAAAACTGCAGAATTAGTCTAACTAACCTTTATACCAGAAGGACTTTCCATGAAACTAAGCTTGTATGTGTTGGTGCGGAAACTGCGAAATGAACAGCCCTGGCCAGGTAACTGGGGCACCCCAAGATTTCCTTTGCCTGCACTACGAGAGGAAAAAACAGAGTGTGTGTAAGTTAATCACTGGTCATCCGGTTCTTCAGTATCTTCTCTTGCATACTCGGTACCTTGTAGTACAATAGTTTTTGCAACTTAAGCTCGTGGCACAAGAAATTCCTCCTACTTCACGAGCAACTTAAGCTCGACTAAGTTACTACTCAGAAATAAAAAAAGTTTTAGCTGAGATATCCACAGAAGCCCATGTGAAAACTTCCTAGGGATATACAGTAAGCCAACATTAGCTCTATAGGATAACATTAGCTCTATAGGATGCCTTTCCCTAATATTCTTTTTTTTTTTCTAGTTTTTTATTAACATTTTTCATCAAATATGAAGTAGCTATGACATTTAGACATATACATGATGTTTGGAGTTCATAAAAATAATATACGTATCCCAGAGTTTCAAAAATTTCTATTTTTTGAGAAACCTCCCCGAATCGATGCTGCATAATATGACTATGATGTCTGATCAAACCTATAAAACGTGGATCCGGATCGCTTAACATTTCCTTAGAAGGTTAGGTACCTAACCTTGCAATTCGGACCGTCCATTTTTTGACGGACGACCCAAATTTCTTGTTTTTAGGAGGTAGTTTTTTGAATTTTTTATATATATTTTTGTTAGTTATAATCTGGACCGTCCATTCATAACACATACGGCCCGGATTGTAAGGTTAGAGCCTAACTTTCTAAGAAGATGTTAGATGATCCTTTTCCATAAAACGTGGCCACAAATATCGATTCACCTCTATGTGTCCGTCACCTTTCAATCATGCATGGGATCGTAACCTTCTTTCTGAACAGGGTCAAGCCAGAAGCATCTATCCGGAGTGGTCGTGTGGGCCTCTCCAGTGGGCCCAGCCCGAGAGATTTCAAAGGCAACTCAATCAGACCTCCTCTTATAAAAGCCCACAAGGAGCCGCTCCCTTGGAGCAGATCCGACACGACCCGTTGTGCCCGTCTATGTAGCATGGATACGCGCATATTGAGTTTTTTTGCGTATCGGACACGCGGCGTCTCCGATACGCTCGGACACGACTGCGTGTCCGAACGCGTCCTCGGAGTCAAGACATGAAAAAAAGTTATTTTCCGAGGAAAGCATCTCATTTCCCAATGGGCCTCTGAGCCTTCCCGATAGCCCATCTATCCCAATGGGCGCTAAGCCCCCTTTTATAGAAGCTTTCCATTTCCTTCTCTAATTCACGCCCGATGTGGGACAAGGAAATGGGCGAGAAGATGGGATATCACCATCCCCTGTTCACCATTTTGGACACCCCTTCTTCACTCTCCAGTCGAAACCGTCAACCGAAAAGAGATGCAATTCTTCGGAGGCTCCGTCATCAGCCCATCGCCACCTGCGCCGACAGCGGCGGGGCACAATGCGAACGTGATGTACATGTTCAATCGGAACGGCGTGTGCTTGTTCTACCGGGAGTGGAATCGCCCCCTCCCGAACCCTAAATCCCCAACAGGACCACAAGCTCATGTTCGGCCTCCTCTTCTCCCTATTGAATTAGTTGAATGTTTCGACGGTTTCATGAGTGGAAATCGGCCACGCGCTGCATGGATCACGAGACCAAATCACTTTCGTGGCGTCTGTCTGCTTTATTCTAGAATAATACTAGTTAGACCAGAAATAGGACTTGGCTTCTGAGCGACGCTAGCTTCAAGCCCCCACCCTGATTTGAATATTAGTTAGGTCGATGTCCGGTCGTGGTTTGTAATTGGTACATGCTCCTTATGACATTTTGCAACTTGCGTTTCTATGTGCCCTTTTGAATCTTAGTTGTCCTTCTTTACATTTATTCTATTCCACGATACGGGGTTTAATATTTGTAAATTTGTTCTCCCTCCACAAAAAAAAAAAAAATCGAGCTTTTTGTCGAAACTCAAACTAAAAAAAAAAATTCGATTTCGACGCAGAGGATATGTGACTGTGGAAATGAAGCCTAAATGCTTACATTGGACAATGCAGATCAATTGCTGTGTGGAGCAATATACGCGCTTGCTATGTTCGAAACGGATTTGGATACCCTCTAGCACGAGAAAATGGATATATGCCGGGTTTTAATTTCTGAGGATCTACTATATTCGTTTTAATTTTATGGAAATTGAAATGTGATAAATGTATTTTCATCGCTCGAAAAACAATATATATCTCGGAATTTGAAAATTGGCCATATAAATTGTACACGTGGCAGCACATTTTTTTTTCCTATCTCTAATATTTTGGTGCTGTACTTTTTCCCGTGATGTATAAACGGAAACAAAAATTGGGTGGACACGAGGACGAGCGAGACGAGAGGGTGAGCCTGTGAGGGGAGCCAGAGGGGAGCCAAGCCTTGTGATAAGATCGAGAGGCCAGAAACATAATGACAGGGAACGAGGAAGGACTGAGAAGGCCAACACGTAAATAAAATAGTCATTCATTTATTGGCGATTGTGACATTTACGATAATAATAATCTTAACACGATAGAAATAATACTTTAGTTTAAAAAAAATTAAACTTATCTCGCAAAAAATAACTAATTTAAAAAATATAGCTCCTAAAAATAATAATATGTGACGTTTGAAGTAATTCATTGAAGGAGCAATAATCATATTCGCTTTTGCAATATCATTTTTATGAATATATTTGAGCAATAAAAGGAGCCGAGAATAATAATTTATCGAGACATCTATATGGATCTCTCGATGCCAACATTCGATTTCTAAAACATCAAACGTTGTATGTATTGAAAGTTGTGTTTTGCATTTTATTTGATTATCCCCTAAACAAATGCAATTATAATTCGTTTTCACTAAAGCATGAATACAAATGCAATTGCAATTAAGCCGACTTAAGCCAATTCGATTATATCCAAATCACAGCCCGAAAAATGGAAGAGAATTCTCGGGCTTTCGCAGTTTTGAGGATCACATTATAAACGCAACCCCACGGAGCTATCCGCCTCTTTGACCCCTCTCTCTCTCTCTCTCTCTCTCGACTTCTCAACCTTCCTCAGTACGTCGTCTGATCGGAAACGTTCGCCGGACCGATCATTGCCGGTTCCGGCGTCCTGGAGGCGATAGCTTTTTCCGAATGGATGCGTCGATGACATGACTTTTCTTCCGGATTACTCCGTCGCCACTCGCATTATCGGCGCGTTTGGGTAACTCGCTCGCCTCTCCTTCTCGTTTCCCTTGCTTTCCGGTCGGTGATCGAGGCTTACATCTCTAGTTCGGAGTTCTCTTCGAGCTTCGATTTTGCTGAGTTTGCTTTTTCACTTTACCTGGAAGGAGAGATGATGGATTAAAGAGGAACCGGTGCTGCCTCCCCCCCTCCCTTTGTTTTGGTGAATGTATGGCGTACAAGGCACCTCTTGCGTAGTTCGCTTCGCATGCCGGCGATTGTCGCAGTTGATCGTTTGAAGCAATCGGATGTTCTTTATTTAAGAAGCTTATCTCCTAGTTGAATTAACTTTTTTGGGGCGACAAATTGCAAATGTTGCTGCATTTGTTTCGCAAAAATGGTAGGATCAGAGGCCGATTGTCCTAGGTTGTTTTCTTAGCTGCAGTTGCTAGCTCCGTTGAGTAGATGCTCGCATCACGGATGCAAGTTATAATGCTTCCCGAGATGCTGATCGTTTGGGAATTTCATGGTTATGAGTGCGCATGACCGTCTGAATGTTGGCATTTACAGGTGCAGTGGCTTTGCGCATAGCGCGTAGATGCAGTCATGTGTTGGTATGAATGTGGGCATTTACGGGCATATTAACTTTACACATTGTGCGTAGGTTTAAGTCTTTGACCTTTATTTACGTGCTGATCGATGCATAAGCAGCTGAATTGCATTCATTTGTCTTTGGCAGTCTCAGTTGCTGGGGTTAATGCTCAGATCAAGTATGAAGCAGAGGCCCTTCATTCCCTGCTGGAACATATATCAGACGCCATCGCGAGACAGATCCTCATGGATGCTTAGTACTTGCTTGTGTTTCTATATCCATTCGTACAGTGGGAATCTGGTTGAACTGTGGATGCCTGTCGTAGATACATGAATATAGCTTCTTTTCAGATCAGTGCGGTACTTTTCATATCTTGTCCTGCGAATCGTGAAATCTATGGGCATATCCATGTAATGGTGTTGATGTGACTGGAGACTCTGAATGTTTGTCGACAGTTATTTGATTGTGTCTAAGTTAAGAAATTAATGGTAAGAAGAGATAGTTTAGCCGCCTAGGTAAGGTGAAAACTGCACTTAGGAGCTTGGGATGAAGGACAAAGAGGGAAAAGCCAGGCATATGTAGTTATTCCAGGGAATAAAGTGTAAGCGAATTAGATTTCAGCAATGGGGTTGCCACAAGTTTGCCCCAGTGAAGGTGCCGATGAAAATGTAGCGGCTTCATTTTGTTTGTTTTTACAAGGTTCGCGGCAGTTTGCCAGTGTAGGCACCTGTGATTTGGATGGGATGCATGGAGAAGATATAAGCAGCAAGGATGGCAACCCACGAGATGCCGAGGGAATGATTAGCTCGGAGGTTTCTGAGTTTCAAGGCGATTCATCTAAGTATGGGATGAATGCTGCATCCAATGCTAATGGGTTTAGGATCGGTCTGGCAGATAAGGCAAGTTGGCTTACTCCTAGAAGTGAGAGGAACATTCAGCATCCTATATCTAGAGTAGTGGGTTTTGAGTCTGGTGGGGTGACCCGTGGCTTTGAGGGGATTTCAGTTGAATGTGAACGATCCTCTGACGTGCCTGGTGCGAAAATGAACGAGACTGATTCCAGCGGGTCATTAATTAGGAAACGCTTGTTGTCACCTTTGAGCCATGCTCTTTCTTCAGAAAAAGCTGGTGACGATTCTCTTGAAATTGGCCGTAGCAGTTTCCAGACAAATTCCACTGCCTTAACTGAAACACACAGTTCCTCTTTGGCAAAAGACTACAAGAAAGCAAACTTTGGAAGGACAAGATATTGTGCCATCTCAAGCTGGGCTTTATCAAGAAGCTTAGAGAGTAGGCACACTCCATGGGACTCTAAAACAGCTCCTAGCTTTTTCACGGACGGGCCTTTGCTGGAAGAGAAGAAACCCGTAAGTCATGCTTGTTGTATATTGTCATCTGCAGTTGAGGGCTTGAGAAAATCAAGTAGGGTAAGATCCGAAAGCATGGTGGTACCATTGGCTACTGAAAAGATAGCTTCATCTACTCTTTCTTCATCTCCTCTTGGCCCAAAATTTTCTGAAAGGATAAAAGCTGCTGGAGGAAATAAGAATTTAATGAATGTTATTGATGATTCTTCGAGCTTGATGAATTTAGAGAGTTTTGCGCACAGATCAGATACGAACATTAGCGTTGATACTGAAGAGGATGACTTTAGTGCAGTAACCAGATCTTTTGAAGATGTTGATCTCTTAAACAAAGAATTTCGTCCATCTTCCTTGGAAAGTACTGCTGAGGTGCTTTGGCCATGGTGTCAAGAATCAACTCCTAAATCTCGACATGCATTTAGAAGCTTCAGTAGACTATCTGTTCGGAGGTCGTTGGTTGGTTCCTTTGAGGAGTCTCTATTATCTGGTAGACTTCTCTCTGGGAAACTCTGTCAGGTTAGTCTTGATTGTATGTTTCATGAGTTTTGGCTTAGGATTTACACCTAACTAGTTAATAATTATCTTTGGAAGATGGAAAATTAATCTTTATAGCCCTATTTTTGGTTTTGGTTCATGCAGAAAATTGATGGTTTTCTTGCTGTGCTGAGCATTGTTGGAGGGAGTTTCTCACCGCAGTCACGGAAGCTTCCATTCTCTGTAAGCAGTGTGGATGGAGATTGCTCTCTGTTGTACTTTGCATCCATCGATCTCGCTGGATCTTCATCTTCAAACAAGTGTATTGGCCAAAAATCTGGGAAGGGTTTCAGCTGTGACGATTCGCAGGCTGTCAAGAGCCGCTTGCGCATTCCTATGAAAGGCCGCATACAACTGGTGCTTGGCTTCTTTCTTTTGGAGTGGCTTACTGGTTGATATTATCTTAGGAAGCTACTGTCTAATTTGAGCAAGGACATCGCGAATTCCCTTTTAGTCACTCTACTTTCTGTTATTATCTCTTCCTCCTATTAGGAAGATACAAACCTGTCCTATTGACCAATCGTAATAGTTAAGAGTTTTTTATTCGACTCTAAAAGTTAATGGTGCTTTATAGGTTCTCAGCAATCCCGAGAAGACACCTGTTCACACATTTCTTTGCAACTATGATTTGAGCGACATGCCCCTGGGTACCAAGGTATGTGTTACAATCCCTTAATCATCTTAACTGGATTTTCTGTCCGGAAGTCATGGTAGCTGAATGAGACTGAATAAATTGAAATGAGGTATTTGGCTTGTTTTTGGTCCAGCTGTTTCAATTTAAGCTGAACCTGTTTTTTGTGTTTGCCTTTCATGAGTATTTTGGACCTGACATGGGACAACAGTAGACCCATGCTTAGCTGAGTGAATGAAACAAAAATTCAATGTGGTCTCACCATTAGCACAAATATAGTCTTGCCGTGCTTTCAGTAGCCATGACCGTGTCTGTTAAGCTTTTCATTCACATCAACAACATCAACGTCAACGACACCTTTATCCCAAATGTAAGATTTTGTGGGACCACTGCCAACTGCTCTAAAAGCTTAAGCTATTAGAAGAAGGCGTGGTTTAATATTTAATTATTCTAACACTGCTCCTCACGCTTAGTCTGGTCTTTTGCCTAGTACTAAGCGTGGATAAATTGGGGCCTCACGCTTAGTCTGGTCTTTTGCCTAGTACTAAGCGTGGACAAATTCATTGGAGAGGCAAATAGGGGCCTGGAAAGATTTGAACTCAGGACCTCCTGCTCTGATACCAGTGTTGGGTGGTCTTGGGCCTCTCTCAACCCAAAAGCTAGCTCAAAAGTTGAGACTTTCCCTCACACTTATAAACCGACCACCAACCCCTTCCACAACCGATGTGGGATAACCTCAACAATCTCCCCCTCACACATCGGGCTATGGGTCGGAGGGAGCGGCAACCCGTATCTCTTCCGTGTGACTGTTGGGTCCAAACTTGTTGGTAACCTGGGCTCTGATACCATATAAGATTTTGTGGGACCACTGCCAACTGCTCTAAAAGCTTAAGTTATTAGAAGAAGGCGTGGTTTAATATTTAATTATTTTAACACCAAGCAAGTTGGGGTCAGCGGTCGATGAACAAAAAAAAAAAGAATAAAATATAAATAAAAATAGGGAAAAAGGGACTCCGGACTAAAAAGGTCAGTGTGGAACATAGGAAATCTACCCCTCTCTAATACTAGTAGCTTCCATTCACTTCGTTCTAGAACAAATCATACGCCAATCTATTTTCCACATCCTTAAATCTTGTTTTACTACTTTCCCTCAAGTTGGTTTCGGTCGATCTCTTCCTTTCTTCATGTCATGTTCCCGGTAACAAACTTCTATTCTTATTGGAGCATCTAGGGGTCTTCGAAGAACATGCCCAAATCATCTCAGTATATGTTCTCTCACCTTTTTTGCCACTGGTTCTACTCCAAGTTTCTGTCGAATATCTTCATTTCTTTTCTTATCCATCTTTGTATGCCCACACATCCACCTTAACATTCTCATCGCTGCAACTCCCATCTTATGCTCATGTTGCGTATGTGCTGGCCAACATTAAGCTCCGTATAGCATTGCGGGTCTTACTGCTGTTCTATAAAATTTTTCTTTTAGCTTAAGAGGGATTTTGCGATCACACAAAAAACTTGATGCACTGCGCCATTTCATCCAACCTGCTTTGATTCTATGGCTTACATCCTCATCAATCTCTCCCTCCTTTTGCAATATTGATCATAGGTATCTAAAAGCACCTTTCTTGGGCACCTCCTGTCCAAGTATATTCACTGATTCTTGATCCCCTCCTCTTGCCGTGGCGAACTCACACTTCATGTATTCAATCTTATTTCGACTTAACATAAATTCCTTGGCCTCCATTATACTTCTCCATAATTCTAATTTAGCATCAACCCCAGCCCTGGTCTCATCAATAAGCACAATATCATTTGCAAAAAGCATACACTATAGCACCTCATCTTGGATATCTTTTGTTAGCTCTTTCATAACTAGGGCAAAAAGATAAGGACTCAAAGCAGAGCCTTGATGTAAGCCTACTGTGATTGGAAAATAACTTGATTGCCTCTACATACTTTGAAAGAACCTTTTTCTTCTCCAAAACCCACCACAGAACATTTCTAGGAACCCTATAAGCTTTTCATTCACACCCAATCAAAATGCTATACCTTTCAATGGCAAAGAGGAAGCATTCTGAGATAGGGACTTATTGTGAATTAAAGTTTGGCTGAAATTTTAAATTCAACTTTAAGATTTATACTTGAATTGGTGCTTTTGTAATAAGGCTACTCTTTAAGGATCTTGTATCGCTGGACAAATTTTTATTTTGGATATTACTTCTTGCTCTCGTTTTCATCCGCAGATCTTTTATTCGTCCATCGGTTCCTTGCTCTGTCCTGGTAGTTATAGTGATAACCCACATTCCGCTACATCTGAGCCCAGCACGATATACCAACTAGTTAAAAACATACCACTACCTATGCATTCATACACTATAAAGATGATTCAAATAAGTAAATGGGCCTAGGAAAAATTAACAATCAGGCAACCACCCATTACACATCACAAATTTTCGCTGTATTTGAAGCATCAACATTTCTTTATTTAGCTTTGATATTACTATCTTGTATCCCCTATCACACAATAATTGGAGACATCTAGGTGATCACAAAATTGTAAGCTGGCTAGGCTTCCCATGAAAGTAAAAAGAACTGAATACCATATCCCTAGGATCAAAAGAATCAATTCTGCCAAGGTATCATCCTATCAATATAATCAACCCGCTACAAGAATAAAAATAAAACGCTGACATTGATCCCAGTATGGGTGGCAATACCACACATGTAAATGCAACAAATAACAATATAATAATATTCTGTAGAACAATGTTCTGTATGGACATTTGACTGGGGATCCTCCTCAATAAAAACCTGGTCCACCATGTCCAACTTCAAAAACTTCCGTGCTCGGCAATGGCATACCATACCAATTCAAAGAACTTTAGAATGATTTAGTGTTTTACACGCACTATACCAACCGTATTAGTTAGGGGAAATTCCGTATAGCTCCATACTTTGCCAGCTTAGGGGACTTAGAGTGGCTCTATGGTCTCCAGCTATACCAACCCTACCAATTAGGGCAAATGTTGAAAGTGTCTAATCTTCCCATTTTTAGATAGTCATATGCACCTCCATTCAGTGAAAAATGCACACTACAAAATGGGATATAGAACAATGAAGAATTACCTCCTGATGGGGCAACTAGAACACACTCGACCTATTCGAATACCCATTAGAAACTTGAGGAACTACCCTCAATCATCTAGCCACCTCCAAACCACTATGTGCACAACGAAACAAATAAACCTCTCATCCTTTTTATGCACACTTTCTCTCAAAGTGTATATTCGCATATTCTCTCAAGTCCAGTATTATATTTTCATCCATAAGCTCGTGCTCACACTTTCTCTCAAACACACGTCTCATCCTTTTTATGCACACTTCCTCTTAAAGTGTATATACTCACAAATGCAAATGCCTAAATAGCCCTGCCTTGTGGATTTAAACAATGCTTGGAATGTAAGAATTTTAAGCCATATTACATTGATATTGTATAATAATTACATATGTATGACACGATATGTATAGCATTAAAAGTTAAGAACCTCCGTGAAAGTTGTAATACTACATAGCTCGATAAAACATCTATATACTCTCTATCTTTGATTGGATCAACTACTCTATAACAATGGACGATGGCGACTAGCTGCTCATAACGAAGGAATATAACTGGTCTCATTCGGCCTCGAGTTGGAGAGAAGTGTCTTGACCTTCAAAACCCAATTCCCCACTTAAGGTTAGGAAGTGGAAGATATTAAGGAGATTAATCCTCTTAAAACAGCAAGGTGAGGAAGGTGCCTAGCTCTCCAGAATTAAGGAACTAAAAAAAGTTCCCAGCCGAAGAAATTCATTCTCTCTTTTGGATTCAATTGAAGTTTTTTGGTGTGTCAACCATTTTCATAGGTTTGATCGAGGGAAAACCAAACAAAAGAAAAATTCTTGACTTTTTTTTTTTTTTTTGGGTCAAGACTATTTGGAAGCAGATTAGTATTGTTTGGAGTTTAGGGATTGGGTCACTCTAAACCACTTAAAAGGAGAAAACAGTGACATACCGATTACATGGCTGACATGGTGCAAACTGCAAACAACCATGTCTGTCGCCCGCGAGGTAGTATCCCATCCAACGTGGTATCCCATCCAACTCCATGTTTGGATTATAAAAACTCCCACCTATGATTAGCTTGCTTCTCTAGTTATCACAATCATGTGATGCATTAGATGCACAAATTATTGTCTTCCGCAAAGGACACATTGATCTTCAACTTTTGGCACAAGATGAGCCTTCGATCCCATAAAAGCGGCTGTTCAATCAATGTAATAAGGTATAGATATTTGGGGTACTGCATTAGGTAGTATAAAGGGACTCGATTAAAATCATTGGTAGTACCATCTTCCACACAACCTGAGTACTACTTACTTTTTAAAGTTAGGAGTTGGAGTAGTGTATCTGGGTTCCGTGAAAACTCCTTAGCACACAATTCACTTCTCATGCAATGAGAAATGGTTTAGATGGAGCTTGACATACGGGATGAGTGTTGGTTTGTGAGGATTGGTATAAAGAAAAAGGGCGGTTACAGGACGGGGGGAGGAGGGGTGGTGACCAGGAGGAGGTGAAATGCAATCTTAAATCTTCTTTTAGTTGGGAGAAATGCTCAATGTTGTTGCAATAGGATCAGTTGGGCTTTTGTGTCTGAAGTCCTGCCTTGTGCTTATAATGAAAAGTGAAATCTATTTGTCAAATTGAAGCCCACTTTTAACTTGTATCAGACTTTCATGTCACTTAAATTTTGGAGCATTCAGTTTCTGGTTGAATATTTCTCTCATTGGGTGTCATTTGCTGTACTTGGTATCTGTGATCTCATGGCTTTAAGTGGAAAAAAAAGGCTTTAAATTAATCAATTCATGATTCTGGTTTGTGTTAAAATGCTCGTTTCTGTTTAAATTACACGCACTTAGTGATGATATGATTAGTCTTACTAGAATCTTCTTCTCTGCTCTACTCTGATAAATGAAACAGACATTTTTGCGCCAGAAGGCCACGCTAGAGTCTTCTTGCTCAGCTTCGGCGCAGCTGAAAGAGCAGATAGATTTGAACTCGAAAGTCACGGACGTAGTGACTCCAATGTCAAATCATCTTGCACAGCCTGGAGTTGATGCTACACAATTCAATGCCACTGGGAATGAAACCTCTGATGTGGTTGGTTCAGTGGAGACAGGTGTTCAATCTGAGAAACCTGACAGCTTTCGAAAGCAAAATATCGCCTCTTCTAAGTTTAATGACGGGTATAGGGGTGGTAAACCTGGTAACGACTGTTATTGTGAAGATGGTTGCAACAGTAGCGACAGAAAAACCTTTCATGGTTGTTCAAAGGTCAATGAGAACATGACGGGAGCTGGTGCCTTGCGCTATGCTCTTCACCTCCGTTTTCTTTGCCCCTTTCCTAAAAAGAGTACTAGGTCAGTTGCAAGATGCAAATCTGATCCCCTCTCTGTACCAACGGAAAAGTTAGATAGGGAAAGGAGATTCTATTTATACAATGACATGAGGGTTGTATTCCCTCAACGACATTCGGATGCTGATGAAGGCAAGGTATGATCTATCTTTGGCTTACTGCATGCCATTACTTGTGCTGAAGTGCTCTTGGTGACTGTTCTCCAAATATCATGTGGGGCATCACTGTGGCACTTGATGACTGACTGAATTTTTGCCTTTGGAGTGTTATTTCAATTGTCATTTAACATCTCACCCAACTTCTGTCGTCCTCCAAAGTATATGAAGAGGGAACATTTTGTTGATTTTTCTATGTTTAAAGGGTTTTGGACTTTCAAATCTATTTTTATCTCCTTTTTGGCCCTCTGATATCCTCTGATTAATCCATGTTCTCTTCCATGTTTATGTAGCCAGGACTTCAGTGTACACACTCTCTCTCCCTCTCTCTCTCTCTCCTTATAGTGACCCTATAAAGAGTACTATCCTGGGTTTTTTTTTAGCGTCTGTCTAAATCTAAAATAAAGGAAAGCTTGAATCTATTTAAGGGATAATTACATAAATGGTCCCTGAACTTTGGCAGAATGTGCAATCTGGTCCCTGAACTTTTAATCTGTTCAATTTAGTCCCTGAACTTTGGCAGAATGTGCAATTTGGTCCCTAAACTTTTTGACTTGTTCAATTTAGTCCCTAAACTTTTAGTGCATGTTCAATCTAGTCCCTTAATTACAAAAAATGTTCAATATAGTCCTCTTGTTAATTTAAGATTAGGGATAACGTTGAACATTTTCATATAGTCTAGGGACTAAATTGAACATTTACTAAAAGTTCAGGGACTATATCGAACAAGTCAAAAGTTTAGGGATCAAATTGCACATTCTGCCAAAGTTCAGGGACTAAATTGAACAAATTAAAAATTCAGGGACCAGATTGCATATTCTGCCAAAGTTTAGGGACTATTTGTGTCATTTTGCCTCTGTTTAATGACTCCAAAATTAGCTCGTTGAAATCTGGTTCATTATGATCGATTCGCCATATTCAGTCAACCTTTTATGCTAGACTGGAATTTGCAATATTATAAAGATATACTTCTGATTATAACCGCAGAGATACATTGACGTGCTTGGTTTGTGATCCATCGGGATTAGAAACTGTGTCCATCAACATCAACACCCCCTTTACCCCAAACTAATTGGGGTCGGCTAGAAACTGTGTCCATAATGGTGTTAATTCTCTATATATCTGATGAGTGCTTTATGTCTAATGCAGTTCAAGGTGGACTATCACTACCCAGAAGATCCAAAATACTTTGACCTCGGCAATTGAAATGTCTCAAGCTACCTCCCCTTTTGAATCCTGGAGGTGCTGTACATAATTCAGTCTTCCTTTTCGAATATCTTCATTCCTCCTCTTGTACAGGTTCCAGTTTCTCAATAATGTCAACCTCGTAATTCCATGTACAAGTTTACTTTATCAGAGCAGCCTTCATATCAAATATGGGATCACTGCCTTTTTGGCAGTTCATGCTTGAAATAGGTGTTCTTTTGAGGCAGCCTTTAATGTTGGTTTGATACGGCAGTATCGCAGCACGAAGAGGTTCAGTAAGACATTCTCTTTTTTCTTTTTTCTTTTTCTTTTCCCTCAAGGCGATTTAAGGGATGCATGTCGGAGGCTGGTGCCGCAGAGAAATCATATGTGGGGGCACATTTGAACGTTCATCGCTAAGAGCTTAAGAATAACCTTATATTGATTTAAGATGCAAAAGAACAGAGGGGGTTCAAGAAAATCGATCACATCGTAACAAAGCATAATATGTCCTTAATTCGAAGAGGGAATTCTGGGTTTGCTACCTCATTGGGTGCCTATCGTGAAGGCTTTTTTTTTTTGGGGGGGGTCAAAAAGATGAGCAGTACATGATTTTGTGCTCGATTCCAGCCCCCGGAACTCGGACGTGAGTGTGGAGTGGATTCTGGTACAAATTCCCCTTCAAATAGCCGATTAATTACGGTTCTGCCCCTTAGGTCTGTTGCTGTGATTAATGAATTTGGCATTTAAATTTTGGAAACTATTAAGAAAACAAGAAAAGCACAAAGCCTTCTCCGGAAAAAGTACAAAAAAAGTTTTAAATATATTGCATTGGTATCAATTCAGTCATAAACCTTTCAATTGGATCAATTTAGTTTTAAATATTTTTGTATTGATAACAATTTAACCTATCTCGTCAATTTTGGCCGAAAATCGTTAACGTGGAAGCCATCCGTATTCCGTTCTATGTGATACGGTTGGCACTGACGTAGACTTTTTTTAAATTTTTATTTTATTTTTTTATGAATTTTTCGATTATTTTTTTCTTTTTTGTTCTTTCACTTTGGCTAGCAAGATCGCCAGCAATCCTCACCGACCACTGGGCGAGGGGCCGAGGGTCAGCCAAATGTGATCGGTTCTTGGTCATAAGGATTTTCGAATGGTTTAATTATTGGACCAGTTGCCTTTTTTTGTCATTTGTCATTAAATTTTTTCTCGTTAACGATGCATGCAGCGAATCACTTCTCGTTAATTGCATTACATTGTTATTAAACCTAGAAGTCATACTAAGCATCATAAGCATCTTAGGTTTATGTTTAGGTTTACATGAAAGAATTTTTTAAAAATATATATATATTATTTGGTCCGGTCCGGGCGATTCCCTCCATTGAATCGAGAACCAGATCCATCGTAACCAATTTCAATTTTATGGAATCGAGAATCAGACCGGAGTCCTCGGCAGCCACACTAAACCAACCGATTTGGTCTAGTTCGAGCAATTTTTAGTTCGATCGGTCAATTATGCTCAACACTAAAGCCAGCTAGTTCTCGTCAGTCGCTGGCGAGGGTGGTGGCCCTCGCTAGGCCTGGGCAAGGGCCTTCAAGGTTGCGAAGGCCATGGGCGAGGCCATCGAGCCCTGCCGGCCACAGGCTGGTTGGCCCTCACTCAGAGGCCGGCGAGGGTTGTTGGCAACTGTCACCGGCCAAATGAAAGAGAAAAAAAGAAAAAAAAAAGGCCTGAGTATAAAATATTTTTTAAAAATATAAAAAATTCAAAAAACTATTTAAAAATATCCAAAGGCGGTTAGCGTCCACATCAACGATTTTTGGCCAAAATTGATCGAATGGATCAAATTTATACTAATATCTAGGACTAAATTGATCTAATTGAAAATTTTAGAACTGAATTGGTACAAATACAATAATTTTAAATTTTTTTTTATATACTTTTCATTCCTTCTCGAGAAGGTGCACTTGCTACTCATTGCTCTAGTTTTTACCTTCTTTCGCTGAGAAACGTTGCCGACAACTTTATAAAAGTAGAAGCAGTCCCAATACAAAGTAAAATAACTATTTTAGAACTTTGTCGCAAAATAAATATCAAATAAGCACTCACTTAAGAATATTGGGTTGTTAAGTGTGATGAATTGCTTTTAATTTTTCCTTCTTCATTTGTTGATATCGTTTGACAAATTGACCTTATGTTCAGTCGCATTCTTTCTTCCCCTTCTTATAACCACAAGCTTTGCTTACTAAAGATAGGCTACTTAGTACTTATGGCTCATTTAGGTGGTGTATGATAACACTTCTCGCCCGATAAGTGCTTCTGGCAGGGAAATGGATTTTTCAGCTTTTGCTTTGAAGTAGAAGTGAAATTTTCAGCTTCTGCTTCAGAAGTTGATTTCTGATAGAGAAATGAGTTTGATAACGATTAAAAAAGACAATCTTTGAAATATTATTAAAAAAATATTTGATGGCGGCAGCTGCGGCAGGCGACCGGCGGCGGCCGGCGGTGGCCAGCGGTCGCGACGGAGGCCGGCAACCGGCTGCGGCGGCGGCCGCCGGTCGGTCGCCCCGAGAATGACTTCTTGGCCTGAGAAGTAAAAAATATTTACTTCTGAAAATCGACCAAAAATCTTGCCATAAGTCAATTTTTTTACCGAACGGCTTCCTACTTCGGATTGTGTTTTATCAAACGAATTTCCTTGCCATAATGACTTCTGGCAAGGAAATTAAGAAATAGATCAGTTATCATGCATGGCCTTAACTAGTCACATCTCCTACATTTTTAACCGTATATTTTAACTATCCAATTATATCATAAATGACGTTATTTTAGAATTCTAGCCCATTAAATAGTATCGATTCAAGATTTTCTTGCTTGGTTTTACGGTGAACTGAACTCTATGTTCACACAAAATTTTCATCCAAAGTAAGTGAATCAGTAGGGGTTAAAGTGGGTTGATATACTTAGTACTATTAATCCGGGAAAAATGTAAAAAAAAGTCTTAAACCTATTGCATCCGCGCCAATTCAGTCCTAAACTTTTTATTTGTGCCAATTAAGTCCTAAACCTTTTGCATTGATGCCAATTCAGTCCTAAACCTTTTATTGGTGCCAATTTAGTCCTAAACCTTTTGTATTAGTGCTAATTTAGTCCTAAATTTTTTATATTTATGTCAATTGAGTCAATTCGATCAATTTTAGCCAAAAATCACTGATGTCGACGTCAATTGTCCTATTGTTGACACCTAAATTTTGATTAGTCTTTTTCAGTTTATTTTTGAAAAATTCATAAAAGATTGAAAATTTGCAAAATCAACTTTGGTGGCTTGGTCAAGGCCAAGGAACCATTTTTGACCAAAAAATTATTTTTCACATTTTTTTAGTATTTTTAGAAAATAGGAAAATACTCGAAAATTCAAGAAAAATAGCATTCGAGATCGCAAAAATATGGGAAAATAGTCAATATTTTTCTTTTAATTCATTTGTCTTCTTGACCTCCTAAAAAGTCCAAATTTAAATTCAATTTTATGTTTTCTATTGTTACACATATGATTGAATTTGGTAAAAAAATGTCAATTGAGTCTTTTAATTTGCAATTATGGCATTTTTAGGATCTTGACATTCAATTTGATTGTCCCTCATTGTAATTTAGCCTAATTATTTGCACAAATTGCTGAATTGCATGAATTGGACAAAATTGCATACTTAATTGCAGATTTAGTCCTTGAATCTGGGCATAATTGAAATTACTTTCAATGCAAGGGCTACCTTTACCAATTGAAGCCACTAACCAATGTTTTCCATCATTCTAAGTCGATTGGCATAGGTGGTTTCGTCCAATTTGATCATTTGAGCCTTCAATTTCACAATTTCCCGAATTGCGATTAAATGAAAATTTGGGGGGTTTTTTTTTTTTTTTTTTTTTATAGAAATTGGCTAGAAATTTTGGGCAAAAATACATTTTCAGACGATATTCATGTCCTAAGTTCAATTCTGAGGTTTAATTGTGAAAATTTCCCACAAATTTTGGTTAATTTTGCAAAAAAATAGAGTTGGACCGGTTCTGACCGGTCGAACCGATTCGCTACAGTGCCGTCTTCTTCCTCAAGGCCCTGCACGAATGAACAGCACTTAGCTTGATTTTGATCAAGAAATTGAGGGGCAGTTTGCGAACAATATGACTCCATATTTCATCTGAAATGACAAATTTACCCTTTTAGGGCAAATTGTCCTCAAAACTCTGTAAAATTACGATTTTGCCCCTCAAGGGTAAATCATGTCGAAAACACTCATGAGCCTTGATTGACATTTCTCTAGGCTAATAGGGCCTTACTATGGATGCCACGTTGCTTTCATGTGATTTATCCGCACGTTTTGGATCCTTGATTTGCGCAATCAATTTATTGACTGTGTTTGTTGTTAGGATAGTCATTCCTATTTGCATGAATTCTTAATTTTAGGATTCGCACCTCACTTGCCTTCATGAAATCCTAGGGTTAGATAAATCATTTAACTTAGGTACCGACAGGGCGTCAACTCTGACAGTTGGCGTAACAAAGTCCCCGATCCCATTTCTCTGGTTTTCGCAGAATTGAATAGAATGCTCCCAACTATTTAATAGGGTTTCCGATCGCACCTTCCAAGAAACGATTGATGGCGACTCCTTGGCATTGTCGCTACCCAAAATTTATTTACAGGCTAATGGATTGTCGAATAGGGTCCCCACTCTGACAATATGGATCGTGGGCTTTCTCGACGCGGACCCTCCCAGGCCCATACTAAATCACGACGGGAGTTAATTTTTACGCGGGTTTCGACGATAAGAGTCGATCGCATTCGACCTTGGTGTGGTCGTGGTGGCATGTGCTATGTGTGCATGCATTTGGAGTCGCCACCGGTCCTTCTTGGAAGGTGGACCAGAAACCTCACTAATCGATTGGGAGGGATCGATCAGTTCTGCGGAACTAGAGATTTTGGGTTCGGGGACTTGGTTACGTTGGTGTCATTACCCACGCCCTTTCGGTACCTAACGCGAGTGATTTTCCTAACTAAGATTTCATGCAGGCGCAATTTTGGGTGGGGTAAGTCTGATTCAGGGGTTTCATGCAGATTGGAAGACTAGTCCTATCAAATCACAATCAATATAAGGAAAGCGCAATCAAGTGCATAAATGAACCACGTCAATGCACATCAACTCAAATCAATGGCCTCCTAGTATAGCCTTAAGGGCTTAGGGAATGTGTGATTTAGGACCAAGGGTAGACTGGAAAGATTTGGGGACGATTTGCTCGAAGGGCGAAATCGTCAATTTTTTGGGAGGTTTGAGAGTTGAAACAAACAAAATAGGTCATGGCCAGTTGATCTTGGCCATTTCCTATTTTGGAGATTTTTCTTGAATTTTTCGAGATTTCTCGAGAAACGATTTCCCTAAAGGGCAAAATCGTCATTTTTTGAAAAGATCGGGATTCGAAAGACCAAAGATAGGTCTTGACCAGTTGGTCGTGGTGATTTCCCATTTCCTGGATTTTTTGGAATTTTCAGGGTTTCTTGTGGAACGATATGCCAAAAGGGCAGAATCGTCATTTTTGAAAGGATCAGGACTCAAAAGACCAGAAATAGATCATGGCCAGTTGATTGTGGCCATTTCCTAGCTTCTGGAATTTTATGAATTTCTTCAATTTTTGGAAGACGATTTTGCCTAAAGGGCAAAATCGTCATTTTCGGAAAGATTGGGGTTTGGAAGACTCAAAACAGGTTATGGCCAGTTGACTGTGGCCATTTCCTATTTTTTGAAATTTTTGGAATTTCCTTGGAATTTTTGAGAGACGATTTGCCAAAAGGGCAAAATCGTCATTTTTGAAAGATTAGGGTTTGGAAAACCCGAAATAGATCATGGCCAGTTGATTGTTGCCATTTTCTATTTTCTGGAGTTTTTTTGGAATTTTCTTGGAATTTTTGGGAGACGATTTTCCAAAAGGACAAAATCGTCATTTTGGAAGGAGTCGGGTTTCAAAAGACCCAAAATAGGTCATGGCCAGTTGATTGTGACCTTTCCCTATTTTTTGGAAAAAAAAATTAGAATTTTTTAGAATTTTTTTTATTATTTTTTAACGATTTTTTTATTTTTTATTGAATTTTCGATTTTTTTTATTTTCTTTTTTATTAAAAATATTTTTCGGACCGGGTCAAACCCGGCCCGCGCCTCTCGGGCGCCCGGCCCGACCCTACGGGTCGGAGCCGGTCTAAACGACGCCGTTTTTGAATTTTTCCAATTTTTTCTATTTATTTATTTTTTATTGTTTTAAAACCATTTTCTAATTTATCCGAATTTTTTTTTAAAATTAAAACCAATCGGACGGTCCCCACCTTGCCACGTGGCACTACCCTAGCCGCCGGATCGATTTAATTTTGAAAATGCCGGATCGCGACACGTGGCGAAATCTCGTCCGTCCGATCTAATTTGTCTTGAAGACACGGATCGCGACACGTGGCACACCCACGGCCGTCCGATCTAGGGTTTTTTGAATTTTCGAAAATATCATTTATTATTATAAGATCATTTATTTATTTGTGAAAATTCCTAGATCGCGACACGTGGCACATCGTCCACCGTCCGATCTAGGGCTTTTTTTTTTGCGCGGACCCGCCGCGGCTGACGTGGCGCGCCACGTGGCGCCACGTCACCTTTGACCAGTCAACTATCGTTGACTGGTCCAAGGTCCACCAGAGAAGATGACCGGCGACTTGCCGGAACAGTGATTTTTCCGGCGAGTTCGCCGGAATCTTCGCCGGAAAATCGGGACCGGGACCGAGCCCAAACCTCCATATTTTCCGCTCGTTTTCGCGGCATTCGACTCCTTATCAGCACAGCAACTAGTTCATCACGAAACTCACAATAAACGACGCCCGAAAACCCCCCGACAAACCACGAACAGTACCGATTTCCGACGGGGGATTTTGCGAAAACAAATTTCGCCAAACCTTCATTCCGATCATTCAAACAGCATTCAAAGAGTGTTTAGGGACTTACCTGAGGTCGCTTGGACCTCGGTGGCCACCGGTTTCGCCGGACCGAGCGCTCGTCTCGGGTGTGCCCTGGGAGCTCGGCCATGGCTTTCCGACGAATGTCAATGCAAAATAAACACCACAGCACGCTTAGCAATGATTCTAGAACACATTAAGGGCAAGAATGTGTCGAAATACGCTCAAGCGAAACTCGGCCGTGACTATTGTGCTTTGAAACAACCGGCGGACATTTTGTCGAACAGTTGGCGGGCATGCGAAAACGAACGTTTATGCTAGATCTATGGACATTGCGCGCAAAACCGAAGCAAAAGGACGCTCAAACATCAACACAGGGACCACAAGGGATGTCGGAATGCAACTGTTTTCGCTCGGCTCGGTCGGGAACTAACTCGGACGAAAACTCACAGTAAGCTCAGAAAACAGGGCATGGAAACAGGGTGGTACCGACCTTGGTTGGGCTCGCCGGCGGCTCGGGGGGCTTCGACGACCACGCTTCGTGCTTCTTGGGACTCCAAAGACGTTCGGGCACCCGCTCGCTCTCTCTCAATCCTCTCACTGCCGCTCGGGTCTCTCTCTTTTCCTCGGATCTCGCCCTCTCTCTCCCAAATTTTTGAAACCGTCCTCATTTTCTCTTCTCTCTCTCCGCCCTTATAGCCGACCCGTAGCGACCTCCGAGGACGATCGCGCCTTCCTCGTCCCTGCAAAAAGAGGTCTGACCTCTGAGATGGTCGACCGATTCTCATCCCTGCTCTGCCGATCTGTCCCCTGCCCTCCTCTGCTTTTTTGCCATCTCCCTGCCTCACTGAACGACAGGTCTGCAATGTTGGTTGCAGACCCGGTTCGGTCGGGTCGGGTCGGGGCCGACCCGACCGATCCGACCACCATTTTTTTTCCCTAATTAAGCCTCTAATTGACCGTTTTTCATGAAATTGACCCCAAAATCGGACTCCTCAGCACGTTTTCCATCTAGAATGAGTATTTTCGTGATTGATTGAACCGGAATTTAATGAAAACCCCAAATTGCGCCTAGGATCCGAAAGTGATTTTCACCTAATCGGAGGCTTAAACGACCAAATCAGTCCAAATGGAGGCCACCAATGGATTCGGCATGATGAAAAATATAGGGTAGAGGTGTTTTATTTTCATGGGTGTCCCTGGAGAGAATTTAATTTTAAGATTCGCAAAATCGGGGACGAAATCGCAAAGAGATTTGTGCAATTAGGTCCTTTTCGTCAAAATCGATCAAATTGAAGGCCCAATTGACCCAATAGCACTTCAAGGCTCTAGATTATAATTTCATGGCTAATGAAAAGTGGAAATTAAAAATTAGGGGACTCAAAAGGTAATTTTTATGGTCGATTCGGGTTTATGTTTGTGAAGGAACATAATGACCCAAGTCGAATTTTTGAGATTTATAAAGACCAAACTGAAGAGGGGATTAAAATAAAATTATTGACTATTTTTGTGCATTTTTCTGACCACGAATGGTATTTGTTTTTATTTTTTGGGTATTTTTATAATTAAATAAATTCAAAAAAATATTAAAAATTTCAAAAAATATTTTTTTGTTCAAAATTGGTTCCTAAGGCTGGGCTAAGGCTTCCAAAGTTGATTTTGTAATTTTATGACTTTTTTGCTATTTTTAATTAGTTTTAAAGGTAAAAATCAAAATAAAAAATGATTAAAAATCAGGTGTCAACAGCTGCCCCTCTTTGAGAGTGAGCTCGTCAGAGGTCGCTTTCAAATACATAAATGACACCTGAGTCTTAACCGACTCGACTGGGAAAAAGAAAATGCCATGACATCAGACTCCAAGAAACCCATTGATGAAAGCTCAAATTTATCCCCGGTTTGCTTTAACAACTTGAACGTGGACAGGAGAGGGGGAAATTTACCTGGAGCTTGCTTACCTGTCCGCTGCTGTGCTTGTGGAATCTGAGAGTTCGTTGTTATGCTCCTAGGGCGTTGGAATCGTGGGCTCGGCTTCCTCTTTTTTCGTTTTTGTTTTTTTTTTGTTTTATTTTTTTTTGTTTATTTACCTTCGTAGCTTCTGACTCGCTATACCAGGTTTTATTCTTTCCCTTCGTAGCTTCTGATCCGCTATACCAGGGGTTTCACTTCTCCATTCGTAGCTTCTAGTCCGCTATACCATGGTCTTCAATTTTCCCTTCTTAGCTTCTGATCCGCTATGCCAGGGTTTTTATCCCTCTCCTTTTGTAACTTCTGATCCGCTATACCAGGGTTTTCATCATTCCTCCCTTCGTAGCTTCTGATCCGCTACACCAGGGTTTTCACTTCTCCATTCGTAGCTTCTGGTCCGCTATACCATGGTCTTCAATTTTCCCTTCGTAGCTTCTGATCCGCTATGCCAGGGTTTTTATCCCTCTCCCTTTGTAGCTTCTGATCCGCTATACCAGGGTTTTCATCATTCCTCCCTTCGTAGCTTCTGATCCGCTACACCAGGGTTTTCACTTCTCCATTCGTAGCTTCTGGTCCACTATACCATGGTCTTCAATTTTCCATTCGTAGCTTCTGATCCGCTACACCAGGGTTTTCACTTCTCCATTCGTAGCTTCTGGTCCGCTATACCATGGTCTTCAATTTTCCCTTCGTAGCTTCTGATCCGCTATGCCAGGGTTTTCATCCCTCCCTTTGTAGCTTCTGGTCCGCTATACCGGGGTTTTCATCATTCCTCCCTTCACAGCTTCTGATCTGCTATACCAGGGTTTTCATCATTCTCCCTTTGTAGCTTCTAATCCGCTATACCAAGGTTTTCGGTTTGAAAAGAGTTTTCATGGCGAGGGTTCTCCACGCCAGACGATTTTTTTGAAAGGGTTTTCTATGACGAGGGTTCTCCAAGTCAAAGGGGATTTTTGTGTTTGAAAGGGGTTCTCCCATGATGACGGCTTTCAACATCAGATGGGATTTTTGTCTGATTTTTAAAAATGTTCCCATTACTAGCAAAGGGGATTTTCTCTTGTTTGAAAATGATTTCTATGACGAGGGTTCTCCACGTCAGGAAAATCCTCTTGTTTTGAAAAGGGTTCTCCCATGATGACGGCTTTCAACGTCAGATGGGGTTTTTTGTCTGATTTTAAAAGGGATTCCCATGACTAGCAGAGGGGATTTTCTCTTGTTTGAAAATTTCATTCAGCTAAAAATTTCATCAGGGTATACTAATGATGTAGGAGATCATCCAAAACATCTTGCATCACGATGTGACAATCAAAGCTCCTTTTAGGGAGGATTTTGGATCTAATGATCTGAGATAATCAAAATGGTTTGGTTAAAATGCCAATTGGAGTACGTTCATCAAAGAGGGCTCCTTACCATTTTTCAGGAGGTTTCTTTTCACTTCCTGTCCTTTTTGAGACACTCAAATTCTCTCTCGAACCGATGTTCAAGGTTTCGAAACTATTCGCAGTGCATACCCTTGATTGATCAAAAGGGGCTTTTAAAGGACCGTAATGTTGGGCTCGGTCAATGGTTTTCAAAGGGGACTCGTGGTCAAGTCGAGGCCAATGAATTGAAAATCCTCATCATCTACTTCGGGTTTACAAGTCAAGAACCCTGCAAAAATGAGAGAGAAATAGTCTTGCTCGTACCTCTTCGAGCGACGCTTAAAATCATTTAAACTCTACGTTAACTCAAGTGCCTTAGTCGAAAAAGACTTTCAAGGATTGTAACGTAGTTGAGAATTGGGGACTGAGAAAGGCCTGTTTTTGGCTCAGAATATGTGAAAGGGGTTTGATGTTGGTGATCATTGCAGATTTACCACCGATCTTGACCCTTAGATTGATTTTCGAAAAGCACCCTCGTTGCTTAAGGATGGTGTAGTCGTCACTTGGACGCGCCTCGGCTGGGGATAACTTCATGACTTGATTCCCTTGGGCATTTTCTTTTACAAGTAGATTCCACTGGGGATTGACATTTGGGTATTCCGGAATCTTTTGGATGATTTATAAATACACGAGAATTTTAATGGGCATTGGTCTTGCTTTTACCAGGCACATTGCTTTTTGATGCCCAGGACTGCCTTTTTTTTTTTTTTTTTTTTTTTTTTTTTTTCAGATTATGCTACACACACGCAAACAAAATCTTAGCACATTGAAGAGTTAATTTATGACTTTTCTATAGACCCAATTCTTTTAGGTTCTCCCGATTTGAGGTGGCGCCGTCTTCATCTTGGAATGGGCAATGATCACCAACGGGGTTTATGAAATGGATATGCAGGCTCGATGGGGCTGCGCAAAGGATGAGTGTGTGTAGGACAGAGAAGCGACCGCTTTTCGTCGTCCTAAAGCACTTGAATCACAGTACGAGTTTAAATGTAAAGAAACGCTCGAAGATTGATGTTGGTTCGAGCAAAAAGATTTCAAAACATTTACCTCATACCGCTGCTGGAATTCCTCCTGACTGGCCCCAATGTGGGGTGGTTCTTGACGGGGTTATAGGATTGAAGCCTCCGCCCAAATTGGTTAACAATGGTTGACCTGCGGTGTTTGGGGTAGAGAAAATAATGCCCTTCGTCTTTTCAATCCAGGTAATCACTACGAATGATCCCTACATCCGCGAACACGGCTCCTATTCTGATTCGTGCTTCACTCATCACTCAAGTGTTTGTAGGGACGTGCTTGGGCATGGGTTGCCTCTCATCGTCTGAGAACTCATTTTGACAGTTTTAAACATTCCCTTTTGGAAATTCATTTCTTTTTATCCAAAACGTCCCTTACTGGGATCCTTGATGCAATATGCATGTTCCGATGCATGTGTTGGATGATTCCAAAAACTTTTAGATGTGAGTGCAGATGAAAGGGTTTCAAAAATTTCGCACAATTTTTTTTACGAACGCAGATACCATCTTCCAAGAAGTTTCGAAAGGGTTCGGGGGGTTTCCATTTTTTCTTTTCCTGTATTTGTTGACGAAGTACTCTGTTTCGGCAGACGCCAGCTCCGGCGATCGTGGAAGTGCAACTGATTCTCCTTCGTGTGATCTTTTGACGTGTCTGGTTTCGATTGGGGGACCGTCTCTCCGGCTGATCATCTCTCCTGGAGATTTCCTGCATAGAAATGCGTATGTGCATGTATGTATGCATGAGATGTATGCAGTGACTCGGGTTCTTTGAGGAAATGATGTCGCTTGGGGCTTCTGATTCAATCATGGATAATACTTCTTGATCGCATCGGCGTTTACAGGATATCCCAACTCCTCTCCGTCCATGTTTACAAGGATTAAGGCCCCTCCAGGTAAGACCTTCTTAACCACATACGGTCCTTCATAATTCGGGGTGAACTTGCCCCCAGGATGTGACACGTTCGGGAGGGTCTTTTTAACGACAAGGTCGTCAGTTTCGAACACTCTTGGTCGAACTTTTCGATTGAATGACCTGGCGACTCTCTTCGGGTACGCTTGGCCATGGCAAATCGCCTTTAGACGCTTCTCGTCTATCAAGTTTAGTTGTTCATGTCTCTACTGGACCCACTCGACTTCCCTAAGCTCGACCTGAGATAGGATCCTCAGTGATGGAATTTCTGTTTCAATTGGTAGGACTGCTTCCATGCCGTACACCAGCGAATAAGGCGTTGCCCCGGTAGAAGTCCGAATCGAGGTTCGGTAAGCCATCAGCGCGTAGGGTAGCCTCTCATGCCAATCCCGGTAGTTCTCTACGGTCTTAGCCAGGATCTTCTTGATATTCTTATTTGCCGCCTCTACAGCTCCGTTCATTTGGGGTCGGTAAGGTGATGAATTGAGATGACGGACGTTGAAGCTATTCAGGAGATTATCGACCGTCTCATTGTTCAGATTCGAGCCGTTATCCGTCACGATGGCTTGAGGGGTCCCGTATCTCGAAATGATATCTCGCCTTATGAACTTAGCCACGTTCTTCGCCGTCACATTAGTGTAGGAAGCAGCCTCTATCCACTTTGTGAAGTAGTCTATCGCCACTAGTATGAACCGGTGGCCATTCGAAGCCTTAGGGTTAATTGGCCCTATCATATCTATGCCCCACATCGAGAACGGCCAAGCTTCAGACATCTGGTGTAGCTCAGTCGGAGGCGCGTTGATTCTATCTCCATACACCTGGCATTGATGACAAGACTTTACGTGTTGATTACAATCCGATTCCAGAGTCAACCAGTAATACCCTAATCTCATAATCTTCTTGGCGAGGAGATGGCCATTCATGTGGGGGCCACATTCTCCCTCATGTATTTCACTCATGAGTGATTTGGCTTCATTGGCGTCCACGCATCTAAGGAGCAATGAGTCATAAGACCTCTTGTAGAGAACTTGGCCGCTGAGAAAGAACTTACCGGCCATCTTCGATATGTACTTTCTATCTCCTGCTTGAGCGCCTGGAGGAAATTCCTTTTTCGTCAGGTAATTCTTAATGTCATGATACCAAGGCTGATCATCGAACCCCTCTTCAACCACCATGCAATGTGCCGGCTCTTGGGTGATGCTAATCCTTAGCGGCTCGATGTCCATACCGTTCGTTATTTGAAGCATGGAAGACAAGGTAGCTAGCGCATCAGCGAAGTGATTCTGCGTCCTCGGCAGATACTCGAAATCGATGGGTTCGAATTCTTCATTCATTTCCTCCAAGAATTTATGGTATGGGACAAGCTTAGGATCTCTCATTTTCCATTCGCCTTGGGTCTGCAGGATGATTAGCATCGAATCACCATACACCTGTAGCTTCCGTACCCTCATGTTGAGGGCCAACTGTAGCCCCAAGATACAAGCTTCATATTCCGCCACATTATTAGTGCAAGGGAATGTCAACTTCGCGGCTACAGGGTAGTGCTGGCCATCTGGAGATATTAAGATTGCCCCGGTACCTGCCCCAGCTAAGTTGACCGCGCCATCGAAATACATAGTCCACTTGTCATCTGAGAGTGTCAGAATATGACCCTCGGCTTCCTCTTCTCCGTCGAGGGTGTCATGACCTCGTGAACTCTCTGCTAACATATCAGCGATGGCTCGCCCTTTCACTGACTTCTGATTCGAGCTCCTTATGTCAAATTCAGACAAGAGTACCTGCCATTTGGCCAATTTTCCCACCAATGACGGCTTCTCTAGCAGGTATTTGATCGGATCATTCTCCGTGACTAACTGAATATTATGGTGAAGGGTGTACTGCCTCAGTCTACGGAGTACCCAGATTAGTGCGACGCACGTCTTCTCTATCTCCGGGTATTTCGCCTCTGTCGCGGTGAACTTCTTGCTTAGATAATAAACTGCCCGCTCTTTGCCATCTTCGGGATTCGTCTGAGCAAGTAAAGCCCCTAAAGACTCATTGTGAATAGTGAGGTAGAGGGTCAGAGGAACACCAGGAATCGGAGGCACCAATATCGGTGGATTAATCAGATATTCTTTAATCCTGTCAAACGCTTGTTGACATTCGTGGTCCCACTTGATTCTAGCATTTTTCTTCAGGAGCTTAAAGAACGGCTTGGCTGTTTCTGAAAGCTGGGATATAAAGCGGGCGATGTAGTTCAATCTGCCTAAAAGGCTCCTCACTTCCTTAACTGTTGAGGGGCTCCCAAGGTTAAGGATGGCTTGGACCTTGGTGGGGTCAATCTCGATGCCTCGATTGCTAACTACAATTCCCAGCAATTTGCCGGATCTTGCCCCAAATACACACTTCGCGGGATTCAGCCTCAGCTGATACTTCCTGAGTCGTTCGAACAATTTCCTCAACACTGTGGTGTGATCCTCACCACATCTGGACTTCGCTATCATGTCGTCCACATACACCTCTATCTCTTTATGCATCATGTCGTGAAAAAGGGTAACCATCGCTCTCTGATAGGTCGCCCCAGCATTCTTTAGGCCAAACGGCATGACTTTGTAACAGAAAGTGCCCCATGGCGTGATGAATGACGTCTTGGCTTTATCCTCCTCCCTCATACGAATTTGGTTGTAGCCAGAGAACCCATCCATAAAAGAGAACCGTTCAAATCCTGCCGTACTATCGACCAGGACATTGATATATGGCAATGGGAAGTCGTTTTTGGGGTTAGCCCTGTTCAAATCCCGGTAGTCCACACAGACTCGAACTCTCCCGTCCTTTTTCATGACAGAGACGATATTAGCGATCCATTCTGGATATGCAATTACTTCAATGAACCCCACCTTAAGGAGCTTCATTACTTCGGCTTTTTAGGAGGAATACTAGGATCAGTCGGCAGCCTATGTTCCACAATACTGGCGTCCAATCCGGGCATGTCCGCATATGACCAGGCGAAAATGTCCTGGTACTCTCTGAGGAGTTCAATTATCCTAAACGCCTCTGTCGATGATAGACTTTCACCGATTTTCAACTCCCTGACATCCTCTGAGGTCCCTATGTTTACTAAAACGGTACCCTCGGCGACGGGTGGTTTGGACTCTTCATGGCGATCCCAGCTATACTTTACCTCTCCCAGATTCTGCTCTTCATCCTCTTCTTCGATTTGGAGGGTAGCTCCCTCTCGAGAACCCGAGCCACGTAATAACCTGCTATGTATGCTTGGAATGGCATGCCTGAAATGTCACCAAGATGGTTAGTTGACATATAAGGAAAAATCCATGCACGGTGCATTTCTTTGGGAGATGTTTTAAGAAAAAAGATTAAAACTGGAAACGTGAGATGGGGGCTAGTCCTCATATCATTGGACATCCTTGCCATCCCAAAATTTTAGAAACTAGGAGACGTGTGGGAAATCAGGTCTCAGGGCTCTTCTTCTCTTTTCATCTCTTCTTTTCTTTGCACCATTTCTTTCTCTCATTTGGATCATCATCGACCGATTTGTGGCTCCCACACGTCCCCATTTTTTGATTTTTTTGATTTTTTTTTTATTTTTTGATTTTTTTTTGCAATAATATTAAAACATAAGATATAGGTGAAAGCTTGAGGCATCTAATGTGGATTTAGATGCGTCGGAGAGAGACGGGAATCTCTTTACTCAAAGGTAGGAGTGTCGCCGTCGGACGGTTTGATGATGACGTTGACGGAATCCTCCGAGAACAAATTGAATAAATCGGGCTCTTCCTCCGTGGTATCTATTTCCTCGCCCTCCAGCCACTTGGACGCTTCATCGAAGAATCGACTTAGGGGAGTTTCGAACATCTTTCCTTTGCCCTTCCAGGCGTTCGATCCCAGGAACCGTCCGCCACGACTCCGACCGTGCCTATAACTGTCGGGCTTGCCCCTTTGCTCCCCTTTAAAACCCAGTCCATTCCGACTCTGAACTGTAGCCAAGGTGATCGGTTCACGGATCCCTTGATGTTGCTTGCCCAGTCCCAATCCAGGGATGAATCCATGTCGACTTAGTATCATGCCCGCCATGATTGATGGTTTGGAGCAACTCGGTATCTTGGCGACTGTGCCTGCTGGCACGTGCATGATGTACATCCTTTCTAAGGCATGAAAGCCCGATTCCTCCTCAGTAGCCGGTTCTACTCTAGGAATGGTGTTTATCTGGCCTATCATATAATCAGCCTCCGAGTGCACGGTGACTAGCTTGTCGTTGATCACCATTCTAACCTTCTGATGTAAGCTGGACGGGAAAGCTCCGGCTGTATGGATACATGGTCTCCCCAGTAACATTCCGAACGACGCCGGGATATCCATAACCTGGAAGTTGATTGAGAATTCGGTTGGGCTGACAATGACAGTTAATTCGATCTCTCCGATTACTTCTCTTTTTGCTCCATCAAACGCTCGAATGGTGGACTTCGATGCCTTGATCGAATCTTCCTTTACTCCCAACCCTCTAAGCGTAGCCATAGGGCATATGTTAAATGCCGACCCATTGTCCACTAACACGCGCGATACCCGCTTGCCATGACATGTTACTGATATGTATAGTGCTTTGTTATGGTTTCTGCCTTCCATTGTGAAATCTTCGTCGGAGAAGGAGACTTGATCTTTCAGGAGGATAGCGCCCATGAAATCTTTCAATTGAGTCTCATTGATAGTCTTAGGTACTTGTGCCTCATTAAGTATCTTTAGAAGAGCGTTGCGATGCTTTTCAGAGGTCTTGAAAAGGTCCAGGAGTGAAATTTGAGCTGGCATCTTTCTCAGCTGTTCGACCACTTCAAATTCGCTGGTTCGGACGAGGGATAAGACCTGCCTGGCGTCCTCCTCGGTTACTCCTTTCTTTTCTGCGACATCATCTTTGTGAATAAAGCACCTTCCAGAGCGGGTGATAGCGTCCACATCGCCAGTACCATAATTCCAATTAGCTGCCTTAGGGTTACAGGACTCCCTTGCGGGGAGAACGATTACCAAAGGATTGTCCTTGGTAATTCCGATGCTGGGGGATTTGTCGGTCTCCTCTGTCGTCTTACTGTCGTCCTCAGGTGCTGCGTTAAGCTCGGCGAGACTAATCACGAGCGGGCCCGCCCTTTCCAATACACAGATGGACCCGTCTAGGTAAAGTTCTTCTAAGTTGTACCCACCTCTTGGACTAGGGGGGTACGCTTCAATTGATCTGGGTTCAGATTTGGAGAGTTGAAACTCCTCATTCATCCTCTTCACGAATTGGATGGCGCTTTTCGTTCTAGCGACCTTTGATCCTCGGGTTTCATCTTGTCGCTGGGCCCATTCAACTTTTCCTAACTCGTCCACCAGATGGGCAAAAGAATGATACTAGTAGGATCCCGTGGATATCGCAATTTCACGAGGCACGGTTTTTATGAAGAATTCAATCAACTCCTCCTCTGTCAAAGGAGGATATACCTTCGTTGCAACCTTTCTCCATCTAAATGCGTATGATCGAAAATCATCGCCCTTTCCTTTCTCCATGAAGGCTAGGTCTTTGCGGCTGAAACAAAGTGGTTGATTAACGTCGAAGCGCTCAAGGAACTGGGTTATGAAGTCATTCCATGTACTAAGGCCACACCAATCCAACGTGCGGAACCAAGTGAGAGCTGGCCCTTCCAAGCTTAGTTCGAAGTTTCGAATAAGCGTATTCCCATCCTTATCAAGCCCAGAAACCGCTTTCAGGTAGGATGAGACGTGCGCTCTCGGACATCCTTCCCCGTTATAGGTCCGACGGAAGGCGAAATTGTCGACATGCCATGTTGAGGAAGCTTCGGCCTGGAGATATAGAGGGTTCGTCAGGGCTTTTAACTGGGCGAGGCCATCAGCTAGCTCGTAGTGTTGTTCTTCTAAGTTGTTGAGCTTACAACCCTGCCTGTCTATCTCTTTCCGGTGTTCCATTACGTAACGGTACTCTCTTTAGATCCCTCAGCTGCTACTCGTTGGATCAAATGAGTCAGTACGTCTACCAGGTCAGACATTCGTGCTTCCATTTCAGCTAATCGTGTAGACATCTACCGGTCGTTTTTCGCTCCCTGGGCCCATGTGGGGGCTGCTCTAGTGGCTACACCGGTTGTTTTCGGTTCCTGGGGATCATCCATACCCCTCCAACCATCAAAAATTACTTCTTTGAGGTCGTCAGAGAAACCCGGAGGAATAGAATACGACACCTTGAAGTTATAGCCTCCGCTGTCTTCCCCCAAATTGTCAATTATTTCCCCTCTCTGGAGAGCTTCCCGTATAAACCTCCTATCACCCCGACGGGCTTTCTTTAAATTGTGTTCATATTCATCCAATTTCTCAGCTTCTCCAGCATCTTCGATGTTCAGCAAATACCCCGTGGGGATGTCTCAAGTCTTCCCTCTTGTGGCTTTCAGTGAGAATTGGTTTGAATCCAAATTAATCCTGGCGTAGTATCCTGAGAAGTTACGGCTGCCGGCCTTGGCGATAACGCCCATGTCAGCCAGTTTAGTCAAACAAGCCACTTTTTGATCCTTCGTGACTTCGTCCTGTCCAGGATATTGCGAAACTACGGCTAGTACCCGCCTCCATCCTAGGTACGTTAAGCAGAAACTCTAAGTCACCCCCCAAGTCGACGTCAAATACGGCGTTGACAGTGTGTTCAAGTAGGGGATTCTGCTGAACGTTGGGACTTGCTCCATCAAATTCCAGGAGGTTATGGTCGATGAGAGCCTGTATGTCATACTGCAAGGCCCGACAATTATCTACGTTATGCCATTTCTCACCCCTATGGTATACACATGTTTGGTTTTCATCGAATCCGGGGAACCTGGGTGGCTTCGCCCTAGGCAGTTTCTTAGCCAGCAATCTCGCTTCCAGAAGTTTGGGGAGTAATTTTGACATTAAAACGGGGAGTGGTGTAAATGAGGGAGACTCCTTCTTCTTAGGCTCAGGATATCTTTAATTTGCCCAAGAAGTGTTTCCTCGGGTCGGGGTCGAGTCTTCGAACTTCCTTGGCTTCGGAGGGTTGGAGACGAAGGCTACTTCAGAACTTGGCTCGCGCTCTTTCTTTATCGGAAACTGTCGCTTAGGAGCTGCCTCTGGTACACGCCTTTCTCGTACTGCCCATTCGTGCCTCTCCGCTACTTTGATCAAGTGCGCGAAGGTCTGGCATCCAGAAGTGTTAAGCTTCTCGGAGTAATCATAAGGTAAGGCCTTCAGAAAAATATCCACTAACTCCTCCTCGGGGATCACGGGTTTGACTTGGGTGGCCAATGCTCTCCATCTTTGCGCATATAAGCGAACGCTTTCGCTTCTCCCTTTGGCAGTCCGAAGCAGATCCTCCCTCGTGGGGGCGGTCATCGTGTTAAACTTATACTGACGTAAGAATTCCCCTGCAAACTCATTCCAGTCGTCGTACTTCTGAACATCCAGCTCCACGTACCAAGACAAAGCGGCCCCGGTCAGGCTTTCTTGGAAAGTGTTAATAAGAAGTGGTATGTGGTCTGAATACTTAGCCATCTTATACAGATAGTACTTCAGGTGAGTTTTGGGACAACCCGTCCCGTTATATTTTCTTGAGAAATCTGGTTCCTTATAGTCCGCCGGGACCTCAATCTTCGTAAACGGTGTGATCTTGTCATACTTGGACAATTCAAATCCCTGACTGGTTAAACATTCCTCTATTTTAGCTATCCTTTTGACCCACTCGTCGATCTTGGTGGGCCTCTCCTTTTGCCTCTCTTCCAGATCAATCACCACAGGCGATGCCTTCGATGGAATTTCAACAGTCGGGACTTGATCGGGAGTAGCTGCAGGATTTATCCCAGCGGACCCACTCGCATCAGAAGCGACAGGTATATACGGATTTGCGGCTTGGTTAAGGTCAATCGGTGGAGCATGCCTAGCATTAGCTGCGGTGAACAGGGCCATCATCTCGGCCATCATCTCAGCCATTTGGTCCAGTCGTGTTTCCAGAGTTCCAAAGCGAGCATCAACCTGCTCCGGCTCCATTTGGGTTTTCAAGCGATCTCAAGGTCGATCCTTCGTGATCGAAAGTCACCTGTTTGAGAAGGTTAAAGGGACGAATTAGCATATGGTGAAAAGATATTGGGACGAAAATTACAAAACCCTCTTTAATTTTATATTCTCTTTTGACGAAACCGTAGTGAGTGACATCCACTCTATTCAGCCAAATGGATGGATGATGCCCTTAGCCGGATTCCTTCAGAAGAAATTATAGATTTAAAGGGGAGCAGATAGTGATTACTCAAAATTCCCGTTGCATATCCCATTAACATCTCATAAAATTCAACAAGGTTCAAAAGTTACATCAGGGAAATAGATTCCTATACACCATCCTAAAGAGATTGGGAGAATGAGGAACCTCTGCTTAAAAGCTACTAAAAAAAAACTTTAGATGGGATATGCGTCTAATCCTCGACGGGTACAATTTCAAGGCGAATGCGCTTGTTCTGGCGGGCTAAGGACTCGACTCGGCGGAATGCTTCGTCTCTTTCTTGCGCGGCCTTCTCAGTCAAAACATCTTGGAGAGTCAACTTGGTAGGCAATGTGGGAATGACCACTTTGGGCAGGGTTCGCAAGGCGAGACATATGTAAGCCTCAGATGCATGGTGCTCCTTCATATTCCCTTCGAGTTCGGATCTATCCACCATGGTAACGGGTGTGGTACGGTAGTCACGCCAAGTGTGAATCATATCGGCGATCATCTTATCCAGCTGAGCCTTTCGTCCTTCAGTGACCTCTTTGTGATAGTCCAATGCGAGAGGATTGGATGCGAGAGGGGGAGGGATTTGCTGGATGGCACGAAACTGACGGATTACCCTAAGAGGGTAGTATGCTATAATTCCCGTCAATCCCAGCAAAGGAATGACGTTGTCGAACCCGTCGGCTAGGCAAGGGTTAGGAGACACAAGCCATTTGGCATACCATTGAATACGGATGGGGACGAGAGCGTTGAGATAGTTGAGCCACCTAGAGAACGCCCAGCAAGGAAAAAGTTTATTCTTTTCAAAAAAGCGGAGTAAGGGGTGAGAGGAAGGGCTAACTTGTGAAATTTGCATATCAGTGGCGAATTCCCTAATGTGAGATACCAACCAAACTTGAAGGAGACCTATGGGAGCTCTAAAAGTACCCTTACCCGACTTCTTGAATTTCGAAAGAGAAATGAACGTTTCGCCCAGGATTAAGTGAGAGAATTTCTTACCACTACACACTTGGAGCACGATATGGACTATAGAAGGGGTCATGCTCTTGTTCGTATATGGAAAGATAACGAATCCAAAGAAAGCTAGGATAAAGACCCTAGGAATTTGTGTTCCGGACTCTACGGGTAGACCTGAAGAGAGTTCATCAAGGAATGTTATAGGGATAGTGTTGGTGTTTCCCTTGAGAATGTTTTTGATGAGAGTGGAATTGACTTTCAAAAATTGGCTAAGAAGAGATACGGAATGGATATCGATCGGAGGGGTGGCTAAACCGAAGGTCCCGACGGGGCCTATCATGGCATCGTACTCCTCGAGGGTCGGGGTGAGCTCGCCTTGGCCTATCACAAAGGAAGAGGACTCGGGACTCCAGAAATGTGACAACGCCTTAACCATGGCGATTCTCGCTTCCAAATGTATCAAGGATGTAAGATAGCCTATCTTCTTCTCCACGTAGCTCTTGTGGACGGGTGGAAGTCGCTCCCACATGCTGATTATCGCTTGTGGAAAGTGTGCGATTTTGATCTCGGGTGGACCCATTCTCTAAATCCTATCGAGAGGCATTTATGTTAATCATCATCTGCTTTTGAAAGAAATTGCGCTTTAATTGAAAATTTCGAAGAGGAACGAAACTTACAAACCGCTCGAGGGGAGAAGACATGCCAAACACATAGATCATGCGCATGTAGACTTGTGAAGTTTTCGACGCCTAAAGGGTGAGGTACCTAAGGCTTAAAGGCTCCCACCTCGAGTTCTAGAAATGGTAGATTCTATTGCACAACTATCGTTGCATTGGGACCCGATCCATAGTTCGAAGTGAGCGGAATTCGAAAAGTGGATTACCCCATGCTTTTCCTCATGGAGATTCCATTTCCGATTCCTTCTATTGGTTCCTAAAGAGGGCGCCCGAGGTTTTAGGCGCGGTTGTGTGTGTCATCGGTGTCGTGCTAAAGCGATAAACATGCATCTTATTTAACAATCATCACTTCAATATAAAACATCCACACAATCATACATTCCTACGCCCATCCTGCACAAAACAATGTTAATCATAGACTACTCCCCTTATCACTCCAATCTGCAAAAACATTTAACACCTATCATAAGAGGACTTACCTCACCTCCAAGAGCGCCTGCAGAGGACAAGTCAGAAAATCACTCAGCGTTTTAATCGCGGCCTAAGTCCACTTGAGGCCTAGAACCATAGGTTCTAGGTGGTTCTGTCTCCAGTGGAGTCGCCAGTCTGTCGCGACCCAAAATTTATTTACGGGCTAATGGATTATCGAATAGGGTCCCCACTCTGACAATGTGGATCGCGGGCTTTCTCGACGCGGACCCTCCCAGGCACATACCAAATCACGACGTGAGTTAATTTTTACGCGGGTTTCGACGATAAGAGTCGATCGCATTCGACCTTGGTGTGGTCGTGGTGGCATGTGCTATGTGTGCATGCATTTGGAGTCGCCACCGGTCCTTCTAGGAAGGTGGACCGGAAACCTCACTAATCGATTGTGAGAGATCGATCAGTTCTGCGGAACCAGAGATTTTGGGTTCGGGGACTTGGTTACGTTGGTGTCATTACCCACGCCCTTTCGGTACCTAACGCGAGTGATTTTCCTAACTAAGATTTCATGCAGGCGCAATTTTGGGTGGGGTAAGTCTGATTCAGGGGTTTCATGCAGATTGGAAGACTAGTCCTATCAAATCACAATCAATATAAGGAAAGCGCAATCAAGTGCATAAATGAATCACGTCAATGCACATCAAGTCAAATCAATGGCCTCCTAGTATAGCCTTAAGGGCTTAGGGAATGTGTGATTTAGGACCAAGGGTAGACTGGAAAGATTTGGGGACGATTTGCTCGAAGGGCGAAATCGTCAATTTTTTGGGAGGTTTGAGAGTTGAAACAAACAAAATAGGTCATGGCCAGTTGATCTTGGCCATTTCCTATTTTGAAGATTTTTCTTGAATTTTTCGGGATTTCTCGAGAAACGATTTCCCTAAAGGGCAAAATCGTCATTTTTTGAAAAGATCGGGATACGAAAGACCAAAGATAGGTCTTGACCAGTTGATCGTGGTGATTTCCCATTTCCTGGATTTTTTGGAATTTTCAGGGTTTCTTGTGGAACGATATGCCAAAAGGGCAGAATCGTCATTTTTGAAAGGATCAGGACTCAAAAGACCAGAAATAGATCATGGCCAGTTAATTGTGGCCATTTCCTATCTTCTGGAATTTTATGAATTTCTTCAATTTTTGGAAGACGATTTGCCTAAAGGGCAAAATCGTCATTTTCGGAAAGATTGGGGTTTGGAAGACTCAAAACAGGTTATGGCCAGTTGATTGTGGCCATTTCCTATTTTTTGAAATTTTTGGAATTTCCTTGGAATTTTTGGGAGACGATTTGCCAAAAGGAAAAAATCATCATTTTTGAAAGATTAGGGTTTGGAAAACCCGAAATAGGTCATGGCCAGTTGATTGTTTCCATTTTCTATTTTCTGGAGTTTTTTTGGAATTTTCTTGGAATTTTTGGGAGACGATTTTCCAAAAGGGCAAAATCGTCATTTTGGAAGGAGTCGGGTTTCAAAAGACCCAAAATAGGTCATGGCCAGTTGATTGTGACCTTTCCCTATTTTTTGGAAAAAAAAATTAGAATTTTTTAGAATTTTATTATTATTTTTTAATGATTTTATTATTTATTATTTTCTTTTTTATTAAAAATATTTTTCGGACCGGGTCAAACCCGGCCCGCGCCTCTCGGGCGCCCGGCCCGACCCTACGGGTCGGAGCCGGTCTAAACAACGCCGTTTTTGAATTTTTCCAATTTTTTCTATTTATTTATTTTTTATTGTTTTAAAACCATTTTCTAATTTATCCGAATTTTTTTTAAAATTAAAACCAATCGGACGGTCCCCCACCTTGCCACGTGGCACTACCCTAGCCACCGGATCGATTTAATTTTGAAAATGCCGGATCGCGACACGTGGCGAAATCTCGTCCGTCCGATCTAATTTGTCTTGAAGACACGGATCGCGACACGTGGCACACCCACGGCCGTCCGATCTAGGGTTTTTTGAATTTTCGAAAATATCATTTATTATTATAAGATCATTTATTTATTTGTGAAAATTCCTAGATCGCGACACGTGGCACATCGTCCACCGTCCGATCTAGGGCTTTTTTTTTGCGCGGACCCGCCGCGGCTGACGTGGCGCGCCACGTGGCGCCACGTCACCTTTGACCAGTCAACTATCGTTGACTGGTCCAAGGCCCACCGGAGAAGATGACCGGCGACTTGCCGGAATAGTGATTTTTCCGGCGAGTTCGCCGGAAAATCGGGACCGAGCCCAAACCTCCATATTTTCCGCTCGTTTTCGCGGCATTCGACTCCTTATCAGCACAGCAACTAGTTCATCACGAAACTCACAATAAACGACACCCGAAAACCCCCCGACAAACCACGAACAGTACCGATTTCCGACGGGGGATTTTGTGAAAAAAAAATTTCGCCAAACCTTCATTCCGATCATTCAAACAGCATTCAAAGAGTGTTTAGGGACTTACCTGAGGTCGCTTGGACCTCGGTGGCCACCGGTTTCGCCGGACCGAGCGCTCGGCTCGGGTGTGCCCCGGGAGCTCCGGCCATGGCTTTCCGACGAATGTCAATGCAAAATAAACACCACAGCACGCTTAGCAATGATTCTAGAACACATTAAGGGCAAGAATGTGTCGAAATACGCTCAAGCGAGACTCGGCCGTGACCATTGTGCTTTGAAACAACCGGCGGACATTTTATCGAACAGTTGGCGGGCATGCGAAAACGAACGTTTATGCTAGATCTATGGACATTGCGCGCAAAACCGAAGCAAAAGGACGCTCAAACATCAACACAGGGACCACAAGGGATGTCGGAATGCAACCGTTTTCGCTCGGCTCGGTCGGGAACTAACTCGGACGAAAACTCACAGTAAGCTCAGAAAACAGGGCATGGAAACAGGGTGGTACCGACCTTGGTTGGGCTCGCCGGCGGCTCGGGGGGCTTCGACGACCACGCTTCGTGCTTCTTGGGACTCCAAAGACGTTCGGGCACCCGCTCGCTCTCTCTCAATCCTCTCACTGCCGCTCGGGTCTCTCTCTTTTCCTCGGATCTCGCCCTCTCTCTCCCAAATTTTTGAAACCGTCCTCATTTTCTCTTCTCTCTCTCCGCCCTTATAGCCGACCCGTAGCGACCTCCGAGGACGATCGCGCCTTCCTCGTCCCTGCAAAAAGAGGTCTGACCTCTGAGATGGTCGACCGATTCTCATCCCTGCTCTGCCGATCTGTCCCCTGCCCTCCTCTGCTTTTTTGCCATCTCCCTGCCTCACTGAACGACAGGTCTGCAACGTTGGTTGCAGACCCGGTTCGGTCGGGTCGGGTCGGGGCCGACCCGACCGATCCGACCGCCATTTTTTCCCTAATTAAGCCTCTAATTGACCGTTTTTCATGAAATTGACCCCAAAATCGGACTCCTCATCACGTTTTCCATCTAGAATGAGTATTTTCGTGATTGATTGAACCGGAATTTAATGAAAACCCCAAATTACGCCTAGGATCCGAAAGTGATTTTCACCTAATCGGAGGCTTAAACGACCAAATCAGTCCAAATGGAGGCCACCAATGGATTCGGCATGATGAAAAATATAGGGTAGGGGTGTTTTATTTTCATGGGTGTCCCTGGAGAGAATTTAATTTTAAGATTCGTAAAATCGGGGACGAAATCGCAAAGAGATTTGTGCAATTAGGTCCTTTTCGTCAAAATTGATCAAATTGAAGGCCCAATTGACCCAATAGCACTTCAAGGCTCTAGATTATAATGTCATGGCTTATGAAAAGTGGAAATTAAAAATTAGGGGACTCAAAAGTTAATTTTTATGGTCGATTCGGGTTTATGTTTGTGAAGGAACATAATGACCCAAGTCGAATTTTTGAGATTTATAAAGACCAACCTGAATAGGGGATTAAAATAAAATTATTGACTATTTTTGTGCATTTTTCTGACCACGAATGGTATTTTTTTATTTTTTGGGTATTTTTATAATTAAATAAATTCGAAAAAATATTAAAAATTTCAAAAAATATTTTTTATTTAAAATTGGTTCCTAAGGCTGGGCCAAGGCTTCCAAAGTTGATTTTGTAATTTTATGACTTTTTTTGCTATTTTTAATTAGTTTTAAAGGTAAAAATCAAAATAAAAGATGATTAAAAATCAGGTGTCAACAGGCATGTACACGTATCACATGTCATCAGACCGCACTAAAGGTCGACTACGTATACCACAGTTGCGACTTGGGTAACGGGCCTTGGGTGAGGCATGCGTCCGACCAAACGAGACGGCCCATTAACCTGCCGGGATCCGCGAGGGAGGGAAACCATGAACGGGTCGCGACACCTATGTATTATGGCTGTCACTAATATGAATATTTTTAAATATTTTCTTGATATTTTAAATAATTTATTTAAAAATAAAAAAAATGCTTAAAAAATTATTTTAAAGATTTGAATATTATGAAAAAATGTTCAAGTCAGCATCAGTTGTGCCACGTAAGACAATTGATGTCTACGTGAGCGATTTTCGATCAAAATTGACCAGATTAACTCAAATGGCATAAATACAAAAGATTTAAGACTGAATTAGCACCAATGCAAAAAGTTTATGACTTAATTGGCACTAATGCAATAGGTTTAGGATTTTTTTGACACTTTTTCCCTATTAATCCTGGCTTGGTTTTAGCTTAAAGTATGGATAATACTGTACATCCGTGTTATTAAATGGAATAAATGATTACATGGTGAGCTAATAAGAGGCAAGACTATGCCTATGAGTGACTGCATATGATTTCGTACAATTATTATTGCTTTGTCAATATATGATTAAAGCTATGCTTACTGATGCCATTGTAACATGCTAAGAGGTAAGATTATACATGTATGAGTCATCATGACTATATTTCATGAATAATAACATGGTTAAGTGATTTCAATAGGATTTTGAATGACTTTGATGAGCAAAAGTGTTGAGAGAAATAAAACTATGCATGTAAATGGGTAAAGTCGTAATTTGTGCAATATAAAGGCGAAAACCTAAATTTAAAGCATACAAATTCCTTTACAAACAGTGAAATTCTATTAATTAATTTTTTATTAGTTAGTGGTTAAGTTAGATCATCAAAGGAATTGAAATCGGTTTAAAAAAAATCTAAATATATCAGACTATGGGCTATTTTTGTAATTCAAAAAGTTAGAACTTTCTTATCCCAAAACTGAAATTTTATGGGGGTTGTTTGAAGGGTTGCATGATAATACTTATCCTTTTCCATTTCTTTGCCAGAAGTCAATTTGGCAGAGAAATCCGTTTAATAAAAACCTTGTCGAAGTAGAAATCCGTTTGATAAAAAAAATTGACTTATGCTAGGATTTTTAACTTCTGATTGGATTTTTGGCCAACTTTGAAAAGTAAAAAAATTTTACTTCTCGGCTCCAGAATCATTTCTTCGACCATACCGGCCTTCGCCGACCACCGCCCGCCTACCACCGCAGCGACCACCGCTCGCCGCCATTGCCCATCGCCGCCGCCCGCCGACGACCACCAACTGCCGACGTCGAAGATTTTGTTAATAATATTTCAAAAATAGAAAATTTCAATCGTTACCAAACGAATTTCTCTGATTAGAAGTCAATCTAGAACAGAAGTAGAAGAATCGACTTATGCTTTTGAGGAGAAGTAGAAAAATCAACTTTTAGTCAGAAGTTGATTTATGGTTGAGAAGTGTTACCATGTGCGCCCACTTGTCAAGGATGCTTATGATGGTAAGTCCTTAGGTGATTATATGATTAATTGTCTAATCTTGATAATTATTCTTTTTTTTTTGGTTAAATCTTGATAATTATTCAACTAGTCAAAATTTTGACTTTAATTGCTAAAGTATTTTGAAAAGCTTGTAGTTTTGGTAAGTACATGAAACGCGGGACGTGTATACAATGCCAATGAGATGATCATATGGATCAAATAGCAAATAAATGGCGTTTGCTAGAGCTAGGATACGAGAAAAATTGAAATGTGAACCACATTGGGATTGATACTATGTCATTTGCACTGAAGAAATTGTGTCGCATGTCGTGCGGACATATTATGATACACATTCTTAAAATCTCACCATATTAAACGGAAAGAAACAAGAGATTAAATATTAATACAAATTGTGCATTGATGCACGATCATGAAGTTCTATGTTGATATCCTTGGAGACATGTACAAGGTTGCAATGCCGTCTTTACTTATACATGCGATTCGTGGCATGTACGGGGTGCTATAAGAAGGTACGTGTCCCTAGTGCAACGGATCACGTGGCTTGGGATATGTTTTGTAATTTGGTTTTTAATGGCAAACTAGGAATAACAATAAACTTATGTGATGTGAATGTTGTGAACTATTGGATTGAAATGTTTCGTGAATAATGGTTTGTTGGGTCGCATATGAGGATAAAATTGTTATTTTGGTTTTCACTTTTTAATACGGAAACCACCGAGAGAATAGTGTGATATTATTTGCACTGTTGTATATTAAAGATGTGAAATTTGTAGTCCCTGACTTCGTACCTGTCAAGATTATGCCGCGAAGGATCCTTGACATGCAATTCATCGATGGTACGACACACCCCCTTCGAATCGCTCTGTGTAAGCCATGTTGGACTTGTAGATGAGAAACAATGATATACATTAAGTAAGATATTGCACGTCATGCCAAAATTTATATGTTGTTTATGTGCTTATTTCTTAAATAAAACACGTAAATTCAATATGATCCTTTAAAAAATCAATTTTAGATACATTCATAAGTCTGGCCTCATTAGCCAGATGATTATGTTTTAAAATTCTCCACCAGTCCAAATCAATTTAGAATGATGTAGGATTAAGAAGTTAAGAACTTGGTCTGTGGTCTCAAGTGAACTGCGTTAAATTCTAAAAGATAATGGATAACATTTGTGCATTTCCATTTCATTTTTATGTCTTTTCAAGTGAACTGTGGTCTCAAGGAAAGCTTAAACGAAGCGCTGTGGGTTTGAACTGGTTGAACGCCATTGTTCTTGCAAACCGGTTTTGCGGGGAGTCTTCAGGTGAAATCGCGGTCCGGAAGGAGATGCAGTTCTTCGGAGGCTCCGACATCAGCCCGTCGCCGCCTGCACCGACGGCGTTAGGGCACAATGCCAACTTGATGTAAATGTTCAATCGGAACGGCGAGTGCCTGTTCTACAGGGAGTGGAATCGCCCCCTCCGAACCTTCAACCCCCAGCAGGACCACGAGCTCATGTTCGGCCTCCTCTTCTCCCTCAAATCGCTGACCGCTAAGATGGATCCCACCAGGTATTCCATGCTTAAACTATGTCTTCCATCTTTTCGTTTTTCTTCATCGGATTCCGGTCCGTCGAGCTCGTTGGAAGGTCAATTCCCATTGCGGATGACGCAATCGTGCAAAGCATCGAAAATGGGTTGGGGGTTTATCAGTCCACTGGAGAATTGTAGATCTTTATGCATGGTCTTAAGAATGTATATGCTATCCTGCTGCTTGATAATCTGCTTTGACTTTGATCCCCACGTAATTGGTCTCTCAACACTCTCCCAGGTGATTAAAAGAGATTACATATGGCCGAAATTACTGAAATAAGTGTCCTTTGGAATCATGTATATTTAATTCAGGCACCATTTGATGGTTAACCAGTTTTTTTTTGTTCGGTAATTTATTTGTTCTTCGCTAAATTGCTGTTGATCCTCACTAGTGTTCAGTAAACCTTTGATAGAAAGAACTTTGAAGGCTTTCAAGTCGAGTTCGAGCTCAAAGAAAAAGAAAAATTTGAAAGAAGTCGTACCTGCAGTAGAAATTTTGGACTATACAATATCTGTGTTTCTTTTGTTTATGCGCATTCACAGGCTCCCTTGGACGTGCAAACATATGACAAGCACATAAGACGGAACTACTCGGTAACTCATTGGTTTCACAAGATAAGCATTTCAAACCTTGAAAAATTCAACTAAACTGAATATTCATGTAGTCACCTAGTCAAGCTCAAGTAGCTTGTAAGTAGGAGTAGTTTTTGGTACTGTGAGCTTAAAGTTGCCAAGTGCCAAGTACGCAGGAGAAGATGCAGGAGAACCGGATGATCAGTGATTAACTTACACGCACTCTGTTTTCTCCTCTTGCAGTGCAGACAAAGGATATCTTGGGGGTGCCGCAGTTACCTGGCCAGGGTTGTTCATTTCGCAGTTTCCGCACTAACACAGACAAACTTAGTTTCATGGAAAGTCCTTCTAGTATAAAGGTTAGTTAAACGAACATACAAACTTAGTTTCATGGAAAGTCCTCCTGGTATAAAGGTTAGTTAAACGAATTCTGCAATCTTGGAGTACTTTTCTACCTCAGATGTTGCTTATAATGAGCTTTAGCTAAAAAATTTGTATGATCTTAGCAAATTAGCTAGACCTGTTGAACCCCGAGCATTATTAATGAACCGACACCTCTAAAGATGTATCTAAAGGCACCACACAATTAGAAGGTGTTTGTGGTTCCTTAATCGCATAATGCAATAGAAAAATGGCTTGGTCGTGTTAACTTCTAGTTTCTGTGCACCGACTACTTATTATTTATGCTCAATAATGTGAAGTGAATATGTTGAAAATCACATTGCGAGATTATCTTACTTTTACAATGTTGAGGATTTGCCTTATGCTTCTATTGCTTGCAACTTCAGCAAATATATTAATGTCAATGCATTCTTGGATCAGATCTTTGCCCATTAGTGTACTTCTCTTTAGAAGGCTCTTAACGACCATCAATCTGTTTTTTTTTTTCATCTTATTCCTCATGCCTTTGCAGATAATATTGGTTACACATCCTAGGACAGGTGATCTACGGGAAGCTTTGAAGTATATATACAGTCCATATGTTGAATATGTGGCTAAAAACCCTCTCTATGCTCCAGGAACTCATATCAGGTGGCTGATGAACTTTTGTTGGTTGAAACTGGTTGATTGAATGACGTACGTCAATGTTGATGATCTTTGTTTGAAATATAGTTCTATAGGGGACCAAATAGTGAGATTGTCTGCTAGAAATATCTCTGTTAAAATCATCAATGATACCTTTTGTCATTTTGGATAATAAACCCTGCACTGTCCCAATGCTTTTGATACAGGTCGTCAATTAGGTTGCGTGTTTTTTTCAGTACTTTTGTGGACATATGATTCGGAATTTGGGATAAAGACATTTCTTAGTGACCATCTCTTTTCTTTCCGTGAGTTATATTTGCATAACTTCAGAAGCTGTTATTTTCTATCCTTACACCTTTTCTTATCCTTTTTGAAGGTGTGACCTTTTCAATACAAATCTTGACCAATATGTAAGGAGCATTTCATAAAACCTCGGTGTGGAGCTAAATACATATGCACTTTTCCACGGATTAAGCTTAGTGGACAATCTGGAGAAATGGTTAGTTGTGACATGCCTGCTTGGTGTATTATGTGCCTCTCTCTTTGTTGCCAGCGCTAGTCCAACTCCAATCTTCCTATGTTTGTGTATCAGCTGCTTCTTTGGTGACAGATTAACAGAGAATTTTACTATGCTCTTCTTTCTTCCATATGAATGATTGTTGCTGTGCAGAGTGGACATTACTCTGTAGTCCTCTTTTTTCCTTCTTTTACGGCTTTATCATCTGAATGCGCAGAAGTTGTTGGAAGGCGTTATTCTCGTGTCTTATTTTAAATTTTGAGCCCTATAGGTTTACACGACTCAAAATACATGAAGCTGCAAGCGTCTGCATTGAACTTCTCATATTGCCTGGTTATGAGTGATTGATCTTATGCAGAATCCTTTTGTCAGACCGCGCCCTTCACTCCACTGGAAAGTGGGTAGTGCCTTTCCCACTCGGTCTTGATGACTGATGTTATGCAGAACTATGTGCTGCTTCTAGCCTTACTATGAAAATCTTTTTAGTTCCTTGTGATGCTGGAGTATATATTTGTTGTAGGCCTGTGTTGATCATCGTCATCATTCATCTCACTCCTTGTTATCAATATTGACGGCCATGGTCATTTGGTAATTCATCAGGGCAGATATAAAGGAGTAATAGGTCATTTGTAACATGAAAATCTAATCCCCCCTCTTTCCCCAAAGAAAGGTAGTTAGATAGTGAAAGAAGATTCTATTCAGACAATGGCATGAGGGTTGTATTTGCTCAAGGAAATTCAGATGCTGATGAAGGCAAGGTAGGTGTTCTATCTTTCACTTACTATATGCCTTTACTTTTGTTGAAGTGCTTTTATTGGCTGTTCTCGAAATATAATGCGTGGCATCACCGTGTCATTTGACACTTGACTGAATTATTTCAATTGTCATTTAACATCTCACCTAACTTCTGCCTTCCTCAAAGTATATGAAGAAGGCACATTCTGTTAATTCTTCCACGTTTCAAGGGTTTTGAACTTTCATGATTAATCCATGTTCTCTTTAAGTGCTATGTTTTCATAGCCAGGGCTTCACTGTATTCCTCTCTCTCCAACACAAACCTCCTGGGGCTTAAAGAGTGCTCACTGGTGCTTGTGTTATCTTTTTTTTTCCCCTTACAATAGGACAAAGAAAGTTTGATCTGTTTAAAGTATGATTAAATATCTAGTAAAGAAAACTTTCAATCTGCTTACTGATTCCAAATTAGTCGAAATGTGGTGCAATATGTTCTATTGGCCATTGGTTTGTGCCAAGTCACGTAAAATGAAATTTTGGATTTTGTCCACTTTAAACCAGGTATTCTACCCAGTAAGGTATTCACATCTTCCTTTAATCCCTGGAAGGCTTAAAGATAGTGAATGCAAACTGCTTTCCGATCAAATTCTTAGAAATTTCAGCATTACAAACTCTCTTATATTGCAAGACTCCAGCTTATTTCCACTGTCATACATGGTGTAATTAACTACAAATTTGATATCTTTGTTCTTTCTAAGAGAGTTATTAAGCACATTGCCCAAAGATGAGGGGGTCTTAGAACATTGCCTGCATTTCGAGACACATTTGGAATCTTCTTCTCTAGGCAGGGTCTCTTTAGGTTCCTGGGATTAGGGCTTATAATCTGAAGGCAAGGAGCTTCTTGTCTTTGATTGTTCTACTGACTCTTTTTATTACCGGAAGAAATTGCTTAAGCTTGGAATCTTGGTGCGCAGTGGTTTTATCATCTATGGAAAGCTGGAAATAGAAGAGTTCATGATGTGAGGTTCTTTCCTGATGTTAATGCTATTTTTCAAAATGCATAGATCATGCAAGACTTCGACCGAATGGTTGTTTGTCTGTTACTGATGGCCAAGATTAAATTTGTGTCATGCTCGGCTATGCACTAATTTGGGTTTGGTAGTCAGTTGGACTTTGGTATGGTTATTACTTGATGTGGCCGTGTCATAGTCCCTGATGTTGTTTTATGGAAACCTCGATAATAAACTACTTGGCTGAACAAAAGTAATGTAAATCGAGTTCGACCCCAAAGATTATCTCACTGAATATGATGGAAACAATTGTATTCGCATTATGTACTACGTGATGGTACTATAAATTTGAAGCCAATTTTCACTAATCCTCATTTTGGCAAACAAAAAGTCAACCTAATCTGCATATCGGGCGGGACATGGGATATATCACTAGAGGTGGCAAATGGGTGGGTCGGGCCGGGTTTGGGTCGGGTCGAATATGGTCCGACCCATATTGACCCATCTGACCCATATTGACCCATATTTAATGACCCAAACCCGACCCGACCCGCAACTGACCCATACCCGACCCAACCCGTTTTGACCCATATTATCAAAACACAATAATTTTTTTTAAAAATAATATTACTAAAATAGTTCCCGACCTCGGTCCCGTCCCCGGCCCCGGCCTCGAGACCCCACCCCGGCCTCGGGACTCGGACCAGGGCCCCGCCCCAGCACCGGCCCCGGGACTCGGCCCCGGTCCCAAGACTCGGCCCCGGCCTCGGGACCTGGCTCTCGACCCCGGACCCGGCCCCGGGACTCGGCCCCGGCCTCGAGACCTGGCTCTCGACCCCGCTCCTTGCCCCGGCCTCTGGACCCGGCACCGGGACCCGGCCCCGGACCCGGACCCGGAACCAGCCCCGGCCCCGGGACCCGACCCCGGGACCCGGCCCCGGCCGCGGACCCGGGACCCGGCCCCAGCTCCCTGGAGCCGACCCCGGGACTCGGCCCCGGCCCCGGACTCGGGACCCGGCCCCTGACCCGGACCCGGAACTGGCCCCGGCCACGGGACCCGACCCTGGGAACCGGCCCCCGACCCGGCCCCGGACCCGGGATCCTACCCCGGCCCCCGACCAGATCCCGGGACCCGGCCACCGGCCCTGGGACTAGGCCCCGGCCCCGGCCCCGGGACCCGACCCCGATACCCGGCCCAGGACCCGGGACCCGACCCCGGCCCCGGCCCCGTCCCGGCCTCGGACCCGGACCCGGCCCCGGGAGCCGACCCCGGGACCCGGCCCTGGCCCCGGACCCGGGACCCGACCCCGGGACCCGGCCCCGGACCCGGACCCGGACCCGGGACCCGACCCCGGGACCCGGCCCCGGACCCGGCCCCAGGAGCCGGACCCGACCCCGGGACCCGGTCCAGGACCCGCGACCCGACCCCGGCCCCGGCCCAGGCCCCTGCCCGGACCCGGCCCCGGGAGCCGACCCCGGGACCCCGGCCCCAGGAGCCGACCCCGGGACCCGACCCCAGCCCCGGGAGCCGACCCCGGGACCCGGCCCCGGCCCCAGGACTCGGCCCCGGCCTCGGACTCGGGACTCGGGACCCGGCCCCGGACCAGGAACCGGCCTTGGCCCCAGGACCCGGGACCCGACCCCGATACCCGGCCCAGGACCCGGGACCCGACCCCGGCCCCGGCCCCGTCCCGGCCTCGGACCCGGACCCGGCCCCGGGAGCCGACCCCGGGACCCGGCCCTGGCCCCGGACCCGGGACCCGACCCCGGGACCCGGCCCCGGACCCGGACCCGGACCCGGGACCCGACCCCGGGACCCGGCCCCGGACCCGGACCCGGGACCCGGACCCGGCCCCAGGAGCCGGACCCGACCCCGGGACCCGGTCCAGGACCCGCGACCCGACCCCGGCCCCGGCCCAGGCCCCTGCCCGGACTCGGACCCGGACCCGGCCCCGGGAGCCGACCCCGGGACCCGGCCCCAGGAGCCGACCCCGGGACCCGACCCCAGCCCCGGGAGCCGACCCCGGGACCCGGCCCCGGCCCCAGGACTCGGACCCGGCCTCGGACTCGGGACCCGGCCCCGGACCCGGAACCGGCCTTGGCCCCGGGACCCGGACCCGGACCCGGCCCCGACCCCGGACCCGGGACCCGACCCCGGCCCCCGACCAGATCCCGGGACCCAGACCCGGCCCCCGACCCCGGCCCCCGACCAGATCCCGGGACCCGGCCCCGGGACCCGGCCCCGGCCCCGGGACCCGGCCCCGTACTAGGGACCCAGCCCCGGACCCGGCCCCGGATCCGGACCCGGCCTCGGCCCCGACCCCGGGACCCGACCCAGGACCCTGGACCCGAGACCCAGCCCCGGCCCCAGACTCGGACCCGGCTCCGGCTCCGGCTCCGGGAGCCGACCTAGGGACCCGGCCCCGCCCCCGGGAGCCGACCCCGGCCCCGAACCCGACCCCGGCCCCCGACCAGATCCCGAGACCCGGACCCGAACCCGGCCCCGGGACTCTATCTCGGCCACGGCCCAGGGACCCGGTCTCGGCCCCGGCCCCGGCACCCGGTCCCGAAACCCGAGCTCTGGACCAGGCCCCGGGATCGAGTCCCGGTCCCCATACCATTTGTAACTTGTGGAATGATGTTATCCTTATGAGTCGAAAGTGGGTCAATATGGGTCGAAAGTGGGTCAATGTGGGTCGAAAATTGATTTAAGTGTGACACATTGTTAACCCATTTTTAGTGAACCTTTTAAAAGTTAATGACCCATATTTGACCCATATTTGTAAAATATGGGTCAAATATGGGTTTGTGACCCATATTGCCACCTCTATTTTTATTTGAGATGTAAATGCCAAGTAAGACCCACTCTACCTAATTTGAACGGGGCCCGGACGAACAAGCTATTATCCTAGAAGGAGGCAGGTTATCTGCTAATCATCTTTCAAGTGGAATTGTTGACGTCCACGACATCTTCTCCCTTTTGCTCTTTTTCGATGCTTTAGTCAAAAGAGCAAACTTCTCTTCGTTTCTTTTTCTCAATCTTTCAAAGGAACCTTTCGTCTCACAAACCATCTTCTCTGCATATATGTATTGCTCGCTCAAGCTCTGAAACGGGAGCTTTCACCGTCACTCATCGATATCAGTCTGTACATCTCTATCCATGTACAAGCTAAAAGATTCACACACCGATGCCATGTTGTCAAATTTTGAATATTAGTGATATATAGAGGTGGCAATATGGGTCACAAACCCATATTTGACCCATATTTTACAAATATGGGTCATTAACTTTTAAAAGGTTCACTAAAAATGGGTTAACAATGTGTCACACTTAAATCAATTTTCGACCCACATTGACCCACTTTCGACCCATATTGACCCACTTTCGACTCATAAGGATAACATCATTCCACAAGTTACAAATGGTATGGGGACCGGGACTCGATCCCGGGGCCTGGTCCAGAGCTCGGGTTTCGGGACCGGGTGCCGGGGCCGGGGCCGAGACCGGGTCCCTGGGCCGTGGCCGAGATAGAGTCCCGGGGCCGGGTTCGGGTCCGGGTCCGGGTCCGGGTCCGGGTCCGGGTCTCGGGATCTGGTCGGGGGCCGGGGTCGGGTTCGGGGCCGGGGTCGGCTCCCGGGGGCGGGGCCGGGTCCCTAGGTCGGCTCCCGGAGCCGGGTCCGAGTCTGGGGCCGGGGCTGGGTCTCGGGTCCAGGGTCCTGGGTCGGGTCCCGGGGTCGGGGCCGAGGCCGGGTCCGGATCCGGGGCTGGGTCCCTAGTACGGGGCCGGGTCCCGGGGCCGGGGCCGGGTCCCGGGGCCGGGTCCCGGGATCTGGTCGGGGGCCGGGGTCGGGTCCCGGGTCGGGGGCCGGGTCTGGGTCCCGGGATCTGGTCGGGGGCCGGGGTCGGGTCCCGGGTCCGGGGTCGGGGCCGGGTCCCGGGGCCAAGGCCGGTTCCGGGTCCGGGGCCGGGTCCCGAGTCCGAGGCCGGGGCCGGGGGCCAGGTCCCGGGGCCGAGGCCGGGTCCGGGTTCGGGGCCGGGTCCCGAGTCCGAGGCCGGGGCCGAGTCCTGGGGCCGGGGCCGGGTCCCGGGGTCGGCTCCCGGGGCTGGGGTCGGGTCCCGGGGTCGGCTCCTGGGGCCGGGTCCCGGGGTCGGCTCCCGGGGCCGGGTCCGGGTCCGAGTCCGGGCAGGGGCCTGGGCCGGGTCCCGGGGCCGGGGCCGGGGTCGGGTCGCGGGTCCTGGACCGGGTCCCGGGGTCGGGTCCGGCTCCTGGGGCCGGGTCCGGGTCCCGGGTCCGGGTCCGGGGCCGGGTCCCGGGGTCCGGGTCCGGGGCCGGGTCCCGGGGTCGGGTCCCGGGTCCGGGGCCAGGGCCGGGTCCCGGGGTCGGCTCCCGGGGCCGGGGCCGGGTCCGGGTCCGAGGTCGGGACGGGGGCCGGGGCCGGGGTCGGGTCCCGGGTCCTGGGCCGGGTATCGGGGTCGGGTCCCGGGGCCGGGGCCGGGGCCTAGTCCCAGGGCCGGTGGCCGGGTCCCGGGATCTGGTCGGGGGCCGGGGTAGGATCCCGGGTCCGGGGCCGGGTCGGGGGCCGGTTCCCAGGGTCGGGTCCCGTGGCCGGGGCCGGTTCCGGGTCCGGGTCAGGGGCCAGGTCCCGAGTCCGGGGCCGGGGCCGAGTCCCGGGGTCGGCTCCAGGGAGCTGGGGCCGGGTCCCGGGTCCGCGGCCGGGGCCGGGTCCCGGGGTCGGGTCCCGGGGCCGGGTCTCGGGGCCGGGTCCCGGTGCCGGGTCCAGAGGCCGGGGCAAGGAGCGGGGTCGAGAGCCAGGTCTCGAGGCCGGGGGCCGAGTCCCGGGGCCGGGTCCGGGGTCGAGAGCCAGGTCCTGAGGCCGAGGCCGAGTCTTGGGACCGGGGCCGAGTCCCGGGGCCGGTGCTGGGGCGGGGCCCTGGTCCGGGTCCCGAGGCCGGGGTGGGGTCTCGAGGCCGGGGCCGGGGACGGGACCGAGGTCGGGAACTATTTTAGTAATATTATTTTTAAAAAAAATTATTGTGTTTTGATAATATGGGTCAAAACGGGTTGGGTCGGGTATGGGTCAGTTGCGGGTCGGGTCGGGTTTGGGTCATTAAATATGGGTCAATATGGGTCAGATGGGTCAATATGGGTCGGACCATATTCGACCCGACCCAAACCCGGCCCGACCCACCCATTTGCCACCTCTAAATAAAAACGTACAATGTGGAAATCCAATGTGGAATTCAAGAGTGCCCAATGCTTTCTCCGGCTTCTAATCCCCCAACTTCCAACTCTCTTCAGTTTGTATAACAGATCGAGAGAGAAACTAAAGCGATGAGAACGAACTCTCTTCGATTGTACGAGGTATGATTTCCTTGCTTGTGTCTATATTACCAACAAATGACAGCAGCAATACAGAAGGCAACTCATTGCAAGACACGAAGGGCATGGAGGGTTTCCCTAAGATTGAAATCTAACATCCCAGGTGCTAACAACAACCTTGTTTACATTGCAGAGTTCACGAAGAGAACGTGTCGAATTTGTTGAGAACAGGGACATTCGAAGAGTACATTAACTTTGTTATTCTGAAGACTGCTTACGGAGAACATAAATTGTTGCCAGAAGCGCATGTACGGATACAGTCGAAAGTCTGAACCTATAACTAATTCCAGTCGTGGGGTTCGATATCCATACTCTGCAAAGAGGCAGAATAAAAGTCTGAGTGAGAGGATGTTAGAGTAGGATATGCAAAAAATAAAATGAAAAGGATGCCTATGGAGTTTCTTCACACACGATCTCTCCAAACAGTGTTCGAAGAGAAGCGGAGCCGCTTGGTTTTGTTCGAGTTTCATAGCCATCCAACGGCGCCTACGACATTCCAATCAACTTTGGGGGTCTGTAAACACATAATTGTCGACCTAGAGTTAATCATGGTTTCACCGATGTATAAGGCATAATGAAAAATGCGTTCTCAATGTAGAAAATGGGTGGTACTTAGAACCTTTTCATACCCACATTGTCACCTAAATTCACCGTTTTGACCTTCTAGGATCGACATCTCATCGATTCCAATTGCACATCATGAAACTATAGATCACAAGCGATCCAAATTAAGTAAAATTGGCTTCATTGAACATCAAAAGACAGAAGCATTGATGATCAAACTTCCAATGTTCGAAAAAGATCCCTAGACTCAAAACCATATCGAGAGGTCTTGGAATCCGGAATTTTTTTTACAAAACCCTAAATTATGCTGACAGTGAATTTCGGAAATTTTAATTTAATTTTTTTTATCTCTTTTTTTTCTTGCGAACTGTGGCCGGTGAGGGCTTTGCTGCCGCAGGCGAAGGCGGGCTCGCATCAGAATTTACAAGGACTCTTTAAATTAAAAAATGTGGTGCTAAGAGTGCGGTGGAGATGCAATGAAAGTTACATAACCATGATTTCCTCATAATTCTATAAAAGTTACTCCCTTGCAATAAAATTGTCGATTCGTAGATATATTTAAAGTTATTTTAGTGTATAGAAAGAGTCTGGTCCAATCTTTTTATTGCAAAGTAAGTTTTTCCCATCAGAATTTAGTAATTTTGCCGTATCGTTAGTAACCTTTTAACGTGAATGTAATTTTGGAACTATCAGTAATTTTTAGTAACTAGAGGTGATTGGTGGGCGTGCTCAACTCTAATCTATTATTCAGGCTTGTCGAGAAAATAGAGAATATTATGGCCCAATACCCAAAAAAATGTCCAATTTTAGCATTTGTGACAATTATATCCGAAACTTTTTAAAATCTCATCGTCCCTGAAACCTACTGTTTCTAATGAAAATTCATTAGTAAATTCGGCAAGAAAATTCGAGTCACGTAGGATTAACTAACTGTGATTATGAACAAAAAGCTGGCGGTGATAGAATTGAAAAAGAAAAAGCAAAAGTTGGTTGTTTTTTAAGAGATAAAAAAAAAAGTTTTGGATATAATTGAGACAGAAGCTAAAGTTGAAGGTTTTTTCGGATATTAGACCGGTAGAATTAGGACAAAAGTAAAAATTTGGGGTTTTTTATGAGACAAAAAAAGTTTTGGATATAATTGATACAAATGCTAAAGTTAGAGATTTTTTTGGATATTAGGTCGAATATTATATACACTAAACCTATGGGCCAGGCTAGGCTATCGCAGGCCCTCGTGTCCTGATAGTGCCTGGACCTGCCCGTAAGACGCCAGTCTTCTATGATCAGGTCTACAACAAAAGGTATCTCTCAGACACCACTATATTTAAAGTAATTATACACACTCGAATGGGTGGACTTACGCAGCCTCGTGCCATGCCTTGGAAAAAAACATAGACTTCGAGGTCGAGCCGAGAAAATCCTGTCCAGATTGGCCCGTAAAAACATCAAAAAGGAGTTCCTTTACACAATCGATCTGCCCGGTCCGAAACTACTAGTGGAAGATCTAGTCTAGTTGCAGGACTCCAGGTTGAGCACACACTCGAGGGGGGGACTTCCAATCTTTGATGTGCTGTTTAACTCCTGGACTTCTGGCAATGTCTCTGTCTACTGATCTACTGAGACTTTAAAACTAGTAGACAACATCGAGGGGATCAAACGTGTTAGGTTATGGGGACAGAGGAAACTTGACCGAATATTTCCTTAATTAGCCATCTGCCCAGCCTGCTGGTGCACCCTCCCTTTAGCCCTCAAACTAGGTTGATGGTCTCTACCATGTTAACAAAACAGAATGGCCAACCCATCCTGTTCACGCCCCATTCATATTATCCATGTTTCTTCCCTTATATGTCAAACATTACCTAGTAAATGCCTTGGAATTAGAAGTTAGGACCTCAAGATGCGTTTAATTTTCATGACTTTATCTTAAAAAAATTAAATTTATAGTATATTATATTGTTTTTTCTTTTTTTCCTTCTTTCTCGGCCGGTGGCCGATCATAGGCAAGGACGAGCTTGCCCAAGGCCCGAAGCCTGCGCTCGCTGAATCTGGCAAGGACGAGCTCACCGGAATCTGATGAGGTCGAGAAAATCAATTCTTGAAACAAACGCACTTATTCCTCGAGTTTGTTTTAAGATCTAAAGCGTTGGTATGGCATTCTACTCCTGGTCTCGAGCCCGACACCGACATTTGAACTTGGAATTGTCATAAGACCTAACCGGAGCTCATTTAGGCCCGTCCATTTAACACCGCGAATTTTATCATTTTAAATTCAAAATAAAGAGCACGTTCTCGTTACTTATGATACGAGACACGTTTACATTTAACCTGAAAATTAAGACTGCGTATGGTAACACTCTAGAAACACTCCAGGGAAAGTGTTCCTGTTCCGAAAGTGTTCCCGGAACACTTTTGGAACAGAAATGCATATGGTAAAAAAATGTTCCAAAAGTATTTCGGAGAACACTTTTGTTTCAGGAACACTTTTGAAGAAACAAAAAAACTTATTTGTGAATTTTGGAACACTTTTGGAATTACCGTCCACCGCCACCGATGCTGTCCCCACCCGCCGGCCACCGTCGCCGCCAGCCGGTCTCCCCGCCGCCACCCACCTCCAATAGCCGCCGCCCATCGCCGGTCGCCAGCGACGGCGAAAAAAAGTATTTTTTTTTATACTTGCCAAACGCGTTTCTATTTTTAGAAAACGTAACTCGGAACAGAAACACAAAAATATATTTCTATTCTAAATATGTTATCAGGAACAGAAACGTTATTATACATTGCCTAAGCGGTGAAAGCTTTAAATGCTGAAAACAAAGGATAAAGAAAACGTATTCGGGTCTTAATTCTCTTTCCGATATTCGAGTCGAGATTGTGTAAAATCGGTTTATTTTTCGCGCGTAATAACAGTGACGTTTTCCCTTCTTTCTTCAACCAAACGGCCAAAATTCTCAACCACGGAAGGCGAATTAATGAGGAAGCAGCGGAGTGACAGAGCATTGTCGTCGACACAGC